>CM043721.1:8867497-9467497 GCA_023969325.1 Oryzias curvinotus | reverse complement strand
ATTTGCTGTATAAGCAGGTATAACTGGATTATCCTTGTGTTTCAGTTAGCGGACCTTATCATGCAGGCTCCATGGCTGGTCAGTTCAGACTGGGCAGATTACATTTTGCAGAGTGGAGGTTTAGCCTCGTTTGGGGTTCTGATATGTTAATTAAAGCAGATTTTCTGAAAATGGGACAGCCAGGCTAACAAACTACACCTTAGCAAAGCCTTAAGCCCATCTGCTGGCAGATGTGTATTTGGTACCATGTGTTTCTTTCTTTTTTCCTTCTTTTTTTTGTTAGCAGGCACTTGTATTTCTTTTCTTATAAAAACTGGATGAGGCTTTTAAACAGAAGCTATTTAAGTACTGCATCTGTGAGGGAAGATTGTTTACTCTGTGAGAATTTAAGCAATATGGCATGAAAAACTTCTCAAAATGAATGTTTTGCTGATTGTGACATGTGTGTAATTAATCTTACCTCTTAAACATGCTATGAAGTGAAAAGTAAAACTTGTTGTTTTAAGAAATAAACCATAAATACTGTGTATAAAAGTCACTACAGCTATAATTGTTTTTTTTATAAACCTGAAACTGAATTTTCCTCCCAAATACAAGTATTTTATATAACTTCATATTTTCAGATGAGAGCATCTTGTGTTGGATGGGTAATATGAAGTATTTGTAAAATTTTTGTATCAAACTTTATTTTTACTCTTTACATTATCATGCTGTGTACTTGTTTAAGGTTTCAGAATTGCATGAAAAAAATGAAGGTAGGAGGGGATGGAAGGGGTCACAGGAGGACATAAAAAGACAACTTTATACATTTATAAATATATATGTGTGTGTGTGTGTGTGTCTGTGTGTTAATGTGTATATGTGATAACAAAAAGATATATTCCAAGACAGAGTTTTAAAAAGAAACTGACATCTTGGGCCCTTTTTGTTGAATTTACATCACACAATGTGATGAGTAATATTAATTACTTTCTCTGCCAAAGGATTTAGTGCTAAACCTGATTGATGTATAAAGCTAATTTACAACAAAAAGGAACTTCAGGCCACTGAAAATTAACTAGTTTCACCTCATTACTAATTAATATAGTCTGTAATTTAACTGTAATTTTAGCCTTTGCACATAAACAGAATTTTTAATAAACTATCTAATACCACTTTGCAAAATTCACCCTATTTCAAATAATATTTGATGTAACATTATTTATAATGTGATTACACCATCAAATATTGAACTTTTGTTGGGGAATTTTTGAAAATATTAGCCATGAGTCAGAACAGAGAACTGTGGGATGCCACAGTACATTTAAATGAAGAAGAAATACATGTTGTTTCTATGAACAAACATGCTGATGCCTTTTGTTAGCCCCACTGAAAAATTGGAAAACAATTATAGATTTAATCTATTTAATTGTGTCTTTGATGACATTGCTGTTAGCTTTTACTAATTGACTCCAGTTGTGGTGCTCTGAGTTGCGTCTTTAAGACTGAAAGAACAGTGTCAGGTTCTAACCGGATTAGACCTGAAGTAAATATTTTTAACAAAGGTTTAGTGACAGAAATCCTAAAATTGTGCAGTACATATATCCTTTTAATCTGGATGGATGGAACATTTCTAAAGCAGGAAGATTTTCCTCAGCTTTCTCTTAAGGTCTGCATCTGTAAAGTGAATGTGTTGGTTTTATTTGATGGATCCTACCCTAAAATCACTAGATTTTAAAAAAGCAGCTGAATAGAGAAATGCAGCACAACCAACCGGCTCTTAAATTCCAAAGTGAATCCAGACTGAAAAATAACTATATGAACAGATTATAAATGAGGACCCTCAGCATATCAGCTGCAACCCCCAGGGAAAGATAAGACAAAAGACATACCCTGCTTTATCTTTAACAAATGAATGGATAGTGTAAATGCAGGAAATCACATCCTTATGTGGGGGTACTCAGAAAAGACAAACTGACGTAGAGATGGAGCGTGATTGACTGTCTAAAAAACAGACTTTGGAAGCATGAAGGAAAATATAGCCGAAAATTTATCTTATCAGCCTCGTGATCCTGAAAGGGACAAAACAGGTTTAGAAGATGAATGAATGAAAATGTATTTTGCTCCAAGTAAAAAGAACAAGTCATTTTTTTTTATCAGATTTTATCACCCAAGCAGACTTTTTAAAAAAGGACTTTTCCAGAAAGTGTCAATATCTACCAGTAAATAAATGTACTGTATGTCCTAAATACTTAAAAAAATATTCAGAGGATGTTGACATTGTGCTTTTACTAAAGTTATCTCACTCTTTAATTTGTTTGTTTTTTGTAGGCTTTCAATGCTTGAGTAACTGAAGTTCAAAAGTGTATGAGGTGTGCACATTTTAAAAGCACGCTCCATCTTTTCCAAACAAGTCAGCATGTGGGAGAAGATGGGTAGTTTTAGCTAGGTAGATAGATGGGTAGTCTCTATTCTTTTTACACTCCTGAAGTGAAAATTGCAAAACCTTCACCTCTCTGATCGCTTTATTTTTGGGAGAATGAGATAGCGGAAGAGTTCCACCTGACCTGAGCTAAATGTAGTTAAGGCTATAGTAGTGAGAATGAAAGGCTGGTGGAAGAATGACAGCAGTCTGAAGTGTCTTTCACTGCTGAGAAACCTGCACCAGTTCACAAATGTGGGTGTGTTATTTTACTGCTTGGTCTAAAAACTGATTTAAATTATTTTGCTTCTTTGTGACCTTTTTCTGCCGATCAGCCTCGTTAAGGTCTATCCAACAGTGTTGCTTTCTGTGTCGTGTTTTTGCCCCAATTTTAGCCCAGCCAGGTTTAGCTCTGTTTCATCCACTAATCTCTCTGTTTTTCGTGACACCGGGAGAACAGCATGGCTTGTGTGCTTGTGAGCCCTGCCTGTCAAAGCCTATAACATCTTTCACCAGGATCAAGTTATTGCCTTAGCTCTCTCTGTGTTTATATTAAATTGTGTGTGATAGAATGATCTGGTGTTGTGTTGGTGTGACAGTGGCTGGATGTGTGTGTGTGTGTGTGTGTGTGTGTGTGTGTGTGCTTGCATGCATGTATGCTTAATTATGTTGTTATGGATCATCTTTGCTGAATAAGTGAATGTGACACATAATACTCGATACAATAACTGTCTTTTCTCTCCACAAATGTTATATTTTTAAACCCCTCGTGCCTTTTCTTCGCTCCCAACAACCTTCAACCACCATATTTGTCTGTCCTCACAGTGGGGTGAAATACTGGGCAGTAAACATGGCAAATGCTAAAGTTTCTGAGCCAAGGGCAGACAGCTCAGGATGAATATCAGCACAACAAAGTAAGTGTTGGGAATTGTACGAGCTACAGTGGGTAAGGCGTCAGCACTTTCCCTCCCATGCATTTTCACCCAGACAGATTGTGTCTTATTATCTGACCCCACTCCTCTTCCCTGAGTGACCTAATAATATTGTTTCAGCAATCTTGTCCAGCCTGCGACCTCATAACTTCACACAAGAATGTGCAAGATGAAATGAAAGAAGCCTGGTCGTTCTCAAGAAGTTGGCCTCGTCTGTTGCGGCGTGATGACACTCCCACACATTTTTCACATTCAAAACCTCATAAAGTTAACCATTCCAAGTATTGCAAATACATTAGTAGTTTACAGACAAGTTTTAAGTGTACTTCTGCAAAGATGCAAATAACTGGACAACCTTAACTTTATGAAAACTTATATTGCAAGTACGCAACAAGTATCTGATTAGTAAACTTCAGTGTACAAAAACAGATTATATCTGTTATTTAATAATACGATACAGCGGTTCCTCATTTACAGCAACGGTTATGTTCCAAAAAATACCTGCGATAAGTTAAATCCACAAAATGAGACTACAGATGTTTTATGGCTGTCAAAGTCATTTAACATTTTTCAAACTTTTCTCTCTTGATCAAACTCTCAAAATAGTTTCAGTGTTTCACAGAAAAAAAAAAGTGATACTTTATTTATCCCACAATGGGGAAATTCTTCTCCGCATTTTGACCCATCCCCTGGGGGGAGCGATGAGCTGCAGACTAGCCGCGCTCGGGGGGCGACAGCTGGCTGAGGAGAGCGGAGATTGATCTGCCAACCCTTTGGTTGTTGGACGACCTGCTCTACCACCTGAGCTAAACTGCCACCAATTTTCACCTGTCCTGGAAGTAGTAGCCCTAACTTTTCTGTTTTTATTTTAATATTTTAAAAAATGAGCTAGAATGTTTCATGTAAGGGTTACACAGCAGCGTTGCCACAAGAAGCCAAAAATGCCTGGGGGCTGCACTGTGAAACGTGAACAAGGGTCACATTTGGCTCATGGCCGGACTTTGGACATGCCTGGTTTAAGGTGGACCGCGATAATTAAATATGTTTTACTCACTCTTTTTTAGTGCTGTCAAGGGTTTGAAGATTGATCTTTTTTGTTTGTTTCTTTATCTTGGATTTTGGTTATGAAGATTGCATTATGTGGAATTTGTTTTTTGTGTAAGTTACGTTGTGTTTCATAGCTTCTGTTTCCTTCAGTCCTTGTCAAACCAAGTTTCAGTTTCAATCATACAGCTATTTCTGTTAATTCCCTCCTCAGTACATTTAATGGCTTGTTTTTAGTAGCAGGTCCTCTGTTTTGGCACACTTTTAGTTTCCCTTGCTTTAAGTTTATGACAGTCTAGCTTAGCCGTGATTGAGTTTAGTAGTGTCCATCATCTTCACGATGTAATTACTTAAAAAGACTATAATGCAGGCTTCCAAAGTCCAATCTCATCATCTAGCAAACGAAAATGACTGAAAGGAACTCTGCTTTAAGGTTGTACAAACCTTTACTACCCAAACATAAAAATGTTACCTTTCAAGGTAGGCTCACAATGAATTGTTTAGATTAATAATTTTGGTAAAACAGTGTCATTAGCTTGGAGAAGGTCAGCAACACTACAGCAAACACTTATTTTGCTAAGTACATCCAAACCTGACAGGGGTTTAAGAGACTCAGATTTAATAACTAAAACTGCTCTAACATCACACAACATAAAAGTAAAGTTGGCAAGCTTTAATATCTAAAAACACACATATTTCTTGGTTTTATTTTGTGACTAAGCTATTTCTTTGCCAAATTCTCTCTCTGTCTCTATTGTGTTATTTTTCCAAGTCATAGTAATGGAAAGCATATCTGTTATTGCAGCAAAAAATCCCATAACTTTGTGTATCACATCAATGCAATTCAAGAGAACTTCTCTCTATTAGGTGGTGGAGCAGCTCTTTCTCTAGATTTGGTTCAGACAATGACAGAAAGTTTCTCTTTTTTTATTTTGTTGCAATGAGTTACCAGTCACTGGTCAATAAAGGATGTCTGGATGGCACCTATAAATAGTAAAACCATAAAGGAGTATAACTGTTGGAAAGGTACTTGATTCACAAAATAACAAAGGTGATACAATTTGTAAAAAAAATGAAGTAAAAGAGTACCCCCCCTTTCTACATATTCAAGGTCATTCATCAATCTAACTATTGCGCAAAAGCAGAATTATTTCACAAAGATCCATGGCAGGCTACACGTGGGGGGAAGAGGACATTTATTTTGTACATTACACTCAAAATTACAGAGGATGTTTGCTCATCAGGTTTTGCACCAGATTCAGAAACATTAATGTTAACCATAAACTTGGAAATGTTTTGAATACCAAATCATTTTAAGCCAGTAGTCAAAAAAGACAAACACTGCAAAAACATCTGCAAGTACAGTTTTGAAAAAGGAAAAAAAATTGTCCGTTACACATATAGACTTTACCTGCAGACATGCTGGTCTGCTAAACCCACAAAAATGACTCCGAAGGCTTCTCTATGTGATGCAATTTACAGCTCAATTTTAAAGTCGATGACTGATTTTATTTTATTTCATTGGCATGAAAACCCCAGACTGAAGACACTTGATACCTTTTGAGAGGCTCATGAACACATTATAGCCTCTGAAAGTAGATGCTGAATGCAAAATATTATAGAGAAAAGGTGGTGGATAAGGAAGTCTAATGTTTTAGTGTAGGTTTTTCATAGATGCAACAGTTTTAATTTAATTTAACAGCCCTAAACACAAAAGTCTTCCGACTCCAATATTCTTTTGATCTTTTGTTTTTCCAGTGGTATTTTAATTATGATTATGCTGTTTTAGGACTAATTTAGAAAGCCTGTGTAGTTTCCTAGGACATAGTTTCTACTGAGCGACAGTGGTTCTTTCGAAATTTGCCTCTGAGCTGTTGGCAGGACTTTTGCCGTGGAGTGAGCCCGCCCTCCATATCCCGCTATCCATCTCTCCCGCTATCTTACAGCCCCTCACAACATCAACCTAACATAACCGTTGCTGCAAAAATGGTGAGCAATATTGGGTCCATCCAGCTGCACAGTTTCGAGCCTGATGCCAGCTTGAACGAAGCAAGCAATAAGGTACATGGATCTAATCGTCTACAAGTAGATGCATCAGAATGGAGTGGAGCAGTGAGCTGGTGGCCTGTCCAAAATGTACTTTCTACATCAAGACTAAAAGTGTTTTCAAATGACTGACGACGATTTTTAAGATGGATTTATTTTTAAATAAATGTCCTCCATCACATCATGAAAACGCCACAAAAACAGGTTAAAAACACAGAAAAAACACAGTTTTAATCAAATTTGCATTTCAATAATTGAAAATTTAGCCAATCTTTGTGAAAGCTAGTGCTGTCTGGATACAACATCTCACTGTCAAAGAGAGTACATGTTTGTAACAAGATGGAGTAATTGACAGTACAGTTATATATAACAGTATTACAAGAATTAACACATATCGTCCCTTTAATCATTTCTTTGACTGTCACTAAAAGTTCAAGCCAGGGAATTAGCATAACACAGATTTCTTGCTAAAACAATTTTGAGGACAAAAACTTGATCTTCACAAAATCTCCTAAGGCATTGTTTCGTTTTTTTGGGGGGTTTTTTGACCAGCAGTGTTTATTACAGTATCACAGCAGAATCAAAGCCACATTATCTGTGAATTAACATGGTTATGTAGGAGCTTGTTAGGCAGCTGAGGTAAATGGGGGAGATTTGGGAAATAATCCCTTCCCAATCTGGACACCACAGCTGGTTGGCTCATGCCTTCTCATCCCTCCCAGCACATGTGCACATATTTGCATACACCCTGAGCTCTGAAGTTCATGCGGGTGCCAATGCGAATAGTGACATACACAAGGATGGGGGGATTGGTGAGAACTGCAAGAAGTGTGTTAGTGAGTTTAATTGGGTTTTTCCAAATCCGTCTTAAACCTCATACATGTTCAAACACATGCTCTGGTTTCTCTCAGTCTACAGACGTAGCTATTGAAACACAACTTTTTATTTTTTAAAGTTTTGTACAAAGGGAAAGGGATCACCCAGTTTTTGCTGTCATACTTTGAAAGATTCTTTGAGTTGTGCTTTGTGGCATCGTCAGTGAAACCTATCATTGTGATTGATGGATTCTGATGATACGTTCTCACAGTTTGTGCCTGCTCGGGAGCCAGATTGGCCATGGGGGGGGCTGTTGACCTTGTATACAGATTTAGAACACAGAAGCATCACTGATATGGCAGCTGGACTGTGTCAGGCAGCAGAAGCCCAAGCCCAATCAGATCATCAGGTCAGATGGCTTTACTTAATGCTAAAGCTCAGAGTGTAAATGTAATACTCCTCAGCTCAATGCACAAAGACAATTTAGGCAGCCATTGTTGGAGCTAGGAGGTCTTTAGGGGTTACTGAGCAGCGCTTCCTGAAAGCTTCCTTTGTGTGAATAACATATTGATCTTTTATATCTCTTATCTGTCTTACTGCTGTTAGCTACTTACTGCAAGCCGTCATTTTATAATAGTGGTTTTTTTCTCCCTTTCTTTCTGAAAAGTGATTGAATTTGAGAACTGTTCCAAAAAAAAAAAAAATTAACCATCAAGATTATGCACGCACACCTTCTGCACACTCTCACAGAGCGTTTCAGGCACATTAAAGTACAACATATATGTCAGTTCCTACTTAACATTTCAGACTCAAACCCCTGAAGAAGACCTTATCTTTCCCTTGTATTGTGCTGCTTTTGACCGTTGTTCCTTCTTCTCTCTCTGCTCAATCCTTCTCCTTTCTTTTTCTGACGCACTGGTCTGAGTCAGTAGACTTCCTGTTGGTTTTCAAACTCCCCGTGTCAGCCTTCCTTCCGCACATCTCCACTCCCCCTTCGTCGTCTATTTATCACCCCACAGCCCATTTTACGGTATCTTTCTGCGTCCATCCTGGAGCCATATCTTACGCTCCATTACCTTGCTCGTTTGTGTCCCCTTCATCTCCCCCTCTGCCTGTCCAACCTGCTGACATGAATTTTAACCCCGTTACTGTATTTCTCCTCTTCCTTCGCATCTTCGCTCTTGCCATTCATCCTCAGTTCCTCTGTCCAACCCCCGAACCCCCACAAACCCACTCCCACATCCCCACCACATCATCAAACCCCTGCCTCCACCCCCCAACCCCCCACGAACACACACACTTTCCCCCTCCCTCTTACTTCATCTGGAAGTGGAGTTGCTCCACTCTTGCTGACAGTGCTGTTTGCCTGAACTGAGTGCTCAGCTTCACAGCCCCCTCGCCTCCCATTCCTCCCCACCTACCACCACCTCTCATCCTCATCTTCACCTCCTTCCATCCTTTCCTCCTGCCTCCCACCTACATAACCCCCTAGGCAGGGGGATTAACCTTCCAGCCCAGGGCTGCTGGGTTTTAATGACTGTCTGTGGAGCCAGCTTTAAACACACAACCCAGTTGCTAACATCTGGTTCTCACACACCCACTCACCCTTCCTTTACACCAGAACAGGGGCCTAAATGATGTAACCCTGCAGAAGAGACACGCACGATAACAGCAATGAGCATGGTTCTTGATACACTGTAAAGAAATACTCCTTTAATTTTTACCATAATATTTCATTTTAGTGTTGCACAAATGAATGACATTTTTCCTCACACCTGCAGTGGATCACCATAGTGCAACTCCTTTAGTGTTTATACGGAGAAAAAAGGACTTTATACAGTCTGGACAGAGACAAGTGTGGACTATCAGAAAACGCTCTGAAGGACACGTATACAAGGAGGATAAACATGACCTTTAAGTTGCTTTGCTAGAAGAACTTTCAGTATGTTCCACTGAGCACCTCATGGTATTCTGCAGCTACCATTCAGTTGAAAGTATATAATTGACAAAAGAGGCAGAAGGGTAATACTGACAAAAAAGGAAAACTTACTGCACAGTTCAAAGAAAAAGCAGTGGCTTGTGTAAATGATCAGGTTTGCATTGCAGCAAATCTGCCTATAGCCGACTTTGGTGAATTATTTCATTGCTACTTATTATGTATGAAAATAAATGTCACAATCTGGCAACAGTGAAGTCATTTGGATCTTGATGTTTGAGAGCTTCTTTGCTCTTTCCAACTTGGCAAATTTTAATATGATCCATTAATACACCACTGGAAGACAGAACAGTAAGAAACTACAGGGGTGTTTTCTGCGAAGCGTCTCAGTAGAGGTTTATCAAACATTTGCAGACAGACTTTTGGCTTTCCTAGAGCACGAGTTGTCAGGTGGAAATGCTTGACCTGAGACATGCTTGTTTTTTTTATCAGCACCCATACCACACGTGTTGATTTTGATATCATTTTCATACAGAGACCCCTCTCAAAAAGACCAGCACCAACGCATTTGATATGTATATGAACTTCACACACCTTTCCTCATCCTTCAGGCTGTTTTGCCATTCTTTTTCAGACTGCCTCCCTTTAAGGCAAAGGAGTAAAAGAAGGGAGAGTCCCATTGGCATTCTGTAAACTCTCTCTTCCTCAGCTGTGTTCAGAGAACCATCTGTGGATCAGGAAGACAAAAAGGTGCTCCTGAGCCACAGTGTCACTCAACAGGTAAGCCAGTTTCCTTCTTTCTCTCATGCAAATTCACACCCCTTTTGAAATATTCTCGGCTTTTTTTTTTATTGTTGTACAGAGGAACACCCTTTATGTGCATCTGCATGCCTGCCTCATTCTGGAGCTCTCGGCACTCTGCAGGCAGATGTGCTGGAGATAGTTTGAAAAAGGTTTCTCTTTCTTAACATTTTTCCTGGGGAGGGTTGATTTTTTTTTTAGCATGCAAGTCATTGTAATCCAAAGAATATGAACAGACTGATATAAAAGAAATGGAGGAGTAGTATTTTATTTGGTAAATGTCTTGAACCTGTCCTGGATTAGATTAGATAGACTTTAAGGGATAGGTTAAAAGGTCTTTTTCCATATTGAGATTGCTTGTTTCTGCTTTTTGTGTGCCGGTTTTCTCTGCAAGCTTTTACTTTTTTCTACAGTCAAAAAAAGAAATGAAGGAAAATACCAACAATAAAATAAAAGACTGATTGGCGATCCTGAAATGTCCTCCGGGAGAGCCTGTAGCTGCTTGACATATTACCTGCCTCTGATTTCTTTTGCTGCGGACATCTGGACAGCTAATAATAAGGCTGAGGGAAAAATAGATATATATTTATGCAGAATCATTAAATTCAGTTGATAATCTAATTGTAGCGATTACAAGAAGCAGTGATTGGACCCACAGGCAACTGGTGAAATTGGTTGGAGTTTAGCCTGGCAGGAAGACGTTGGGCCACATGTGAATTGGATGGCTGCTTACAGGGTGAAACTTCTTTTTTTCACACTGACTGCTTTCTCAGGGATTCGTGTTAAATTGCAGTTGGATTGGGTGCATTGAATTGGTTGATGATGTTATAAAAGATGTCATTAAAATAATAAAATAAATAAATGTACCTGTCGCAGTCACAGTGAATGTGCTCGGCTACTTCAAGCGTCCTTGCAACGGGAGTAGCAGCCCCTTTTTTTTTATCTCTGTGCTGAAAGCAAATCCAATTTCAAATCAAACTTTGTAATTTGCATTTGTAAACAGCTGAAAGAACAAGGTCAAAAGACCCGTGGCAACGAGGGCTGACGTGTTGGGATCTTTTATTTCACGTCTTAAAGCAAATTAAAGCGTAGACGTAAATTAAAGCGTAGACAGTTTGTTTAATGTCTTTTGTGGAATCACATATTACAATTATTCCTTGATTGTTGCTCAGTCATACATGTTTCTTCATAAAGTAAGGTGGAAACGTACCATTTAATGAGCATTCAGAGGACGAGCTTAATTTTTTAAAGCAATTAAGGGAGGTTGTTTAAATAGGTAATGGGAATGTGGGGAGGTCAGGCAGGCTGAGTCTGCTTTCATTAAGAGTCCCAATGAAAACGGTGACTCATGAGGCCAACAGCAACCTTTCTGGGCTGGACCAACATGTCTCTTCCTTACACTGAGTACTCCTTGTTTGAGAATAAATCACAGAGGCACAGATGACTTTTTCGGCCATTTTTTTTTCACCAGAAAAATAAGGAAATCATTCCTTGTTATCAAATGATGAATAACTGCTTATTGCCGTGCCTATGATGAAAACTGCCTGCATTTGGGGATAAAACGATCGTCTGTGTGTTTACCCTCATGAGGCAGAGATAAAGAGAAGATGGGCGTTTTTAACCTCACAGAAGAATTTTATTCATTGAAGAAGGAAATAATTGGCCTTGTGTGTTCAAAGACTTCACTGGGGGCTCTGAAACACACAAAATGTTTTGAGAGCACAAAATAATTGAGTGTGAGTTCTTTCTTATCAACGCCTGTTGGAGTGCAACTAATCGACTTGGTGGGGGGAAAGATGTGTCAAAAAGCAGTTACCTCCAATTCATTTTGTCTATTCAAATGAGAAAATATTTAGTTTTCAATTAGGTAAATCACCTTTATTTTGTTCCACTCCTGTAGCAGATAAATTGAGGTGATTATGCCCTGACTTAAAGCGCTCATCCAGGTCAAGATAGTTTTGCCCACAAGTTTGAATGCCATAAAAAAGATCATCCTCTCTTTGTTTGTGTTCTAGCAATCACTTAAAAAAAAAAAGCCTTCATAAATGCGCACACATGCACGTTTTTAGTCATCCGTGTACACAACTCTCGCATACAGGCAATGCTACACAAATTTTAGGACCATTTTTGGGCTCTACGTACAAAACGTGCGGCCATTGAACGCGCACTGAAAGTTAGGGTTGGACTTACAAACAGGGACTCAGCTTCGGTAGTGACATACGAATAGTGTCACTTTCAATTCACAGAAGTGCCAAACATTTGAAAATTGATCGTAGAGGAGAATCACTAATGGTGGGCTGTACCCATATATGATGCCAAATCTTTCAATATCGGAATAGAGCTGTGAAAGAAAAAGCCCGAAGCAAAATTTACGAGGTTTGCACTGCTTTGACATTTTGCACCAAGCCTCTGAAAAAGCGAGTAAAGTAATATCCCCTCTTTTCATCTGTGATTTGTGAATGTCTAATTCCTTTGTCTTGATCTAATTTTTTTGTAGTCTAAATTTTGTTATTTAAGTGAAATTGCTTTTCTTTGTGTTTTGATTTTTTCTTTGAGGTGACGCACATATGCTAGTATTGGGTAGCGACAGGCCAGTGAGAACACCTAGTGCTTTGGTTCAAGAACTCGCTTGAGCGTTTTTTGTGTGTGCTTCAAGTGCTTGGTGTAAATGCAGCATAAGGTTTTATAAAAGAATAAACAGACAATAAACAGATAATAAGCTTTTTATCATCACATAAGCTTTATATTTACCAAGATGAGTAAGATATCTAAATCTGAAGAGACTATGATTGACACCATGTTCTTACATAAGTAAACCAATCAGTTTAGCCGTTTGCTATCGTTCTATAGAAACACTCAAGCAAAGTGAATATCATGACATTTTCAAGGATTTACAGACTATAGAGATGGTTTCCTGAAAAAAATTTACTCCAGAAGCATTTTTATATTCTCAGTCCAGCTTGTCCACAAACCATGAGCACACACACCACCACTGCTCCCTCCTGCAGGGTGTGCCTCTTCCAAAATCTGACCACAAGCTTTTGTCTTTCCATGTAAACATACAGTGGACACAAATTACTCTCAATAACATTTAAGGCAGATTATTACCATATGAAAGAGCGTACCTAGCCCGAGAGCACAAACACCAAAGCAGACTCACACTGCTGAACAACATGCTTTTAGTCTAAAATGCTAACATTACAAATAAGCTGCACCCTGTACCACTTTTAGACAAAACAGATAAAAACATTTATTCTCTGAATAATGTTGAACTTTTAAAACCTTGCATCCAGGCAGAAATGACATTTTTAGCATTATGCCTCTATCAAATTTTGGTTTGGTTAACCTTAAACCTAGAAGTGTTTTATTCTTCTGTGTTTTGATTTATCTTTGAGAGGTTAACTTCAAAGCTGTTCCAAAGTATGCTGCTTAATTGTAAAGGTGGATTTACTACTGATGCACTGCTGGTGCTTCCTTGACTCTGCTTCCATTACACAAAAGGGAAAAACAGAGTTTGCTTGGTGAGTTTAAAGAATAAAGCGCAAGGTTAACAACCGGCATACAAAATCTTTTTGGAAAGATGTTTAGACTGGAATATATTGCAGAACCTAATGCAAATATCCTTTTCTGACCGTTGACCAGGTTTTAAATTTGGGTTTGTTTAATACCTAGTGTTTTTGTGTTTTTGCTGTTTTCAGGATATCCCCGAGGTTTTGAAGGTCAGGTGTCAGCGGTGAAATGGAATTCTTGTCAGCATGGATTGTGTCTCCTTCCACTCTACCCTTTCTGTGTCTCATTTGGGGTAAGATAGTCAAATGTCACCACCGAGCTTTCATCACGGTAACTATGCCCTTTTCAAGACCCATCTTTGTTTAGACCATTTATCTGAGTGGTTTAGAAAACTTTGAAACTTTTTAATATAACACTAATTGTCACTGTCTAGGTCAAACATAATTTTGTTTAGATTGGTGAGCTTCACGTTCGTTCCCGTTAAAGTAATCTTTGGAATACTTACATGTAAACTCATACTGTGCAACCTTTCAACACCCCAAATTCCATCATTTGAGCAAATTAGTAACCAATTAAAAATCAACACAAACAGAGCCAACTTTTTGTTTAGTTGGGCACTGGTCTCTGTGTTCAGCAATAGAAATAGACCACAAAGTTTGGAAGCCTCACTTAATGCATGTCTTTGTCATGACAGATAATCTTAAGACAATAACATGACTGGAAGTCTAAAATAAGCTAATGAAAAGTTTCAAATGGATCTAACACAATTTTTTCTTTTATAGGTTTCCAATTAACAACCTACATTTTCAAACTAAGTAAAGATCAATGTGAGAATTAGACCTTGTAAATTAACACATCCTTACATATGGAAAATATTCTACATGTTATTTTTCTCTGCAGATCCAACTTTCCTTCAGCTGTCATATTTCATAAAGTGAACCACATTCATACACTAAGAGCAAAATTGTAAAGCTCTTGAACCTAATTATTTCCTCATCCATACAACGTTTTCACAATTTTAAATGATATTGTTTATGGCCTGTATTGTGAACAAGGACAGAGGTTGATGAATCGACGAGTCTTTAAATGTTTTTGAAATTCTTAAACATGCCAATTATAGTAGGATTTACATTTTTGATTTTGAAGTCAAATAAATCATTTACTGTTAGATGTTTCAGGGTCATTTTTGTTTCTTTAAAAATGTCTCTTATGTCTCATATTTTTGAGTTGACGAGGTATTGTAACATTTTTAACCTTTTTAAACACTTTATCAGGCTTTTTACAAAAGTAAGCACAAACAATCATTTCTGCTTGATAAAAAAAATCCTGTTAGACTTGACACCATTGAAGAACATCCGCCAATGACTGTGGGGATCCTCTTTTCCCCTGTTCACAGAGGAGAGATGCCGCAACACCACCCTTCTTTGGTTACCATTTGCTAATTAGTGAAAAACCACAATTTGATGTAAGTGATTATAAAAAAATGGCAAGATTTGCTCTATATTAGCAAACTAAACATTTTTTAAATGCAAATAATACTCAGTAGGAGACTGCAACAAAAGCATGGGTCGAAGGGTTAAAGGAGAATTGTTATTGCCGATATTAATTTAGTCAAAAGCAAAATGCGTCAGCAAGTAGAACTTTTTTCTGAAGGGTTTTTGTAGATTATTATCACAGAGTGCTTCACAGCAAAATAATGGAACCAAACAGACAAAAACATAAATACATAACTACAAATAATCAGATCAATACACTTGTACAACAGACATAAAACATCATTGTAAAACTGGTTAAATGGAGAATCAACTAAAAGCTAATAGACAAATATAAATTCAAGGAACAGCCTAGAAGACCATAAAAGCAATGATAATATGGAATTTAAGGTATAGATACCCAAAGATACAAAACACTAACTACAGAATGCACGTGAGGGGAGTACAAACAGAAACAACATAAAAGAAGCAAAGCATTTACCACACAGGTAAGCAAGAAAAGGGAGAAACTAAATTGTAAAATGTTAAGTAGTGGTGTATGAAAGGAATAATAAGTCTTTTTTTATTGCATCTGAATGAGTCAGAGCTAGAACATGCATCAAAAGATGTTGTAGACATGTACTGCTAAATTAAGACTATGTTAGTCCATCTATGAACTTTGAGACTATAAAAAAAAAAAAAAAATAAAAAAAATGGGATGGAGGCTTTTAGTGGCAAATATGAGCCGTGCTGTGTTTGTCAACTAAATTGAGCAGGGAGTAAGGGAACGAAAACTGCAAAAAGGACTTTTGGGAGTGACAAAAGTAAAAATAAGCTATCTCTATCTAACTATTTGTATCATGTTTGACACATGCATTTCTGAGAATCCTATCTGATTTGTATAATCTGAACCTTCCCTAAAAACCCAACGAATTAAACTTGATCTGTTTTCTGCTCTGTAGTGGATTTTCCTTCCACCAGGGGCAGTAGAAGGGCTTTTCATGCTCATTTCAAAATGGCTACCTCCACAAAATCTCAAAAACACTTTTGGTAGGAAATGTTTCGCTAACTTTCAAAATGTATGGCTCCACCATTGTTATTCATTTTTTTTAATGACTAGTTTCTGTATAGCAAGAATCCTCAATTTGTTGATGATTAACTATTTCTCATACAGTTACGTGGATCAGTTAAATGTTGAATGTGGATCAAATGTGAGATTTTTTATCTATAGTTCAAAAATAGACAGTGTGTAACCGTGCTTTTTTCCTGAACACACGTCAATATTTTTGCATCTTAAACTAACATTGTTGTGAGCAATAATTGACCAAATCACCCAACATATCATAATTGATTCTGTCTATATGTCATTAAAAAAAGTAATGCAATTATTCTGTTGATTTCATCAAAAGGGGTTTAAGAAACTTCTTAACTCCCCAAAAATTCCTGTCAATTCTTTGATGTGTAGTGGCCTTTACAAGGTAAAGGAAAAGCTTCTTCAAATAAAATCAAGAAAGTTACAGCTGAAAGTACAAAGCCTTCAAATATGATACATTGACCAAGTGCATGATTTGCTGATATTAAATTCAGCGTATACATTTCCACTTCAGTGTAAAGTGTTATCGCTGTGGTGGATTTCTTTATCTCAGAAAACAGTGCCTGTTTGTTGGGTTTGAATATTCTTTTACGTAAACTGTATGCAAATATTCATGCATGATTGGTTGTTTGTATGCATCCTCTGCAATGGCCAATCTTGCCCTTCAAATTTGACGTGAGGTGACTGGTTCAGCCTTGATCGGAACGCTTTGCCTCTCACTCATGTTGTCAGATGCAACAAAGCATGCACTTCACAAATAACTTGGTTCAACCAAGGTCAAGATTTAAGCAACGCAGCTGCCTTCTCTGCAGGGCATTGTTTAAACGAGATTCCTGCTTTGATATTAGGCGCTAATTGGAGTAAGCTTTCGCACTGAGCTTCTAGAAATGAATTTATTCATACGCTCCTGTGTGTAGTAATCATATAATCCTATTCCCAGATTTAAGGGCCAGTGGGTTGTTTTAAGGTTACCAACTTGATTCAAACTCACTGAACCACAGAATGTCCCCTCACAGTCTGCCTGAAGGATGGCCAACACCACCTATGACAAACAATGGGGATTAGAGTGATAATCATTACTCTTCTCTGGAGGAATTAGCTAGAGGGACATCGACATTGAAGAAAAACCACAGGTGAACGAGGTCCCTGATACCTCATGCCTTTTTTTTCTAACTCCTCCCTTTATGCTATCTGTGTGGCCAAGGGGGAGATGTAATTTGGAGTAATTGCTTTATTGATGCATTTTAGGGACCTTATCACTGCAGTTTCCTATCAATAAAGCATATGCCAAGATGAATAATGCAACCACACACAAAAGGGTGCCTTCTCAGACAAAAGAGCACCAGACAGAGGTGTATGTTTATGTCATGCTCTGTCGGTTTCACTCATCGCCTTCATAGCACTTTACAAACACAAAGCCATTTTTTTCAACTTTTAACATTAACACCCATCAGAAGCCAACGCCTTCCCTCCTTTTGCTCTCCCTGTCTTCAGGCACACAAGCCCAGCAGGCATTTAGGATCGAGCCCAGAAACCTCACTGTGAGGATGGGAGCCACAGCTGTGTTGAAGTGTGAGGTGCTGCGGGCCTCTGGGACCGTGCAGTGGGTGAAAGATGGCCTCCTCTTGGGACCGCAGAGAAGCCTTCCAGGCTTTCCGCGCTACAGCATGATTGGAAAAAGAGGTAAACAGCAATAATTATAAAATATGGTCCACTGCTTGCCAGGGATTGATGGCCTGTTTGAAATAAACAACCACGTCCAATCAAAGAATCACAGAATGACAACAGGATTAATCACCACAGTTTCTTTTTGATCGCACTGGGCTTTGTTGCTTTGTTTAAAAAAACATAAAATCTGACACAAATGTTCAACAGTGGAAAATGTTAAGCTAAGGTGTGTGTCAGAACATGTCATACTCGAAAAGGTTACCTTAAAGTGGATTCAGCAAAGAAAGCAACACTGCAATAAACACAGCAGCGTCTAATACATCCCTACTTATCCTGTCACTCACATGAGAGGATGGAAAAAATAAAAATTAAAGCAATAGAAGTGTCAGCTAATCACCGAAATGTGGCAGAGAATAAAATGTGTTGCAGAATGTGCACCCGAGTCTATAAAAAGTAATAGCCAATTAGAAGGCAACCCTGAGTAGGGGAAGAGCATCTGTTCCTGATCAGCCCGCAACCAGACAAGACGCACTTCACTGTTGCAAAGTGTGATGGACCACCGATGAAACGTGCACTCCGAGGGAGGCACATATCATATGTTCACCAATTATCAAACAAGACTGTTATTAATGAAAACAAAGTGCAAAAACGAACATATACTCCAGAGTTTTAATGTTCAAACCCAAAAATGACTTATTTTAATAAAACAATGTTTACTGATGGATGTTGGAATTATGAATAGGATGATGTAGGAGAAAACATTAAAAAAAATCTTGATGCTTTTTATATTTGGAATTCCAAAAAAAGAAGGGAATGTAAAAACAAACACGCTGCCAAATACTCAGACGTTCCTACATGAATAAATACCTATCAGCACAGGTACACTTTCCAGAAAAAGAAACTGCAGTCTTCAGACTGATGTATGCAATCACTTAACATTGCTCTGAAAGAGCAAAATCATTTAGGATGACACTTGACTGCACTTGATAGGCCAGCAGCCTTCGCTGATTGGCATCATCAGTGCTGTTTATTGATGCTTAAAAAAGCCTGAAATCACACATTCACAAGGAACAGGAGAGGCCGCCATTGATTTCAACATACACTTATTGAAAATGTGGCACACTAGGTTTTTCCCCACCCTGAAGACATGGCATAAATATAGACATATGTGGGTAAAAACTCGTGGAATTTCACTTGTCTTTTCTGAACTTTTAGTAAGACAAAAGCAGAGGACCATAGAAAATAGGCTTGTTTAAGGCTCATAGGCATGATCTATGTCTTCTATAATTTATTTTCAATCACAGGCTCACCAGCCATAATTTAACTGGAGAACCAAGCCTGGACACAGTCTGGCAGACAAAATGTAAGTGTTAATGAATAGAAAAAATTAAACTTGTTCAAGAATTAGATTGATTAATTAGTGTTTAGCCTCAGTGAATTGATAAATCAGGCATTACAACATGCTACCCAGTACAGTTTTAAACAAAGGTGGTAGCCTTGAGCAATTGGGTGGGGCGAGACAGACGCTCAAAAATGCTGTGATGATATGGCCGGAGCCTATAGATAAGTGATGTTCTTTGTTTCTTGAGTTTACTTAACCAAAAATGGATATAAACACAATAAATGGCTATAAATATCTTCCGTCCACGGTTATGTCAGGCCTATTTTTGTGTTATTTTACTGGAAACCCCCTAAACGACAAAGCAGTCTCATGACATAAAGCTGCTGTTACTTTTTCCTACATATTGCTGATATTGTGCAGCGGTTTATTGTGTATTTATGTACATTTGATTGCAGGGTTCATCTGAAGCTGCAGAACAGTTCACAGCCCAAGTCTGTGTGTCTGTGCATTCAAAAACAGTGGGTTGCAGCTTGAAATAGCAAGAACATCTAAAACAAAGTGAGATCCTCAGTTGTGGTGGTGTGCAATCAGAAACGCCTTTCATCACAGTGGATCTGGTATTATTGGAATAAGCTGGTCTTTAAGACTAAAGAGAACTAGGATAGGCTAACAATTTATGTAAAGTTTAGCTTTATTTCTAATAAATGTTGATGCAAAGAAGTTTAAGATGTAGCCTCAAAACAGTAGTATCAAACTATAAGAAGGAAGATTTTAAAAAGACTTTTGTAAAGTACAAAAATATGTAAAAAACATTAAAAAAAAATAATTTTATTTGTGAAAGAAATTATGTGCAATGTATCCATACCCATATCTATCACTGTATACTTCCTAGCATTTACCATTAATCTGGTAGAAAATGAATAGCCGGACATTATGAATCAGTGGAAAAGTCTGATTCTTTTTATAAAGCTTGTGTGAAATGTTCTGATTAGACTAAACAAATCCCAAGATTGTGTACTCTACCAATCTTCTGTTAGACAGATAGTGTACAAATGGAAGAAATTCATTATCTTTGCTTCAGACTGTAGGAATGATCATTTTCCGTCAACCAACAAAGATGTCTGTTGTGGTCTGTGAAGTTTCAAAAGAACCCAGCATAACTTTCTTTGCAAATCTCTGATATCCAGGAACAATTTCAGAATCTAATTATCTGGCAAATAACTCTTTCCTTCCCTTTCTGTAGTTAATGCTAACTTAGATATGAAATTCACTACTGCTTGGTTTTAATCGTCTCTCCATTTTAGTTGACACATTCATTTTTAGGCCTGAGCAATCGTCAGACTAAGATGCTATTTTCCACATGTTGGTGACTGGGAGCAATCAGGAACTGGAAAGCCAGTAGTGAGCATCATCTAATCCCCATAGGTTATGGCAGTGCATCAAACAAATCAAGCCCTGTTGGCATGCCAGACTATCAGAGGAGAGATGCAAAGTGAGAGGCTCTGTCTGGCATCAATTAATAGACCGCTTTATTAAGTAGGTGTTATAAATCTGGGATTTATTTTTTTGTCGTTTTTTTCTGTTTATTTTGCCTCATTGAAAGCTCCTGCTGAAATAAAATGCATCCTAACTTTTTGCACATCAATAGAAATACCCGCAGTTAAAAATTCTTACAAAGAAAAAATGTTTTCTACATGACTTGAAGCATTGTTTTATTAGGTGCTAAAAAAGAATGACAAAAAGTTCAAGGACTAAATGTAATAATATGTAATAACACACTGAAAAAGCCACAGACTACATGGAGTAGTGTGAGACCTCAGATATTTATCATTTCCCTTTGCAACTTCATTTTGCTTTTAATTCTACACCTTAAATAAGTATTTTTATTCAAAATAAGCTGAAATGCTACAGCTTTCATTGCCATCCTGTCCTTTTTTGACCAAGTGCTTCTACAAAGGGGGGGCTGCACGGTCATGTAGTGGTTAGCACTCTCACCTCACAGCAAGTCTCCCAGTTGGGTCCTTTCTGTTTAGAGTTTTTCTGATGCATGAGTTTTCTCCAGAAAGTCTGGCTTCCTTCCACAGTCCACAAACATGCTTTATAAATGAATTGATGATTCTTAATTGTCCCTAGGGAAGGCAGCTGGATAGCTCAGTTAGCTGCAAGTATAGCACATGGGAAACCAGGATTTGCTTTGGGATGAGCTTCATCCACTTTAGGTCCTTAGGAAAGTCACTGCACAATATTGTCTCACTATGTGGTAACAAGAGAGCCTAAATCTGGGTTTCCCTGTGCCAGTCCTCAGCTCTGATAAAATACGGAGTTGTGTCAGAAAGGGCATCTGGCGTACAAATCTCTGCCAAATCACCTGTACAAATCAGTGAAAGCTGATTCACTGTGGCGGCCCACTGAGGGAATGTCCTGAAAGGTGATCAACAGCAAATTGTTCCAAAGGTGTGAATGTCAGTATGTGATTGTGTGGCCCTGCAACAGTGTGGTGAACTGCCCAAGGTGTACCCCGCCTTCGCCCAAAAGGGGCTGGGGTGATCTCCAGCGACTCATGGTCCCGAAAGAAATTAAGTAAATGGATGGATCCTACAAGGTGTGGATGCCCAATCCTAAATGCCTTGTGCCGTTTAAAAGTAATACTCAGTCAAAAAAACAAAAAAAACTGTAATCAATAACATTTTGTTCTACAATTTCCATAAAATCTCTTTGACTTATCAAGAGAAACTGTTGATTATGTGTCTACCATAACATCCACGATCTTCGCTGACAATAAAAACGTAATTAACACTTGTTTTTTTTTTTAAGTTTTCTAATGCCAGTCGATGCCACAGAATGCCTTTTAATTTTTTTTCTCTGTTTCAGGGCAATATCATCTTAGAATTGAAAACGCTCAACTGGAAGACGACACTTTCTACGAATGCCAAGCAGGACAATCTGACATCAGTGAAGGAATCATCTCCAATGCAGTCTGGCTTAATGTACTAAGTAAGAAAAGATTCCAACAATAAGAGTGTGTTAACAAAATGGATGGGTTCTGCCTGTAAACAGGGTTGTAAACCATGGTTGTAAACATGGACATTGTTTTTCCCTAAGTAGCTAAATAAATGATATGCTTAAAACGTGACTGTGAGCACCCACAGTTCTCCAGTAAAGCACTCGACCTCTTGACCACTAATCAGCATATAGAGAGCTGTTAAATATTCATTTCTATTGATAAAGATCTTTCCTGATTTAAAGATAAGGCATTTCGTGGAAGAGATTACAATTAGTTTGCCTACAGTAAGGCTCAACATTTTTTGTTTCCGTTTGAAAACTTAAAGAGGTATAGCAACTTTTGGGAAAATGTCAGATAGGAAATCACTGCGATAACAATCAGGAGTTCAACTTTTTCAACAGTTTTAATTCAGTACCAGAACTATTCATATTTGTTTCTTTAGATCAACAGCTATTCCAAGCCTTTGTGCAGCCTGAGTTCTCTGGCAGGCCTAAGGCAAGTCCTGTGTCTGCCTCACACAATGGTATATGCTCAGAAACAGGCTGAAATACACACAGTTGTATACCTACACTGGACCACCTGTTGATGTCCTATAACAAGCCTTTTTCACTATCTTTCATCCACCTTGCTTATGGGAAGAAGCCCATATGTGCTGAGGATAGAACTCTGGCAGAACTTTTATTCTCCAGCTCTGTTCATTTGCTTTCACCCCCTCCCCATTCCCTCAGTCACACCGGTTTCCCCTCTGCTTCACGCTCAGGCTTTCTCTTTGGTGAACACTGAAGCGGAGGGGGTTTGGAAAAATGGGTTTTGCTGTGGCAATTGTCCGCCTCGCTCTGCTCTGGGAAGGGAGCAGGTTTTTCTGACATCAATGGGTTGGCAGGAGGGATGGCGGGTCATGTGGGGCAGGGAGAGGCATAGACGGTCGGTAGACGGCTCTTTCAAATGACTACACACTCAATTCCACAGTGCTGCAGTTTCATGTCCTACAGCAGGCCTACACCTGCAGCCACAGCAGGCTGCGCTCCCACATTCAACATTACCTCTCAAATGTCTACAGCCTGTGTGCCCACGTTCACAAAGTCAACACAGAAAGATCAACATAAGTGGGAATTGCATTCGTGCCGAATCACGGATGTTCCCGGCATGCATGGATATGAATCCTATCGGCACATGACAGTGGGAGACTTCTCTCAGTCCTCTCAGTTGTTGATAGTTTAGGATGGACAGTTGCTGTGGCTGTGAGGGGTAAACACTGAAAGAGGGAATTTTAAAAAAAGGCAGTCTGCAGCCTTGGTCCCAAAGGGTCATTTGTTCCGCTCCGAGAATTCCAGTGATTCAAAATATGTGAGTAATCTGGGGCTTGATAATGAGCTGATGAATCCAATCTCCTGTTAGTGCTGAACTGGGACTGGAAACTGTGCATCCTTTTTTGAAGAGCAGTGTCTCTGATGAGTTTTCCATGGACCTCTGCATCAGGCGACTATAGCTCCCAAGGCCCCGCACCCCTGTCCACTCAACCATGGCCATATCCCATTAAGCTCTGCATCAAATCAAAACACTATAAAGTCTTTATGAGGAGCCAGCATAGGAGAAAAGGAAAGAATAAAAAAAAAAAACAAATTGACATTGGTGGTTATAAAATTGATATCATCACTAGCTAATTCAAGATGGATCACCACAGACAGTAAAGAGCAGGGATAAAGAAAAATATCAATAAGCCTCATCCGCAGGCTTACAAAGACATGTTTTTAAGACATTTCCATTGCTGTAACACTCTTGTGTGTTTTTGCTTTCCTGTGGAGCTTAGATGGGGGATTACTGCTATAGGCAGATCAAGTGGCACTGAGTAATCCATGACAATAACAACCTCAACCCCCCTCTGATGAAACCTTTTCCTTTCTCTTAAAACGTACCCCACTTTGCGTTCATCACACACCTGACACATTCTGTGTCTCAGTTTATACTATTAGAATTAGCATATAATCCTATTAACAAACACCCTACCCCATCCCCTTCATACCTCTTTAAATGCCCCCTGCCAATGTTCAGGACAGTCATTTAATGTGACTGAATAACTCATTCGCCTGTGTCTTATAGAGATATGTATGACTAGGTACGTGTGTGTTTTTGTCAGTGTGTTAACTTTTGTTGTCAGGTTTGAGGAGGCCATCTTTGAAACCTGGGCTATGGTGACATTTCAGTGGTGGCTAATGAGTTTAGCACATGAAGAGCATATAATGAGCCTTCAATTGTTATACTCCTTGGTAAGAATTATAGTGAAACTCTTGAGAAGAAGAAACATAGAACAGTACTATTCATTCTTGCTCATGAAAACTTCTCAGATTAACTCGAGTATCCAACCTCGTCAGAGGGGGATGTGTTGTGTGTTTACAGACAGACATTAAAGAGCTTTTATCTGTCTTTACAATTATCACGGGGTGTTTCTGCTTATGGCAAAATGAGACTTTTGAGGGGTTGCATTCAAATCCCAGCTTGGTCCTTGCTGTTGTGGAATGTGCATGTTCTCCTCATTCACGTGTGGGGTTTCTCCTCTCACCGCCCAAGAACATTCTGCATTGGATAATTGATGATTCTTAAGTGGCTCTTTAGTGTAAATATGAGTGTGTGGTTGCTTGTCTCTGTGTGGCCCCTGTGATATACTGGTGAACTGTCCAGGATGGACCCCACTTTTGCCCAACAGTAGCTGGGTGGGCTCCAGCGACCCTGAACAGGAAATAGGGGTTTGGAGAATAGATAGATGGAGGGTTCTGAAGTAGCTGTAGATCAATAGGTTGAACAGCTGTCCCTTAATCAGCTGCTCAGTGGTTGCTAAAGCTCCAGTGTAAAAGGTTAATCAGTGCAGTTATGGACAATTGGTTTGTTAAACATTCCTTACCCAAAGCAAATTATAATTTGATTTTGAAATTGTAAAAATTGTAGTTTACTGTCCTGTTTAAGTTTGACACATTTGACATGCAAGAAGATAAAATGAAAAGGTGAAAGTGATTGATACTGTTCATCTTAAATCAATAGTTGGATAGTATTTGGGTTTGCTCAACTTACTTTGTTTGCAGAAGAGTAGTAATGTTATTTAATTGACAGAGTACAAGGCACATAATACTACATTTAAGATTGTTAAAAAAAAAAAACTTTATTGCAAGTTGTTACTTGCCATTGACAAGACGTGCTCAAGGCAAATTACCATAAAGTTAAAGCATCTCTTTTTTTTCTAGTTTTATTTCTAAAATATATAACTGAGCAAGTGGGCAGTCAAGTCTTTTTTGGATCTTTCTCGCTTGCATTGTGATGCTGTAGGGTTTCAAGTAAAAACTGAGCAATTTGGAAAATATGTGGAGTACCTAATATAGTTGCAAAATAATTATATATAAAGCAATATATCAATATTGTATATAGAGATGTACGGTTATCAAAATTTTATAAACAAAAAAATAAACAGCTTTGTAGCCTAGCACACACCAGGTGGCTTTACTTCCCATTGTAGTAAAATGTGCTGAATTACCATTGAGTTTCTTAGTTTAATTTTTCAGATGACACACCTCAAAAACTTTTCATGAAAACTTTGTTTTCTTTTGTTTTATTGAGTGGTACCCCCAACGCGGCGTCTGGATTAATGACACTATTGACCTTTTTTCATATATGTTTCAACGGGTTTTTAGGTATTGCTGTTTTGCGAATTGGTCTGGTGTCAGCTTCTTCTATGAATCTCTCTGTTAAACTAGGAAGCCGTTTTTTTTTCTACATCTGTGCTGAATTACTGTTAGTTGTACTTGTATCGCATCACTTGTGATCTCCCTGAGTAATAGCGTAGTTTTTTTAGTTTTATGTCCTTTCCTTTGTTGTTTGTATAAATAGGTTTTCTGTTTTCTGTGTTAAACCCTTTTTCCACCCTCTTGTTTTTCAGATTAACTGCTTGAGCAATTCGGTTTTTTTTTGTTTGTTTTTTTGTTGGCAACGTATGTATGTTTTTTTTCATCTCTACTCCTCACCTGCCTGATTCCTGCATTCTCATTGTGCTTTTGGGTCCACCTTCACATACCAAACAATATTTTTCAATTAAACACCCAAACAGGAGGTTAAAAGATTAAAAACATTGAGTTTGAAACTAGCAAAAAAAAAAAAGAAAAAATGGAAAATGAAATAGAAAAGAGTGGTACACACAACAGATTCCATTTTTTTTCCAGTGGGGATCCTGACTTGCTTTAGACTTCAGATTTTCACTGTCTAGCCTGATAAGCCTTTCACAGACACTTTGTCTCCTCAGCCAGTTCTATTCAGAAAGAAAGTTAGTTTTGCCAAAAAAAAAAGGCATGTGTGCTTTGATTCATGTTTGCAAACATTATCAGATAGATTTTTCACACTTTGTTCATTCATGGAAGTGGTTGCTCATGCAAAACTCAATATATTTTAGAAATCATCTTTGGGTGTTTGTTTTAAAGAAAAAAAGAAAGCGGATAGGTGGAAAGATCTGCTTATGCATATTGATGTGTGTCTGCTAATCTGTTCTTTATCTGCCTTATCCGTCCATCTGTCTTGTATTTGTTTAATGAATCAAATTTTGCAGCTCACTGTTTGTAGTCTGAACTGCTGGAGCAAATCTCTGCCTATCTACCTATCTATTCTAGCGTTCAAATAAGTACCTTAATAAGAGCGATAGAGCTAGAAAGGAGAGGCACAACAGAAAGAGCTGACAGGCAAGGACACAGAGACGAGACAGAAAGAGTTAATTAGGAAAACAGGGTGTTTGTTTTTTGTTTTTTACTCTGGAAACATGTAATACGTTTTTTTCCTCTTTCAATTGCTTTTGTCCAAGTGTTTTCATACCCTTGCGGACTTCTGTGTATCTGCATACAGTGTCAGTTTTTCCTGGGTCATATGATTTTTCTGGATTACGTGATGGATGACAGACTGTGAGTCTCAGTCCAAGCCAGAACACACCTTTCTTTGCACTTCTGCAGTTTAGCTGCAGTGGTCAAGAAGAATAGTATTAGGGAAGGGGGGGAGGCTCAGCCTGCTACAGAGGGATGATGAGGAGGGTGAAAGATACGAGGAACAGGCCAGCATGAGCGAGTGAAGAAAAAATTAGATACCTGCCTGCCTCATTTGTGGACATATCATTATTCTTATTTTAGGATTTGTTAGGCTGCCAGACACTCCTCGAGCACAACAAGTGATGCGCCTACGTGAATTGTGTGGGCTTGAGTTGATTGAGAGTGCAGGGGCTGTCAATAGATGCATGGCCCAGTCATCTTCTCAGGAAAGAGGGGGGAGAAAAACAAACAAATGCATCTCATTATTGCAGCGCGCGCCTCTGCAGTGCTCTGGGTAACCCATCACAGTCCACACAGATTCAATTGCTTCTTTTAAATCAGTTTGAAGCTGCAGCCACATCTCATCTGTCTCAATAGGAGACTGGAGCCAAAGTGCCACTCTGTGTACGGCAACAGCTCCTCCTACTGGTGGAGAATCAGCGGTCTGTCTGAAAATTTTGGCAAGCAACTGTTGAATGGTTAGCTAACTTTTCAGCTATATACTTCCATATGGGAAATAACTCAGCAGCTATGTCCTCCACATTACTACTGTTCTGGCTCTTTGTTCATAACATATGCTCTCTTAGGTCTTATTGAAATTTGCTCCCCTGCAGGTCTTTCATTTCCTTCTTACATGCAAGGGTCTTTCCTCTTACCATTTCCTGTTTTTATTCAACCTAGACAGTCTCTAAACTTTAAAAAGCAAGCTCCACTGCATCTCCACTTTCAAATGATAAAGCGGAGACTCTCACTAAAAGTCAAAACAATAGGCTGCTCCACTTATGATACAGTTTATTGGACAGTTTTAGCATGAACAAACATTTCAGCAAAATCCCTTTGATGATTAGTTGGTGACAGATTTCTCAGCTCGCTGCTAAACAATTTTGGTCCCTTAAGTCAAAAGGTTTGTTGTTGTTGTTGCTGCTTTTCCTGAAATTCCCATTCATGGTCAGATAAAAGGCTTGTAGAGAGCCGAAGAGTGCTTTGATCAGTCTGGAACGCACATACTTAGCTTGAGGGCGATCTCGGGAGAGATACATTTGGTGTTTCTGTGATAGATCAGTTTAATCTGTTTCCTCTCTGCATTTTTCTCTTGTCTACAAATTGCATCCAAGCATAACATATTATCGAACTTGCTGGATTGGATGTCCTTTTTAAGTGCTTATAAATTATTGCTTGAAATCTAAAATGAGGTTTTTATTGGCTAATAAACTTTTTTTTTTTTGCATCATGCAGTTCCCCCATCTAACCCATACTTCACCATGGACATGGCATCTTATTGGGTGGCAGGGGAGAGCTACGATGTCACCTGTGTGGCTCCTGACGCAAAACCCGAGGCTGAGGTCATTCTGTATAAAGGTGCGACACTCGTCAAGTTTTTAAATTAAGCATTTTTAAAGGACAAAAGCTAAAAACATGACAATAAACTAGTAAATAAAATGCATGTCGTGTTTTATTATTTTGAAAAGAAGGTGAATTAAAGAAAAGAGTCGGTGTGGGAGGAATTCCTAATTAACAGAGAATTTACAATTTCATGTTCAGAGAAGGAATAACAACTTATATTTAGCACATAAATAACTGCAACCTATCTGGGGCTGACAAAGAGCAAGAAATGTTTGCTTTGTAATTACATTCTATTGTTCTGCCTCAGGTCTATGGTGTCTGAATGTTGTGCTGCTCCGCATAAATCTTAATTGTAGTTGGTGATTAAACTGTTGCTTTGCCATGGTGATGAAATAAGGTCTAAATTTCAAGATTAATTTTTTTTTATTGTCCTAGAAACTGGGAACCGTCATGTTTTTTTCTGTGTTTATTGTTGTCAATGACATTTAACACTGTTTCTGCTTCACATGAACACATTTTACAGACAGTAGTCCTATCTGTGCGCCTTTTTCCCATTGTTTCTTTTAGATGGAGTCAAGCTGACAGGTGTAGAGTCTTCCTCCGTGTCTGGCTCAAAGGATAAGCTTCTGAACACGCATGCTGAAGTAACGTATGTGTTCGAGCGTCTGCCACACTCCCTCTTCTCCGCATCCGGCTCAGTCTCTCAAATTCTGCCTTGGCTTCTTGTTTCCCTTGTTTTCCATGAGCTCTTATTTTCTCCGTCTGTCTTAGCGAACACAATGAAACATGACAAACTCCACCGGGTTGTATTAGCTTCTGTCAAATACATAAAATTACATTCTGGTGGCGAGACAGGTTTGATCCTTGCACAGGTGCCTGTACATTAAACAGGGCCAAAGATTACCTTAATCCTGAATGTCTCCTCCATGTCAGCGATAATAACCTCTTGTCATATTTTGAGATAACATTGGCGCGGAAGAGCTGCAACGTTGCTCAGTTCTCCTACAGAAGAACCGAGGTCTCCGGCAGTATTGATGCCCTGTCTGCACACACGCTCCAAGTCTGCGAGCAGCTGGCCTCGTTTGTTTTTTACAGCTGTCATTGTACAATTGTTTGGTAAAGAAAGTATAGACAGAGAAGAGAACACAACACAGAGCAATTACACTAAGCATCTTCCTGTCTACACCAGTGAGGGTATTTCTTCAGAGTTCTGACATGTAGCCTTCTAGCACGTCAAACATGTAGCTGTGTAAGGTAGCTAAAAGAGCTAAAGAAAGTCAGCATTTAGATTTTTAAGCCCTTTTCTTGAATTAAAATTTTTGTTTGCACATAATCACGTGTTAACTGTACAAAGTTCATGAAGAAAACAACAGCTAAAGATAAAGCACTTTTATTTATTCATTAAAAAATAAGAAAACAGTGTAAAATAGTCTCTGCACAGCTTCACTAATGATAGTCATAGTTTTAAAGGTGGAAATTTCATGTGTGGTAACACCAACAAGAAATTAGACAAATCTTCAGTATAGTTATAGCTTGCTACTATAGGCCACTTAAACAATCTGCGACTAGAAAGAAGATTTGTGAGGTTTTAGAGGTATTAACTACCAAGTAAAACATTAAAATGTTATGGTTTTGAAAAAGAGAGGTTCTATTTAGAAAATTACGTGTGGCCAGTCCTGAATTTTTTCCTTGGCTGCACGGAGAGGAGGGGTTAAGGTCAGGATAACTGTAACAGTTAGGGTTAAACCACCTGCTGTTTCTGCTGCTCACTGCTCCCCCAGGGGATGGATCAAATGTGGAGACCACATTTAAAAAACCTACAAGCGTGACAACTATTCAGACTTTAACTTTAAGTTTAACTTTAATTATGTGCGACAAACAACAAAATTCCGCTTTGGCTATACTTACATGTAAAATGCGTGCGGGCAATGCAGCAGTGTGCATCTTGGCTGCATGTATTACATGTGGCCAACACGAATCTTCATCATTTTTGGTGCTGGTCGCACATAAATACTTGCGAAAAACATCAGCCTTAAAAAAAATCTGTCTTCTTTAGAAAAAATGACTCAAAAATAATACAAATTCTAAGCTTTGTTTGGCAAAGCTGCATTTGAAAAAAAAACATCTGGTCGTAAGGCATCATATTTAGAAAGGACCAGTGAATACCTGCACCTCATTTAATGTCCAGGATGGTGGTATATAGGTAATGACCGGGGTTCGTAAGAGTCCAATAACCATTTTTTTAAATTTTCATTAAAATGAAACGACTACAAAATATAAAGCTGTTGCCATTGGTTGGAGTGGGCAACAAAATTTTCAAAACTTTTTATTTCTATTTTTCTTTTTGTTTGTTTTTTCTGATTTCATGTATTGTTAGTAACATTGAATTTGTACTTTTACTGACTTCCTGTCTTATTGTGTAAAATTGTAATTTTTATTTATTTTTTTTTTCAATTTACCTTCCTGCTTGAAGGCAGCCTGCAATTTCTCAAAGCTCTGTTCTTTGGTCTTCATGTGTCTGTTTCTTTGTTTTCCCTAAGCTATTGTATACTAAAGTTAAGCTTCTGTCTCCTCAGTTTTATATTTCTCCTCCAATTAGCATTTACAACACTGGCTTTACTTTTCTACTAAAGTTGAACAAATTTCCATAAAACACTTTAGCTGTCTATTGTCTTAGTTCAGGTTGAACATGTTTTGACACTACTGCAAATGTAGAAAGTGTTAAAATGGGCAAATTTGGAAAAAATTAATAACCAAGATCAACATTTTATTTATTTCCTGACACATGAAATCATGTAAACCCATGTTTTTATTTTAACATTGCATGCCACGGGGGTCACTTTTCATAGAAAGGTTTTGAAAACTCGCTCATAGCTATACTGTATATAGTCCAAAATATTTCATAATTACCATTATAAACTTAGAACTGTTCAGGGTGTACCCAGCCTTTGCCCTACAATAGCTGGGATAGGCTCCAGCAACCCTGTGACCCTGAAAGATATTTAGTTTTTGTTGTTGTTGTTGTTGTCATTAAACTTTAGAGAACCCTGGCAGGATGTTTTTAGCACTTTTTTGTCTATATTTTTACATTTGGTTTTTGTGTTACCTCTGAAAGGGTGACCGCTCTGAGCTCTGACAACGGGAAACTGTTGGCATGCCACGCCAAGAACGCTGCCTTGTCCAAGCCTGTGGTGACCACGGTGACCATGAATGTGTACTGTGAGTGTCTGGAGCTGTCTGTAAACTGCCAGTCAACACCACTCTTCTGTTCAAACCCAGTGTAGCTGGAAGCACACAACACAGGAACCCAGCTGTCTTCAGGGAGGCCCAGGGGTATCCTGTCTTGTGCATTTATTTGTGTGCAGTGCTTCCAGGAGAAACATTCAACTTGAAGGCAAAGTCACACCCAGTTCAGAGCAACAGTCGGCAGGGGCAAGCTTTCATATCTAGTTTCTGAGGCAGCCTCTGGTAAACTGAGATAAATAGGACCAAAGCTGTGAGGGGTTTTCTTCCAAAATGTGCAATAACACACATTTTCATAACATTTATGGTTTTATTGAACGAGATTATTCCCACATTTACGAATTGCCCAAATGTTAACCAAAGAAACTAATAAATCCTCAAATAAATTATCCTGGCAAGCCTTCTGATAAAGAGTTTTTAATAATAGTATAATGAGTAATAGGCTGGGGCCACCTCACTTAATGATAATAAATCCTGCATAACCAGCCCAGCAACGTTTGTGCTCATCAGCTGGAATTAAATTCAGAATGCACGCAGGCAGAAAATGAAGCCAGTTTCTTTGACTTTTTTCATGTCATTGTCTCAAAGCGTATTGTATTATGCTCTGTAATGAAACTGGTGTTGCAGCGCATGAAGGTTAGTCGACACACATGCCGTCTCTGCATCTCACTGCAAGTGACGTCCTTTGTTTACTCTTATTTGGCAATGCCACAGTGAAATCTGCCGATGCTTAAAGCCCAAGCAGCGTGACACTGGAGCTTTACTACAGGAGGCTTAATATTTTCTTCCCTCTTGATAAGCAGAAGTAATTGATAGCTGAGGGTTCCCAGTTTAGGCGTCTGTTTCTTCAAGAGGTAAATCATGTTGTTGATTAAAGTAGAGCCGCTCTGCTGACACTCCCTCCAGTTCAGCTGCTACATTATCAGGAGCCTGACTAGATACCTCATGTTGTCTTCTGTCTGTTGTAACCTGTTCCACATGAGATGCCTCTAATACTCTTTTAAATGACAGCTATAGCCGAGCAACCCTCCCTTCCTCTCTCCTTCCATGAAACATGTGCTATCTGCTACAGTGCTAGTGTTGCAGAACTTTGGAGCAGACGTGAATCAGTATGCCAGCCCATCAAAGCCATGCGCTGGCCATTTTCAGCCAGCCAGACTGTTAGCAAGGTGGCAATTTGTCATGCTGGCACAGGCTCTGTAGTTTGCACTCTGAAACTGATTGCAGCAATAACAAAGACCCATCCTCTTCTAATTTATTTTACTGCTTATATTTTATTTAAAGACACTGTAATTTATTCATATTTCACATTCCCTTATTACTGTTTGAACATCTGCTTCTTTGCTTTATGGACTGGATCTATCTCCATACTCCCTAAATACTTAATGCTTGATCTGGACCTCTTCCTTACGTTCATGCTGGATGTGACCAGTTTATTGGCCCTGTCTCAGCAAATAGGAACACACCCACTCAATTGCCAAGAGTATCGTTATCCTTGCTTTTTATGCTGCTTTATTGACTGTCACCTAGCAATTTGCTTTATTCCGATTCTCCATGTCTGCCTTTGTATGTCACCTTTCCATCTTCATCGTATTTGCCCAGCTTGCCTTCCACGTTTTGTTAAAGCCATTTTCTATTTTTGGCTCTCATGCACTGACAGACCCACCTGACGCTCCGTATATTGTGAACCCGGACAGAGATGAAGTCAGAGCGGGGAGGATGCTCGTGCTGGAGTGTGTCTCTGATAGTGGAAACCCCCTCGCCGCTCTCCACTGGACCAAGGTATTTGACGTACCATTGCTATGACCCAGTGAAAAACTAATTTCTGTTTACTTAAAAATCAATGAATTCCACTCAGTTGGCGTCTTTTACTGACTGTTTACCAGGTGTAAAAAAAAAAAAGAAAACCTTCTGCAGTAGTTTGTTTTTCTTGTATGTTCTCATCCATCTTTCAGAATGGAGAGATTGTTTCTTCAACTTGGGAAGAAGACGAGTTTGCACGGAAGTCCAGAAGCGTCCTGAAAATGCTGATCACCCCTGCAGACAACCAGGCAGAGCTAAGCTGTGAAAGCTTCAATGCGGTGTCTCTGTCACCTCTGTCTATCACTCGCAAATTAGACGTGTTCTGTGAGTAAAAACATGCATGAAACACAAAGCCCTGGCAGGACAGTGTGGGTGTGTATTATGAAAAAAACATGACAACAGAGAAGAATATAAGTCTTTCAGTCACTATGAAAAGTCTTTTAATATCATTAATGAAACTAATGGGTATTATGGCTGCAACCCATATTTCCGACTGCCTCCAGATAACTGCATGCACTTTTATAGCAGTCCCATTAATTTGGCTGAATTGTTTCAGTATACAATCTGGAGGAAGATAAAATTACAATTTGAGGAACAGTAACAGCCATGGTTAATAGATTCTACTTCTCTTTCTGAATATGAAATATTTATTTCAGCAACAATATTACAGAGTTAATAATAATCACCTCTGGCACACTGACACAAACAATTGACTGATTTTTACTCCCAGGTCAGACAGCACAAGTTTGCTTTGGTATTTGAAAAAAATCAAACATTTTTTTCAATAATAATGACACCTGGACCTGGGGTCCTGCAGTATGTCATTAGAAGCTACTCAGATTTTCAGAATGCATATTTAGAAACAGACCAAAAGGGGAGCTGAAATGTGAAATTTTTGTTACACCAGTAATGTTAGGTTGGGGGTTTGAGTGGCTGTGAGCTTGCAGAAGAAAACAGAAGGATATTAAGGAGCAGAGGCAGACTTACTCCACGCCAATAGTCCCGCCCACAAGTCAGAGGCAAATTTTTAATGAACCTCTACCGCTCTGCAGAATCTATGTCCCATGATGATCGGAGTTGGACTTTAAATTTCATAATTCACCATGTTCGTTTATGTAAAGAAAGATTTTAATTTAGAACTTTCTATGATGAAAATATTCTAATAAATGACAGATATCTGTCAGAAATGTCTGCAGCCTCTGAGTGATGCATTTAACGACTGACGCTGACTGTGGTCTCAGCTCCAGCAGAGGCTGCAGGCTTAGACTCTCAGGAGATATATGAAAAAATCCTCTATTTCTCCCTGTGCAAGACAAGAGTAACGCATCTTTATGTGGTATTGTGTCATGTCAGATGAGCACAAGTGTGCAAAACAGTTACATACATGGCTCCCCCTCCCCTGCAGACCTCCTGTCAGTCAGTTCAGTCCCCCAGCCTCTGTATTCCCCTGAAGGCTCTATGCAACTGCATCACATCGCCTGCAGCTGTTGTACCCTGCTTCCCCCTCTGGTTAACATGAAGCAGACTTTACAAACCACAATGAAAGCCTCCCAGGAAAACAAGTTGCCACTCAAAGTGATTTTCATTCTCACCCTTGATACAGCTCTGCGTCTCACATCCTAAAATAGTCCCGCTACTGCTGTGATTAGAAAAGGTAGCTGTTGAATGTGCAGTTCAATAGGGGGATATTTTTACTGACTTATCTGTGCATGTTTGCCTGTGTTCATTTTCATCAGTTGATCCTGAGGAACTGACGCTGTCGGGTTCATTAGAGGCCATTGAAGGGCAGGAGGTGGTTCTGAGCTGCCTCGCCGCCTCAAGTAATCCTCCTGTCAACATTCGCTGGTGGTTGGGCTACAAGGAGCTCAACAACACAGTTTTCATTCGGGAAGAGGTGGGCCTGCACAATGCACAAGTTGTACTAACATAAAATCCATCTATCTGAGCTGGTAGAAAGGTGGTACAGTGTACTGTGCAGCATCTCTGGTGACAACTCCAATTAGTCTGAGCCGAACCAGCCTTTGTTCATCTTTCTTGTAAATAATAAGCAAAAAAGTATGGACATTGGAGGAGATATCTCATTTTAGCCGAGCTTCCTTTAAAGATACCGAGAAAAAATCCATTTAAATGCCTCCCACTGGTTTAAAAGAATGCTCTAGATGAAGTTTGACCTCATACGAACATTTACAGATGAAAGCAAACAGTATGACCATGAGCGGCCCCCTGAATGAGCCTGCTGCAGTAAATGAGTCAGCCGACTCCAAAAAGAGTTTTTCTGCAGCTCCTCTCTCGTCTTTTGTGTATGTTAATAAGATCAAAGTGAATAAAAGCTGACACAGAGGATGAGTATTATTAAACAAGCTCTTTATTCATCTGGCAGCAGCATTTTCATTTGATCTTACTGAGGGCACTCAGTGGGCTGGATGTGAGCCTTAATGCATGTGAAAACAGCGTGAATTTAACGAAGACTGCCGCTCCTGTTCGGCATCTTTGTTAGTCTTTCTGACTGTGGCTTTTACCATAATCACCGCAATAATGACTTTAATAAACAAATGTGCTGCATAGGCATGACCACTATCAGGCAGGTGCAAACTGACACTGTGCTCAATTTATAACACGGCGCAAAGCAGAAGAGTCAAATGAATATGCTTATTTATCCCAGACCGTGCACAACATCAGTTATTACAGCAGCTAATTTGCCATCTGCATTCACCAAGACGGCGCAGTGAGGTGTGTTTTTCCCCAGATTTTGTTCCTTTTGTCTCTCCCTAACAACTGAAGAGGAGCGTCCAAACCTATCTGTACCCACACTGAAGTGTCTGTCTGCAGGGAGACAATGGGGGGATGACGACCGTGTCCAGTGTGACCCACCAGTTCTCCCGGGAGGACAACGGACTGATGCTCAACTGTGAAGCTTTTAACAAAGACACACGCTTCTCCAAAATTGAAGCTGCTAAAATCAGTGTCTACTGTAAGAAAGATACCTTGTTTTCACTAAAATAAAACTTGTTTTAGTGCAGCAAGGCATGTCATTTCTCCCAAAAATGTTAAATATATTGAGCTGCATTTCTATGCTGGTGAACACTTTTGTAATGCTGATAGATTTCAACTGCAATTTCAACTCTTATTGTTAACAAAAGCGACCTGTCCTGTCATATAATGAAGCTACAGATGGAGAAAAAAAGCTGCATGCATCTGCTCCTTCGCCCTGATAAATACACATACATAAATAAATAAAAATGAGTTATTAGATCATTTCACACTTTGTTGTTTGAGGATTTAGTAACATTGAGAAAAACACAAAAGAAAAGCTGACAATTTTTTTCACAGATGACACCACAATAAATACAAAGCAGATAAAAGCCTTGCGACACATGCAACATGGTGCATTATGTATTAGGCTGGCAAAACAAAATCCATAAACCCACTTTGGAGTATTTCACAATTTCAGTGCATAAAGTAGGGCAGAAAAAAAGAGAACCCTTTATTAGGTTTTGTGAAAGTTTATTAGCAAAGTTATTCAAAATCAAAATCTGGCTTTGCCCAAAATAAAGGTTGTGTTTTAAAATAAAACATTTATAAATGCCTAATTTATCCCTATAATAAAGCCAATTTAATAACTTTAGCTTCCTGTTTCATAAAAGATAAGGCTACAAATATATAGATGAAACATTGAAAAAAGCTTTTTACTTCATTTGAGCAGATTAAAACTTGTTCTTACACTACTGCTATATTTATTGTCCATTCTTCTCTGAAAGATCCCCCTCAAAAAGTGTGGCTTGAAGCTCCAGCTCAAGATGTTCCCCTTAACGCAGGCACTGAAGTCACGCTCATCTGTCACTCTATTGGAGGAAATCCCACTGCAACCCTGACTTGGCTCAAGGTGATACTGTGCTGAAAATTCTGGGGGTAAGGAGAATCTGCATGCTGCTCAATGTCTCTCATTCCTGTTCTAGAATGGAAAGGCAGTGGCCCACACACCCAAGCAGACATCCTCTAACATGGCTGTGGCCAGAGAACTACACCTGGTCCTAACAGCAAGTGACAACATGGCCACATACTGCTGTAATGCCACAAACAAGGCAAAGAAGACCATCTCTGCACAAACTAAGCTCCTAGTATACTGTGAGTAGCATTGGAGCTCAACAATTTACATACAAATCAATCTTTATTCCCATTGTAGTCAGCTGAAAAAGGTGTATTAACATCAATTTGATACAAACTCAGTGACGCTGAAATTTAAGCGGACCATTTAATCTGTTTCATACTGATGTAGTCAGAATTTGATTTTGCAGTCACAGCAGTGAGCATGAAGATCACAGCACACCAGGAGGTGCTCCGCCAGGGTGAGATGCTAACGCTGGAGTGCCTGGCTGAAAGGAGTAACCCAACAGCAAACATCTTCTGGAGCGTGGGCGCAGTCAGGTTCGGTGTGACATTGAGCACAAAGCATCAGGCAAAAACAGGACAACAACAACCAAAAACAACAGAATGTTGTATAAAAGGGAAGTCGGGAAATGATAAAGAACTGTCCTAAAAAGATGATTTTGTGACAAGTACATTACATGGTTAAAATTAAATGGAACCAAATCCTGTTAAATCTGTCAGTGTTCCAGTTTGACACTTCAACATGAAATCCCCTCATAAATGGATTTATTGGTTGTGGTGTGTTTTCTAGGTTCCAGAAAGCTGAGCAAACACACAGCAAGGACAAGTCTGGCGCTGTCACTGTCAACAGCACTCTATTGCTGAATCTGACTTCGCAGCACCACAAACAGAATGTGATTTGCCAGGCCTACAACCCTGTGTTAGAGGAGGGGGCCAACACATACTACCGACTCAACGTGCTTCGTAAGAGCAACTCCGATCTAAAGTTCCCTTTTGTTTATCTCAGGATCTTTTTTTCAATTATTTCTAAGTGACCATGAGATTTGCATTACATAATTTTAGTGAAGCATGACTGGCAGCTGAGATGAAAACTGCTCTACCCGTGTGTTTGTGCAGTATGTGCATGTGCGTGTTTTGTTTACAGGGAACCTTTGTTGTGATTTGTGGGTCTGTTGAGCTCTGCGGCACTGTGTCCTAATTGTGCATTTGCTTTGCTGCATGGCCATGTTTGCCTTTGATGCCATTTCACAGGCAGCAGCCAGCCTCTGCTTCAAAGCTTGGTGCTGTGTTTGAGCATGAAGGAATGTCACTGTGTGTTTGTGCAGATCTGCCGTTGGACAACAGTACTGTCATTCGTGGTTTTAATGCCTGTCCCTCTCCCTCCCACTCCGCCTTACTCCCCTGTTGTCTAAGTATGTGAAGTTGGTTGGATCTGAAATTGTTGGTGGGATGTCAAGTTTCTATTGGTTTGACTCTCATTACTGTCTCTTTGTGCTGTCTTGCTCAACATGTTCTGTGGGTTTTCCTTTTCCCTCTTGTAGGTTCTCATCACTCCTGTGCATCTATTTGTTTTGTATTTTTGTTCTTATTCCAACATACCTTACCTGGATGGATGTGTGTGTGTTTACTGTGTCAGACCCACCAGAATTCAGCTCTACTCAGCCAACAGAGATCCAGGTGGAGGAGGATGAAATGGCAACGATCCCACTGCTGGTTTCAGCAAACCCAGAGGCGGTCTCTTGTGTTTGGCTGCATCGCAGGGAGACGCTGGTCAAAGGTGATCCCGCGCTGTGTGATGGCTCTATAAACCAGGTTCTAGATGAGCTGAGCCAGCAAGTCAGCACTCAGCTTTGCCATTCAGGGTCTGAATAAAACATGGCAGGTTAGCTAGTGTGGGACCCTGCCAAATGTGATTCTCATTACAGCTCTAATGTATGCAGCCTAAATTAGGATTGCTGTCTGCCTAAATACAACACAACGGCTCTAAACCTGGCTTCTCCTTAATGGTACTGTCATCAGGGCCCCCACTACATTTTTGTGCTGTTAGTTCCTGTAGGTATACGCCAAAACTAGTTATACTTTAAAGTGAAAATATATTTCAATATAAACATGTATGTGTCATTTTAGGTGAGGTGATTTAGAAAGTGTCTCTCACACAGTCTATTGTTGGCTTGACTTGGGAATCTAGCCAGGGCAATCAATAATGCAGGATTAGATGTCACTCTGAGACCAGTGGCCAGAGGACAAGCACTTGATGAGCATGTAATGAATACTTAATTTACTATTGGTTTGCATGTGTGTCTGTGTGGCTTTCTCTGCAGGGAATAATCTGCACCACTACTGGTTGGAGGACGGCTCTCTGGAGATTAGGAATGCAACAAGGAGAGACGCTGGACAGTACACCATCAAGTGTGAAAATGAAGAAGGTGTCCGCCAAACTGCTATCACCTTGGATGTTCTTTGTAAGACCCACCACACACAGAACAGCTACCGTTGGAAACCAGATACCCTTTCTTATGATCAGTGATCACTGAGTTCTTTTTAAAAAAGAAAACAGACAAAAAGCACAAAAAGATGGAATGGGCAAGGAAGACATAATAATACCCTAATGTTGTCAAGGTTCTGTGGGTTTTAAAAAGGTCTGGTTTTGAAACTCCTCCAAACTGCATTGTATCTGCCTAAAGCTATGTACACATAGAGCAAATGATACACGTTCAAGAACTTGTAAAAGTGGCATTCTTGAATGGGCTTTTAGCTGTGTTTACCCTGGAATGTTGCAGCCAGATACTAGCGCTTGTACTCACAGCTGGAAGTGGCTTGGTACGAAATATCAGCGGTTCAAATCTTGCAGGCTTTTCCTCCATATCCCACTGCTAGATCAGAGTCCCTGATTGGTCAGAGTTCAAATAGCTAAACTATTGACCGCTGTTGTACATAGAGCCCGAAAACAGACTTAAAAACTTGAGCAAGAACGCAAGGGCTCTGAACACAAAAGCCCAAAACACACATCTACTCGCATTTACAACCATAGACTTTTCATTGGAAGTAGTCCCTTGAACACGTGTTTCTGAGCCCAGTGTGAATGTAGCATAAGACACTGACTTTCAGCTCCTCCCAAACTTGCCATTATTAGACCCTCTATGCAAGGGCATCCACTTCTTCTGCTGCCTCGAGCCCAGCCCGAAGCTCCAGGCCCCTGCTGTCTCAATACTGATGATTTAATAATGTCATTGCAGAAAATGTAGGTCTGCCTGATTCACCAAAGCCCTTGGTACACGCCTAATGGGTTCTGCCATCCTGAAATGACTGTGCTTGACAGTTGTAGATATTCATTATGTATGGGGGATTGTAGTAGCTTTTATATGTGGCAGTGTTGCCCACTTAACAACGTCGGCCTTGGTTAGGAGACCAACATGAGTGGATTCTGCTAACCCAGAGGTCTGTGTCTTGCCACTGTTCCCCGTCACTGTTCTTTAGGAGTGAACATAGGTCCAGACAAGTCGGCACTAATGGCCTTACTGTTGCATGTACATGGCACCCACGGGAAGTGTAAAAAGCATGTGAAATGAAGGCAGAAAGTGGAGCCCTGCTGACTGAGAGAAGAGCTAAGTTGATGAATAGACGGATAAAGAGGAAAACAGTGGCCAATTGGTCACTCTGCCAAAACCAAAATGTAAAGGGCTTCACGGGTCACATGTCCAATTTTCAATTAGGCTGCAGAAGTGCCACGGCTCCAATATATAGGGAAGTTAATAGTTTTTGTCTTTCAAGCAAGGAGACCAATTTCAAAGGGGTTATGGACACTGTCAAAGGCAAGCAAGTTCAAGAGCAATTATATTGTAGCAAGCAACATGCTTTTTTAATGGATGACTTGTATCAAGCTGACATTAGTCCTGCTTTAGCCTTGACCCCCTTTTTCTCTTTTCAGATGCTTGTGATCTCACTGCTGAGAAAGATCCAGTGTATGTTAACTTGGGGGAAACAGCAGACCTGATATGTGTGGCAGATGCCAACCCCATTATATCTGGCATGTTCTCATGGAAATGGCTGGTGAGAGCCACACACACATGCACACGTGCACACGCACAGTCAAATGTGCAGGAAAAATTCATCCCCCTAAATTATATTTCCTTTATCTGCCTTTCTCCGTATTATCTTCCCTCTTCTTATCGTTTATCATTGGCCTTTATAAATGCACAGATGCCATTTTTCACTGGCTCTAACTATCCTTCCACCCCACCTCCTCTTGCTTCACACTCGGCCCAAATCCAGAAAAATAGCTTTCATTACTGCTGCGTGACTAAAGGGCACATTCGTCAATGTGGCGTGGTCTCTGTATCTACGGATGCTTTCTGCATTCGAGTCCACCTCCCAGCTGAAGAATGTGCTCCGCTTCTCACCTGCATCACCCCCTCCTTTCTTTGTTTGTCCTGTTGCTCTCTGGCTATTTCAGTATCTTTCCTCTGTCTTCACAGTTCTTCCTCTGAACACACAACCCATCGAAGTGTTCACTGTCGTACAAACTGTCTTGCCCTCACTAAGCAAGACAGGTAGGAAGCATCCTACACCAGGAAGGGGAGCGGGTATTGAGGGATAGTTGCTGTCTTCTGATTATTTCCCCTCGCTTTGTCTTCCGCAGGGAGAGGAGGAGGTGGAGATGGGAGAGGAGACACAGGAAGACGAATCAAGCCTTCTGACCATCCGTAATGTTACTCGGGCTCATGCTGGTCTATACCAGTGCACAGCTAATAATGGCATCGGACTCTCTGGCAGTGTAAATATGCAGCTTGTTGTGCAATGTGAGTTTACATTGTTCATTTTTACAGCCAGAGGTACAAAATAAATTCCCAGAAGTACAAAATAAATTGAAGTAAATATGTGTTAGGGATTACTTCATGAATTTCTTTCTCATCTCCATGATAATTATCTTTTGCGTAGTCAAACCAGAGCTTCAGAAAGGACCCCAGTGGAGGAAGGTAGCGAGCAGAGGAGATGGATCCACCACAGCCGAGTTAGTGTGCCGGGCAGAGGGTATCCCTCGCATCGACTTCTCTTGGGAAAAAAAAGGCGTCCTTCTGGATTTGGCAAACCCCAGGTCAGAAACAGCTCTTACTTCGTTGTCACCTTTTGTTTTAGTTCTGCTCTGACATAGCTTTAGAAAAAACTTCATGTGATTTCATGTGTCACATGTGACTTTCTTTCGTTCTTTCTTTCGATTCAGCACTCTCCCTTTTTTCTTTGTGCATGTGTGGGTGCTCCTGCTGCAGGTATGAGGAGAAAACAGTGAGGGAGGGCTCCTTCCACACCAGCACACTGCGAGTAGTAAACGTGAGCGCAGTGTTGGACTATGCCGTCTTCAGCTGTTATGCTCGCAACTCACTCGGGGAAGACAAGTTGGACATCCAGCTTGTCAGCACAAGTACAGTATCTGCCTCCCTTTTGTGTTTGTGTATGAGTGTCTCCATGCAACTGGGAGGTTTACTCCACACAATCCTTTGTCAGTATTCTGTAAGAAACCTGGCAACCCCCAAAAAATACTCACTTTTCATGAGCTGGAAGAAAAAATCATCTGGTTCAGTTAAGTACCAATTTTCCTTTTAGATCATCATGTGCCTCTTGAAAAGGAACTCTCATTATCTCGATCTGATCCAGCACTAAAAAAGCATTATTGAAATTTGTTTTCAACACATTAGTTTTAACAACGCATATGAAAAGAAGGCAAATGAGTTACAGAAAGTACACCAGAATGAAGCGGAAAAAGAAAACTGTATTGACTGTCTACCTGCCTTTGTTTCTTGTGTTTGTCTGAACAACCGTCCAGTTTTTGTTGGTGTATTTTTGCCCTCTAGTGGACAGAACTTTCTTAAAACTATTTTATTATTAGAAGTAGACTGTCAGCTTTTGTGTTAAGACTCACATGAATTTTATCACTTTTTGGTGATGGAAAACTAAATTAGAAAACATTTTAAGATAATACCATATGTTCCTCCTAGTTTAATTCGTATACGATCTAGTCAGTGGGAACGCAAAAGCTTGTGCAAACAGGATTCTGTAGATGGCAAATATTCAGGCTTGTGAGTGAACTTTCTCCGTTGTTCTACCTCCGTCTTATCATCTAGCCCGTGGTGCTATTTTCAGTTTCTCCTCAGATAATTCCACATTGATACGCTCTACTCCTGCCACGCTCAGACTACTCTTCCTTCCAGCTAACAACTGCATCTGCACATCGAAGCAGCACTACAAGCAAGCGAGCTCAGCTCTCAGCAAATGCCAGCAGCCATCAGTGGACACATTTAATATTTATCATAAAAACCGTAAAACACAATCCGATATTGGCCCTGTTTTTCTCCCCTAATCATTTTATCAAGCTGTAAAAATCATTTTTAATCCCAGGCAATGATAATATAATTAAATGCTCCTATAAAATTTTAAAGCCCAAAGGAGAATAGTTTATTTATTTGCTTATTTTTACCTCAGTGCTATTGTTTTTGCATTACAGGAAGACAAGATCCAAAAGCAACTGACCTCTGTGCCCTAAAAGCTTATGAGCTGAGCTGAAAGTTGGGAATTGTTGACAAACTGGGTTGGGCCTGGAGCCATACATGAGTTCAGCATCCCCTTCCTATGTGGTTATACTCCACTTTCTCTCCTCCTTTTCCTCCTGACTGAGCTCCTTTCAGCCCCAACCCAAATCCCTTTTTAGCTCCAAAACATGCAAAATAATCCACTTTCCCTTCACTACCTTCCAGTGTTTTCTTTTTATCAAATTGAAGGTTTGGAGAACTTCCAATGATCATTATTCTTAATATTGAAACTGTTGTAATAAAGAGGCAATCTTTCTTTACAGAACAGCACATGGATAAATTTAGAAATTTCTGCACTTCTGTTCTTGAAGGTACCATTCAAAGCCCTCCTTTGGTGATGAATCACGAATCAAAATCAAAAGAAATGAATATTTGAAAGTCCTCTGAAGTTAACATGATTAAAAATATAAAAAGTGTTTAAGGGAGGACAAAAAATGAAAGTGGAACCTTGAAGGCTCCACAGCAACATTCTACTGTGCTGATCTCCTCTCTGGTTTAATTTTGCTCATCATTTTTTACTGTTTGTCATTAGATAGTATAATTAAGTCCTGAATATTTCTGACTTATTGGATCCTCAGAAGTATTTAGCTGTATCCTGAAATTACACTATTAAAAACCCCAGAAATCCACTGACAAATCAAACATTTTTGGATGGTAATACCTTATTCCTTCTTTTTGTTACTTTGACCTAAGAAAAAAAAAGTTATCTTCATAAAATTGTATAATCAAAATAAAGGTATTTATAACTTAAAAAATGTCATATGGAAATATGAACATTGCAAATTTTCAGGCTGAAATTGCTCCCTGATAAAGAGGAAATCCAAGAGGAGACACGACCCTTTAATCAGATGTAGATCTTCATTTCTCTGCATCTAAAGCCCCTTCAAGTAGCTTCCTGTTGAGTAAAGGGATTCAACCATCTGAGAACATGCAGATCATCTCTTCTTTCATCCTCAGATCACCCAGACCCTCCCTCAATGTTCCGCCACGTCAGCAGCACCCATGACTCTGTTACTCTAGAGTGGATCCCAGGCTTTAATGGCGGTTTGCAACAAAAATTCCGTATAAGGTAAAAAAGAAATCCACTACCAGTTTGAAAAATGACAAGCTATCATAACAACAAATTTCACCTGGCCTCTATGTTGGCAGATACCAATGGGACCAGTCTGTTAGCTTCCAGTATGTGGATGTTTTCCCTCCAGATGCAACAACTTTCACTGTTACTGGTCTGCAGCCTGTCACCATCTACAATTTCTCCATTAATGCTCTTAATGCAATAGGAGAGAGCGACTATGCTGACAACAATGCAGTACTGACCATCACCACCATGTGTCAGTTTGGAGTAACCCGATCTTCATTTCCAAATACGTATAAATTACAGTCATCTATTGGTCAATGAGACATTAAACATGAGTGTTTTTGTCCTCCATGTTTGTTATCGACAGACAGACCAGGATCAGATGAGGACACGCCACCTGAGGAGCCACAGAGTGAGTCTTTTATTGTGAAAGCAGCTTGACGATTAGAATCTGCAGAATACTAGCTGTCTGTGATTGAAGCACATTAGTATGAGTGTTATTAGCAATAACTGTGGCTGTTTTCATGGTACCAACCAGTTATTTTTAGTATCCTCAAGTTAATCGTTTAAACCAACATGAGGCTAATGGTTTCATCAATATTTAAGTAGCACATTTCTTCATTTTCAATAGTTTAGTTGTTGTTTATAATGTTTGCTCAAACCAGGTCCAAGTGAACTGCCTGCCTACATGACTGCAGTCTTTACATTTGTCATTGGAATTGTGCTGGTGTTGAACTTACTGGGGTGCTTCTTGGGACTGAGGTGGAAAAAGAAGTGTGACCAGACAGGTACATTTTTTTCTTCTCGGTTGTAGAATTTATTTCTTTTACAGATTTGTCTTTGTCTTTTTTTTTTTTTGTCTCTTTCCACATGACCATAATATAACCTTTTCTTTTAAATCTTGTCTTTCCCTTTTTCCTTTCTTAAATACATTTCCATCTTTTCCATTTTTACATGCAAATTTCTTTCGTAGCTCATTTGTGTTTTGTTCACTCTCTATAGCTCTCCGACACACTTCAGAGCTTCTTCTCCTCTCCAGGTCCATAACATTTAGCCTTTTCCCTTCTCTTGTTGTGCTCTTGGCAGGGGCAGGAGGGAGCAGTGTGGTAGATGGACAGAAGAGTGAACTGGATGGGTAAGATAAGGTTCAGCTCAGTCAAACTAATTAAGACACGCACCATGACCCCATCCCAGGAAGTCTGAGATCTTTTCCGGTGACTGATCCCAAGACAGAAAAAGTCAGAAAAGGGAAAAGTAAAACTCAGTCAATCTGTGTTTATATATAGTCATCAACCTTAAGCAGGTATTTTTATCCAATATATAGAAACTACACAAGGCATTTAAATAAAAGCTGAATGTTAGAACAAAATCGATTTTCAAAGTGCTTAGTGGTTTATATTTCTCTTGATTCACATTGGGAACTATAATTACCTGAGCAACCATTTAGCTGACAAAATATGATTTTTCCTTGCAGGTCAAGTCAATCAAGTGTGAGAAATTCAAATCAGTATGAGAGCAGAGAAAAGATCAACACTGCTGCTCAGCGCACCCTCCTCATCGACTCTGGATCTGAAACAGAGAGCCACGTCTATGAGAGCTGTGCAACGGTAACAAAAGGGAGAGGGAGACAAAGAGGGCACTTGGAAAAAATGCAGGCACGGTGAAGGATGAGTAAACAGATGATGGGGAGGAAAGAGGTTAGTCGAGGGTGAGGAGATCTGACAGAAGAGGAAGTCTGGAATTCGGACGTAATAAGGAAAATGGATAGGTAAACTAATGAAACCTTTAGGAGAGCACAGAGACGGAACATTGATCAATACCTCACAATTAGCATTGAAAATACGCATCGATCTTCTTGAAATTATCATTTTGTACTTCAAAAAAGGCCAACGAGCATTTGAACCTGAAGAAAACTGTTTAGGAAGGTAAAAGAAAACAGATAGCCCTGTGCTGTCAGAACATAATGACTCCCTGGAGGCAGAGTTTCCCTCAACATTAATTTAACTCTAAAAATGTTCCTGTTGTGTGTAAATTCAACTAGAAACCACTTTTATCTTTACATACAGGTGTAGGAGGAATCTATTACAGAACCTCTGAGATATTTTTGTATAGCACAAAGTACAGTAAATAGTGGCTAACACCTCTTATCAGTGCAGTATTCCATTTCTCAAGGTCAGGGAGAAAATAATTTGGTTGATCCTACCTTCTGAGAGTTCACAGTTGTCCCTTCTATTCCTCAAAGATAAAGGAGCACTAGGAATAACCATTTGGATGGAGTACTATGAGGTAAAAGCCAATTTGATGTTATCTTTTCTGTTTCACAATTTTCAGGATGACCCCCATTATTATTACCATCCTACCATTGAGTACAGACCGTCTCTCCGTCCGGTCCCCGAGGAAAGACGTGGCCTTGGTGAGACCCAATTATGTCTTTGTCCAAACAACAGTAAACACTTTAATCACTTAATGATAAATTCATGTTTTGTCCAGGTGTTCACGATGTCACCCACCTTCCTGTGAACCCTGACAACCATGTATATGAGGATGTAATGGAGACGGGAATGTACCGGGACACAGTGGGCCCTTCCCTCCCTTTCCCTGACCACAGATTGACTCAACAGAGGAGTAACTGGGGGTCAGCGACCTACCGTCAGGTCTGTTAAACCCTCACATACAACATTAATAATGCATTTCACAACTAAAGTGAAATAAAAGATTTTTGATGTTAAATTGTAGCATTTTGCATAATCATAATGCTGACATAGATGTGTCTTTGGTAGGGTTTCAGTAGAGGGCAGTCCGTGGACGCTCAGGCCCAGAGGGATCTACCGTTTGAACTGCGGGGAGAATTAGTCTAAAGAGACAAGATATGGTCAAACAAACACCATCAGCACTGGTGTTGATGTAATGTTGTATAACAGATAGACCATTTATTTTCCCTTTTAAAATGTTTTTGCTTAAATCTTAGCACATTTATACCCTGGCAAATTATGTTAGGTTGAAAATTTGTTTTATTAAATGCAGTACACCAAATCATCTAAAAAAACATGCAGCTATGAAAGCATTTAGTTCTATCATTGCCCATAACAAACTTGATATGTAATGCTACATTCACACCAGGTTAAATGTAAATTCTTAAACACACTTTTAGACCATGGTTTTCACACAGGATAAGAAGGGAGGATTATGTTTTTCTTTTTCTTTTTTTACTTTTTGCTACAGCATGTCTGCCACCTACAGTTGGAAAACGCTTGGTGTGAAATGTCAAACTAGTGGAATCTTTTTTTTGTGTTGTCTTTTTTTTGCTCTATTCCGATAGATAACAGACTCTGTGACTTCTAATTCTGTCGGGCCAAAAACCGCAATTATTAATTTCTCCTCCATGATTAATTTTCAAATGGTTGGTACTTCAGTGAATTAAAAGGGATGTCATCCATTTGTCATTACCAAATCCCTGATTGGTCAAAGTTCAACCTGCTTTAACTTCCCACACGTATTCAGTAGACACGTGTTTAATACAAAGAGCCCATACATACATAGACTTTTCATTAAAAGTGGCCACTTGAACGTGTGTTGCCGAGGGGTGTCAACGTAGCTTAGTACGAAGCATGATGGTCCTCTTACTGATACACCATCACTTTCTGCCTGTTTTTGAACTCTTGCACCAGGATTCACCTACAGGAAACTAAGTCTTCATGTTCAGGCAGAGCAGAGTTGGTTTGTTTGGTCTACACCAGAGTTTGAGCAGTTTTCCACACCTACCTAAAATAAATTGATTATCCAAGAGTGCAAACAATCTAGTATGAAACCAAGTTTAACAGTTACCTATAATTCATTTGTTGAATCTTAACTCATATAAAATATATTTCACTTAATTTTAGTTTTGACTATGCACATTGACTAATATTAGCCATGAGAAGAGAATAATCATTTTAATGTTTTTCTTGTTTTTTTTTTAAATACACAAATGACCTTTTCAGCTTTAATTTTGAAATGCAGACTCTTGTTATTGCCATGACTTTATCTTTATATTAAATCTTTTTTGCTGTTATTGTCTCTCTTTTAATGTTGCTTTTTCTTGGAGCCAGGTTGGGGTCACCACCCACAGTATAGTTTTTGCCTCCAGCTAGACGTGAATCAGTTGAACAGAGACAAAACTGGACTGACGTGTGCTTGGACAGCAGTGGAGCAGAAGCAACGTAGACGCACTGCGCCACCCAAGCAGCCATCATCCTCTTGACCCATCTGGCTTCAACATTTTCCAGCATGTAACCAGATGAAAAGCTGATGACAGGACCCCACCATGCCCCCTATCCCCCCCTAGCTGGTCAATGGGAATCTCTAAAATGGAATCATATTGAGTGGGGTTTAGCCCAGTAATGTGTTCAGGAGGATAAGCCAAATCTGCGTCCACACTTTAATCCTGTTTTCTCTCAGAGGGAAGTTCAGCTCACAACACCGGTGAGGGGGAGAAACCATGCCGGGAATTTGTCTCAGAGAGAGTGGGCAGACAGAGAGAGATTGAGAACAGAGGAGAGGACGGCTAAGCTGCAGCAGTAGCAACCACTGCAAAAGTAGACCTTCCTTCTCTGTTTGGAGGAGATACTGTTTTCTTTTTTTCTTTCTCTGCACAGAAACTAACATTGTTTTAGTGACATTTATATAGAGAGGATCTGAAAAATATAATAGAAAAAATCTATAGAAAAAATCTATAAAATGTCAAACCAAAGGAAGTAAAAGGATCAAAGAAGGTTAATAGAACATAGTAACTATATCATTGTGTATGTATATATATCAATATTAGGTTGGCAGTTAGTTGGGAAAAGTAATTTATTCTGATTGGAAAGCAGTTCTTCAAGTCCAAGATACTTCTAACACACTAATTACTGCCACTTGCTCAATGTTTTTACTGTTTTCTCCAAAAACGATATTTTTCCAACAAATAATAAAATTGTTAAACAATTGAATTGTCATTTAATGTTTGTTATATTTTAAGAAAACAGTTTTGATTATTGGTGAAAAAAAAGTGAAAGTTGATAAGGTTTTTAAAGGAAATTAAGATATGAACATTTTATAATGCACCTGCATTTTTGCTGCAGAATTTCCCAAATGTTGTAAAACACATCAGTTAAATAAAATACAACAAGGAGCAAAAGTTTGTGGATTTCAGAAGTTCAATATGAAATAAGACTTCATGTTTCTGACTTCAAGTCTGATCAATCAAGCATTCCCATTGGTCTTTTAACCATGATTATTCCGTTTTTAGCCATCATTTAAAAAACTGTAATTTTCTAAGACATAGTTTTTGCCAAACAGCAGTAGTAAGTAATTAACCTCCGAGTTGTGGGTGAGACTGTTCACTCCTACTAGCTTACAACACCTCACAACCCCAACCTAACATTACAAGTGCAACAATGACTAGAAATAAAAACTATCCAGCCATACGCTTTTGAGCCAGATGCGAACTTGGATAAGGAAAACAAAGATGTTTATAGATCTATTTGTCTGCAAGTGAATGCACCAGGATGGAGCAGAGTGGGGAGTTTGTGGCTTGTCAATTGCAGCCCCTACATGCAGTTACAAGCTTTTTCAAGCACCTTTTTTGCATCTGTTTCTGATTCACATTGATTTGAATACAGAAATACTAAAAAATGTTATTTAAATATTAATTTTGCCCTAAGTATATTTACCATCATGGGAAAAATGCTACAAGAACATATTAAAAACACCAAAAACACCATTTTCATTGGACTGGGTCTTTAAATAACCTGAAAGAGCCACATGTTAACATTGTTAAAGCCTCAAAGCATTTAATGCAAATATACAGCAATACTCATAAAGAAACTTTTAGATTGCATCAAATAATTACTAATTCAGAAATCTGTGAGGGGGGGGGGGGGGGGTTCGTGGCTGATCAAGATTCAGATTTCTTTATAATGAACATGAAGCTTTAGATGACTGCTTGTCAAAGTTTCCATAGCTGTGTTCCTACAGAGGGTTATAAATACACCATGTTTCCACTTCCAGCTTCTGCGTCTGTCTCTCTCAAAATTTAGTGAGTCGGTGTCACACGGTGCACGCTTGTGTCTGCACATCCAAGATAACAAACACTGAAGTCATGTAATTCCTTCCCTAAATGCTTTGTTTTTATTTATTTTTTTTATTTTTAATGAAAATGCTCTGCAGTCTCTTCTCTGGAAAATTAAGCACATCGTTTGTGTAGAAATATTTACCAATGCAGGATGAGAGATGACATTTGTAAAAACCCCAAAATTATGTTTCCTCAGTGGGGTCTGACTGCCTGCAGATAAATCTGAATATTTCACTGAGATCTCTTTCCTTAGTTTGGGCTGCTGTTCTCCGTCATGAACTGTCAAGGTATGTTTTTCTCATTATGGAACAATTGTATAAGTTCCTGTCTAACTGACTGCTGTTTTCATTCCAAAGCTTGTTCATAATGCCTTTTTTCAGCTCAGGCAGGAACAGTAATCTGCTGAACCTGAAGCCTGACAGCTCAATGCTGCATGTCAACTTCTATTTTTCCTCACTCGCCTCGTGAACATCTTGATATGTTGTTTTCAAAAGAATCTCAAGGGACTTCTAACAGACAAGAGGATGGAGTGTACAATTAAGCCAAAAGAAGGGGAAAAAAAATGCCTTTCATTACCTCATCTCTTGGAGGGCTTTCACATCTATGAGTATGATCAAATGCAGTCACTTTAACAGGTTCCGCTACCTGTGCGAGAGGAAATATAAATGCAGCCTCTCAGATGTTATTATTATTGTTATTATTATAGCTGCTCAAAATGTGTCAGTTCAATCCAGACGGAAGTCACACAAAACACAACAATAACTTAAACAAATTGCAGCCTGATTTGGCTGGAAGCTGTAACTCATGTTGTGGAAATGTAAGAACAATGTCCCGCTCGCAAAGAATACAACCGAAAAACCATATAAAACGTAAGACCATATGGGTAGCTAGGAAGCTAAACTTGATTGAATTACTAACGCTGACAACATGGAAGGGAGCGCACACCTTTACATTGAATATGTAATGTGTCATGTTTACTGCATAAAAAGACTGCCTTGAAAAACAAAAAATATCTATAGTTTTAAAGTCCCACTCAGATCATGTATTGATCTATTGTAAAACCGTTCAGTTGTCTTTCATTTATAATGTTGCCGTTTTAAGCCAACATTTAAAAAACTGTTGTTTTCTAGGACATAGTTTCTGCAGAGCAGCAGTTCATCAGAATTTCTCCTCTGAGTTTTGAGCAAGCCTGTTGGTGCAGAATAAGCCCCCATTTCCTATCATCTATTTGTTTTCACTCCCGCTAGCTTACAGCCCGACACTCCCCCAACCTAACATTAGCGGTGCAACAAAAATGGTGAGCAATATCTAAGCAATCCAGCTGTACACTTTTGAGCTAGATTTTAATTTTAATTTTCTTTCTATATGACCTCCACCATAAGAATAATGCCACAAGAACATGTTAAAAAACCAATGCTGCTTAATATAGATTTTATCAGAGAAAAATGATGACAAAAATCAAAATGCTATATGTACATAACACAAAAAATAGCAGGCACAGAGGAGTCCAGCTTCTGTGGTTCTAAAAGTTGAATGTTTTCATTTTCTTCTGAATAAAATATTTAAGCTGTCAACCGACCCAGGGCAAAAACTGTTGTTGGTTTCTCTTCTGGGTCAAATACTTTCTTTACAGGTCATTTCACCATCAGCACTCTTTTAGCAAAAGTCACATGGTTAGAATTCATGCAGAATTTGTTTTGATGTCTTTCTGACAGGAAAAATGCTTTTTTGATGGTGTCTTTTTTTTTTATTTTATTTTTTATTTGTTTTGCTTTCTGTAAAAATGATGTGCAGCCCAATGCTGTGACATTCATGTATTACCTCCATGGAGGCATTCATTAACTTCATTTTCATTTTTGCCATTTGCATGACAGTTGAGAGAAAGCACTGGGGGACCTTACAAGTTTTGCTGAGAGACAAAACGAGTATTCGAAGCACAAGGAAGAGTGCAGACTTTTATTGAATTAACACTCAAATTACTTAATAATAAAACTGACAGCAAACATTATCTGGTCAATGCAAACACCTATAATCTATCAAATATTTTGTATGTAAACATTTTGAAAACAGGTTTGTTTAATGAAATATTCTAAAAATAAAATTAAAAAAAAGCCTTGAAAAAGCTAATAGAGGACAACACACAAACAACTGACGAGAAAACGCCCCCAGCACTGTGGACAAAGACTGATTCATCTACTCAAGTGGACAAATTGCAGTCTTTGTCTACAGTAACAGCTTACTTCTGTGTAATTCAGTCTGGTAATGTTGTTAGGACACAATCCTAACTTCCACTCTGAACTTCTGGTTTCAATTGAAGCTATAGAACGAAAAGGAGAAGATGGAAAGTAAGAACAATACTTGTGAAAAAAGAAACATTTATAAAAACCAAAGGTTTTTCTTGTAATTTCAAGTGACTAAAAACCCAACTGATGACTTGCAGTCATGCTGACAGAAATGTGAAGAAGGGATGAGTAATAAATAAAACAGTCAAATGATGGCGCATAACGAACTTTTTCTCCTGTCTCTGTCAATAACGCCAGCATTCTCATGTTACAAAGTTAAACATTCGTGTTTGTGATGCATGGATAACAGGTGGGACAGTAGATGGAGGAAGAACAGAGTGGAGCCACTGTGCTGCTACACTGCCGAGCTGCTGACAGAAATGTTAGTAAAAGTGAAAAGCGGGAATCCAAAGAGCTTGTAGAGGAGCGCTGTGACACAAAACAAGAGTGGGTGAGGGAGAGAAGACTGAAACAGTTAAGACAGTTGGATGAGGAGGAAGTGGCAGGGGTGAGCACATGGGTGTGGCCGGGCAGCAGCTGCCTCACTACTTTTTCAAAGTGACAGATGAAGACAGCCTGCGTGGATGAGGAGGCTTTTGGATGCGACCCGGAACACAAATGACTCACAGGATGGACTCTAAGGTAAGCATGATCGTCTGGATGAAGGACTGCATATTAAAAGGCTCAGGGCTGTTTGAGGGAAGCAGACTGAAAGGAAATGATGAAGGATGAGAGAAAAATGGGTGAGCAGGGAGATGGAGAGTGAATGAGAGTACTATTTGTGACAAACAGGTAGATGGGTCAGGGTAGCAAAAGGGAAAGACGCCTGTACAGCCCAGAGGAAACAGGCCTCATCCTGACATATGCTCTGGAGTGAGATGAAGATTGGCATGACCTGCTAATCTGAGCTGTCAAAGCTCATGACATCCAAAGACGCTCGCCCGTCACTCTGCTCCCAGCCTGGAGGGTGAGCTGCCACCAGGAAGAGTCAAAGATCAAGATTCATTTTCTGCTGGGAGGTGTATTTCATGGCCAAGACTTCCATCTGTCACCCTACCTGCTTTTGTTGTATCCGCATGGGAGTTGTGTTTCTCTCTAAAGCTGCTGGATCACAAAGGCTTGAACATAATTTTCATTTTTATATAGATTTTTTTTAAGCTACATGTTGAGGGGGTGGTGCAACTTTGTTTTTTCCATAGATCTGAAGATTGCTAGGCCTCAAGATCACCATGATATAAAAAATATAACACATTTCAACGCCAACTTTTAATTGGTGACAGCTTTCTAATGTCATGCAGCTTTATTTACACAGTTACCAGAGTCAAACAGTGATATGCAGTGTATGTAGGAAGGCTGAACAGACAGAATGTGGCCTCAATCACTCATTTTTGACAGATTGAAACAGATTTCTCGTGTTTGTGTTTCAAAGTAAGGATCTGTTTTCTGTCATGCTGCGAGTAGCATGAAGGATGCTAAACGAGGAAGGAGAAGCAGCCATGTGTTGCAAAGCCTCAATGAGCACATCTTCCTGTTGGTGGAAATTTCCTGTCCACATAGCTCAGACGTCATCGCCTCACTCATTTATAAGAAACCTCGTGAGACGGCTCATGCATCTGCAAATTTTAATATTTCTGTCTCTTGTTACCAGCCATAGACGTATTTCATCTGCATCACAATAAATGTTGATAAAAGGAGATAAAACAATTTTGTCTGCTAATAAAGCTAGTTTTAGTTTTTAAACTAATGCAACATGTATGTATAATAATGTTTGAATACTGATTTTTTTTTTTTTTTTAGGTCTTCATGGCCTATTTACTATTGTTGCTGCTCGTCACGTTAAGAGGTGAGTCAAAGAAATTCAAACTGGCACAGCATCGGTTCATAGTTGAAAACACTAACAGCAGAAAGCAGAAGTTGTGGTTGATCTGAAACTTTTACCCACCAACAGACTACCAGTGCACATCTAATTGTTGATGTCATTGTTAAAACTCAAACCCCAACACTTTAAAAATAAAACAATAAAACATTAATATAAGGTATATTTTACAGATTTACGTTCATCCAAAACATATAGTCCTGGGAGTTTGTATGTTCTCATATGCATGCATAGTTTTTCATTGCAGCACTCTGGCTTCCTCCTACAGTCCCGAAATATGCATTGCAGGTCAATTGGTGAAATAGCTCCTCGCTGTGAATGTTTGTGGTAATATTTCTCTGTGACCCTGTGATGGCAGGGTGTACCCCGGCCAACAATGACTGGGATAGGCTCCAGCATCATTAGATCCCCAAATGGGATTAAGTGGATTTGGAAAACAAATGGATACGGTCTTAATTACATGTCTCGTCAGCAATCAGCAAGCTACACAGTCACATTTGAAATAAAAAAGTTAAAACTGCTTTGATTGAATTTAATTAGTTTCACTCTAAAGCTAAGTTAGTTAAATAAGTAATATATCTAATATGAAGCAAAATTGCTTTCTTGAAGTGCTGAGGCATTATAACAACATAAATCAAACCATAGTTTCCAAATAAAAATGAAATAAAAAAGAGAAACACAGACAAGAACTTTTCTCAGCCTTTTTTCTTTTTGGGTAGTTTGCAAATAGGTGACTTGTTTTTAAAAGAGTACATATTAAGAAAAAAAAAAAACACACATACACACAAAAGTAAAAGTAAAATGTTACCTTTAGACCAGCAATCCCCAACCTTTTTCAGGCCATGCACTAGTTTAATGTCAGACAATATTCTTGCGGTTCAGTCCGAACTGGGCCGAGGTTTGCATTCAATACTTTTTAAGCTTCCGGTTTCTGTAAAACCTATTTTTCAAATTAAAATGCTACTACAAGAATCTTTAGTTTAAAAGGAAAATCTGAAATAGCCGATTTTTTTTTTTTTACAGATGACAAAGATTCAGTAAATAAAGTTGTTGATTTCCAGAGGTTGTTTCTGAACTGTAAATAATTCAATAAAAGCGACATTACAGTTTTCATTTTTCTTTTACTTGAATACCAATATAACACTGAGAACTCAACCAAGTCTTAGATCCTCTTTCAAAGCAAAAAAGATGTATCATAGTTTTGTTTCTTAATAGATCCGGATTCATTCTGCATTTCTGAACAAAGAGAAACATTTTCTGTGCTCGAGTTTCTTAGCAGATGCCTTCCTAATCCACCCCTGCTGTAGGAAAATTCATAAATGTCCTTTTCACAAGTTTACACAGATCAGCAACTTTATTTGACTGAATCTTCATTATCTGTAAAATTTGAAGATTTGTCCTTTAAAGTGGATGCTAACCATCGGATTCCAACTTTAGCCATGTCCAACTTTTAAGGTGTGATGGATAAGTAAAGCCAAATAAAATGATGCAAACAAAAAAACAAAACAAAACAAAGTAAAAATCAGTTTTTAACAGTTTTGTATTTTATCATAAAAGTGGGGCATTCTGGTTAGGCAGGTCAGGGACTTATAGTCCGTGTGTGAACATTTTCAAAGTCAAGACAGATCAATAGAGAAAACGGCTGCATAAATAGGATAGTTCAATGTAAACCATGATGTACTATATGAGCAGTTTAGGGTTTACAGTATCTCCTAGGGGTGTAAGGGGTTCGACTTGATCAATGAATCGATTTATATTCTAATGATCCAACCAGATTGATCTGTCTGAGGCAAGTTGGTAATCCTATACTATCCTGTACTATTTTACTATTTTAAAATTGTTTCAAAATAAAATAAATTTATTCTATTCGTATTGGAAAATACCATTTGGCTTGAAGCACAGTGGATTTATTTTACTGCAACGTAAAAACGACTAAGTGCCATCACAGTGGACAACACATGTAAAGGCAGCAAAAAATGATAAAGCCAGCATTCCAGTCCAATGTGTGGAAACACCTAGATTTTTGCAGACATGACCATACAGTGTGGTAGAATGTTCTAATAATGTTCTGTTTGTATTATGTTTGCAAATTATGGTATAAACTGAATTGTTGTTGTTAAAATGAATTGTTACACCCAAACTATTTCCCCTGCATTGAATTGTGACAAAATGTGTTATGTATTCAAGTACCTAAAGTATATAACTACAGTCAGACGTTATCCTATAAACAGTAAGAAGTCAAATGTTGGTGTAAAATATTAAAATGAGTAAAACGACCAAATAACCTGCAACTGATGACTATCCAAGACCAACTCTGAGGTTACACAATAAATATCAAACATTAAAATCTAAAGAATTAGTTATAAACAAATCTTTTGACTCCATTATTGTGTTATTTGACGAGTATTTATTGAAGCAGCCAGAATTACAGCTTTCACCTTGCAAAGTGGATTTTTTGTGGAGTTTTATCACTAATTGGAAGGTGGTGAGTGAAAAAAACAGACAAGGGGCCTTCTGTCCCTGAGTCTCACTCAACAATCTGGCTTTGTTGTACTCTGAGGTTGCCTCACAGCCGTGTTCACAGGAATAACACTGTGACATCTGCAGGCCTCTCTCCCCGGCATGACCAGACACATTCTGCAGTCTGGCTTTAGCCAGAAATGACAGCGTTGTTGGAAAAACTGTGACATCAAACAACAGCGGGTTTATTCTTCTTGTGAAAGAAGTCTGCTTCTATTTGACAGCTAATATTTGTTTGTCTATGTTATTTAACCTGTTCTACTGTAGCATCGTGGGCTCAAACCAGTGTTCCAGTAACTCAAAATACCCCTGTGCTCAACACTACTGCTCCCCCTTCTACAGTCCCCACGGGTAAAACATTTGTAAAGTTCACTTTCGTTTGAATTTCACCCTAAGAGGTTTTCATTTGCATGTCATTTGTTCTTTCGTTGTAACCAGAAGGAAGCAGCGTCACCAGAGAAGCTAACTCCACCCAGAAAACTACGCTTGCTGAACAAACCACAAACCAACAAACGCTCACCAGCAACTCAGTCAAGAACGCCACTTCAGAAGCAACCCCAACAGGTAGTGTGGTGTGACATGTGTGTGATACACAGCATTCACAACGTCATTTCCTCTGAAGATTTAGCTGTTACCAAGGAAACAGCCATGGCAACAGTGGGTGACAATCTACACCCTCAACTTCCACGTATTTAAAAAACTGATTTGGTGTAAATATGCAGTTGACTGTCTAAATTAAAAAGAGCTTTTCAGCATAATATAATATATCTGCAAAGCTGACAGCTTTTGTGTCCCATCAGAAGACAGAAATCTACTATTCTTAACATGTTTCCTTTGAGGGCTGTAACATCTGAAACAGTGTACCCCTCACCCTAAGAGAGTGTCCAATTTTTACTACATTTAAGAATGAAACTTCAAAAATCCAAACAACAATGCACACACACTCTTGAAGAGGCCATGTTCTGCTTCCTAAACTGCACGAAGCTGCAAATGTAAATATTGTAAGTCAGTGTTGGATATCACATCTTAATTGTTTAAAATGGTTTAATTATTATAGACAATTCCCCAATTTACATGTAAACTTTTGATAACTGTGTAGAAACATCCAAACGGAAACTGACTTTTTGTAATACTTGTAATTTTAACTGTCAATATTGTGTGTTTTTGGTGTTGTCGTTGGCAAACTTACACTTTGCGCCTGTTGAAAATTATCTTTGTTGCTAACATTGAAACATTCACAGAAATGCTCATTAATGTGTACTGTCCCTGATCAAATAAATATTAAGTAAATAAGATGCCTCGAGTAGGATCATAGCTGCTTTCAATATCCAAAAAAAAAAATACTTATATAGACATAAAATATTAGTCTAAATTTCACAAATTTATATTTAAGCTTATAGATGCTGAAAAGTGTGAAAGGGGTTGGAAAACAAGCCAAATTATTATGAATGGAAATGTTTTTTTTTAGTCATTATTTATTTTACTTTGAATTGATTTTTTTTCTCTCCAGAATCAAAAGTAACTAAAGCTTTTTTTTCCTTTGACTAGCAACGTTGACTTCATCTCCAAAAACCACCACCCGGGGTGTTCCTCATGGTACCTATGGTAACCAATTTGATTTCTTTCCTCTGAATTTACCTCAAATGCCCACTTTCATCTTGGTTTGTAGTGTTTATCGCATGAATCCCTGACAGCATCACACTTCCCAATCTCCCAAATGAAAGCCACAGCAGAGTGGCAAAACAGAATGCTTCACTTCCTTTTGTGGCAACAGATTAATCTTTGATTGATCCCCATGCTAAAGGAGATAAGATATTTGTGTCCTGATGTGAAGTGCGGGTTTACTATAGATAGAGTTCTGATACGGCATCAGCAACATGTCAGCAGAGCGAGTAGATCTATCACTCCATCGCTGACAGCTTTTTCCCTGTGTGCCTTTTTTTTTTTATTCCTGTTGATGCTTCCTCTGTTCAACAGTCAAACTTAAATTAATATTTTTGTCTCTATTTACTTTATATAGATCCAAAGTACGATAAAGATTTTGAGTATGGTAAGCAGTGCATTTCATTTCTTTTTTAATTTTTTATTTGCTTTTTTTAATTTGAAGTCTTTTTGTTTGTTGTGTTTTTGGTTTTCATATCCAGATTACGAGTCCCTGCGATATGCTGGGCTAATTATTGCTGCAGTGCTTTTCGTAATGGGAATTTTAACGATTAGTTGTAAGTATGAGAACACTATAAAAGTTTTTTTATTTTCCGAAACTTAATGATGAGCTTCAGTCTCGTCTCTCGTCTGTCTGGCTGCAGGTGGAAAGATGTGTCGACTCCCCAAGTGTCGCAAGAGGTCCTCAAAGTCAGTATTCCCACCTTTTTCTGAGCCATTGATTTCAGAAACAACAATTTTTTTTGTTTGTTTGTAGTAGAAACATTATATGTTTTCTGAAAATTTTCAACAAATGCAATAATATGAGAAATGAAGCTACAGCATCCACCTTTTAGTAGATCCATGCAAGAAGAGGTTAAAAAAAAGCAGGCAAAGTGGCTCAAAAAGGTTTCCTGTGGAAAATACAACAGAAACGGGATGGAATATCTTGAAAGCATATCAGGAATGACGACCGAATGCATGACAGCACACTTACAAAAAGGAGTTTCACAATAGTGGAAATCACAAACTTCTACACAAGATGTTAATTTAGTCTGTGTTTATCTTTGGATAAATCAAGACAATGACAGCTGTGATGTTTGACAATAATAATACAGTCCATTATGCATTACTGGGAAGTGTTGCTTCTCCCTTCTAATTGGGAGACCGCTGTTGAAGGATTTCAGTCATTTCTGTTACAAGCTGCTGGGTGATCCATGGCCCACAGTCAGGCACTCGTGAGTGAAGACTGAGATCTTCTAATGATCCATAAATCAAAATGAGTGACATTAAGTTTTTTGGGGACGGAAAACTAAAACACATTAGCCTGAAAACAACCTCAGATGTTATTTTTAGACTTTTTCATTATTTTGTTGTGTTGTTTATTTTACAGGTCATATCGTGTTGTCCAAGGATAAGAAGATGAGTGACAGTTGGAAAGGAAGATGGGGGGGAAAAAAAAAACACCTGGCAGGATGGTTTTGCATGTGGACAGACGGACTGACATACTTCCTGGTAAAAGTCATGGAAAAAACAGTGAATAAACACAATTACTGTTGTGAGGTTGAATCATCACTCTTTATGCAGTTTTCTTCTGGATTGTAAAACTGCTCTGAAGACTAAGCTATCAGAGGAAATAATGGGAGGTTGATTCATATTTTGTTCACATTGTCAGCCATGAAGCAAGGATGATTCAAATGACCTTTGTATCTTGCTGTTGGCAGTGTTTCACATAGGATTATCATTAAAGGTTACGAGATACAACCTCACATCGTCATTTCTTACCATTTCCTCTGGCAATTTTTGTCACTTTGCTTTGGCAGGATATTAAAAAAGTGAAGTTCCTTCCTACCCACACAAAAACAGATGTTTAATAATAGTACTGTGATTCTAAGTGGTTTTATGCTGGTGAGTAACGCCTTAAATAAAAACAACATCCATCTGCACATCTTTTGCCGCTTTGTGCCATTGAAATGACGCACACAAAATAAAAATAAAAACCAAAACAAATCAAAAACATTTGAAAAGACATTTAATGAGAAAATAAACCATCCAGATTTCACCATTGCTACACAATATAAAGCATTTCTTTTTTTAAGTCTTACTGCTTCAAGACATAAAAAAAAGTGACTGCAGTTGTGCAAACAATCAACATGTTACTTAACTGCAAACTGTTTATTATGAGACATCAACACTCTGGAGATTATGTTACCACCAAAACATCTGCCAGAGTTTTTGTTGGTGTATAAAAAACAAAAAAATATACATTTGAATAAAAAAAGTGCATAAATGAGCAACCTTCCTCAACGTGAAGTCAAAATGTTTACTTTCTTTGCTCCAATAAAACAACCAAGAAATATTTTTTGGATAAATGCTTTGTAAAAAGAATAATTAGATACACACATCTCTCTACACAATAGATACTTAAAGCCTTTAGCCCTGACAGAAAAGGGAAATAAAAAGTTCTCATATACAGAAACAAAAAAGCTCCATTGCTACAACTTAAACTGAATTAGTAGTGTCACAAAATTACACAATATATTACTCAATAGAAATGTTTCGTATTTGCATTATTTTCTTTTCAAATCAAAATTTTATCCTTGAAATACTGACACCTACTGAAGGCTTTTTGGGCAAAAAAAAAAAAAAAGGCCATTATATCAGACTAAGGCACAATGCCCAGATATACACGGAATAAATGCATTAACAATGAATATTGTTATTTATTTGGAATTGGGGAGTGAACTAAAACATCACTTTTTGTGTCAGAATGAAAGTTTTTGTCACGCAACATGATTTCCTATCAATAAAAAAGGAGGAAAAACAAGAGCATATCAACAATGTCATGTTCCGTATGAGTGAAACGAAAACACCGCTGGTGTTTGGTCAATCATTACTAAGTAAATTCTAACCGGTTTTTTCCCCCTCCTGCAAACTACATTTCCTTCTTTTAAGTTGGAAGTTATTGACCCAAGTCTGAACTGAATTGAAAAAACAGTTTACAAACTAAACTGACAGGATTTCAAAATGAAAGAGTGGAAACTAAAAACGGGTCACATGGTCATTTATGCAGAACTGCAGAGAAGTGTTTTCAAAGGTTATGCTTCACAGAGGCATGCAACATAGGGATTTTTTTTTCTTTTTTTTTTTAAAGGTACAACAATGGAGGACGTGTGACAAATGAACAGGAGGAAAAAGCGAGCACTGAGCCAGCTTATTATGGATTAGAGTGGTTTGTCTGTTTGTGCCACATGGATCAAGTTCATAACCAGTTGGAATAATTTTCCATGTGTCTGTTTTTTCAAAAAAAAAAAAAATAAAAATAAAAAGAGATTGAGAGATTTTTGTGTTGAATGATATATTTTGGTGAACATAAAGTCTAGCCTCATTTGCTGTCTTCGAACTGGAGCTCCACGGCTAAATTCTGTGTGGACCGAGATGGAGTGGCACAGAAAAACAAAAAACACAAGTGGCACCACAAGGAAGACACATTTTGCAAGTGCTGAGTGAACACGAGGACTGTGTGGGCGCGAGCAGGGAACGGTGCTGTGTCAAACAGGTTGTCGTGCAAAGAGGTTAAATGGTCCTGAGTCAGAGCAGGAGATGACATGGCCTGATGCCGTGCTTGGCTCTCTGCTTTGCAATGAAGGACTGCAGGTGGGTTGGGAAACTAGATGGCTATTTTGTGGCCCTGCTCCGTAGGCACGGTGTAAATCCTGGAAAGAAAACGGACAGCAGGAGGAGTTATATTTACATTCTTCCTCAGTCATAGGAGAAACAGAAAGATGTGCATCATGTATTAGAATTTAAAAATTATCCACCTGATACTGTAAGAATTGACAGGTGAAAATGAAACCTAATGCCTAGATGGGGCTTAGAAACCAGGTAGAGAACTGTTGTTTCAACAAGGTAAAGGTTGCTGCGTCATTAAGCCTCTTTTCAACAGAGCAATCATTCAGCATCAAACGCTGCAAAAGCTGACTGCCACCCCAGGAGGCAACTAATAATCCTGCAGAGGAATTTAACCCTTACAGATCCACCCAGGTGTCTTTCTTGCATATGCAGCTTTACATGTACAGTTGAAGATCTCTGTTGGCCAAATTGGACTCCATGATCCCTCTGATCCAAGTTGCACACTTGTTTTTTTTTCTTAACTTCCCAAACCTCCACAACACAGAATCCTATTACTCTGTAAAGGTCCCCTTGCAGAAAACTGCAGCTGTGTGCAAACTGAGGAGTTTTGTATAACTGGTTTAGGCTGTTCCCCTGTCACAACGCTTTTGGCTGACTGTTGTCAAGATCCGAAGTTTCTGTTTACTGGGTTGTTTTTATTTCTTGGAAGAGCTCTGACTTGTGACACAGTGCATGAGGTAAGCTTTCAGCAAGTTTAGTCCTGTCTTCTTTAGTTCAGCAGAGCTGGTGACACTGTCTGAAAGCCATTGTTTGATGGATAAGCAGGGAGTGTTCACAGCTCACTGCCGAGGACTCAGCCTGTAATATTAATTGTTGTACATGTTTAAACTGGCTCAAATGGGTGGATGCTGGTGGTGCTCTTTCTCATGTTTTCTCTGGTTTTGATATGTTTTTCTAAAGAGTGCAAAATGGAACGCCAGCAGAAACACAGTTACTAACCAGACTAGTTCTGTCACTAAGTAGCTGACTTAAAGTGATTTGGACATGTAAAGACGCAATAAAGAAAAGTGCAAACCTACCCTTGCTCCTGATTCAGTTTTCGCCTTCTCACACACGCAACAGCTAAAACGAGAATGAAAGAATGGAAAAAAATATGGTTGATAAAGATCATGACAGAACAGTTCACAACTGCTTATCAACTAGACAAGGAAAATTATGTTAATTTCCACCATGCACCAGGAGGCAGTATTTTTTCATCAAATGCAAATTTCAGATGTCTCTGCATCATATCCAAAGGAAACCAAAGACTTACCAACTATGACTATGGTTAGAACCAACACTGCCACCACAGCAACGATAGCAATCACCAGGACCTGATCTAAAAGAAAAAAAAACACAGGGGAGCATGTTAAAAGTAAGAAGAAGCCAAGAGGTAAAAAAAAAATTACAAGAAAGGGTTTATAGATTAAAAATGTTGTAAAGTCATCTCACCTCCATTCGAGTCTTCTGTCGAACCAGTGGACTGACCCATATTTCCAGAACCCAGAACTCTCCCATCTGAGGAAACACGAGGAAGTTTTGATTGGTCTTATTTCAATGTGCCTTTCTTGCAATGATACCTTCAGAGTTTAATTAATAAATCTGGCCTGTAATCATTTAGCCTCTTTGACAACTTAAAAATATCAATTTAGTTCAGCCATGTTTTCATGTCAGAAAGTTGAGGCCCTTGCAGCAGGCAGACTGTAGCTCAACCATCTTAAATCAGTTATTCCATCAAACGTCCATCAGAGCAAAGATGAGGAGTGACAGGGATGTGCGGAGCGAGAATGAAAATGCCAATGTTGATTAGATGACAAACAGATTGGTGGAGATGTCAACGCGCTCATTGGCCTTTCAGCAGAATCCACAGGGCTTCCTCTGGAGAGCTAATTGATTCCATTCAGGCCTTAATGACTGAAGGGAGGTAGAAGCCAACAGGGGCAGCATCTCTCCCTACAACCCACTGGACAGGAACACCCTCTGAACAATGCTACCTTACTGACAGTAATTAGAGGCCATGACCTTCACATACTCTGCCTTGTGTGAATGCAGAATGTCTCAAGAAGAAAAAAGTGGGCATAATCTTGTTAACTTGTCTGCTATTCAGTAACAACTCACGTGTCTTCACAGTTGCCATATCCTCATCGTCTGATTCTGTTAGAAAATGAAAAAAAAAAAAACATCAGAAAATTCTAATTATTAGTGTTAGTATTTTCTCACTATGGATGAAGACCTTTACAGTGCAGCAGTTATAGTATGAAGCAAACATCATCAGAACTTCATCAGCTCTGTGTCCTTGTGGTAGACTTTCTGGATTAAACTCTGATCATCTTCTGATCTGTTGTTAAATCCTTCCCAATGGTCTTCTAATTATGGTTATACCGCTATTAGCTCAAATAAAATAAAAACCTGTGTCGTTTTCTTGGACATAGTGGCAGTAGTTCATAAAATCGCCACTGAGTTGTGGGCGGGACCGTCATCCCTTTGTTTACACTCTCTCCATCTAGCTTACAGCCCCTCGCCCCATCAATTTAATATTACAAGTGCAACAAAAAATTGCGGCCAATATTGGAGCTGTCCAGCCATACAGTTTTGAGCCAGACCATGCAGCAAATTTATTTTAACAAAGACTTAAGAGAGAGCTGTCAGTTCAAGGCTAAAAATGTAGCAGGATTTAATAAGCACAGCTCACACAAACAAAAACAAAAAAACCTTACACGCTTGAGAAAAATTAAAAGAAATTTATGTTATAGACAATAACATATGAATGTGCAAAATTATACAACCTCCACTGTGCACTGTAAATGTCTAACGGCAGATAAAATAGCACCAAAAACTGCTGGTGTTTTTAAGATAGAAAATTAAAAAGAGCAGTTAATAATAGTCTAAAGTTAGGCATTCATAACCACATTAATGATATCCTGTACATTTAAAACAATTATAATAAAATATTGTTAATTGACCAAATAATTAAAGTGTTCAATGATCTTTTTCGGATTGATATATGCCTCTAAATGGCAAATATTAGATTATTACAAAACACTCAGCTGTACGAGAAAGAAACATTTTGCTGAGGAAAGAATTTGAGAATGAGTTGAACAGTTAAATTCAATCCAACAATTTAGCTTAATATATGTGCTTGTGCGTGGAATCTTAACATAAAGCAGCTGGTTTAATATCAGAGGCAACAGTAGATTAGTGGGGGTTTTTTTTTTAGCTTATCCTTCCCTGAGGCGCTTTTAAATCCTAAAGAAGAGCTTGCAAATCGAGGCAAACCCAGTACAAACTGTTACATCAGGTCATTTGTTTTTACCATAGCTACTTAAGACCAACCAAACAATTCTACACGAGGGTTACGGTTAGATCCACTAATCCTGACCGTGTTAGTGCAGCAATTGCAACACTTAAGCATTAACAGAAAAGTGTTTTGTTAGTGTTCCATGAAGGGTGTGGTTTCAGCTGATGGAAACGGTTACCTTAAGAAAATAAACAGCTTTGGTTTAAAAAGTTTAAATTTCATGGAAGATGTCCACTGAAAGCAGCTTGACTGCTGACTTGATAGGCATGTTTTTTAGGGGGAGATGAGGAATTTCAAAGAAACGTTTACATACCAAATGAAGCTGATCCTTCCGTATCATCTGAAAAAGCTGCAGACAAAAAAAATACATTAAATTAGAAGAATTCTAAATATCCACCTTAAATAAAATACTTAAAATCCCACTCCGATGATCTTTTGATCCGTTGTAAAAGTGTTCCCATCTTTTATTTATGATTCTATTGTTTATAGCATAAATCAAAAAACGTGTCATTTTCTAGAACAATTTCTGAGAGCAGCAGTAGTTCATTTGAAATTTGCCTCAGTTGTGGGCGGGACCATTAGGACGGAGTAAGTCTTCCTCTGCTTCCTGACATCCTTCTGTTTACACAATCTCCCACTAGCTTACAGCCCCTTACAACCTCAACCTAACATCAAGATGCATCAAAAATAGTGTGCAATATTGGGGCTATTGAGCCGTACAGTTTAGAGACATATACCAGCTCAAACGAGGAAAAACTAAGACGTACATGGATCTATTTGTCTGGAAGTGGATGCATTGGAAAAGAGCAGGAAGCTTGTGGGCCGCCGACTGTTACATCTACATCACTGCTACAGGCTTTTTCCAACTGCATTTTTTTCATCTGCCCCCGATTCACAACGATTAAAATAAAGAAATACGCCGAAGTTTTAATCTTAACTGTGAGTCCTCCACACATAAAGACACCAAAAACAGTAGAGTGGGTCTTTAAAGGACAAAATTGAAACAAAGTATTTACAGTCTGGATTCGAATGCTATTTAAAAGAAAATTATTTTACCTCTGTTACACCAAAAATGTATTTCTGGTTAATATCTGGTTTAATGTTTATCTATTTTTATTAGCGTTATTGTTATTGTCAGCGTTATTAGCCAACACGTTTTTTCCTATATGTATTCCTCTTTCACATGGTCTTATTATTATTAATATTATATCCATATATAAACATATATACAAAGATAAATATATATATATATATGTATACATAAATATTGTGTGTGTGTATGTGGGACAGAAAGTGTCATAGGCAGTGCACACAGGTAGATAATTGGGGAAAACAGCCTGGATCAGGTACATATAGACCCTGATTAGATGTTTATCACCTGAAAGCTTCACATAGATGAGAACGTACCGGAGGCAGCTGGTAGCAGCAGAAGCAGACTCAGGAACAGCAATCGCATCATCTTCAAATGCTGCAAGGGATGAAGCAGAAAAAAATAAATAAAAACCACAAACCCAAGTTAAAAATATCTACCATTAACATGCTAGACACTGACGTGTGTGAAATCTCAAAGTTCTGCTTTAGAGATGGGTTCTGACAAGAAGCAGATACTCTAAAAATGCTACCTGGCTAGGCTGACACTTTTAGTTTTGTCACAAACTGCAAGTCAGTGGAAAATACAAAATGTGAGCTAACGAAGCCTCACGCCATTTTAACCGGGTTAAAAAGAAAACAAAACAAAAAATAACATGCACATGTAGATTGCACTCCGAGATAAGTGCTGACGAGAGGGTCAAAATGATAAGCGTTTCCCTTTATGCTCAGCAGAAAAAAAGATAGTTAAAACACAAAAACAGAACATGAAATTCTGTAGTACTCAGCATGTGTCAGCTCAACACTTTCAGAGCCTGGGGGTAAATGAGAAAGAAAAGAACTTTCCAGAAATCTGTAAGTTTGTTTTTCATCCTACTTCAATGGTTAAATTTCTCATAATAAATAATGATAACAAAAAAAGTTACATATTCAAATAGTCTTTTTTATAACCAATATCCTGGAACAGATGTGTCTGCAGTTTGCTGTCGTCACTCAAACAAAAACAAAATTCACAACTTCCTTGTGGCCCAAACCCAAGACATGCCTTGTCTCTCTTCCTTACTACTACCAAAGAGATGTGAAGAACAGCTGTTCTTAACAAGGCAAACAAAGGCCCAGCTGCTTCCAACACAATGCAGATGTTGATATATTAAAATGGGAATTCATGGGAATGACCCGTGTCCCAGTTGAGGTCTATGATGAGGTTTCCTTGTTCATTCTTAGACTTTGCTGGAAATCAGGAGCCAGACGTTTCTCATGCTGCGTGTCATACTGAACAACCCTGCCGCTGACCTTTGTGCTGCATGTTACACCACAGGCGCCTCCTCATTGTAAGCAGGTAACATTGTGTCCCTAATCCTTCCGAGTTGCTGACTATGATGCAACAACTGACCTGCTATGGGAAGATCGCACCCAGACCTGTGGAGATGCACCCTACACAGTAAAAAGGATCATTTTTCTGTCTCATTCTACACTTAGTAGGATGGATGAGCATTTTTCACATCTTTAAAGTGAAGTTCAGTTAACAGCATCCTCTGCAACACATGCTCAAGCAGCCTCTTACAATGAAAAGTCTATGTAAACGCACATAAATGAGTGTTTCAGGCTTCCGTGTTTAAAACTCAAGTCTTTCATATATCAGAATAGAGCTGTGAAAGAAAAAGCCTGGAGCAAGATTTGGATCACTGTCCACATTTCCCACCAAGTCTCTGCAAACTGTAGGTAACGCACAAACACTAAAAAAAAAAGGAAAAGAAGCCCCTCCCTGCTTGACCAGTGTGAACACTGTGAGCTAAATGCACGTTCAAGAACCCAAGTTTAGCGCGTTCTTGAAAGCACATCACAAGCATCTTTTTGACATTATTCATGATACAGTTGTGCTCAACCTTTCCGGACCACTTTTATTACAGCTGAGGTTTTTATCACCTTTTCTGCAAAGTCAAAAGTCCACCAAGTCTGTCTGCACAAACATGACTGTAAACCAAACTACAAGATTATTTTCAAGCAGAAATAGCAGAAGAGCTCTCTGAGAACTGTTTGGGCTGATTGTTTTGGGAAAAAGATGTTAATTACACAAGCAAGGCTGATTGGAGAGGGAGTGTAGTGTGTGGGCTGTTCTGGCCTATTGAATAGCTCAAGTAAATCTCTGAACGCTTCCAACCTAAGATGCAGCAAATAAAACCCCGTTCTGTATCCAATTTGCTTCTCAGAGTCCCTCTGGGTGAAATAATAAGCTGATCCAATTTGCAAATATTTATCAACCCAGTCCACTGCTTCCGTGTCCAAAAGCCGCCTGTATTATTTTTCAAATTGGGTAGTATATTCATGTGCATATGAATTTGCCATTCCATGCCAAAGCCCAATTTGCAACATATGATGACCAGCAGAAAGCTCGTAAACCCGACATGCTAGAAACTCCTCTGCAAAGAAGATCAGAAGCGATAAATGAAGAAACCAACAAATCATGAGATTGTAGTGCTCTACTGCAAGGCAGCAATATACCATAGCACTGCTGGGGGGGGTGGAGGTTGTTCCACTTATTTCAACACAGATTTCCACTGGACCTCAAGCCTATCATGCGATGTTAGCAGTCCTAACACCTAAATCCTGTTTACCAAGGTTAATTTTTTATCCGAAGCTATTCACTTCTAACCTGCACAATTGGACACACGTGGACAGAGCAGTTACCTGCTTGAGCAAAGAAAAACCAAAACCTTACTACGCTGATGTTAGACAAACAGTCACAAGCATTTAAACATGTACAAATATTTTTAAAATGAGGATTTGGATGAAGAAAAAAAGGAGTTTAAAGGTAAATTTCAAATTAAAGCAGCTTTTTCCCCCCAAAACATCTTTAAAAATGTGGCCAAAAAAAGACACACAATCATTTCTTATTCAGCGCCAGTCACAAAGAAATGTTTACTCCACTCTGCTATCTCTGCACCTGCTGTTTACCTAAGTGAGGTTAACTTAAACTTGACGGTACTGCATTAGACTTTAAAGCAGCCGTACAAAGCAAAATACACAGGCAAAAACAACAGTGATTTCAGCAATACTTACATGTTTTTCTCTGTTTGGATTCCACTGCACAGAACTAAATAGCAGAACAACTAAGGAGCAATTGTCTATGCCAAATGGTAAGTTTCTGAGAATCAGGACTCCATCTGTGAGCAACAATGAAAGCAGCTAAGAGGATATGAGTTTATGTCTCACAATGGCAACCCACCTAATAGCTTGGAAACATGCACATCCTGTACAGTATTTCCCTCTTTGTGTAAGTGTATGCTAAGATATAAGAGCTGTGAACACACACACACTCCAGACTAAAAGTCCTGCTCCACTTTGACCTAAACAAGCAGAATGATGACGTGCATCAAGAATACAGCTCAGCTTAACATTTCATCTGCTCTTTTTTTTAATCTGATGGAGGCAAAGTTGTTCATCTTTCTGTTGTTACCAACGTTGCAATCAGATGTGCTCCCTCCTGTCACACAGAGGCTTATCCAAAAAGCAATTTCCTTCCTGCAAAAGCAAAGACTGCAAATATAAATACATAAACGTGCATACACCAAAAGAGGATGTGGCGGAGCAGCAGACAGTATATGGGGAACTACTCGTGCAAAATAAGATCCTGACACTCCAAACTTTCCAACCATAAGTATCTGCAGTTCATCTGCCTTGACTTGAGTCAGGGGGAACGCCAGTGCGTAACAGTGCGTAAAAGCAGGAAGAGCTATTGCAGACTTCAATATAAAAGTGGGTTTAAAAGACCTATAAATCAATTTAAATATATACATGTTCAAATGCTGTTTTAATTTTTTCAATAGAAAGTATTTTTCTGACTCTACCTGAGGACCTTCCGAGGAACCGCTGCGGCGCAGAATGTTGATTCCAAAAAGTTGCTGCTGAGTAGGCCCGAAGTAGCTCGGAAGATTCACTCTTAACTCACGCGCGCGGGGATTTTACAGCCACCTCATTTCACACACAGCAACACTACAGTTTCACAGCAAAGGGTCCGTGGGGATTTTTTCTGCTGCGACATCAAGCTTCAATTTTCTAAGTTAATCCTTGGCGTAGCTTTGCGCAATGCTCACTGCGCAAAACCAGTCACCTTTGTAATTCTTCGTCAAAAAAAAAACCTCAACGATGACACACAGCAGCTCCAGCCGACTACCTGTATAACCTGTGAGGTTTGGGCTGATGGACGCACGCCTACCTGGTGCGCCTCCCCGAGCACAGGTGCGCAAGTTCAGGTATGAAGTAGCTGTCAGGCGCATTTGGAATGTGTGACAGATAATTAATTTAGTCTATTCAAGTTATTAATGTCGCTTTTCTGCTTTTCTTAGTAGTAGGACTGTAATCTGACTTCAAAAGTGTTTTTTTTTTCTTTTTTTTTTTTAGGATAGCGCTGAGCCTGGTTCTTTTTTTCTTTTTCGAATTAGTTTTTCGTTTCGACTCATGTTTTTCTTCTATCTTCTTGAAGATCTGTGTTTTATTTTTATTTTTTTTTGTATACCTGAGCCTGAAGCAATGACAGATTCTGATCTCTTCACTGCTGAGTGTACACTACACAACACAATTCTTCGAAATGGTGCACTAAAACTTATTTTCCTCCAATAAAGTACAGTCCTTTAAAATAATTCTAAAAGTTTTGAAATGTTTGTTCGAAAACATATCACAAGACGGAAAAAAATATAGCAGAGATCTAACAAGAGGGAAAACAAAGCACCATGCTTAAGAAAAACTTACATGAAAGTAAGCTGATCCGCAGAGATGCCTTTGGACTGTATGGTTTTTTTTTTTGTTGTTGCTCTCACTCCAATATCCTTGCAAGCATGGAAACTGCCAGTGTGTGCACATTAACACAGGTTCACTCCGTCACCATCTGAAACCTGTTCCGCATTGGCTTGCTGAAATGTGACACCACCTCTTATCTGTTCTTAGACTTGCTTTGCATGTTGTGAAACTTGTTTGCTGTTCTGCCTTAGTAGACACTGAAACCAGCGCAAGTGGGCTATATGCAACCTTAAAGTCATCTACCGGCATCACTTTGGCTCCTCTTTGCTGATCATTGTGTGCTCTTAAGCTGTCTGTTTGATTGTGGTTGGTATTTAATAAAAATTGAAATGTTCTCATTTTTCTCTCTTGATAATGATGTTTCCCCTTAATGCTCTCCCGTTCACTCGTTATAAATAACTTATCTAAGGTGTTCCTAGGGATATTTGTATATCTCATCACAATTCCATGATGCATCATTTGCATCATGCATTTTCTGCCTTCCCTCTACACTCTTCTGGCCAGACAGTCATCAGTATTATGAAGATTGCTGGCTCAGATCACAACACAGCTGTAGACATCTCTTTAAAGACACGACAGAGATGGTCCTGTCAGCTACGGCGCTGCAAAGGTGCCCAAATCAGCTCCACTCTTCCTGCCTGCATGTTTTACCGGCTCCAGCTGTGGGTGCTTTGGCAAACTAAGATTTTACAAAGTGCTTTGCAGTTACCTTTTAGGCATTCAGATATTTCTGCAGTTTCAGGTTCAGAGGGACGCAAGGAAACATCATCTCCACATAACAGCCGACATAGTTTGAATGAAAATGCAAGTCTCAGTCGCACTGATAAATGACAAAGTTTAGGTCTGAACACTCTTTTGCCTTTCCAAAATATATATTTTTCACTATTAAAAAATGTGAAGTTTATTGTTAAATAGTACAAAGCAAGAGGATGGGTGGACATTATCAATGCATTCACTCTTTTATTAGGTTAAGTCGACAGTTTCAGTTTTGTGCTTGAATTTTGACATTTAAATTAATTTAAGCAGAACAAAGCTATGCATAGAATTTGTGTACAAGCGGTTATCTGTAGTTTTTTTTCTTTTGCTGCATTCATCTCTCAAGCTAATAAAAGTGAACCAAAAACACTTTTTCTAGTTCCCAAAATTAGTCTTAAGACCTTTAAAAAAAAGGTTTTTGGTTTTTACCACTGCATTATCATTGTTTTAGGCTTTGTACCAACTTCTACAGTTAGGCTTTATAGAAAAACACAGCTTTTTTATCAATCGGATTCCATTTTTTTCCACGACAATCAGATATACAGCAAACATTTATGCAGCATAGATCACCTAAACTTAATACCAAAGAGGCAGGCTTCTACAGCTATATAAGCAGAAACTGATCTTCTATGGCTTGACTTTTATGTTACTTTGCCTTTTCCTGACCGATGCAGTTTAGATGCCTGTCTCTGCCTTCTCACCTGTGATCATATTGTTATATACAGTGGCCATAATCTGACATACAAATTCCTGCCTTTCGTAGGAAGCCTGTGTAGAATAATAATGCTGATGAAACAGATGACAAACAGAACCTGGATGGAAGAATAATATGTATTTTTTTCATAGCCACTTTGCAACCCACAGTCAAGCCTTTTTAATAAAATACCGGCTAGTGTCAGGAAGGGCGTTCGGCCTAAAAATCTCTGCCAAACCACCTGTGCGAATTAGTGAAAGGTGATTCGCTGTGGCGAGCATCTAAAGGGAAAAGTCGAAAGGTGAACAACAACAAAAAATTGGCATGAAATGTGGCTCTGACACTGAAATATCCAAAAATCCTATTGGTCCACTGACAGAGCACTCTGTTAAAGTTACTTGGCAAACACATGGCGTGCCCATTTGTAAGAACAATGGGTGCTCCAGCTGAGTTAAGCATCTGACTAAGTTAACCTATAAGTACTGCCAGTTACATGACTCACTTTCTTAGCCAAAGATTCATGTCTGTAACTCAGTCAAATGACTAACGTTGAATAACTTAACCTTTTGTGTTGCTCGTTTACTGAGTTGAGCAACACGTTCTGTGACTCATTGCTCTCTGTAGACGGGAGCACGTCGGTGGGTTTAGAGAAACTCTGAGCGATAAACCTATGCTGTACTGTGACCACTTTGACTTTTCAAGTTTGTCTCTCTCCCTGGAAGGACAGAAGTGCAGCCCCACAGGTACCCCTGTGGCTCTACAAGGATAGGCCCTACAGCTGGTTTTGCAAGACTGGAAGACAGTTCAGTTTGCTCTGTCACAATAATCTGGCACTAAACTTTGAAACACTTGAGGCTTATTTTGCAACTTTGCTACCGCTGCATTGAATGCTAATCATTGTTGCATGATACATCTTTAAATAGTCAATTAAATGCTTTAAATCTCCATGCATTCCTGAGGGCTCTGCTTGCCAGCCAGTACAAGAAAAAGAAAAAAAACATACGTATTTATGATGATGTTTGCTCCTGGGACTCTCAAATATTTAAATATTAAGACATCATTACACTTGTAATAAGTGACTGGTTTTATATTTTTAACTTCCTTCAGCTTGTAAAGAGAAGGATATCTCTTCCAATGATTTGATTTGCCAATAACTCAGATGGTGAGTACTTTAGAAACTGATTAACGGATTAACCCCTTCCTCATTCAAACACTGCAGCCTCCTGGAGAATCTAGAAACGTAATTTACAGAAATTTCTTTTAAAAAAAAAAGGGCTTAAATCTCATCTTTGAAGTTGGTCTCAAGACAGAATTGTGTCAATTATCAAGATAGGAGTAGTTTATTATGGTCTATTAGTCAGGAATGTGTTTCTGAAGGACCCAAAAGCAAGGTAAGACTTGTCAACTGAACTTAATTTAACAGGTAAACTCCAAAAAGTATGATTGTGATGGGAAAAAAAGGAAAAGAGGAGCAGTTTTTGTGAAAAACAGGAACAGTTGACCTAAACAGAAACAGTTAAAGATGAATGAAACTGAAACTTGGTGTGACAGTGGTCGGCAAAAAGGGAACACAACATGAAAGAAAAACAAAAAAACACTACAGGAAAAATGGAACCAAAAAGGCATCAATTGCCAGTTTATTTAAGTTTAAACTGCTTCGTCTGATTCAATTTAATCTTTACTTATGCTTGCTTTTAAGCTATATCCAAATTTGCTTAACAAAATATGAATTATTGCAGGACTCACATACTCCGCTTACAGAACCCATCACTGCGAATTGTATTCTCTGCTCTCTTGGTCTTCACTCAAAGTCAGGCAACAGAGACACTGGCTAATCTTCACCTATAAGGCCATTCTTGGCAAACTGCCTCAATACCTGTGCCGTCTTCTATCTACAGCTAGCGGCATATATGCAATTCTCCCTCTTCACTCAGATTGCCCTTCAGATGCCACACAGAGTCAAGAAAAACAGCCTTTTCTATTGCTGCGCCGCTTTCCTGGAATAATATTCACAATTCTCTGCGCCTATGTGACCTAATTCCCTTGAATTGCTTTAAGGCAAAGCTTTTAGAGCTTTTAAAAGAATTATGCACATGTCACTCTTGACCTGACTGTATAACTCATGATTTAACCTTTTTATTATTGTTATACAATTCAGTTTAATTGCATTTCATGACTAATTTATTGTATTAACTGTATGTTTTTATTGTGATGGTGCCGTTCAGCCCAGGTCTCCCTTGAAAAAGAGGTTTTATCTAATGGGACTTCCTGGTAAGAGGAAGATAAAATAAAAATAAAAACATTCTTAAAAAAGTTTCTAGTACCATGGATCTTAATACAATTCAGACACATCCTCACTACTATTTTAAGTGTTAAACATGGAGCGACTCCCTTGTCAAAATGAAAAACGAGATAAATAGGAGCATTTCACTATCAAGAATATTTATGAATCCACTTAATTCTGGTGATGAAAACTTAGATGACTTAAAAAAACAAATTTAAAAACTTTTTTTTTTTAATGATAAATCATTCAATCCATTGCGATCTATATTCACCAATCTAGTGAGCAGTGATGAACTCTGGTTATTTAGAGATAACCAGAGTTATAAATTGAAAGTGTCAGCAGCTACCTTCATTCTCTGTCTCTTAAACCCTCAAATCAAGTCAGAAATCTAGGGGTAATCATGGACTCTGGCCTAAACTTTAACAGCCATATTAAGTCAGTAACATCAGCGGCATTATACCATCTGAAAAATATTGCCAAAATCAAAAACATATCTAAGCCAGACCTGGAGATACTTATTCATGCATTTGTCTCCAGTAGGTTAGACCAGTGCTTTTCAACCTTTTTTGAGCTACGGCACACTTTAACCTTGACAAAAATTCTGCGGCACACCAGCCTCCAAAAAAAAAAAAAAAGCAGAAACTCATTGCATGAATTGACGGCCAGACCCCCGCAATCTCACATGCATTTGTGTGATAATTGTGGCAGAAAAAGCAGGAAGTTGCTGCTGTTTTTTCTAAGAGATGAAATAAAATTTACGTTTGAAAATTAAAAACTGTTTGATGTGTGTTCTTTTTGGTTTCAAGACGTATAACGAGGACGACTCATTGTACGCCGAGACGCTGTCCCTTTAAGACAATGCATCATGGGAGATGTAGTGTGAAATCGGACGTAAAAGGGCAGAAAGACTCGCGTCCCTGAGCTTCATTGTTTTGTTCTCTTGTTCCACGGTCTGACACTGGATTCTGTGGAAAGCTACACCACTAAAGATGAGCTTTAGCTGGTATTTTTGTTAGAACTGAGAGACTTTATGAGCTAAATTGGAACAAGGAAGTTAAGACTTTAACCACTCCTGATTGGTCAGACTAATGACATGTGATTAGTTGTAGCTAAATCGCGGTACCGTCATTCTTATCAAAATGTCTTTAATAGAATCAAATAAACACAAAGAAAAAATTATTTTATGATCTTTTATATTCCTAACTTCTCAGTGTGTTTTATCAGGGCCTGGAGATGGTAAACGTTTCTAGATCAGTTAATGAGGGCAATATCCCACGGCACACTTGACCATCTCCCACCACACAATAGTGTGCCGCGGCACACTGGTTGAAAAACACTGGGTTAGACTACTGTAACGGCCTGCTCACCGGCCTCTCCAAACGAGCTGTAAAACAGCTTCAGTACATCCAGAATGCTGCTGCTCGAGTCCTGACCAAAACCAGGAAGTATGATCACATTAGTCCTGTGCTCAGGTCTCTGCATTGGCTCCCTGTACCTCAAAGAATAGACTTCAAAGCAACTCTGCTTGTGTACAAGTCTCTCCATGGCCACGCACCAAAGTACATCTCTGACATGTTAGTGACATATGAACCATCTCGTACTCTGAGGACCTCAGGGACCGGCCTCCTGTTGATTCCCAGAGTCAGAACTAAACAAGGGGAATCAGCGTTTCAATATTCTGCAGCTAAAATCTGGAACAGCCTCCCTGAAGTCGTAAGACAGGCTTCTTCTGTGTTCAAGTTCAAATCTAGACTTAAAACATTTCTGTTTAGCCATGTATATGACTGAAAGGTCCTATCTGCACTTTTCTGTCCTTTCCTTCCTTTATTTTTAAACCAATTTTCAAATTTGATCTTTTCTTTTAAAGTAAATTTTACCGTTGATTATTTCTATGATGTATTGTGATTTTAATGCATTTTTCTGTTTTGTGAAGCACCTTGAATTACTTTGTGTACGAATTGTGCTACACAAATAAACTTGCCTTGCCTTGCCTTGCCTTGCCTTGCCTATTTGCAATCACTTCTGGAAAAGATTTCCAGAGCACTAATGGATTTTTTTGTGTATTAGTGTCTTCATCCATATGGTTTGCTTACCGTTAGGTTCAAGGTCAGGGTTTGAGCAGTTTTCTCTAAAAATAGTTTTTAAATTGTGAGAAAGTGTGGCAGCGTAGACAAATACTAGCAGACACAGCTGTTAGATGCTATTTCCACTTGCTAAATGCTAATGCAGAAGTATCTTTATTTCCATTAAAAAATATCTTATTGAATGTTTTCATGCTTTTATTATGGTAAAAATATCAAATGAGTATACTCACACTATGATTTTTAACCTTTATTAATGTCCAAAGTCCTTGACAGTCAGAAGTCCTTTTCACCCATGCATATACATTCACATACTGATGATTACTGCAAGGCACTAAGTAACCACAAGGAGCAATGGCACTTAGACACGTGGGCAGGCAAGGTAGAATCAAACCTGCAACCTTCCTTTAGAGCTCAGCCTCTACCTCTGGGCCGTAGTTAGCTAGATATGCATGTTTTTGTGATGTAGAATGAATATGTAATATGATATGTGTTTTTTATGAATGTTTTTTTTTGTAACGTATTTATTGCTGTTTTCAAATGACATTAAAAGTTCTGTATAAATAAAAATGTTCTATTAAAAGTATTGAATTGACTTGCTCCTTGTCTACTCATGTCTTCTTCATGAATGTTAAACACTTCTGATCAACAGAATCGACAAAATGTCAAGTCAAAAATTTTACATAACTGCAAAAAACAAAAAAACATCACAGACTAGAAAAGCACCCCCAGATTGGGGGCGGGGCGCACACGTAACTCTTCCCAAAGGAGCGCAACCAGACAAGGGCTGGCATGGTCACCAGGATACAGCTGATAGTGACATGTCATAACCCTCTAAAGGAGATGGCAGTCCAGCAGTCAAAATGCATTAAGATAAATTACATCTACATCCCTACTTTTGAACTGATAAAAGGACAAACCCCTAAATATGTGCATTGAAGACAAAATAAGTGACCTATTCATCATTGCTCCTTTTATGCTGTCATGGTAAGCCCTGGTATTAAGGCACTCGTCACAGTGAAAACACCCTTCCATAAGCTTTTCAAACATCCACACTACACATGCAAAACTGGATTTTCACCACAGCACAGATGAAGGGGACAACAGGAACATCTTTACAGATTTTAAATTGTTCAAAATCTCAGCAGTCAACATCAACAGACTGAGAGGAGTGTGTAACCACAAGCTTAAGTTCCACTCAGTGGTTACTGTGAGTTACGGAGCCCATGTCCTGACATGGATGAAAAAAATGTATCTTGTTCCCACAAATTAATATCTTATTCCCACAAAATAGTTAAGTTGTGCGAACAAAATAGTATCTTGTTCCCACAAAATAATATTCAGTTTCAACAAATCAATTAATTTGTGCGAACGAAATAATTATTCAAATCATAAGTCATTCATAAACATGGATTGCTGCTTCGCCTACCGGACTTAGCTCCTAGCTTCATTAAACACGGATGTGTACAATAGCGGGATTCATAGCAGATACTTTCACATTTCTGTCTGTGTGTCTCATTACATTGCATGGAAGACACTGATGATGTTTAGAGATCAGATTCATTTCTTTTAAAAAGCACAAAAGCATGGGTAATCACGTTTTCATGTCTGGTTTATTCACATCCTGGTACGCTTTCCGTCCATCCTGGTTCAAAAGCCACTTTCTGTCGCTACTTCCGTGTTTCTGTGTGTCAAGATGGGGAAAATAAAAAACAAGAACAATCAACCTATTATTGTCTCGATGAAAATTGGGAAAATATCATAAGATTTTGGATGCTCAAGCTTCCTACTTCACCTACCGGACAAAGCTCCTAGCTCCGCCGCAGAGCTCTTTTGCTTGTCATGCCGGCATTCCGGCATTAAATATTCGTGAGAACGGAATATTATTTCATGGGAACGGAATATTAATTTATGAGAACAAGATGTTAATTCGTGGGAATGAGATGTATTTTATTTTTTCCATGTCAGGACACAGGCTCCGTAGTAAGTAGATGTAGCAGAACGCGTCATTTTAGTAGTACACTAATTAGATGTATTATGTTGGCCACAAAGCAAAAAGGGCATCTATTAATTCCAGGCTGTGGGAGGAAAACTCTTTTGACTGGATGCAAAAAGTATTAAAAGGAATGATGGATGAAACCAAACAATGGACATTGCTTTAGGAACAACATCTACACAACTTAACATGGTTGTGTTTTTCCTTTTTTCCCTATCTTTATTTTTATTAAGAGGCTATAATCAGGAAACAGGGACGTTTTTAAGCGGAATCTAGGCCAAACCTGAAAAAGAAATGTAAAAAGGTGGTACGGGGAGAATAAATTTAACTCCCAAAAAAATGCAGAGTACAAAATGCCAAAAAAAAGTTTGAAAACCTCCTTTCTGCTCCTGGCTTACCATACCTGCATTCCCCTTCACTACTGCACATATGCTGTGTGTACTGTCAGCAAATTCTAAGTCTTGGGGAGCCATTTTCCTCTATAATGGGGATCATTTTCCTTCTCTCATATGAGTCGTTTCCTTCCCACCGAATAGCCATTATGAGTCTGGTGGCCACCTGTGAAACTCCGATCAGTGCAAGACCCTGTAACCCTGGCCTTTGGGCAGATGTGGCTTTTCCACCCTGGGATCATCTGGATGGTGGCACCTGTCACTTTGTTACACTGTGGCTCTGTTTACGACGGCAGCTGTTGCCGCAGCAACCATTCATCAGGGCTGACGCAGGATGCACAAAACAGTGTGTGAGTCAGTGCCACACCAAGCGGACACAGTTGTGTTTGACTCCTTTCTCCTTTTCATAACTTATGTTGCCTCTGATTGAAAGGAAAAGGACTTATAAGTTTCGGTCTAGGATCATCAAAAAATCATTTTTGATCGATATGACACTAATATGTTCAGAATCTGCCAGTTCCAGGGCATGCTGAGGCACAATCTTGACTTTGATGTGATTGAGGTTTGTGTGCAGACAGGCAGACAGAGGGAGTCAGTGCTTCATGCACTGATGAACCTGTGTGGGGGAATTGGTGTAAAAGGTTACTGCTGGTTTTCAAATGTCTGCAGACAAAAAGAGCTTTTCTTTCCAACATTATTCAATAAAACAACTAAACTCATTCAGTGTTAATTGTGTGGAGCAGTTCTTCTTTCCCACAATCCTGGACACTATAACAGGTAAAGTCACTGGACGGAAGGATGCAAAAAAAATAAAAATAAAAACCTTTCAAAACTTTTTATTGCCCACACACAACCTTGCCACCTTGAAGAGGTCAGTGTGGTTATTTCAGCCTTGGAACAGCAGTTTTCAAATTGCGACCTTGCCTCTCACAAGCTCTGAATGAATTCAAAAGCTTCTTAAACATTCCTTGACAGAAAAAAAATCCCTGATGTCTCCAAGATCATCTTGGGGGCCATTGTCCAGTTCAGGCCCTACTGCTTTGACCCTGAAACTCACAAGAAGATTCTGGAAAGTAATGGACCATTCAGGCACTGTCATGGCAAGGTGGACTCTTCCAGCTTTTACACAGCATGCACCAGTGACCTTTAATCCTCTTAGAAGTCCCCAACCTCTTCTCTTTTTTTGTGCTCCAGATTGTCCAGTTGTTTGGTTACCCCACACTGCTCCATTTTATGTCTGCAGGAGCCCCCAAACTCTGCTGTGTGTGTTAATGTGCCACAGTTGAGGAAGTGAATTAAATTAATATCCTGTGCAATTGTAGCTGTGCTATTTTGAGTTCAGCATCATCGCACAGCAAATGAAATATGGAGTGATTGAAGATGCCTTTGCAGGCAGATACCATTTTATCACGCTGAGATTGTTGACAGGCATCACAAAAAAACGGAGTGAAAGAGACCAGAGATTTGCATACAAATCAGCTGAACGCCTGTAGGTACTTCATGTAAAGTTGGTGGGTTTAGAGTAAATTGAAAACTCTGGTAAATAACAGATGGATGTGCTTTGATGCATTAGTATTGAAGATGCAGCCCTTCAGGTGCCACTGGACCACTAGATGGTGGTAATGCATCACTTGTCAGCTCTAACATCTCTGACATTTTTGCTCTCCCAGTCTCCCAGATGACTGGTGTAAAAATTGCAGACATGCTCAGATCCTTTGGGAACTCTCAAAGCACAAGTTTCACATCCGACCTCCTGTGCTTCAACACGGTAGAGATCTCCCTATTACATCAAGCTAAAAAAAGATTCATTGGGAAAACCATTTGACGTTAAAGACACAAACACTTTTGCTGCTGATTGACCCCACAAAAGCTAAACCTTACACAAGCTGGCACATGAGCTCCCTTAAGACCCAGTTTTGACCACAGCTAAGGAAAGTAAAAATGGGTAGATCACGCTGCAAGTCAATAAAATGCATTTTTCAAACTTTTTTTTTTTCATTCTTTCAATGGCTTTCCCACATTTAGCATGATTTATTTGTCTCCCTCTGCAAACCAACCAGGCCATATTTTATATTTGTGAGTTATTTCTCCCAGCTAAATGAAATTTGTGCAAACCTGCCATTGTCAGCAAACAACTTCACTGCATCAGAAAAATGAATGGTGAACCGTAAATACTTCTCAGTCAGTATTGAATTTATTTCCAGTGGGGGGGGGGACTGATGAGAATTCTAGACATTTACTACCAAAACAACCTGGGGTTTGGAGACCACTCCAGCTTTGTGGTGGAGCTTTCATCCCTGATCTTACATGTCTGGGGTATCACAGAAAATGGTGGCACCTGACTTGGCATGCAGAGACACGTCCGATAAAACCCATAAAACCTTGAAATCTCGTAAAATGTTCCAGTGGCTCTACTAATGGTCTATGATGATGAAAGCTTATGATTATGTGTGTTGGCCAATCTGTCCATTAAGGTGGGTGGACAAATGATTTATCCTCCAGGTAAACATCCTGCATCTAATGACCTGGAATATGTCTAATGGTGTTTTGATAAAATGGAAGGGTTCAAATATTTAAATTACAAATTAATTCTTTTGCAATGTGTGTTTAAAGCTTAGCAAGAACCAGTTTTAGAACAAGCCACTGGAAAGGTTAGCGTCACTATCTTCATGTGGGTTGTGAGAAACCATGGAATGGCTTGTGATTCAGTGGTAAAGTTTTTTTTTTATATAACTTAATGTAACATTCTTGTTTTACCTTCTCAGTGACTGAATTCCGATGTTCTTTATGGGCATTTTTATGCTTCTTTTTCCAGGCTTCTGAGCAGAAATCTTTACAGGTCTGGGCTGTTTATTGCACCTATTAGGCCTCTATTTTCAGCTCAGTACTTGGGTCCTCCATTGCTTTGGCTACAAAGATGATAAGCATATGAATAGTGTGTATTAATCATGTCTGTCTTTATTCTGTGGCCTTTTTGGTGACTGGCAGCTGTATGGGCATTGGATGAAGCATGTTGCACAGAGTACAGGCTAACAGTCCATACTAGATCACATACGTATCATATTTTTCAGACTACAAGTTACAGCAGAAAAAAATGAATCATAACGAATAAGAAAATGATATATAAGTCACACGTTTAGGAGAACTTTTTGCAAAAAAATATGTAAACAAGAACAGACATTTCATCTTGAAATCATAATAAAAGAATAGAAACAAACAACAGACTGAATATATGCATCTTTCACTACCATAACACATTGATGGCTTCATGAAGCATAGGTGGAATCTAGAAAATTAGCAACAGTTATTCAGATAATATAGCATAAAGAACATGCTAACAAGTCAACTAAACCCTTTATATCACCTAAAATCACTAAAACCATTGAATTCCTTATCACCTCTGTCGCTCTGGAAATATTCCGGCAAACCTGGCATAAGACTGAGTGCAGCTTCTTCTTCTGCATTGCTGTCAGTAGCCAGTGTTGGGTAAAAAGTAATTGCTTACTTTACTTAGTTACTGGATCAAAATTGTAATTAAATTACTTTACACGTTACCTATTTCAAAAAGTAATTCACTACTTGTTACTCTACTTTACTTTGATTTCTCTCATATACAGATTCTCAAGGGGAAAACAGCACACACAAGATCCTCTTGTCTTTCATGTAATTTTATTTTTAAAGCAATGGACTTGTGTAAAGTATGAACCTGGTTCAAGACATAACACAACACATGTAGTCTATGTCACTGCTCAACGTGAGATGTGGAAAAAACCTGTAACGCCTAAATTCATATCTATCAAATCTGAAACCAAGCAACTCTTTTGTAACACAAAAAACTATTCGATGCCTCTATGTTCATTTTTGCTGGAAAAATTAATTACATTACAATGAGTTGCACCTGGACTGGACTACACCCCCCACCCCTGCAGAGCACATTGAGCCCTAACTTATATTGACCAGAAAGTAAGTAAAGTAAGAAAGAGTGAAAAAATCTTGTGTTTTTCACTCAAAAGAGCCATCTTTAGAGTTGTTTCATTAACACCTGACACATCATTACACGTGGCGGGTCCCTGCTCTGCAGCTCATCTGCTGCTCCTCGGGGATGAGAGGACCCCTTGCTGTATCTCTTTTTGTTTTATCTTTGATTCAGTTTGGAACGCACTGAATGACTGCTGTGAATAGGGCAGGTCTGTATTTTGACTGATCTTCAAGTCTGCATGCGCATGCGTGCGCGTATGCACCAGTAACTTCTTAATATTAATTTCAGTTTTGTTTCATTTAACCGAATGACACAAGGGTTTCTGTAGTCCAGTAATTGTAATTAATTACTGAGATTTGAACTGTAATTCATTATGTAACTCAGTAACTGACAAAAGTCATTGAATTACAGTAATTTGTTACTTTGTAATCCATTACCCCTAACACAGTTGCAAATACTGATACACGCACCTACAGTGCCCTCTAGTGGCTGTTGTTTTATAAAAATCACAAATAAGTCGCACCTGAGTATAAGTCGCACACACCTGTGGCTAAACTATGCTATTAGATGCGACTTAAAATCCAAAATATACAATACATAGTCTTAATCATACTTCTTCACTCATTTTTGATTATAAAATTTGATATCACCTATCAACCTGTTCTGCATGTTTTGGGTCTGTGACTGAACAAGCTGCTCCAACATGATTCAAACCAGAAAACCTTCTTGTTATAAGGCAATGGTAGTAATTACCGCTGTTTTAAATGACTAAGGCTGTCAAAGAAGGTTTTGCACCAGTGTCTTATAAATATTAAAAACCACAAAGTGTAATTGACTCAATCATTGAAAGCTGAAATGGTGGAAGCTTCACAAAAGCCAAATTAATGCAAGCAAGAAGACTGACGTTCTGCTGTGAGTGCACGGATCAATAAGCAATCTGTGAAACTCCCAGTTATTCATTATATATATATATATATATATATATATATATATATATATATATATATATATATATATATATATATATATATATATATATATATATATATATATATATTTTTTTTTTTTTTTTTTTTTTTTTTTTTTGCTTTGCATGAAAAGAAATAAACGTCAGTGGGGGTGTGGGAAAGTTGGGGGGTTCATGCTAGCTGTGTTAGAATGGGGTATGTGCTGGAGCAATTGCAAGTTCACGGCAAAGACAAACAAACACTAAATTACGATAAATGTATTTATAGTAAATACTTAAAAGTGCATTTATGTGTTTATTTATGTGAGCCTATGACAAGCTTGGACAGGCTTCAGCAAACTGCTGTAACTGAAACAGGATACAGAAATAAGTGAATGACTGGATTTTGTTTTTTAGCAGATTTTGTTTGCTTGAGTAAACAAGAGTGGTGTGTCTCTGACCTCATTTTAAGTCACAGATTTCCAGTTAAAAGACAACTTTCTATCTTCAGTACAGCTTAAGGTGTTTATTTATAGTGCTAGAGCCTAACCAAGAGTTTTGACTGTATTATCTAATGTGAAGTGTTGCATGTCAAAAAAGTGTTGATTTGAAAGTAATTCACGTATTGGACTTGTAGTCATAAGAACATAATTCATAGAATATGCGATGGATATCCATAAAAAAGTGGCTTGATTTAAAACAAATGGTATTGTTTTTAAGGAAATCAGAATACTGGACATGAGGAAGTACTTTAAAGAACGTCTTACAAAGAGTAACGCATCCATACGTGGGTGGACCTGTATGGGTCCTGCCTCAGCTTTTTGGTTGTCCAGGCCCTTGGAAAGCCATATACAGGTATGGCCGCGTCTTAAGGTGAGCCCTGGTTTGTCTTTCAGTTCCCTTGATGCTCTTGCGGGACGTCATTAAAATGCAATGTACAATTATCATGCATGTAGTAAGTGTATCGTGAAGTATTTTAAAGAATAACATTAGTTACACATACTTATGGCGTCTGGGTGATGCTGCCCCACCAGTTGCTATTAATGTGCGCAAACTGGCTCCTTACTTTCTGGAAGCAAATGCTGCACGTATGGGGTGTGCAGAGGATACATAAGTGCCCATAGGATGGCCATACAAACTAAGCTCTATTGTTTAATTTCTTAATTTTATAACAGCACATACAAAGTTTGCACTTATTACTTGAACAGCACTAACAGGCCACTTGAACACTCAGAACTTTGCATTGGCTTTTAATTTTGCACCATGTGCAATCCTTTGTCGCCCTTTTATTTTTCTAAAGAAACGCACTGAATTGCGTACTCAAAAAGAAGCAGAAAAGAGCTAAAATGGGTTTAGTTAAAACATTAAACAGTTGGTATCTCACTTTGGAATATACAGTGGTGATGGAGAAGTAGATAGAAATATTAGAAATCATGTTGTCGTAACATTGAGTAATTGCCTCTCTCAAACAGTCATTTAAATCCTATTTGATTTGCTCAGTAGACAGAAACTCATCACAAAAGATTAATGTAAGCTCAGTTCAGTTATGCCTAAATAAAAATTATGAAAGTCATGCTGTTTTGCTAAAAAATATGAGACACTGAAAGGGAAGAAGCTAGGTCAAAGCAGTTAGAAACTATAAAATCAGCATTAAAAACCCATGTTTTAATTAGGCAGGATGTTTAATTGTGAAGAGACAAATTTTCCTTTTTTGACAAAATAGAGCAAAATTACAAACAATTGTGGCTCTGTTGTGTCTATCTTTTTATATATATATATATATATATATATATATATATATATATATATGCCAAAATTCAAAATCATTCCTAAAGAGGTCATTCTGATTCCTTACAGACAACAAAACTGTTTGCTCAGTCATTTTTAGCCAAAGTAGCTGCACTGGGCTGTTCGCTTTTCCATCATTTTTACCATAAACAGGCCATTTTGCTTATCTTCACTAGAAGTTCAGTTCCAAATAATATTATTTCTGTATTAACATTACAAATATTTTAAAAAGTTTTGTATTGCCATCCTCCCCCTTTCTTTTTGAATCAACTGAAGACAGAAAAAAACAATTGTTGCAGTTCCTCAAAAGACCACTGGAGGCAGTTTTTAAAGTAACCAATACATGGGCTTCCATATTAAAAAGTGCAATATGACATATAAATTTAACCTGTGTATATATTCTGGTTGGTGCTGTACAGTGGTGCAGTGTTTAGCACTCACACCCTGCAGTGGGAAGGCCTCATCGCTGGGACTTTTCTTTGTGGTGTGTGCATGTTCCCACCTTGCGAGTGTGGGTTTGTTTCACATACTCTAGCTTCCTCCCAAAGTTCGAAAATATGCATCCTAGGTCAATTGGTGAATATGAAATTGTCCCTAGTTGTGAGTGTGTTGTAGGCTGGCCCTGTGATGACCTGGCAACCAGTCCAGGGTGAACCTGAAAAGGGATAGGCTCAAGCAACCCCTAGACCCCAACAGGGATATGGTGGGTTTAAAAAATTGATGAATTAATGGATATTCTGATTTCGGAAGCTTCTCTATGTTCACAACAACTGTGTGGAGCTTTTTAAAATAATCTTTTTTGGTTACCTTTTCTTTGGTATTTGATGAAAAGCACTGTCATTAAGGTCACTTGATCTTAATGATAGTTGATAGTTTTGCCCCTTTGGATGAGCTGCAGCGCTGAATAGGAGCTTGTTTCTTTTCATTTTTCTCATAATTAAGACATAATGCAGAGGTTTCAGTGTATCTGTTCTTCTTCAAATCCAGGTTTGCAACATGATTATTTGCCAGACAGCTTTCAAACAAGTACAGTCGTAACAGTTATGCTAATGACTTGACAGACATTTATCAAAGCCCTGTTATTTTTAAATGATAGACATTTAGTTTTTCTCTGTAACTGTTAACTGCTGCAACTCTGCCCATTTTCAACAATCAGTGAAATGTGATGTAAAACAAAATCATTTCATATTTGGAAGTTAGAAAATTACATTTATATTTCATAAAAAATTATTCATTTTTAACACACTATTGCAAGTTATTCTAATGTTAAAGCAGATAAAGGTGAATAACCTTTTCAATAATCACTTTTACACACCATTTGTGCTCCTTGAATCATGCAATTTAAACTTTTAACTGATGTTCTTAATATATCAACCCCTTTTACTGTGCTTACAGAAATGTCTGACTGATTTTAAATAATGGACATTTGGAAAAACAGTTATGAGGGCACACCTTGTCCTAAATCCCAGAGAACAATAGATGTGCAAGAACTAAAACAAGCTTGATGCTTTTGTGCACACCAATTAAATATTTGAGTTTTTAATCTGTTTTTTTAAACAGTCATGTACAAACTGTAAAAGCCCAGATATATTGACTTTATTTCTATTTCAAATGGTTGTTGCACCCTCTGATACACATTGTTATTCTTTGGGTGGCTCAAAAAGCCAACACAATCTGCCCCATTTCACTGAAATGTTAGCTTAATGCTTGATGCATCAGCTCTTTGGGATCATCCACCCATTATGCAAGCTTGTCATGGGACACATTTGACAAGAATTAAGTAGCTTAAAGTAAAGTGTGATTTGTGCACTTAATTAAAAGCAAGAAATCTGATCCGTGTCTTTCTTGTACAAAAAAGGTCTAGTACATTTTTAGGAGGCACTAAAGCATTTCAGAAATACAATAATTTGGAATTTTGAGAATAAATAAACAGGCTGCCAATTTGATGACAGTATTATAATGTTGTTGAAATATTTATGACATGAGAGCAGATCCCTCATTCAAATGCAAACCCAGTCAAATGATTGTTCTTACCAAAGACTAACATTTCTTTTGCATATTCAGTGGTAGTTTCATGTATTTCATATAATGTATATACATTTTTTTCTTTTGTTTATATTTTTTTTACAAATTTACAATTCATAAAAAAATGGATGTCTGTGAAATAGAAAAAGGATTTTAGTCTTAACACATCCTAGATCTGATTTGGAAAATTTTACATTTCCTTATCATAATAAAAATGACACACCTATATCAGGACGACTATCAGTCATTTATCTTTTCCACTGAAACAAATCATATTTAGTTTTGTCAAAATGTTTCCATTGTCTGATTAATAAAAAAACGATTTTGACTTTATTGAGTTATTTTTCAGCAAAATACAAAACTTGAAAAATGCCCATTATGCCTATCACAACATATATTTTATTAAAAAGGTCACAAGACATTTCCCAACCGATTCCCGGACAAAATGACAGGATACGCATTTTGGAGGGTGTGTAACCCAAGCACAAAATAAATGATTCAGTCCACATATGTAATTTGTATTAGACCTCACACCTAGGTCAACATACAACAGGACCTGAGAGTATTTTCCAAGTTCTGTCTGTTTGTTTTAGAGGAACGGTATGGTCAAGCTGTGAGGTTTATTCATTGGAGACTTTCTTTTGTTTGTTCGTCAGTATATAAAAGGATGAAACAGTAAAGCATCTCATCCCATGCCACTTAGTAGGTTGGTACTGTTTAAGATGCTGTGAGCTGCTTGGTGTGTAAATGTGTAAATGCATTTTTAAGAATTGTAAGAACTAATAGCGAGAATTTTTTTCTTTTAGCAGCCATGGGGAACCTGTTGCTACTTTGTGCTTTTGGAACTTTACTCAGCTGTAAGTAAGATCATTTGTAATTTCTGATTTATTATACTTGTATATTTGCAACTTTGCTTAAAATTAATTTCATGGTGTGTTATTTGTGCTTGCATAGTCCATCTGAAAACTCATTTGATAGCATGGGCATAAATATTCTCCCCAATATTGTGATATTTTCTGACATATTTCCAAGATTCACCCCCTTTGTGTCTGATTTTACCTGAAAAGTATCATTTCTTTTAACAAAGTCTTCCAACTTATTCTCTTCCCATCTTTCAGGTCCACTCATTTCTGGCTGGGCAGGGAGAGAGTTTGCCCTGTCATTTATGGAGAATTATGCTCCTAACTATGCTAATCCTCTGTTTCAAATATACATCACAGCTGTTCAGGACGGTACCAAAGTGACAGTCCAAGTTCCTCTTCTCAACTTCAAACAAGAAAAAACCCTCAATGCAGGGCAAGGAGTCACTATCAATATCCCAATTGCTGTGGAGATGTACGGCAGTAGTAGGTCCTTAAAAACCATTCGTATTCAAGCCTCTGCAGATGTGTCTGTAACATCATTTAGCTACAAGTTATACACAGCTGATACCTCTGTGATATATCCAATCTCTGAATGGGGTACTGAATACTATATATTTACTCCTCCTGGATCCCCCAATGGCTCTTATAAAGAGTTTGCCATAACAAATGGAAAAGAAAACAACAAAATTGAGATCTCTCCAGAGGGAGCGATTCAATTAGAGGGTCGTTCTTATAGTAAAGGCAGTAAAATGGTAATTGATCTTAAGCCATATGAGAGTGTCCAGCTCCAGAGCAAAGATGACCTTTCTGGCAGTAAAGTCACCTCCCAGTACCCTGTTGCTGTTTTTGGCGGCCACACTTGTACATTTCGTTTCTCAAAATGTAACCATGTTTATGAGCAGCTTTTGCCATCAAGTAGATGGGGAACCAGTTTCATCATACCTCCTCTGAGCGTCCAGATACGATATGACACAATCTACCTCCAGGCCTCCCAACCCACCCAAGTTACTCTCCAACATGGCAACAGTGGTGACAAATTCAAATTATCCCAAGGGGAGACAAAGGAAATAAACCACGGCAACACTGAATCACTGTTTATTCAGGCTGATCGTGGCATTCAGGTCTTCCTCCTTTTCAATGGGGCAGAATATGGCTGGTTCCAATACTATGATCCATTTCTGATGACCATTATGCCTACAGACCACTTCTGCTCTTCATACTCACTACCAGGCATTAACGGCTTTGAAAACAGAGCCTTGGTAGTTGCACAGACCAGTGCAACCGAAATGTTGCAGTATGACAATAAAAACCTCCCACGAAATATTCAGTGGAAAAAAGTTGCAGGGACAGATTTTTCCTGGGCAGAAATGTCCTACCCAGAAACTGCTGGCAATAATTTCCACACTCTGACCAGTTCCGGTTCAAGTTTTGCTCTCTATAGTGTAGGACTGAGCCAAATGAATGGTTACGGTGCTTCTGGACATTGTACAAAGCAAGGTAAAATCCATTATTTTTCTTTATTCTCAACCACGTTTTTGATACTTGTATACTGCAAGTTATTTTAATGTACTACAATGTGTACATAGTAGTAGATATACCTTTTGCTCTTGTTGAATGTATGCATGTAACATTGTTCATTGTTTTCCAGGAAGTGTTTCAAAATCTTGCAGCCAGGTCATCTGTAGTCCCAGCGAGGTGTGTGAGATGAAGAACGGCTCTCCCTTGTGTGTTCCTAAATCAAAGATGGGTACCTGCTGGGCCATGGGGGATCCTCACTATCAGACATTTGATGGGCAACGCTTTGATTTTATGGGTACCTGCACCTATGTTATTGCTAAAAACTGTGGAGTGGACAGCCGTCTCACAGCTTTCGAGGTGCATGCCCAGAACGAGAACAGAGGAAGCCATAGAGTGTCATACGTTGGTCTTGTCACAGTTAAAGTGTATGACACCACCATCACAGCAGTTCGATCAGAGACAGGCCGTGTGAGGGTAAGCTTTCCTGCTGTGTTGACAAAAGACAACTATTCCTTTAAATCTTCACTAATCTGTTGACAAATTGTAACATTTGCTGTTAATTGTTTGACTGTGTGATGCTTAATTCTCATGTGTTATGATTTTATTTGTGCAGGTTGACAATAGTCTGTGGAGTTTGCCTATAGTCTTGAACAACGGCAAATTGAACATTTTTCAAAGTGGCCGCTCTGTGGTTATAGAGGCTGATTTTGGTTTAATGGTCCGCTATGACTGGACTCACAATCTTGTGGTCGCACTGTCCGACACTTACAGTGGCAAGACTTGTGGTCTTTGTGGTAATTTTAATGGCAATCCCAAGGACGACTTTACAACACCTTCTGGAACTCAGGCAAGTGGAGCTGTTGCCTTTGGCAGCAGCTGGAAGGTCCCAGGATTGGTAGCAGATCCTCAGTGCAGAGACGACTGCATGGACGGGTGCGGCAGCTGTACAGAAAGTCAGCTGAACAAGTGGGACAGTGACTTGTCTTGTGGGATCATTACCCGTAAAGAAAATGGACCATTCAAAAATTGTCATGCTGTCATTGACCCCAAAGCCTATCTGGAAAACTGTAAATATGATTTATGCATGGGAAAAGGTCTGCGGCAGTTCCTTTGCAATGCCCTGGAGACTTATGCTGAGGCCTGTCAGGCTGCTGGGGTCCAAATTGGAGATTGGAGAGGATTGGCAAAATGCTGTAAGTAAAGTTACTAAAAATGATTTGAAGTAGTAGAAGTATTGAAGCATTTATCAATTTCTTTCATCTTTCTAAAGCTCCTAGATGTCCAGCTAACAGCAAATATGAGCTCTGTGGCAGTGCTTGCCCTGCCACATGTTCCGACCCTGATGCTCCATCCAAATGTCAACGCCCATGTGTGGAAACTTGTACCTGTAAAGAAGGCTTTGTTTTAAGTGGATCCGAGTGTGTACCTGCTACTAAGTGTGGTTGCACATATAATGGACGATATATTCCAGCTGGGCAGACATTCTGGGCTGATCAGAATTGTAAGCAGCTGTGTAAATGTGTGGCCGGGACCAGGCAGGTGGCGTGCCAGGATAAAGGCTGTGGGGTGGGGCAACAATGCAAAGTGGTTGACGGCATAAGAAAATGTCAGGCGTTGTCCCACAGCACCTGCAAGGCCACTGGTGACCCCCATTATGTGACTTTTGACAACAAAAGGTTCGACTTCCAGGGGACGTGTGTGTACCAACTTGCTGCACTCTGCTCCAAGGACACAGAGTTGACCCCCTTTGAGGTCCTGGTGCAGAATGAACATCGAGGCAGAAATGTGGTATCCTACACCAAGCTAGTACAGATTAAGGTGTATTCCCTCAACATTGTCATCACAAAGACACATAATGGCCTTATTATGGTAAGAGATTCAAATGGTTACAAATGTATACAAAAATTGACTCACACTGATTTTCTGTAATAACATTTTCATAATATTGAAAATTTTACTATATAATGTAAATAATATTCTGTTTTATTCTTCAGCTTAATGATCAGTTGGTCAACCTGCCTGTCAGCCTGGTTGAAGGAAAAGTATCTGTGTACAAGAGTGGTTGGTTTGCTGTAGTCACTACAGATTTTGGCCTAAAAGTGTCTTTCAACTGGCACAGTGCTGCATTTGTAACCCTGCCAAGCAACTACATGGGGGCAGTTTGTGGTCTTTGTGGAAACTACGATGGCAACATGGAAGACGATCTAACCCCAAAGAATGGAAACATACCTGTGAAACCAACAGATTTTGGTACCAGTTGGCGAGTAGCTGAGATACCTGGCTGCGTTGAAGGCTGTCAAGGAGTGTGCCCCAGCTGTGACATCACTCAGAAGGTTCAATATGAAAAGGAAGACTTGTGTGGAATCATAAGAGACACCAAAGGGCCATTCCGTGACTGCCATGCAAAAGTGGATCCAGCAGGGTACTTTGATGACTGCGTCTATGATGTTTGCATGTATGAAGGCAGAAAGGATGTGCTGTGCCAGGCTGTAACAGCATACACATCTGCTTGCCAAAATGTGGGGGCCAACGTGTACAGCTGGAGGACCAGTCACTTCTGTGGTGAGACATGAATTCTATACACAAATTCAGTATCATTTAATTGAAATCATGTCAAAAGCAGTTGGTTACTTGGATTTCCTGTTATATTTTGAGTTAAAGTTTCTTATCAGTGTGTAGTTAAGTCAATGTTTCCACTGAAATAAAATATTAATTATTTTTTTCTTTTTTGTCTTCACAGCGGTGAAGTGTCCCATCCACAGCCATTATGAAATTTGTGCAAGCGCTTGTCCTGCATCTTGTGAAGGTTTGGCTCCCCCTCCAGGCTGCCAGGCTCATTGTGAAGAAGGCTGTTCTTGTGATGAAGGGTACATCCTGAGTGGAGATCAGTGTGTTCCCTTCTCACAGTGTGGCTGCCTCTACAATGACCTCTACTATCGCGTCGATGAAGTATTTTATCCCAATGGGCAATGTGTGGAGGAGTGCAAATGTACCCAAGATGGAGAGGTAAAAAGAAAAACAGACTCGAGAAGCAAATCTAAGACTTTAAAGAATGTGTGCCAAAGTAAACCAGCTGGACAGAAATATGCTTACAGCTTTCTCATTTCCTCCCCTTTTTTCAGGTTACATGTAAAAAGTTCAAATGTGGCCCTAATGAGAAATGTAAAATAGAAAATGGCATCCAAAAATGTCACCCTGTTGGCAAGGGTGTGTGCCGGGCTTCAGGTGACCCTCATTATACATCTTTTGATGGACAAAAGTTTGATTTCCAGGGTACTTGTACCTACGTTCTCTCCAAGAGCTGTGGAGTAGAAGATACACACCTGGAAGCATTCTCTGTCCAGGTGGAAAACGTGCAGTGGGACCGAATGAAAGGAAAGAAAAAGGTTTCTGTCACCAGGCTGGTTGCTGTAGAGGTCTTTGGCTTCACTCTTATCATGAAGAGCAAGATGTTTGGAGTACTGGTAAGCAGTTGGGAACAATCTTGTTTCTAAACGACTACTAGTTACAGTTCTTTAGTTTAATTGTAACTCTCTTTTTCTTAGGTAAATGGAGTACTTAACAACATTCCACTAAATCTTAATGATGGAGAAGTCCAAGTCTATCAAGAGGGCACAAATTATGTGATTGCGACAAATTTTGGATTGCTTGTTACGTATGATCTGGTCTATCATGTGACTGTCACGGTCCCAGGTAATTATCGGGACAAAGTCTGTGGTTTGTGCGGAAACTTCAATGGAGACAGAAAAGACGACTTCCAGATGCCAGATCAGATACTAGCCAAAGACATTAATGTGTTTGGAAAATCATGGAAGGTTGCCATTCCAAATGTGGTGTGTGAGAATGGTTGTCAAGGGAACGAGTGCGCCGACTGTGACTCAGCTCACAAGGACGTCTTTTCAAAGCCCGCATACTGCGGTATTCTCACAGCACCCAAAGGTCCATTTGCAGTCTGCCATAGTAAACTGGACCCACAATCTTACTTTGATGACTGTGTGTTTGATGTGTGTGCCTCCAATGGGGATGGAAAGGTGCTTTGTGACAGTGTGGCAGCCTACGCCTACAACTGTCACATGGCTGGAGTGAACGTCAACGATTGGAGGACTCCCTCTTTCTGTCGTAAGTGGCCCAGAATTTTTTTTCTTCAAACATGGCATTAACTAAAATTTTTAAAGGCAGATCATGTCTTAAAATGACTCCACTTACTTTCTTTTGACACTTTATTTTAGCAATGAAATGCCCTGCAAACAGCCACTATGAGGTGTGTGCAGAAACCTGCACTTATTCCTGCCCTGGCCTGTCAGACATGGTTCAGTGTCCTGAAGCCTGCACAGAAGGCTGTGTATGTGATTCAGGCTTTCTATATGATGGTCAGACGTGTGTCAAGGAGACTGAATGTGGCTGCTATGACAGGGGGAAAACTTACAAGGTACAATAAGCTAACTTTTCGTTATTCTGAAAACTCATTTGAAAGAAAATTCTGTAAAACACAACTTCTCTTTTGCTGTTTCTAGCCAGGTGAGGTCACGTATGAAGACGACTGTTCATTGGCGTGTTCCTGTAATCCAGCAACAGGCCTCATCTGTGAGGAGTATGCCTGTCCAGAAGACACCCAGTGCATGATCAAGAAAGGAGTTAAAGAATGTTACAACAAAGGTTAGACATTAAAAATGTACACTTTGACAAAAACAGAAATGCAACATTCATGAAAATGTATGAATCTTAATTTTTATTGAATCAGATCATAAACTATTTAAGAAAATTCAGCAAATTGCTGATGTAGATTTTTAGAGAGTACATTTTATATTCTAAAACAAATTGGATTCTTTTTTTCTGCTCATCACAGATCCCTGCAAAGATGCTAACTGTCGGGTGCAGGAGACATGCCGTGTTGAGGGGGGTGAGGCTGTGTGCATCCCGAAGTACACATCCACCTGCTGGGCTTGGGGGGATCCCCACTACCACACCTTTGATGGCTTTGACTTTGACTTCCAAGGAACTTGCAAATACATCATCTCTAAGACCTGTGGGAACCTCAATGGTCTTGTTCCATTCTCCATCACTGAGAGAAATGATAATAGAGGAAATACAGCTGTGTCCTTTGTCAGAGAGGTAGATGTGTTTGTTTATGAGTACAACATCACCATTCGCAAGAACCAAGTTGGTCAAGTCACGGTAAGATTTTGTTTTGTTGTCAGCTTGACCTGTTATGTTTTTTTGTAATGCACAGTGGATATGATTTTATTTTCAGGTCAATGGGGAGCTGCTGAACCTTCCCTTTCAACTGGGTGAAAATGAGGTGTCCGTGTTTCAAAGTGGGTCCTCTGCAGTGGTTGAAACAAAGTTTGGCTTGATTGTGTCTTATGACTGGAACTGGCATCTGGTCATCAAGCTCCCCAGCAGCTACTACAGCAGTGTGTGCGGTTTGTGTGGCAACTTCAATGGTGATAAAGGTGATGAACTCCAGAATCCATCTGGGAAAGAAGTCACCTCAGTGATAGAGTGGGGTAAGAGCTGGCAAACACCTGATCAAGACAGGGGCCATCCTTGCTGGGACACCTGTGAAAAAAACTGCCCTACCTGTGATGATGATGAACGGGAACTCTACAAGACTCAGGCTTTCTGTGGAGGTCTTGCAGCCAAGACCAATAGTGTATTTAAGATATGCAATAGCAAACTTGACCCTCAAGCTTTTATGAACAATTGTGTGTATGACATGTGTTTGAATAAGGGGGACAAAAGAATGCTATGCCAGGCTTTAACCTCATACAATAAGCAATGCCGTGATGAGGGAATAATAATCAAGGACTGGAGGAAAGACTTTAACTGCCGTGAGCATTTAGATTTTTTCTCTCTAGATTATTGATTAAATATTCAAATTTTATAGTTAATTCATATGTGATCTTGTTTTACATGCAGCAATGAATTGTCAGCGCTTCAGCCACTATGAAGACTGTGCCAGTCCTTGCCAGCCATCCTGTCCCTTCCCTGAGCAAAAGCAGACATGCAGCGGTGCATGTGTTGAGGCCTGTGTGTGTGATGAGGGTTACGTCCTGAGTGCCGGTGTCTGCATTCCTGCAAAAACATGTGGGTGCTCTTATCAGGGTCGCTACTACACACCAGGCCAGCAGTTCTGGGCTGATGAGGCTTGTAGTCGCCTTTGTGTCTGTGACACCACCCTGGGCATGGTGACATGTCGTGAGGCCTCCTGCTCTGTTAATGAGAAATGCATCATACAGGATGGAGAGCGTGTCTGCCAACCCATCAGTTATGCCACATGCACAGCCTCGGGTGACCCACACTATCGCACTTTTGATGGTCGCCGGTTCAATTTCCAAGGGACTTGTGTATATCAACTGGCTGGACTGTGCTCCCAACACCCTGGGTTGGTGCCATTTAACGTGACTGTGGAGAATGAGAACCGTGGAAGCAAGGCCGTGTCCTTTACAAAGACTGTCACATTTTCTATTTATGGCTCCACTCTCACTCTCAGCAAAGAAAACCCCTATAAGGCCTTGGTAAGTGAAATTTTCAAGGTATGGTTAATCCCACAAATGATGTGTAATAAGAGATTAAAGTGATCTGCTTTTGGGACCAAATTTTGAAAGGAAGAAATAGGACAGTCACATTTCAAAAAACAAAACCATCGCAGAGTCTTTCATCTCTGCTCATTTCAGAGGATGATAATTCCTTTTCTAACTGGGCTAATTCTGACATTCGTCATACATTCCTTATATATATTTATTATTTGAGTATTACAATTTTGATCCAGGCAGTCTAATTAATGTAAGATTGAACCGCACATTAAAATGGATTAGCAATGTTTTCAAAATTATAAAATTCCTAATATCCTAAAAATATTCTCTTCTTTTACACCTCCTTCAGCTCAACGGCCAGCTAGCCGCACTACCTCTGGAGTCGAAGGATGAGCTGGCTGTCTTTCTGAGCGGCAGTCAGGCTGTAATTGAGACAGCCGCTGGTCTCACCATCACATATGACTGGTGGAGCACAGTGAGGGTTACTGTCCCCAGCAACTACCATGGTGCTATGTGTGGCCTATGCGGCAATTACAACGGGAACGCTCTCGATGACATGACCATGCAGAATGGCAAGACCACCCCTGATGAAGTTAAGCTTGGGGAGAGTTGGCAGGTGGCTTCTGTACCAGGATGTTCATCAGCTTGCCAAGGGCCATGGTGTCAGGCCTGTTCTGACTCCCAGAAGAAGGTTTACCAAGCCTCCCAATTCTGTGGTATTATTGCTGACGAGACCGGACCTTTTAGAGAGTGTCATAAGTTTGTGGACCCTGCTGCATACATGGAGGACTGTGTGTATGATGTTTGCCAATTTCACGGGCACCATGGTTCAGTATGTAAGGCTGTGGAAGTGTATCTGTCTGCTTGCCAGAGCCAAGGAATCCCCATCCACCCCTGGAGAACACAGGCATTCTGTCGTAGGTCAAAATTATTTTTGTTTTTACGTGGATTTTTAAAGGTCTGTTTTGTTTTAGAGTGCCTCTGTTAATTTCTTCCCATCCCACAGCAATGGAGTGCCCTGCCAACAGTCACTACAACCTGTGCGCCTCAGGCTGCCCAACTACCTGTGCCAGCATAAACTCTCTCACCACTTGCCACATGCATTGCTCAGAAGCTTGTGAATGTGACCAAGGTCACCTGATGAGTGGAGATACCTGTGTGCCTGTGAGGGACTGTGGGTGCTCCTACAATGGTCAATACTACCAGAAAGGTGATGTTTTCTACCCTGAGGACACGTGCATGGAGAAGTGCATATGTGGGGAGAATGGAGCAGTTTCTTGCCAAAAGGAAAAGTGCCGCAGAGGAGAAACCTGCAAGCTGGTGAACGGAGTGAAAGGCTGCCACCCAGAGGGGGAAGGGAAGTGCATGGCTTCTGGTGACCCACACTACACTTCCTTTGATGGACAAAGGTTTGATTTCCAGGGTACCTGTGTCTACGTCCTGGCCAAAGTTTGTGATGACAACGACAACCAACTAACGCCTTTCACTGTGACTCAAGGAAATGCAAAATACGGCAATGGAAAAGTGTCTGTAACCAAGTCTGTAACGGTGACCGTTTACGGTTATAACATTTCCATACGGCATGGAGTGCCTTGGAAAGTCATTGTGAGTTCAACACTTTGTTGTAAACAGTTTAAATGCATTTTATTAATAATTTTTCTCACTTTTTCTCAATAAGTATCCTTTTTTGTGTTTGTCCAGGTGAATAATGAAGAGCTGAACCTTCCCCTCTCTCTGGTTAAGGGCCGTCTCACAGTAACAAGGGAAGGCCACAATACATTTGTTCGAACAGACTTTGGACTTAAAGTCCTCTATGACACCGTCTACTATGTTGAGGTCATCGTTCCTTCTACATACCAGGGCAAGATGTGTGGTCTTTGTGGTAACTACAACAAGACAGACCGTGATGAATTCAGACTTCCTGGTGGAAAAGGAACAAAGAACGTTAATGAATTTGGAAAGTCATGGGTAGTGGACCTGCCAGAGCAGATTTGTGGTGGCTGTGAAGAGGACTGTCCAGTGTGTGAGAAAGCCAACACCGTTTTGTATGAAAAGATAGACTCTTGCGGCATCATGAAGGCTCCTGATGGGCCTTTCGCAGCCTGCCACAGTAAAATCGACCCAGCAGCATATGTCTCAGATTGTGTATTTGATGTCTGCGCTGCGGGTGGCAGCAAAGAAATTCTGTGCAACAGTGTGCAGGCCTACGTGTTGGCATGCCAGAATGCCGGAGTGCAAATCCAGCCGTGGAGGAGCAGCTCATTCTGTCGTAAGTTAGAAACAAAATGACAGCAGATTTCTTCCAGATTTTTGAGCATCACAGTTTCTTAAACCATGTTGTCCTGGTTTAGCTGCTTCCTGTCCTCCAAACAGTCACTATGAGGTGTGTGCTGATACCTGTAGAGGGACATGTGCCAGCTTCATCCAGCAACTCACTTGCTCTGAAAGCTGTTTTGAAGGATGCCAGTGCGATGCTGGCTTTGTTTTTGATGGTGCCCAGTGTGTTCCCCTGGAAAACTGTGGGTGTGTTCATGACGGCAGATATTTGACGGTAAAGCCTGTTTATGTTTTGTGGTGTTGAATCATAAAAGTAGTACCCATTAAAAAAAAATCTCAAGAAGGAAAAAATATGTTTACAGATATCAAAAGGAAAAATAATGGTTGTACTATTTCAAATGTAAGCAACATGACAATACAAATTCTCTATTTCAGGTGAACCAAGTAGTGGTGGACAAAGACTGTCAATCCAGATGTGAGTGTGAGGCCTCTGGGTTGGTGAAGTGTCAAAGACTGTCCTGTTCTAGTGCGGAGGTTTGTGATGTACGAGGTGGGGTCAGGGGTTGTCACATCAAGCAGGCCCACTGCACCATCAGCCATGCTGGCCAGCTGAGCTCCTTTGATGGTGCGACTGCAGCAATTGAGGCACAAGGGGCAGTGGAGGTGGCATCTCTTTGTGACGAGACCTCTGAGAACTGGTTTCGTGTTGTAGTTGATGTCAGGGTTTGCCATAAAAAATCCCCTTTCGCTCCTGCCACTGTTCATGTGTTCTTCAACGAGGCTATTGTTACAGTGAACAGCCAACATGGGATTTGGGTATGAACTTTTTCCTGAAGAACTCAATTTTGTTTGGGGGTTAAAATGGTCTGAACTCTTTAATTTCCCTCTATTTGTGTGCTCCAGGTCAATGGCAAGAAAGTGTCTCCTCCCAACAATTTGACAAATCAGCTGTCAGTGCAAGTCTTGGACAGGAGTGTGATCATTGAGAGGAAATCAGCTGTGCGTGTGACCTACTCCGTCTCACAGGAGGTCACTGTCACTGTTGACACCAGCCTGGCCAGTAAAGTGTGTGGTGCCTGTGGCAACTACAACAGCGAGTCCGAAGATGATTTGAAGACAGCAGACGGAAAAGTCACCACTGACATGTCAGTAGTGATTGGTTCGTGGAGTGCTGAAGATTTTTCCAGATGGTAAGTGCTAAAATACTGAAAAAACTAAATCAGGTGTTTTTGGAACTATGTCGATGCTAAATCATATTTTACTGCCTCATAATTGATGCAACAGTATCAAAACTATCATAATTGCATCCTTTCTTAGCCCTTCCATTTAACACAAAGTTTGCACTTAAGTCATGCAAACTTCATTTGACTACTAGTGGAATCAAGAGGAATGAGATGGTGCTATGACCATTAAACAGCTTATTCTCTTAACGTAAGCAAGAAACAAAGACTCTGAAGGGCCCTTTTAACACAATGAGAGTATGTTTTTAATAGCATTTGGCACAGTTTAATTAATAAATGCCACATGATCCCCTGTGGTAATTTCTAATTGAAAAGCAGGCGACACTGACAGGCATGACCAACAAAAGCTACCAAGCTTGCAATCCATGGACATTTAGAACCCACCTGGGTGCAACATTATTTTGAGCCCTTGTCTTTAGTTTTGCATTAGAGCCTCAAGCCAACCCTTAAGTGAAATTTGGGGGTTCCTGTCTTCCGTGTCCTGCTCTTAGAATGTCTTTAAAAGGACTTTTCAGATGTGTGACTTGTAGCCTTTTTGTCTGAGCAGATATTAATTGCTCTCAACTTTTTTCTCCTTTTCAGTGGGCTGTGAAGATGCTGTTTCTGCTATGACTGCAAATTTATTAAAGAAGACAAAAAAAATCATAAAACTTTGAAACGATGCACCCTCGTAAATAAAAAAGGGTCTGCAGCATGACTTCCATTTCTTCATTTTCATCCTGTTAATCTCAACATATATCTAGATTCTAGGTGATTTGGTACTTTCTTGTTTTCCCAGATGACGTACCTCATTGTTGTGCAACAGGACCATCTAGTGGAAAACAGTCGTAATAACCTGTAATTTTTGCAAGCAACTTGAAAGAATGAGAAAACGTTTAAGTTTGAGAGTAAACCTTTCCTGTTCAACATTTAGAATTTGTTAACATAGGAGGTGTCTTTCTTACTGTTCTGATCACTGAATAAACCAGTTTTCCTCACAGTTTTTGCTCAAGTTATTTCAAGTTATCCAAAAAAAAAAAAAATCTGAAAAGGGGAATAAATATCTAAATTAAATGTATTTATGTATTTTTTTCCTTTCTTGTTTTTGGGCTCCAGCTGCTGCTTTAGGAAACTAAAATCCCATATCTTCCTAAGCAGACTATGACCTTGATAAGAAAGTGAGGTTCTTGGTTTGGGAGAGTATACAATAACAAAATTCCAGAAAGTTCAGCTGACCAGCCACAATGCCCCATTGACTTGTAATCAGCTTGGAGCAGCCAAACACAAACTGCTATGCTTTGATTAAATTTGAAGGTGACTTTGCAGTAATACTTCTATAGACGCAGTAATGCCTCAAATATGTTAAAGAAGTTCAATAGACCTAATAATAATCTTAAAAAATAATTTTTAATAACCAATAAAAAGTAGAAATATTTACTAAAGAAATGAGTGGCAAAGAGAACATAAAAAAACATTTAGAAACGTGTTTCTAAATTCATTCTTGAGAGGGTCCTTTTATGTTTTAAACCAACAACATTTAACATAAAAGTTGTCACATAAACCAGATATGTTCACAAGTCCTTTTTTTTTGCAAGTCCATGTCAAGTTTAAGATCTTTGCATTTAAATCAAATATATAATATCAAGTCAAATCTTAAAGCTTATAGTTAAAAAGAATGTTTTGCTGTCATTGATCTTCATTGCACGGCTTTAAACAGCTTGTGGGACCAAAAAACAGGCAGTTGTCAGTTTTTTTTCTGCATTCACAATTCAAAGAGGTAGTAAAGACATCTTTTATATTTAGATCTGACACTGGCATCATGGAGTTAAAAAACGTTCGGCAAATGAACGTTGTTCTCAAGTCCCAAACGTCAAGTCAAAGGTTGCATCTCAAGTCCCTTCATGTGAAGTGCAAACCAAGTCCATGTCAGTGACATGAATTACAAAGACACTGGGCCATGTGGTATAAAAAAAATCAAGTATAAAAAAGAACCCTTTGCAAAAAGTTGTTTATTTATGTGTACTAAAAGTATGCTTAGTCTATGCTAAAACGAAGACAGTATACTTGAAGTTTACTTTTTGCTGAGAACCATCCACATTAATGTATTGCTTTTATCTCCCTTGGAAACCAAACTTCCTATTATCCTGCCCAAACCCATGAGATATCATTGGAAAGGCAAGAATGTCCTTATTTAAGCACACCAGGTCTTAATAGAGAACTTCAAATGAATCAAAGAACAGAATCCAAAAACAAATGTTCCCCACAGAAGACATAAATGAATGGTCTGGTTCTCAGGAGGTCAAACTATATTGTAAACTTAAATGTTCCAAATTGCTCTGAAGAAGTATTCAGGACACATACATGATCTATAGTGCAATACTTACTCTCAAGACTTAAAGTTCCACTCCGATCATCTTCTGATCTATTCTAAAAGTGTTCAAAGCCGTCTTTTAATCATTGTTAAGGCATTTTTAGGCATAATCAAAAAACCTGTGTCGTTTTCTAGGATAGTTTCTGTAGAACAGTAGTAGTTCATCAGAAATTCATCCCTAAATTCTAGGTGAGACCTTTGGCACTGAGTAAGCCTGTCTCCGTTTCCCACATCATCATCATCCCTTTTGTTTACGCTCTCTCCCACTAGTTTACAACCCCTCACACCTCCAAAATAACATTACCGGTCCAAAAAAAATGGCGAGCAATATTGGAGCTATCCAGCTGTTCAGTTTTGAGCCAGATGCCAGCTCAGATGAGACCAAACGAAAAACACATTCCTTAAATGTGTTGTGTTTATTTTAACTTTAGCTGACAGATCTACCACTGTTTTTCTTTTTGTTCTGTCCTGAAGTGCGCCTGCGCTGAAACCTTTCCAGCAGATCCTCTGGCTCATGGAGCGATCATCTGCAGGCTGTAGGAAGACTTTGTGCAGATTTTCAAGACACAACATGAAAAGTTGCAGCAGAGCTGCGCGGCTCTTCCCTGTGTATAATGTGTGTGTGTGTGTGTGTGTGTGTGTGTGTGTGTGTGTGTGTGGCGGGGGAGGGGGTGTGTGCAGAGCATTTCAGTCATTTTGGGGAGTAACTTCAGCGCCCCCCCCCCCCTCCCCTCCCACCAAGTGTGCTTATACAGTCAAAGCTTCAGACCAAGACGCTGCAGTCCACCAGCAGAGCAAAGGCTGCACACTGAACTGCATTTTGGATTCAGAAAAGTTGGGTGTCAGATTTGTCTTAAAGCTGAAGTTGTTTTTACTTTATTTACAAACTTCACTTATTGGAAGCTGATTTACGGTGAGTAGATGTATGTTTTTAAGACTTACCAGCTGCAGCAGGATTTGTCTTTTGATTGCACTTATAAGGAAAATGTGCAGAAAACTAAAGTCGCGCAGCCATAATAAGTTTGCCTCATGAGTTGTTTTCGCCCTCCCCCCTTTTACCAGACTGCATTCCGACAAAGTAAACATGTGAGAATAGTTAGTTAATGAGAAGACTCATTCCCTCCTTGCTTTGCTTTGTTTTCGCTCATGTTCTCATTTCTCTGGTTAGTTTCGCGCATTCCAGCTGATCCAGGATGTTTCTACTGTCGCAAAACTTCTCCTTTATGGAGCCTCCTCCTGTAATGTCTGCTGATCTGTGGTCATTCTCCGTCAGGGGAAGTATTGAAATATGTGTCGTGTGCTGAAAGAGACTTTGTTTTCTAAACTCTAGCATGGTAGCATTTTTGAGCCCGTTTTCTCTTTGACTTCTGCAGAATCAATGTCATTGAGGAGTTCTTTATCTCTGTTTTTGTTATTCTTCCAAACCTGGAATGGTTGAAACCAGATTGAAATGTAAAGATGGAGTACTGCTTTCCTCAGAATCCTGTTTCCATTTCTTACTTGTAAATTGTCTTGTGAAAAGTGCTCATTTCTCCTCCTCTTCCACAGTCCCACGTTCACGCCCCAGGCTCCACCAGGTTCTGCTAAATACAGGCTGTGCCCTTTTCCAGAAGCACAACATGTCATTATTGTGGATCAGACCTGCAAAATACCATGTGTCTCAGTTGAATTTGTTTTGTCGGGTCTGGGGTTGTGCTGGTCTAATGCCAGAGTTCACCAGCGAAGCCTCTCCATATCTAGAGCCTTCTTATGTCACCCTGTCTGCTTGCAGAATGGTCTGTAAACATATGGGTGAAACAGAATCCCAAGGAATGACCTACAGCCTGTTGCCAAATATCTGCAACCCAATACCCCTCTGCACCTCTCCTATGCCAGCCTGTCAGGGCACTGCTCTAAAATAGCTCCTCTTTCTCAGAACCAACAAACTAATTTCTGAATTTGTGGCATCATAAGAAATCTTGTTCTTTTTTTGTTAAACTGCAACATTTAGTTACAACCAGAACGGGGTCATTGAATGACCCAGTTTCACCAAATTAATTTCATCTACAGGGCTTGATATTGATGTTTTGTTTGACATGTCAAAAGTTTGGCATCTCTTTGGTTTACATACCCACTCTAATGAAAATGGTGTTTTGGGTGTTGTTGTTTTTTTTAAATGTGGCATTTTTAAGAATTTATTTTGTTTATAATTGCATTTTTGAGTGGTCAAATTGGGAATCGGAAGCAGACGAAGAGATGTAGTGTGAGGTAGAAAGCTACAATGACAAACTACAAGCTCTGCTCCGCTCGCTCCCATCCCGATGCATTCACTAGTAGACGAATAAATCCATGTATGTCTCTGTTTTGCTCGTCCGAGCTGGCATCTGGCTCAGAACTGTACGGCTGAACAGCTCCAATATTGCAACGTTTTTGTTGCAACGGTAGTGTTAGGTTGGGGTTGTGAGAGTCTGTAAGTTAGCGAAAGAGTGTGTAAACAGATGGATGACAGGAAATGGAGGCAGGCTTGCTCTACACCAACAGTCCTGTCCACAACTCTGAGGCAAATTTCTGACGACGACACAGCTTTTTAGCTTTTGGCTAAATACAGCAAAGTTATAATTAAAAGGTCACTGGGAACACTTTTAAAATCAAAAATGATTACAGTGGGACTTTAAGAGTTCTCTGGCAAATCTCTTCCAGCTGCAGACAATGAATCCCAATTTGTTTTTGAACTGTTAAAGATCTAGCAGTCTCAGCACTTTATAACCCCAATGTCATTTTAAGGACTTGCTCCAAATTCCTTTCCTGTTTCCTCTGTACAGATACAATGGATCTCATTGTGTTGGTGGCATTCAGCTCCTGGCTGGCTCCTGCATTTGGTGAGCATCCTTTTTACCAGATGTTGTGGCAGTTTGACACTGTAAGCCCTTCGACTCTGGGTTTAGCCCATCATTCTGTAGCTGTGTGATAGATTCCTTCGTGTGTCTGTATAACAGGATCAGCATTTGGCAGGGCGGTGTATGGTAAGTTTTCTGTCTCAGAGTGGCCTCTGTGGTGCATGGATTTAAAATTACACGGCGTGTGCCTTATATTTGGCATACTTTTTATGGTTTATGATAAACAATTTGAGATACATATCTGGTTTTAAGCGTTTTTCGCGTCATAAGTGAAAGTTGGCAGGTTTTCCACCTTTTGTGCAGGTCTTGGCGTCTGACTTGCTCCTTCTTGTGTGCCCTGTGATGTCAGATGGGCTTGGTATTTGGCAGACTCTCCCTGAATGAAGGATTTATTATTTTCACATTCTCCTGTGTGACTTCAGTCAGACTTTATTCTTTTTTAAACTTGCCAGAATCAACTTGGTAAAAATGTTATAGCCCTGGAAAAAAAATCGATATTGTTTCGATTTATCGTTAAAAATGAGATTAAAAAAAACTCTCACTCTTAAATGTGTAAAAAAAATATTTCACAATTGATGTTTTTAATGTGATCTATTAGTTTCAAGCATTTATTTTGAAATGTCAACCTCAATAGGCACACTAAGGATGTTACTCCTTCATGCAACACTTGCCCAACTATTGCTATAAGTGAAAGGTTTTCCTCCCCTGAAGATTATATTGAATTATGTAAAGAATCTTCTGAAAGGATGTGGTGTGTTTAAGTAAAGCTCACATGCCAGAGTGCTGCTGCATATGCGACTTTTAACTGTAAACATTAATCCTCCCACAAACAAAGTCTACATTATGTCCAACCGGAGTCCATTCGAACAAGACGTTTGTTTAAATGATTCTGTTTATCTATTCAATGTCTCTGAAAGAGGAGATCTGTTTCCTGTTACACTTAAAAAAAAATATATTCTAGTTTTGTGTTTTCTTTTCGTCTAGTCCTTTTGTCTTTTTTTATCATCCCAACAGAGAATAAAGAAACAAGGCAGATCTGAGCAGTTTGAGCTTTTTCCCTAAAGGAGCAGATTAATGCATCAAGTGAATGAAAGAGCAAACAAAAGAGTCCTTTGGAGCGGAACATTTAGCAGATGTCTTCAAATTTTCCAAAAAAAGAAAGTCAGATATTTTTAAGTATTTTCAGTTGAATTGAGTGTTAACCAGATGATTGCTATATAGGCTTTGATGCCAAACGGCCTTTGGATTTAAAGGGACGTGTTTCACCGTCACTGTCATGGAGCCAATTTTGCTCTACTTTTAAACCCGTTTTGTGACACATAGTGATTCAATTGAAAAACTAACTCTCCCTTCTTCTCCTTTTACAGCTTCGGCAGCAGATTATGACAAAGGTGAGCAACTTCATGAGCCAAAAGCTTTAGATTACTGGTATAACTATAGCCATTATAGTTGACATAGAAATCAGTTCTGACTTGTGTGCGAAGCCTCAAAATCAGCTGTTATGTACTTTGAAGCCCTGTCAGTGTTTAAATGTTATCCTCATCTTTTTTCTCCCTTTTTGTCCCCCCCAGACCATGACAGTGCTTTTCACTACGGTGAGTGTTTCAGTGGTTGACCCTCCACACAGGAAACATCTGGGAGTTTAAGACAAGTTAGCCGTTTCCAGAGGGGGTGGGAAATTTTTCCTCTCAGACAAAATGGCCAGCATAAAAGACAGATCCTGTTTGTTTACTGCTTTTCAATGCATAGAATGACAATTTCTCTGCATTCCGGCTCCATTACTTGGTGGTTTTGAACCTGTTGTTTGAACCTTCTGTCCAGTTTGGTTGGGTTTTTTGGAACAAAGAAAAATTCCACAAAGAAGTCCAGATTTCCCTGTTTTCTAACATTGTACAAATACTTTCATGATGGTGCAAATTAAATGGCAGATACATTTTCAGTTGTTCAATTCAGTTTATTAATAAATCAATTCATGTCCAAGGTTGTGTGTGTGTGTGTGAACAAAGATACAAGAAAGGAAAAGAAAAAAAATCTATCTGGGACCACTATAATCCAGATTATTCCAACAAGGCTGAAACAACAGAATTTGAAATATGAATCCCATAAGAGACATATACATTACACCAGAAGATTTTCAATGTAACCCGCTGTAATAATGATGTTTCTGGCAAAATGTCATTTCTTTCTAAAAGAAAATGTAAAAAATGCATATAAAATGTATGTAACAACTATATGTTTTAAAAAAAGAAAATATTTACATTTGTGTTACAGTTTTTTTAATAGATTTATATATTGTTAAAGACTTTAGTGTCTGATTAATCAGCAGAGACATTATTAACATGTCACGACTGCACTTTTCCTAAAACATCTTTAAGATTAAGATATTGTTATTTTTTTTTTTAAATTAACGAAAGCAGTCTAAATTACCTCTAATATAAGTATCATGACTTTTTAGATTATAAAAGCTAAGTAAACATTTGAATATGTTGTAGATGATGCCAGATAGAAGACATGTTATCCCAATCTTGCTTACAAATTCAGGAGTTCTAGTTTTCTGTTTCCAAACAAAGCTTTACCAACATTTTTGTGTAGTTTTTTTGGTTATGGCAGCAACCAATATTTGTGTTTATTTTGAATTAAATAAGTGATCTTAAATCTGCAGTCCTCTGTTTGTTTTTGACATCACTTTAGATGTTTCTGAAAGGTTTGTGTTGTTTTTCACTGAAAGCAAATAAGCCAGAAAGTTACTGGCTTCAAAGTTACAATTACCAGCAATAAAGTGACCACATATCTGTAAGAAAATGTAGGAAAGTGATTTATTATTTTTTTGTAATCTTGTATTTGCCCCAATGCAACCATATTGCATAGGCAAAAGGTATATTTGAGCGTAATTGTAATTACAAATTATGTTTAACATATATGTTCAGAATTTAAAATTATACCTCATGTGGAATATACTTGTCAAACTAAAGAAGTTAAATCATTTTTAACAAAGAAAGGTAAAATAGTCCATCGTCTGAACTAGAGGGTAGAAACATTTGTTTGCTTTTTTTTCCCCCTCCAGAAACTATCATGTTCCTGCATTGAAACCGATTCTCTGGATAATTTCAGACTAGATTTATTATGGGGTTCTGAGGGGATTATAAAATAAATATGAAGGATAAATCTATTAACAGCTGGAAAGAATAAAACATCTCTCTAATTTTATTTATGAGATTGAAATACTCTTGTCTTTTCTCATTATATCCTATTTTATTGGTGCTGAAGAAAAGGCATATAGTATAGAATATATAGTATATACCATATAGTTTTACTTTTTTTCTTTTTGTAAAAGTTTAAGATTAGCTAATAGGAATTTATAAGTTATTATCCACTCCAATTGGGCATGCTTCACCTCTATATAACTCAAAATGTTTCACAAAAAGTAAAACCTGCTAAAAATAACATAAATTAAATAACAGTATACCTATCAACAGGAGTCAGCAAACTTGACTTTTATTTGAATTTTTTGTTTATTACCGGAGAGGTTTTCATTTTTTTAAGTTATATTTTGCATGCTATATAAATAAAGATTTACATTCTTTAATTCCTTGACTTTGATGTTAATTTCAGGTTGGTGTTGATGACATGTCTTTTCTTTGAAAGATACATTTTTAATGTCAATCTATTAATAAAATTATGAGACGTGTGTCCATACTAATACTCTTCAATCAAAAATCATGTTCCAGTTTAAACAAAATACTTTTTTTTTTTTTTTTTAGATTATGAATCTCTGCGAATCGGTGGGATGGTGTTTGCAGTCGTTCTCTTCCTCCTGGGTATTTTTCTGATAGTCAGTAAGTACAGACAGTTTGGAAAAAGGTGTCACCACCCTGGGATCTCTGCACCTTCTCTCAAATACAAACAGTCCCGCCAAGCGGGCAAGCTCTGTAGCATCTCTGCTCTGTCAGATCTTTTTTTTTTTCACACACTGTTTTTAATCTTCAGATCTTTAATACCAGTTGATGCAGTTTCCTCTGCTCGAGCTGGCATGTCATTTCCAGCTCTTTAAGTCAGAGATCAGCCAGTAAATAATTCAGTGCATCACATGTCAGCATCTGGTGTGCAAAGACCGCAGAAAACCAAACACATTTTAAACACACATATGAACTGAATACAACTCAACACAGTCTCTCCTTCATTGCTTTGTTGATTCCACTGAATGTGTCATGATTTAGTTGCGAAGCCTCGAACTTTGATTGACAAATGAAAAATGTTGTTGTTGTTTTTTTTGGGACCAAGTGGACACATGACTGTTGGATGTGTGTATGTGTGACAATTATACAAAATCCCACCAAAAAAAAAAACACACAACTAAAACATCACTCAGTTTTCTGAGACAGAAAAACTACAATAAAAAAACATATAGGTATAATTTATTTTTGTTTTTTTCTTGCTTTGTCCAAAAATAGGCAGAAAGTGTACATGTTCAAGGAGTGACAGATCAAGGTAATTTTAATGAAATCTTTTACTTAAAATCCATTAATAACTCTGTTTTTTGGTTGCTTACTTATATATTTTTATTTTATTTCTTTTAGATCTCGTCATCCGGAAGTGTAATGGCCTGTTCAAAGAGGTAAACCCATTTATTTATTTTGTAGAGGTAAATCCTAAATAAAGTTAAAAAAAAAAGCAAATAATCTAAAACTTTTTCTATAGGTTATCAAAAGCTGCGAAAAAGGTATGTTACTGGCAAACAATTGGGGATTCATTTGCCTTTTTTAACCCTTGTGCTATCTTAGATGACCCCACCCTTACTTTGATGTGTTCTCCATACCATGACAAAGGTGGATAAAGGTGGAAAAATTTTATGTAATCCATTGAACCAGTGAAGATCACAAATCATTGAAAAAAAAAGCTTCAGCGCACTCTCTAGTGGGTCTAGATGACCCAACTCCCAACAGTAAAGTGCCTAGGATAGCACAAGGGGCACTGAAAGAAATATTGGTAATGTTTGTTTCCACCTTTTTTTTAACAGGTTGACGGATTGTCACCACTAGATGGCAGCAAACATTGTGATCACAGCACGGGACAATCTTTCCATAAACATGTAGTTTTTAAGACACCAAAATGTTACCATTTCTTTCTTTTTTATGTTTTTCTCATAGGTAGTTTTACTTGATAGTGTCATAGTGTTATGCATGAGCATCTGTGTAATTTTCACATGTATTTGTGCGACTTTGATTCTACAAAATAAATCAAATTTAAAATGATAATGGATTTCTTTCTATGTATATTTTTGTTAACCTAATGTTGTCTGACAGTGTTGATGAACCCAGCCCTCTGCTGTGCTGTTCTCTTATTTCTGCTGACAGTGCAGACAGTTTGGTTACACATGCAGTAGTAACCAGCAGCAGTGAGGTGAGGCTGGACTCACTGATGTGCTGCATTGAGCTGCATCTGAGGAGACTGTCTTAAAAAAAAAAAAAAAAAAGCACTTCTTGTATGCAGTGTTTGCTTTCTGTGCTGTTAATTGGCAGATTTCCCATTAAGACTGGAGCTGGCTGGCTCTGAGAAAGTAAAAGCTGCATGTGGAGGCTCAATTCTCACTGGAGTTGCAAGAACTGACTGCAGTGCACAATATGCGCGAGGTGAAAACTGGTCACCAAATCCCCAAACTTCTGCATTTAAAATAGCCTGCAATATTTTTAAATTATGTTCAAATGTATTTTAGGGAAAACCAAAACGACAATTTTCTACTTTAAATTAGACTATTTCTTGCTGCTTGGATAAGATGCTGCTTACTCCAGACCAGGCATTTTTTTTCTGCTCAGCTTTGGGTTTACCCTGGATTGCACCAAATGTGTTAAATGCAATGCAATGATGCATCGTCACCAGCTGAGGCGCCCTTTTCCCTCTGCAGACGCACTGAGCTGCTCTGCCTGCTGTTTTGTCCAGCTCTTCCACTCAGATCCAGGCTTTACCCACATTCCAGCAATTTGCTAATCCAGAGCTTCTCAACACCTCTGCAGTGCAGCCATGGCCACCACAGGTTAGTTCCTTCTTAATTGTTGTATACGCCTTTAGGTGCAGAGCCAAAATAGTTTGTACTATTATTTTAACTTAAGAAGAAGAGTTTGATTTAAATGAGAATATCATAATAAAATTAAGTTATAGAACTATTGCAGATGTCTGTTACACCGATATTGGTGTGAGGGGAGATAGTTCAGGAGTAAAGTCAGCTCTCATCATCATGAAAAAGAAAAAGATCTCAGAGAGTTGAAATTTTAAAAACTCTTCTTAGCTTCTTAAGGCTGACTATTGCATCTGGAGACCCTTACAAATCGGGACAGATATTAGTCTGGTATAAGCAAGACTGATCAAATGAACAGATTTCTTGGATTTATGAAGAAAACAACTCCACGGACTTCTTCCATTCATTTCCCTGACACTCCTTTCTTCTCTGCTGTGATGCCACTGCTGGCATTCAACCCAGTTTATTCTGCTGAGCCAAGATGCTGCAGTGAGCGCCTCTTAGTGGGAAAAAAAAAATCTCTTGCAGGGACCAGAAGCTAAACCTGCAGATGTAGGGAACTATGGATCCTTCCTTGGTCGTAAAAAAGAAAAAATGTTTTTTTTGCTTGTTTTTTTTTTCTTTTTCTTTATTCATATCATTAACAAAATTCTTTCTTTCTAGAGATCATGTTTCCAGACCAAAGTGATTTTGATTATGGTAAGGATTTTTATTTTGAGCACAACTATTACAATAATTAATGTAATCCTGATTTGCATATTGACGTCTGTACATGTAACTGAATATGCAACAGAATCGCCTATTTAGGTATTAATTATTGTAAAAATGCAAACAATATTTTTTCCTTTTAGACTATGAAACCTTGCGGACAACAGGGGTGACCCTTGCAGTTGTTATGTTTGTTGCGGGCATTTTTATAGCTTTGAGTAAGTCACAGACTTTCTTTATTTTAAATTTTTCCCAAAAGTAGGTTTTTTTCACATGCAATATATACATACTTGTTACATTCATTTTGTAATTCATCTGTTGTTCTACAAACAGGTAAAAAAATTGCAAGATGTGTAAAACCTTCCTCCAAGTAAGAAACATGCAAGCCTTAGTGGTTGGCCGATCATGCATGTTGTTTGAATTTGAAATGGTTGCTCAACAACAGCGGAGGGTGGGGAAAAATTACTTTGATAAAAGATGAAAAAATACAAACTAAAAAAGTTTTGCCTTTCCTCGCCCTCAATGGAGCTTTTCTAAAGAAAAAAACACCCTTCCTCTTTCTGCTCACATAACCCAACATACACTCCCAACACATAATGATTCCTCACAAAACTTTGAGTGATGCATCTTTACGAATTGATACCTTATTAATTACTTTGTCTTGATGGTTTTTTTTAAACGCATGTTTCTACTCCCCGCTCATGTGTTGGTAGTGTATTAGCACTTTTTATTCTCAGTCAGCTGCATGCCGCTTGAATGGCAAACCAAAAAATATAAATATATTTGTTGCTAATAAAGAAAAAAAACTGGTTTATGAGAGGAGTAATGCTTGAAAATCTGTCATTTCTACAAGTTTGTGTATTTCTGCATAATAGCGGGCTCAAATACCATCAGATCCATTACAGCCCACTGGATGTGTGAAGGTAGAACTGAGCTGGCATGGAGACAAAAACATGTTTGTTTCCATGACCATTGGATCAAGAAGATGGTGAGATGAATCGCATTCAATGCCTTTTTGGATAGGTCTTTTAAAATCTATCACCCAGCTCTAACAAAGGATTTAAATTCAGGCAAGAATAAATCTGAAACTCTGCAAAAGTATCTGAAAAAATGAGTCACACAACTCTGATTCAATGTTTTTTTTTTTTGGAACAACATTGAATAGTAATATCTAAAGGAATGATTTTCTCATTTATGTCATACATCTCTGGCATTGTTTGGGGGAAAATGTAACTTATGCTTCACAATGTTTCTTTAATGAGATGAGGTCAGGTGTGGGGTTCATCTGGGCTTTTCCAAATATTTTCTTCCAAATCACAATGTCATATTAGCGTTGGACAATTTTAGCTTTGAGACACACACAACTTATCACTGAGAACTAAATGTTTAGAAATAAGTTGGATCTTAAATAAATAAAAAAAAGTCATTAAGTGATTAACAGCAGACTTCCTGACGTTACAATTAAATAAGTGGAAACCAACTTTTAACTCCTTCCATAACGATGAGCAGCAATTAATGCTTCTCTATAGCTTTTCTGGGCTTTGCATTAACTCACAATGAGTGCTCAAGATCAGCAAACTATAGCAGGTTATGATGATAATCTACTTAAATGGGTTTTTATTAACAGTTGCTGCTGATTGTCTTCCTTACTTTTAAAAACGTTTTTACATTAATTTACATCATTTTGTCTTAGCTACATAAAATAAAAGTGTGATTTTACTTCATTAAGTCCTGGTTATAAAGAGAATCTTCTTTGCGTTGTGGCTGTTAACGTTAGCAGCCGCCAACAATCTGATCCTCTTCATCTTCACTCACACCAACCACCTTCATGTTCATTTTGACTTCATCATTGAACTTCCTCTTTGGTCCTCACCTGGACCTCTTTTCTGGGAGCTCCAACCTCAACATCCTTTAAACATTATCACTTTTCCTCCTCTGGCCATGTCTAAACCACCAATCAGCTTCTCTGCATTTATCTCCAAAATGTCAAATATGATCTTTTCCTTCGATGTTCTCATTCCTTATCCTGTTACTCCCAAACATAACCTCAAAATCTTTATCTCTGTTACCTCCAGCTTTACTTCCTGTCTCTAAACCGACGCACCACAGTCCTCCCACCACAGTCCTCTACACTTCTCCTTTCAATTTTTGCTGACACTCTTCTGTCACACCTTAAACCTTCCTCCGCCCATTTGACTGTTGATCCTGAGTACTTGAAGCACTCCACCTTCTTCACCTCTGCTCCCTTGAATCTCACCGTTTCACTTGAGTCTCTGTCATTTACACACTGATGCTCTGTCTTGCTATGGCGAAGAATGTAATCCATTTTAATCCAGTGCTTTCATGTGCTGGTCTCAAATCCAGATAAATGAAGAGGGTTGTGTTAGGAAGGTCACATGACAGAAAATTAAAGCCTAATTAAATAACCAAAGAGATCAAATAAAATTATTTTTTTAAACCAGCTATTATGTAGATTTTTGCTAGTAGAAAAAGAGATATAATAGATTTTTAAAAAAATATTTAAAGTCTCACTCTGATCATCTTTTGATCTATTGTCAAAGTGTTCCCAGTGGTCTTTTCATTATGATTATGCCATCTTTAAACAAAATCACAAATTTGTCTCATAATCTAGGACATAGTATCTGCAGAGCAGCAGTAGTTTAAAAGAAATTCACCTCTGAGATCTGGGCAGGAACTTTGGTGCGGGGCAACCCCACCCGCCCACCCACTTACCCTTCCCCTCACCCACCCTTCCCCTCTCCATTGCTGAGACCTCTGTGCAGGGAGCTTGTAGCCATTTTCTATGCATTTTCTATGTAGCAAACGGCACTTTTTCATCTGCTCCTAATTCACAACAGTTTAAATAGAGAAATTCTCAGAAATGGACTTAAATTTCTTTCCATGTGTCCATCTTTAGAAAAATACTACAACGACATGTTAAACCCACCAAAAACAAGATTTTCATAGGAGTGGGTCTTTAAGCCAATATATTGCAGGAAACCTAAAGCAAGCAATTCATATGGGGCGAGTCTGTATCTTAGAGTTGATTAAGATTTAATTAATAAATATTAATAATATATATATACATACAATTGAATAATAAATAACTTTAAACAATGCAAAATGAGCTAAAATGGAGACATTTCACAAATCGTCAGCACTGACAGCTCACCGTTTGGGAGACCAAACGGTGAGCTGTTAAGTAGGAGTTCTCATTGGGTTGGATTAATTTACTTTAAATTTTTGAGTGAAAGTCTGATGTTTCTCATTATTTATGCAGAAATATATAAAAAGATTCAAAAGGAAATTGCTTCTGCGGTTGATTTAAAAGCTTGTAACCCTGAGAACAATAGCACCTTTCACTTTCCCAGCATTTTTAATCAGTACAATTATGCTTCTTTGTTGTATTTATGAATTTTAATAAATACTGTTATTTTGTCTTTTCTTCACACTTTGTATCAATTCAGATCCAGTTCCAACGGTACCCAAATTCCAAAAACAGAAGGTATGTTTTTTTCAAAGTGAAGTGTTTTAATCTGCATCTTTTTTTGCTTTTATAACTTTAACTTTTTTCTTATTTTGTTTCAGTTCCCCCTCCAGCTGTATGAAAATCACAACAAAAGCTTAAAGGAAGAAAGATGCATTCACAGGGTCTACACCACCAACTATGCACCAGCTGCTCTGTGGCAATTCTTTCACAGGCTAATATTGGTCTGCCGGCTGGATTATTTATCCCCAGGAACTTTTATCTTATTATAACCTCAATGTACTGAAAAAATAACTGCTCATGCACACGTGGAGACAATGCATAAAAAAACATTTGCAGGCATGATTTGTTCAACTTGTGTCATCACAACAGCATGTTTTAGTGAAAAAACACAAATGTATGAAGCTTTTTTATTTATCATTTTATTGTGTTCTCATAGCCATGATTTTTCTGTAAAATGAACAGAATAGGAGTACAATAAATAAATCAAATGTTGATATAAAAACCCATTAAAAAGACAACACAGTGTAATGCACTTAAGGTTACTTTGTCTTGTAAAAATTAAAGAAAAAAGCACACACAAAAAATTGCATTTTTGCTTCAATAGAAGGATAACATAGAAAGCCCTGAAATATTGTGTGAAGATTTAAATAGTTACTTCAAATTAAGATTGTGAAACAATGATTGCTTACATCATTTCCCCAACTATCATTTTGCCTGGAATCAAATACAGTAAATATAGATCATTTAAAGAAAACATGGTTTACTACCACAGCTGACCCTTGTGCTTTACAGGAATTGGCAGCATGTTAAAGGTCAAGGATGACACACTCCTATGAGATGAAATGACTTCACCGTCCCCTCAAGGGTTTTATTTCGCTGTCAAATTCAGTAAAAGTGGGTGGAACGAATGCTTGAAAAATAAACACTTCTTGGTGAAAGTCAGATGCCGTTCGACTCATCTCTGTTGTGATGGCGTGTTTTTCCAACCTGATCATTTTTCTTGAGCTAAATGTTAGACTTTCCAAAGACAGCTCGTGACATCAAAACAGTCTGAAGTGTTACTGCGGCATTACTCATGACTCATGAGAGAAAAGCACGGTGAATCAGACCATGTGTGCTTGTGTGATAAGAAAAAACGTTCTCGGTGGATGAAGAGATTTACATGGTGGTTTCCTTTTTCACATATCCAACACCTGATGTTTCGCAGAAATAGGTCAGCGTACAGAAAGACAGTTAAATTATGTCGTAGAGTAATTTCATTTGAAACACGTGCATGAAAACTTAACATAAGTACACATGTTAACTGAAATCAGAATACACCACTTGTGGTATCATGAGGCCTTAAAAATAAAGGCAGAAAGGCGGGAGTCTATGAATTCAGAGACATGGTCCTGAAATTTCGCTGGACGATTTCATAGAAATCAACAATAAACTGGGAGATTAGCCTATTTGAGGACAAAAAATACTATCCCTGGCAGTACTTTGTAATTCCCAAGAATATATCTAGATCATTCCAATATAGAAACCTTTTATGACAATCTTTGGAGGAAAAAAACACAATCTATCAAATAGAGTCAAGTATCATCAATACTCCAGGCTATTTTGTTTGTCAGTATATAGGACAGAATCTCCTAAAACCTTTTAGGATTAAAATATTACCTAAATTCTCCTTAAAAGAAGCACAGTTGAGTTTCACTCCCTACAAATGGGGATTACAAGTGACTTTAGTCATTCTTGGTCCTGCAAGGACACGTTACGCCGGCGAGAGTTTCGTTTTTTCAGCATCATCTTTAGCTAGAAAAGAAAAAAAATCAAATTTGTGACAATGAATTACTTTAGTTGCTGGGTGGAACAGGAAGATTTGATGTAAAGTGATGCAGCATACCTGCTCTCCATGCATACCGCTCTGCAGCAGGTGAGCTGGCTGGTCGTTCTCCAGGTTGCGGATACTGGGATCAGCTCCTCTGCTCAGCAGCAGCTGCAGGATGTCTGTCTGGTGTGGGTTTCCATGGAGACCAGCTGCCATGTGTAAAGCTGTGTGTCCGTGAGCCTGTGCGGGAAGAGGAAAGGCAGCATTAGGCAGTTAAAGTAACTACTTTGCAATTTACAACAACCATAACTGAGTGGCCTGGGGTATGGCTCTGACTGCAGCTCACTGCTCTCTCAAGGGAACATGTAGAGCAAGTTATGCAAATTTAGTGGCAATTTTGCAAACAGATTTTTGTCGCAGGTCTTAAAGGACCCACTCCGATCATCTATTTTAAAAGCATTCCCAGTGGTCTTTTCATTAAGCTTATGCCAATTTTTAGCCAAAATCAAAAGACCTGTGTCGTTTTCAAGGACAAAGTTTCTGCAGAGCGGCAGTAGTTCATGAGAAATTGGCGTGGAGCAACCCCACACCCCTTCCCCTCCACGTTGTGCAGGAGTGCAGCAGGGAGCTTGTGGTGCAGCCAGCTCATTTTCTACATCACAAATAAGCTATTTTTAAAACAGGCTTTTTTTCTTCCGCTCCTGATTCCCCACAATCAGAAATGCAATTTTCCAAATATTTTCCTTATATATGTCCCCAATTATCAGAAAAATGCCACAAGAACATGTAAGAAACACCAAAAACAGGATTTTCATTGGAGTGGGTCTTTAACCGTCCATAGTGCAACCACTTAACCCTTGTGCCATCTTATGGGGTCCAGATGACCCCATCCTTACATTGACGTGTTCTCCCTACCTTGACAAAGGTGAATAAAGGTGAAGAGGATTTCATGTAATCCATAGACACCAGCAAAGATCACAAGTCATTGAAGGAAAAAAGTTCAGCGCACTGTCTTGTGGGATGCAGATGACCCCACTCCCAATGTTAAAGTGCCTTAGATAGCACAAGGGTTACTATGTGGAGCTCTTTCTGCTCTCCACTGGCTGCCCAGATTAAATGAAATTCCACCAACAACTCAGCAGATGGTCATTATGTAGAAAAATGTAAGTGAAATCCTTGGTAAAGCCACATTTGTACATAACATTTTGGTATGAACATGTCTTGAAATATCATCTCTTAGTAGAAAACTTCCAACACTTATCAAACTTTCTCTTGTTTTGCACCTAGGCTTTGAACTTTTGAATATTCTGATCTCTATCGAACATGACAGAATGTCATCTGTACTTCAGTTTGAAAGTCAATCAGGATTAGTCAGCCTCTAAGAATTAGATGACTAACTACTAGGTTTACAGCCTATTCAGTTGTACTGTACAAGCACAGAAGTTTCATGTCAGAGTGGGAGTTACCTTCATATTGACAAAGTCTTTCATGTTTGCCAGGGGAAGGCTCAACAGATAACGCACCAAATCAATGTTTCCTTCCTTGACAGCCAAGTGCAGCACTGTCTTGTTGCTTTTGATTTCCTAGAATTGCAGAATTGGAAGCAATGGGAAAAGCACAGTGAAACCACGAAGCAAAACTATATGTCAGCGAAGAGCCAGACTGTGAAAACAGGAAGAGAGTGTGTGTGGGAGGGGGGTGCAGCCAAAATGACATCATAGTAAGATGAAACATGGGCACTTCCCTCTAAGAGTGTACTTTCACTGAGAGTTCAAGTTGTATTGAACTCGAAAATGCATCTAACCGGTCTCCACTGGGCTGCTGTACCTGGCTGAGAAGAGATGCCCCCGCTCGAAGGAGCATCTTCACACAGGAGAGCTTCTCAGTAGCTTTGGCCTGGAGGCTAACATCTGCTTGCGAGGTGGAAGACATAGCCTTAATGGTGACACTGTGAGAAATCGCTGCACAGTGCAGAGGGCTCATACCTGAGACCAAAAAACCTTGTCAGGAAGGTTACAAACTGCAAAGACTGATTATGTTAAATCCTGTCTATACCCTTTGCATTAGCTGTAAAACATTAAGTTACCCTCAAAATTTCGAGCCTCCAAGTTTACAGATGGTCTGCTGGACAGAATTGCCTAAAGCAAGAAAAAAAATTGGCTTGTTAGGTAAAAATATATATAAATATATATGGCATCAACAAAGCAATGCAGCACTATTGCTTATTTACCTGCAGAACACCTGGAAATCCATAGTGGGCAGCCAAATGAAGGGCAGTTTGTCCTTTGTTGTTGGAGGCATTGATCTCAGCGCCTAAAGACAGCAGGTCTTGCACGATCTCTGGTTGGTTTGCCGTCACTGCCACAAGTAAAGCAGTCTGCACATGCACATGTGTGTCAGAAATCATAAAACCATGCACTATTTTTATCATTTGCATGTGTTTCGGTCATACCTTTCCATTGTGTTCTTTAGCATCAAGCTTTCCAACATCCCTCAGCCTTTCTGCCGCTGCGTACGCATACTCCCTAAGCCCTTTAGCAGTGTAGATGTGCAGGATGCTGACAGAGCAAGAGCAAACCATGAATTACTTATAAACAATGGTGCCTTAATCTTATTTCCATCTTTTAACCTTGTTATTTCATCAATAAGTACAAGTGGCTGACTCACTGAAGATTTGTCTTTCATCTGAAATCACCAAACTGAGCATATTCAGATATGCACATCAAAGCACTATCAAACTGGGGGTTCCAAAGCTACCAATGTAAATTTCAGTCAATAGTTACAAAACATTTCTAGCTTGAAATAGTACATCTATATGTCTTAACCTTTCACTATAGTTATAAACCTCAAGCACTATTTTCAGATAAAGACTCACGTGTCTCCATCTTCATCCTGGCTGCTGTAGTCCATCCCATTGAGCAGCATTCTGGCCTCCCCCAGCTTGCTGGCGTCCATTGATGGAACAAAAACTTGACTGGAATCCAGAAGTCTGACTGGAATCCAGAAGTTCCCACGACGAAGATGCACTGGGGTCCACAACTGCCACTGAGCAATCCTGCAATTTTCCACCCAAAAGCACTCTAGCATGTCAGTTAAGTTTCAGGCAGGCACGTGACATGTGTAGGTAGTACACAATCAAAGCATATCTCTTACATATGACTGGGACATTGAGTCTCCAAATGTAGGGATCTGCTGCTGTGTGTTGTATGCGGGTGTCATTTGGAGGTTGAAGGTTGGAGCATAGCTGGGGCCGGGGTGGCTGGTGTAGTAGCTGAGCGCATGCTCAGGGGATGGGGTCCACTGCTCATAGCTCATTGCCATGTCTGAGTAACTGCTTGTTGCACCTGGAACAGAGATGCTAGTTAGTCATCTTTAACCTCTTAGGACCTAGCATCCACATGCGTTGACATCACATTTTGGATTATATCACCACAGTAGTTCATTTTGCTTAATTGGGGCCCTGGGACTATATGAGTAGAGGGTTAGCTGAAATATTAACCTGCGTCTTTAGAGGTTAAAATGTTATATTCTGCTAACAATATTGAATATCTGGAATTATCTCTGACATTTTGCAAAGAGAAGGTCCAGCTCTCCTACCTGTGCAGGTAAATGGCTCTGGTGGGGATAACTCCTATAGAGAAGGAAAGAAGCAAAAAGATGAGCTGAAGTCATTCCATATTATCAAAGGTGAACATAGAGGCTGGAATTGCCAACAAATCTAGCACGAATGGATTAGAACATACTCATTCTAACCAACGCTCTCAACCTCTTAATTATTTGATGCTCATGGGGGTTAGCCCTTTGTAAAGCTGACTTACTGAGAGAACAGCTGGTGCAACAGGACTTGTGTTAGCAGTAGAGCAGGGTGGCTGCACAGCAGACGTCTCACGTCTTCGCTTCTGCTCCAAGAGTTTCTTCACAGTGGGCAGGGTGCAACACGGCTTCTCTTTTGGCGCTAACAACAAGAAACAATACCAAACAGAATAAGTGATTTTCGTAAGAAAATGGTGAGATTTTTGGCTTTTTTAACAGGTTAACACTAAAAGAATACAACTTTCTGTAACTAAAAGTCAGGTACAAATGATAAATCATCAACCATTGCCCATCAGCAACCCCCCCCGCCTTCCCTTCCCTGTTGCTGAGAGCTCGAAACAGGGAGCTTATGACCCGCCCAGCATATTTTTTACGTCACAGATACTCTCTTTTTCATTATTTCATCTGCTTCGGATTCACAAAGATTTGAATAAAGAAAGACTCAGAAATGCACAGAATTGTCATCAAAGTGGGTCTTTAAGGTCATTTTGATCAAGTTGGTGCATTTTCTTGTGTTGAAAATCATTATCCTTTTAATTTGTGCTTTAGCTTGAACTGCCATGTCTAACATAATCTTAAGAACAGTGGAATGAAACATGCTCCACACCAACATTGGTACTCTTACAATGTCCCTACAACTTTATTTACCATAAGACTTGATCTTTAAAGTAATCTGTAATCTTTCTAAATAGGTGATGCTTTCCTAAAAGCTAATTAAAAATAATTCAATAATCAGAATCAAAATGTTCCTTTTTTGCAATGAATCTAGGTTAGATGCTAATCTTTTTGTGCATCAAACACTTAAGATACCGGAAGAGACCCTTTATGTGCAGAAGCTGTCCCCATTCACAGTGGGCATATGTAACTTTCAGCCAATGGCCCGTTTGCTGCATATTTTTCTTCAATTGTGCATTGATGCCCCATTTTGGCCTGTTTCCTGTCTGTAGAAATGTCTAATAAAGACCACAAGTATCGAAACTGGTCAAAGATACAAATCTGTGAAGGTACTCGCCAGCTCAGCTAAAATATTCAAACTGTGTTTATAAATTTTTTTAAGTTATCTCCTCAAATGTGCCCCATTTTGAAAAACATATATTTTGAATTTAAAAAAGGACACTTAAAAAAAGAAAAAAATAGAACTTTTTACTGGTACAAATACAGATGATGAGCTTTTATTTTTCATAGAGGGGTTTGTTTTTCTTTATTTGTGAAGACAAATCAACAGATTAATATTTAGAAAAGCTGTCTTTGTGACCCTCTATTGTACATGTGTCAAACTCAAGGCCCGCGGGCCAAATGTGGCCCGCCATGTCATTTTATGTGGCCTGCGAGAGCATAAAAGTTTTTAATTTCTTAAAAATAGAAAACAAAACTTGGTGTGTGTTTATTCATATCTTGGGGGGATTGGACTTGAAATATCGGATTGGGCAACTATACATTAGGACTTAAACACTGTCCATATAACCTAACCTGACAGAATCAAATTTAAAAGGATTTATGCTAGAGTAACAAGCAAACATATGTTATATATGCAACTGTAATTGTCATTTAAAAAGTTACAATAAATAAATAAATGAGTTATTTAACTAAGGAGTAGTTACGTTTATTTTTCATTACATTTAGTTACATGTATAAGTTATATCTGGCCCTTTGAGGACAACCACTATGCTGATGTGGCCCTCGGTGAAAATGAGTTTGACACCCCTGCTCTATTGGGTTTCACTTTTTTAAAGTTCAGTGTCAACAATACCACATATAGATGTGAGGCCCAAATTGTAAAAACAGGTTTGTCTGATAAACAGTGCCATTGTTAAGCTTCTCCACCGTGACATTTTCACAACACCTAATCATTTCCCCGCTTCTTTTATCAAAGTATCATTTCCACCGAACAGGTAAAGGAAATTTAAAAAAAAAAAGGACAAAAATACGCTACAAAAGAGAATTCTGATGTTTCCAGTGTGACCACACAGTCTTGTTTCCTCAAAAAGTTCACCCCACACGTGAAAGATAACGCCTTGGGTCTCTTTCCACCCTTTCTTTGGAACCAGAGAACAAAGCTAAAACGATGAGAAACCTTCTCCACTAGGAACACACATCATGTGGCCATGCAAAACCATGATCATTTTCATCAGAAAAGCCTCCAGCATGGGATTGCCACTGTTGATTTTCTGTGACACCTTCCTGTCTCACTCCGTTACGCTACAGAAAAGCAAACCACTTCCTTTGGTGTTTCACAAGCTTGTCACCTCAATACATGTTGCCCTGCGTTTACTGTTCACCTTCATGCCAAAGACAGATATTTTGCCACGTTTTGGTTGTTTATACACACACTGAAAAGAACAACATGTCCTCAAAGGTTCACAATAAGTTGTAGTAGATTTTAAAAAATCATTTAAATATAACTTAAAATGTAAAAATGTATAGATAAAACACCAGTGTTGAGTTTGTTTTCTGTCTGTGCTGCTTTCCAAAATAAAATAAAAACTTTTTCACTTTGATGTGTGACGCTGTCAGAAACAGCACATCTTTGTGCTACTCTGTGTCACATTAAATGCCCCTCAGCTAAAGATAAAGGTCATCAATAACAAAAAAAGGTTATGACATCCCTTTTGACATTTCTGTCCCGCCAAGTTTCATTTTCATACGCAGAAGGTGTTACTACAGTTGAATTGATCCTTACTCATTTGAGGGTTTTTTTTTTATTTATTTTGGCCTTTAAATTGATGACGATGCAGCATGACTTCACAGCGAGGAGTTTCACCACATAAAGAAGTTGCTCAACACCTCACATTATAGTCCCACGTAAAAAACAAGAAGCTAAAAGGGGGGCATTTATCGCTTGTCCAAGAGAAAAGGGGACCACAGCATACACCAATACTGGGTCTAGGCTAGAATAACCTTACCACATAAGCCAGGCTATGTAAAATTTAAATAGGGCTGTGGAAACCCCTGGACATTGAGTCATGTGAGTGGGAGGTTGGGGATTCCAATGACCTTTCTCTTTAGGTTTGATCCTCAGCGAAAGAATGAAGCAGTGCATAACCAGTTTCCTCATTTTCAGGTTAAACAGAAACGGCGTGCACAACGAAACGAATGTATGTGATCACTCAGGCAGGTTCAGCAGAAGACAAGAACGAATAGGGGAAAAAAAAAGACAAAAGCATAAGTAAAACAAGTTACACTTTCACATCAGACAACTTGCTTGAGTGACAGTCATTGAAAAGGGGAATTGAAAGCATGCAGGCAAGGGTGGAGAAGCATCAGGGATTCCCAAAACGGGTTTTGAATTTGTGATGTCAATAAACATCTGAATGAACAGTTTCAAAACTTGCTGGAAATAATTATACTGCGTTATGATAGTGACAGGTTTGGTGTTGTTTTGAAATGCTATTGTTTTGGGATTAGGTGTCTATGAGATTATTAAATCCAGAATTACAAAATAAAAGTCCCTACAATTGAAAACAAATACAACAAACAGTACTACAAAAACTAAGACATTTTTAAGATTTAAACAACCTAATCTAAATAAATCTTTCTGCAGGGAAGATAGAAACACAAACATACTCACTTTTATCAAAGTGCATGTCAGAAACGGTTTTCTCTGGAGTCTGCGACAGTCACCAGTCCGTTCAAATGGGAACTTCTGCTGCTCGGTGGCGCTGAACTACACTGTTGCGCTGGTTTCTGTTGATTGATGCTGCAGTGTACACACAAAGCACGTTGTCGAAGTCGGTGCCCCGCCCACCGGCAGCCCACGCGCCGTGCGGCACGCTCACCTACGTGTCTGTGACGTACCCGGAGGAAGGAGCAAAGCCATGAGATAAACACAGACCGCCAATATATTTTTGTCCAGGTCCTTCTTAGATATTAGAATTATATGGTAGCTATATATATAGCTATATAGAAATATTTTAAGTTGATGGTAGGCAGATTTTGTGACTGCCTTAATATATATATATATATATATATATATATATATATATATATATATATATATATATATATATATATATATATATATATATATATATATATATATATATATATATATATATATATATATACAGTTACTAGTGTAAAAGTACACAAGAATGTAGGAAAACGTTTTAGAGTCAAAGGATCCATTAAAAAACTAAATCGATACAAAAAAAACAGTTGCAGAGTTTTCTTTTTTTTAGTTCAATTCTCAAAGTTGATTTTGTTTCCATTTAATAAATTGCACCTGCTTCTTATTTTGTCAGACCTAGTCACTAAAGAAACATGATCTGTACAGTGAAATGTGTCAACTTTCAGGTTCCCTAATGTCTAGACAGAATCTTGCAGGAAAATCTGAGTCACTTCAAGGAAATCAAGGCAAGACAAATTAATCTGTATGACACATTTGGTGTACAAAAATAAGTGCTTTAAAAATATAAAGAAACAAAAGAAATAGTAAAGGTGTCATACCTAAAAAAGTAACATTTAAGAAAGTTAAAATGTACTAAATTTCAAGTAAGCTTAACAGTGGTTGTAAACTTTTGAATACAAACTAATCAAATGCAGCTGAGAACAGGTGTCTTTAATCTGGATTTAAATAAACTTTTTCAGATGATTTAAGGCTCCCTGCAAATCTATACCAGATCTGTGGAGCAAAGAGGCTAAATGCATCTTCTCCATGTTTGGTTTTGACTCTGGCTTGGGAGGTCATTCACCTATTATAGAGCTAAACCATTCAAAGCTTTATAAACTAGCAACAGACCTTTAAAGTCTATTTTCTGGTACCTTGATTGATTATTTTTAAGATGATGGTTGGCTGATTTTGTAACTGCCTTAATAAGTTTATCAAAATGTAGCTCTGTGTTCGTCACCACACCCAGGTTTCTAGCCTGGTTGGTGTTTTTAGATGAAAAGATTGAAGCTCAGACCTACAACTGTTCTCTTTAGCCCCAAAGACAATAATCTTCATTTTGTTCTTTTTTTTTTTTTTTAGCAAATGTGTTTAGCTGTGATGTCCTCAATGCATTTACTGAGGGCAGGGCAGGACCTCTATCTCCTGGTGTCAATGTAATATACATATGTGTGTCATCTGCATATGGTAACTGATGTTACATGTTACATATTTACATGTGTGGCAATGCTACACCAGGATGGAGCCATGAGGAACTCCACACATAATTTCTGTTAGCTCCGATGTGAAGTTTCCAAATGACACAAAGGTTGCCACTTGACACAAAATCAACATTAAAACATATATTTTTCTATTCTAACTCTATAGCTCTATGTTTTTCTCTTTCCCATTAAATGATTGGTGTTGCGTAGCCCATAAAATATGCGTAACTGTATATTTTGCATTAAAAGACACAATTATTATTACATCACAGGATAAAAAACATCTAATGATTTTTTTAAAAATCTAACAGTACCAAACAGCATTGAGAGTTTGCTGAGAAACTAAATGGATGTGAAGATTAGAAAAGTAAAAACTAAACAATTTGTGATTGTTTGTACAAAAATAAGAATTACTATATCTTGGATTATTATGACAATTAATGTGGGTCTGTCTTATAAATGTCAATATGTTTTGGGATCTTTTCCATCATTTTTAACCCTTTAACTTCCTGGTCAACCAAATGGTGGAGCACATTCTGCAAATACATTTTTTTAAAACATTGATTGTTTGTATATTCACCTAAGGCAATAGGCAATAGAAAAATATTTGTTATTGCTATTTCTTGGTTGGGTTATTTAAGGGTTAACACAGTTAAAATTGGTGAAGGAAGAATGAAAGTCTAAGAGCTATATTTTAGTGTGGTAAATTTCTACTTCCCCTTCTCAGTTTTAATTCATGTAGAAAAAGACACTAAACAAATTACAAATCAAAAATTCAAATAAAAAAAAAAAAAAGAAATGCAACAACTGCCAAATACAAAAACAGTTCACAAATCTTTGAAGGAAAAATAATTATTCAGTGTGAAAGAATTTTGTGCATTCATGTAAGGGTTCGCTGACATATTGGTGGCTGTGACAGTCTTCAATCCTGTTGTCTAATTTTGCCAGAGGGAAGTTGCATAAATAGAAGAAAAAGACAGGAGCCTAAGAGTTCTACTCAGTATTATTAAAACAGCAACGAAAAAAACTGTACAGATCCCTCAAAAGGAAATATTTAAAAGTAAGAAAAGTTTAAAAAGAAATCACTGTGTATACATAGATTTATGAATAAATGTGCAGTTTGAACAATTCAAAAATAGGAATAAAATATTAAAAGACGGATTATAAGGCAAAGTAATACTAAAAATAAAAGTTGTGTATACTTTTTCAAAAAATTTGAAATGAAATGAACACATATGTGAGCTCTTTTTTTTCTAAAAAGTGTATGTTATAGTGGTTTTTGTGGAACTGCCACAATCACACAATTCCACAAGAAGAAAATTGTTTTAAAATAATTGAGGTCACTTAAGGAAACATAACAGTTTAGTCATGTAAATTCAGACTTCATCCTTTCCTCTTGATCATTTCGTTTTACTGTAAAGTCTGCAATATTTAATTGCACCAATAATCCTGTAAATTTTGGAAGTCAATTATTTTGTTGTTGCTGAATTAAAAGACTTTTTGCAGCTGTTTCTAGATTTTTCTCTAGTATTTTGAGAAACAGTTTGTCAAAAAGAAAATCTCCACAACAAAAAAGAAGTTCCTACTTTTTTTTTTTTAGCATTTTTCATTCTAATGGCTTCAATTAAATATAAACTGTAAGACCATGGCTGTTTTTAACAACTTTAAATATAGTTGGAATTTTCATTTGGTAATAATAACCACATGTTTTATTTTTAAAATGTTAAAAGGGAATTTGTGTCAAAAGCTGTTGGAAAAATATGAATGAGTTAAAATAACAGATAAAAGGGGGGGTTCTTCTTCAGTCTAAGAAAAAACAGACATTAGGGAAACTTTCAGAAGTGTCTGTATAATGTATTGCTTTCTTTTATTGTTTATTATTGTTGTTCAAATATTAAATGCTTAAATCTCATGGATGTTTTTTCTCTTGTCTTTTTCTGTCATAGCTACCATTACACTGCTTCTGAGTGAGTCATTTTATTTTATTTTATTTTACTTGTGAACCGGAGCAGGTTATACATAGGATATATATCTATTTCTATAGATATATATCTATATATATATATAGAGAGAGAGAGAGAGAGAGAGAGAGAGAGAGAGAGAGAGAGAGAGAGAATAGATAGATAGATAGATAGATAGATAGATAGATAGATAGATAGATAGATAGATAGATAAATAGATAGATAGATAGATAGATAGATAGATAGATAGAGAGAGAGAGAGAGAGAGAGAGAGAGAGAGAGAGAGAGAGATAAGATAGATAAGATAAGATAGATAAGATAAGATAAGTGTAAGTTGACCACAATGCTCAACATAATGAAGCCCACTTGACTGTGGTGCAGGAGAGGATCCTTCTGTTATGCAGCAAAACTGTTTCCACTGAAATTGCAATGAGAAGCCCTGCAGCTCCCTCTGCTGGTCACAAAAAAGATGAAATATTTTTCTTTTTCTTTTTTTTCCCACATAGCCAAACTGAAACCAAACTCTAACCACACTAGTGGTGGGGAAGTAAATGTTTGGTTCAAGTTTGGGACTTGGAGATACAACTTTAAACGCAAACAGACTGGCTGTAGTTAATAATAGTTCGATTAGTTGAGCAGTTGTGTGTCTATGGTGCCTCCTGAGCTTAGCTCATATAGAAGAAAACTAATTTCATAAAAGAAAGCTCATCTTCAGTAACTTTGCCTGCTTTTAATAACTAGGTTTATGCATTTTAGTCCTAGTACTGAAACAAGGTCATACAAAATTATCTAAAACATTAGATGACTGATTTAAAGGAAATATAAAGAAATATAATGAGAGTGAAACATTTGAGTGACTTGCAGACAGAATATTATTAACATTATTACTCATTACAGATAGTTACACAACATTTAAAAGTGGGAAAAGCTTTGTTTGATTTGCATAAAACAAGATGTTTTTTACATTTTTTAAGGGTTTTAACATCCAAAATGTATGAAGCTGGGGTCCAAACAAACAATTAAAACAGTTGTAATGTGACACTTCAACAACATGGTGACATTTCACCAACCCACACACTCTCTCGCCTTGGATAGATTTCTCAGCAACAAGAACTACCCAGTTCTAATCAAAACAGCATTTCACATAGTTAGTCCTTCTTTGAAAGACAACTGATGGTGTTTTAAAGTTACGAGGAGTGCAAGAGTAGAAAACAGGACCTACTGAACACTCTTCTCAACATAAAGACTTCTTTTTTTTTTTTTTTGTCACTTTGAAACTATTAAAGTGGGACGAACTCCCAAGTCGAACTTCAGCTGCCTTGTACCGTTGACACAAATCTCTGAGCTTGAACCCCAGCCCCCCAGGGGGAAGTTCAACAGCTTTAACGTCATCTCTCAAAGGAGAACCATGAGGGGCACACTTCAATAGCGGAAGACAGATGAGTGCAGAGGAGCAGGGACGAGGCTCCTCACTCTTCACTTCACTTTCTTGGTTTAATTTTTGAAAAAACTTTGGCCGGGGTAAGTCCACAACAAATCCTGTCTGGTTATTGTATCAGATCTAAAATGCTTTACTGTAAGTTTAATGCACTGTCTTTTGCAACAGTCTTTTGAGAACATTTCTGTCACTTTAAATCAGAAAAACGTTTGATTTAAATTTAACACCCGTATATGCAGAAACTGGGACTTTTATGGGATATTTCTTAAAATCCTAAGATTAAAATTAAGTAGTCCAACAGTCTGTTAACCTGTTCTTGTATGAATTTGAAGTATCTGGAACAATTTTTTAAGCACATTTTTTTCTGTTTGTGGAACTAAATGAGTTACTGTTTATACCTTTTTTTTTTTGGTTTTTCACAGAGAATAGATCTGGATCGCTAAACAATGGCATTCAGAAAAGCCTTCATCACTTTTCTGCTTCTCCTATGCAGTAAGTTTGAATTAAGGGGTTTTTGTTGATTTTTCCACATGCAAAAATATTAGTGGTGTCTTGTACAGGAAGATGAGACCACAAAACAGTTTGCAACACGGAAATTTTTGCACAGCGCTGTTAACACCAAACCCCCACAATCAACCTGTTCTCATATATTGCTCTTTGTTTTGTTTTTTTTCTTCTCCAAGATCTCTCGGCGACACTCACGGGTACGTCAGCTATTCTACACCACACCACCACCACTCTAAAAACCGTTTGCTTCAACTCTTTACATGAATCACAAACGGAAATTCAGAGCTGATTGCATCAGGAGGGATTAATCAGTATTTTTCCAGCCATTTCAAGCTCTGTGTCTTATGTCTAGACATCAGTTCTATTTTTGACACTGTCTTTGATTTTTTTCTGTAACTGCCTTGTTTGCCAGAGAGCACAGTGTCCTGCTACAGAATTGAGCCTGGGACAATAGCTGGTATTGTCTCCATCGATGTTCTGCTGACCCTCATCATTGTAGCTGTCACCTACCGCTGTGCCAGTTTTAGACATAAGAAGGTAGAAAATGGTAAGACAGTGGGAATAAATATCATCATGTATGCTAAATTCATCATATTCATATCAGCCAGATTTCATATTTGTTATTTATATGAAATATTCGTGTCAATAGTAATAGTATAATTACAAAAAAATTTACCAAAGTTGCGTAATTTTCTAAAATGCAGTACAAACCTTTAATTTAAAAACAAACCTATTAAAACCTAAGAACTAAAATGTTTTTTTCTTTTAATCAGAAATTGGAAAAATAAATTGAGCTTTCTGCTAAAAAAAATGATTATGAAAAACATAAAAACTTTTTTGTTGAGGCATCATTGTTGTATTAACAGATAGAAATTCACCATCATTTTTTTTTCAAAGATGATCCATATTTCTGAAGAAAACTTTTCTTACGTTGAGTTCATATTTTTAGACTATCAGCCAGTTATTATAACTGATGGATTGTTTCTGTCCTCAACTGTCACACTCTGACAGCCAGGAAGTTACAGAGGACGTCTATTCAGACGGCCTTAGCACCTCTAGCAGTCTTTCTGAAAAAATATATTAGACAAAAGTTAGGTTTCAGCTTAATAAGTGAACAACTTGTAAAAAAAATCACTATAGGTATTTTAAAATTGTATTTATTTAAAAACAATTTTCTTGTAGAATATGTTTGGTAAACCATTTTTTCTGTTCTTCTCAAATATCTTGATCACATCAAATTTGAAATTTTGTGTATTTTTAAATCTTGACAAAGTTTCTCATGACAGGAAGATTTTTTTTAGATTTAACTTTATATTAAAAGCCATTATATAACAATACACTTGGATTACTTAAATATTTTTCTTGCTTAATTTTCAAAAAATTTTCAGGACGTAGCTTTTGTATTGACCCAGCTTCTTTTTCATTATTTTCTGCACAATTAATGTTAACTATAAAAAATGTAACTGTACAGTCCTATTTCTTGCATAATTGTAAACATTTCTTGGCATTTTTCATGATTGTCCATTTCTTCTTTCCTTTGAATTTTTTTTACAGCTAACAAGGTGTATATGAACGTCCGGGCGAACTGCAAGAAAAAATAAAAATGGGCTCCACTGTTTTTGCTTTTTATAATTGCTTATTTCAGTTGTTGATGTTTTTTTATGAAACAAATTTATGCATGAGGTCAGTTGTTATTTAGGATATTTTTTAGAACATGTTTGCCCAAATACATAATATCTTTCACTGAGAGTTTTGGAAAATGTTAATAAAAAACACATTATATAGATTATGTGTATACCTTTATTACTGTCTTTAAAAACTTTCATGTTTTTTGTTGAACTGTTTAATATGAAATGTATGAAGTCCTCACAAAAATAAATCTTGTGTGTGTATCTTCTGCGTTGGGTCAAGTTATTTTAACTGTTATTGCTAACATAGTTTATCATTTCTGTTTAGCAATATTCTTCCTAAAAGTTCTTCTTTTCACAAGGGAACTGAATAAAAACAACTTTTGGAGAATTGAAAATAGAAGTGTTTAAGCATAAGGAACAAAAAATGAAAGTTAACAAAATGAACAAAGGAATTTTGAAAAAAAAAACATATAAGAAATATAACTGGTTTGACTAAAGGGGGTTTTAACTTTCATGTTTGTGTTAAACCACATATATAGTCAAATCAAAAAAGGTTTTCACTTTCCTGGTTTCATGAAGTTTAATAGCTATTTCAGAAAAACAAAAACTTAAACTTGTGGCATTGCCTTTAGGCACTGATTGATCTGTCATACCAAATATATGTGGGTGGATGACAGACGCTAAACAACATGTAAAGGTCACTTCTAAATCTGTGGACTGAATTGATGCACATCATTTTGTTTCTGTAATCTAATCAATCTAATAACTCAGTTATCCTTAAAAATAGTAACATAGTACATTTTTCTCATGAATAGAAACCAACAGATACTCTCAAATGGCTTATTTGCAGCCCCTTTGTGTTTAATTCCAAAATTTCCATGAAGTGACATAACTGGTATCACCGTGTGTTCAGTACTTTTCTTAGACATTGACCCCTTCATCCCCGATTGTATTTCCAATTTAAAAAAAAACAAAGTTTCAGTGTTTTTTCTGTTCAAAGTGATGCTAAATTAAGTTGAGTCCTGGACTTAATATCTTATAAATTAGCGACATTTAGCATTAAGGGGTTGAAGTCTGAACGTTTTTATCGTTGCTTCTTTCTGATGGACAAAAAAAAGGTTTACTTTCATTCTGCTGATAGAACAGTTCTATTTAGCTAAACCTGTGGTTAAAGGTCTGCAGATCAAGCGGCAGTGACTATGGCCAAGTTTCTGTGCGAAACCACAGGTTCGGAGGAAACGCTCCACTCTAAAGTACCATCAACTTCAGCCAACCTTTTTTTGCTTCATTTCATGAGAATTTGGTCAAACTGTCAAAAATGTGCCCCCAGTTCAAATGGTGACATTTTAGTTCTAGAAAATAACAACCGTGAGATGTCCATGTGGCATAAAAACAAAGCAGAAACACCTCCTCCCTCTTTTCTCAGTGGACTCCTCCTTTCACTGTCATCCGGGAGGTCACCAAGCTTCCTGGTACTCACACCATAGTGTCTGTAGCCTGTCCTCTGTCCGTGGGCCACTCTGTCTCCACCTCACAGCCTCTTGTTTATGGTTAGAAGACAGTTGTTTGATAGTGAACAGAGGGACTTATATCCCCCAGCTTCTCACTCTCATTTCCTGCTTTACTGAACACCAACATGAAGACGATGCCCGACCACCTCTGTGTTGCAGGTTCCTTTTTCGGTAAGTGATGCATGATTAATTCACACTTTTATATGTTTATATTGTGTAAACAAAGATGTTGTTTTCATTTTTCAGGCTCAGAGGAGCAGCCAGGTATTTTAACTTTCTACACATCTTTGACTCCGTCAGGAGGAGATGTGATGTTAAATTCAAACCCTGTGCTTTACGTTCCCCCACAGGCTGTGATGGCTGCTATCTCATAAGCATGACGTCTTTAATCGCCATAATTACTTCTGACATAATCTTGACCATCTTCATTATCATTTCTGTGTTCTGCTTTGCAACTCACCAAAGGAGAAGGAGAGAATGTGATTCGCTCAATGGTGAGCGCCCCTTAACTCTGCTTTTTTTCTGCAAGTGTGAGCACTTGTGTGCACCGTCATCTAACCATTTCCCACCTGTATACAGGTAAAAAGAACTCATCTTTGTCAACTTCAAAGAAAGTGCCAACAGAAGTTGCAGAGTCTCCCTACCAGGTAACTAGAACCCCATAACCATCAAGTATGAATTTTATTTGAGGATTTTTATGTTGCTGCAATCAATAACCGCTTTGCTTGCTATCATGTGATTTTTAGGAGTTACATGGAGTCCAGTCAGATGTGTACAGTGAGCTTCGACACTTTAGAAAATGACACTTTAAATGGAACAGACAACTCTAACATGAAGCTATCATTTAAAGCATAATGTTTGTGTGTGAACGTCATGCTGCAGCAAACAGTAAATGATCCTGCATAGATGTTGCTTTAGGTTATAATCCAGCAAAATTGTGATGTAAATGCCTGTGATTTTAAAGCACTAATATAAAATACAGTATGTAAAAGTGGAATATTTATGTAAATATTTGTATGCTTGAAATGTTTTGTGTGTGTGTGTGTGTTGCTGCCTTTATTTTGAATAAGAAGACATGTTTTAATTCTAGTTTGAAAACAGCATTCTATAATGTGTTTTATTTCTAATGTATATTAACCAGTCATAGGAAGTCAACACTTCTGTTATTTTTTATGTCTTTTATTGGTTAACGTAAAAAAAAAAAAAAGCTCTGAATGTAGATGAAGGAAAAAGAAAAATTCCAGAGCGTCTGTATTGGGAAGCAGCCTGTCTGCGCCTGATGATTCAACAGATGATGGATACTGACTCATGGTGAGGGGAAAAAAGACCTGTGGGTAAAAAAAAAAGGGGGAAATTTATTGTTTAAAATGCAGGCAGGATGGATCAACAAAAATAGAGACAATAGGAGATGTTACATTAAAGAATTTGAATTGAGAAAAGGGTCATTCAGCTTCCTAAAACAGTTGTAGAAATCCCTTTTATGATGCAGAGAGAACACACCTCCATGTTTGAACACCAGGCTGCTTAGCTGAAGGCTGGAACAGTTGGGAAGCGGTCGGGCCCTTAAGCACAAACGAAAAGAGAGAAGTGAGCATCACTGAGCGGTTGATGAGCAAAAAACTGAGGAAAAGGAACTCTCACCAATGGCAGCGTGTGTTTCCGCGCTGGAGCATTCTCTGGTTTCTGTTTGGAAATTTGATGTACAGATCTGTTCACAGATTGCATTTGTTGTATAAGTAATGCTTTGTGGGATATCAAATGTAATCTTACCATCACAGTTTGCACGTCGACTGTTGTCCACAGCTGCTCCTGCACCCCGATTGTTCTCAAAGCTATCCCAGTCTGGCTCCTCCTGGCTTTGGTCTGGGACCGGTCTGCCACTCATCCTGTTCTTTCTTGTATTTCCTGGCTGTCTTTGGAGATTGGTGCTTTGTCTCACTCTTTTACCATCCACCATCATGTCTTCCTCACTACTGAGATCGCTCTGCTCTTCCCTAGCTTGTGCTTGTCCCTGATATCCACTTTGCTTCTGCCCGTCATGATCCTCCACCAGTATGCTGCTCGTGTCAGTTAGTTTCAGGTTTTGTCCTGCTGGTCTCCTCCATGGAACGGCCTGGTTTGCCGCACCTTCGAGAATCAGGATTTCATCGCTCTCCTTGAAATTCTCTGAAAAGAGTAAAAGTCATGTAGACTTTCAGACTTTAAGATGCATATGAACTTTGCACTTTTTCCTTGCTTTTATGCCGATTTTAAAGCAACAAGTTGGATTTCAATTGAACTTTTTTTTTTTTTTTACAAAGTTTTCAAATTAACTTTGGTTTTAAGTGTGTTTGTTGGCTTTTTACTTGGAATTTCATCTGCACTCTCAGTGGATTTTGCCTCAGAAAAAAATCATTCATTATTTTAATAAAATGTTGTTCTATTTTGTATATTCCAAAGAAACACATTGTTGCAGAAACAAATACAGACTGTAATAATGCAATACATAGTATAAGTTGGAGTGTCAACTGAAATGTGCACCTTCTGAATCCTGCTCTTCAACTTGACTGCTGTGTAGGTTTCTGTAAGCTACTCAAAGAAGAAAAGGGATAAAGACTGTGTTGGTTAGAGTTATTCAATCCAATTAAAACCACTTTGGAAGAAAATATCTGAAAATTCAAGTAACGGCATTTGAAAATAACTGACTTCCATATTTTTTTAAAACACTGTCTGTTTTTAAGGGAACTGAGATCACAATGAGGATCTGGTAAGAACAGAAAACTGCAGCTAACATTTGACTTTACATATGAAACTAGGTTGACCTCACCGGGGGGTTTTGCTGTGGTGGTCTTCTCTGTGGTTGAGCCAAATGTCCCTAAAAAAGGATTAACAAAATTTGGATTGTGTTTTTTTTTTTTTTTTTTTTTTTTAAAGAAGCTTAACATTTGAACTGTACTTACCCTTTAAAAAACTGACCACTTTTTGTCTTTGAGCTTGGATAGATATATAACAAAAGAAATGTGGGGTTAAAAAATGTACAACAAAAACCTTCCATTACACAGTGTCTGTGGCTCACCTCTGACTGAGGCGTTTTCCACCACGGCTGCAAGAGGAAGCAGCACAAGACAAAAGATGACACTGAAAAAAATCAAAAGTTCTTTTTTAATCAAATGACTTTCAGCACAAAACAGCAACAGCCAAAATCAGCGTGCATATTTAAATGAATGACAAATTGTAAACTCACGTCTTCATTGTTGACTTGTGCTCGCAGTCCTTTGCTTTGTTTGTCTAAGAGAGTGCTGTAAGGTTTTTATGTGGTGCCGCATCAAAGCCTTTACCTCAGTTAATTGTAGTTTCTGGTAAGATGCTCCAGATTAACGTCTAGTTAAATCTGACCATTGTGTGTTGAACATTGCATTAGTTGTGCGAAGAGGTGCAACAAGCAGGCTAGTTTCTGGTAAGCAGACAAAGGCCTACTTATTTTAGATAAAGATGAAACGGTCATTCTTTATGTTGAAACTCAGATTGCTTTCATCGCATCCTCTTTTATGTTTTAATTGCAGGTAGTGGGTTACTATGAAAGATGCCCTTGGTTGTTTAAGTCTTTTAAAAAGTAGCAGACCATGAATTTGGTATGTGCAAGTGTGTTGTCCTTTTTTCAAAAGAAGCTTTGTGTTTTGAATGCAAAAAAAAAACCTATTTAATGCATCCCATTTCTAACAAGGACTAGTTTTAGGTTGGGGTAAAAAAAAAAAAAAAGAACAAAACTAGATAAAGGAAACTAAAAGTACTGCATAGTTGCCAAAAAATGCAATTAATCAAATAACTGTTAAAACGCTTTTTACTACTTTATCAAACCAAGTTCAAATGAAAAATTTTTGATATGTACAACTTAAGTGTCCAATAATCCAATGATGCTTTGTTTTTGTTATGTTTTTTTTATTTTTTTAAAGAGGGCACTATGAAAGCACCTAATTTCCAGACAAAGAACAAAACAAAAAAGTTAGTTTGTAGGAATTAAAAGTTCTTCCAAATCCCTTTTTGAACCTTTGCATGTAGTCTTATATACATTATATATTGCACTACTGGTTATGAGGTTTGTAACCCTTGTGCTATCCTAGGCACTTTACCGTTGGGAGTTGGGTCATCTAGATTCACTCTACAAAGCTCTGAACCTTTTTTAAAAAAAATTTTGTGATCTTCACTGGTTCAGTGGATTACATGAAATTTTTCCACCTTTATCCACCTTTGTCATGGTAGGGAGAACATGTCAAAGTAAGGGTGGGGTCATCCAAGATAGCACAAGGGTTAATAAATAAATCAGTTTGAAGAACGACAAAAAACTCTTTAGCATCAATAAGTAGAGGTAGTAAACTAAATATATCAAATTAAATGCTTTCAAGCTCTGAGTTAAATTAATTTTAAGAACATCAATAGTCATTGAAACTATTGGTAACCCTAACCAAAAAGTAGTACAATTTATGTATATTTTTTAAGTATACTTGAGTATTAGTATATAGCATGTCTACTATAGACCATGCAAGGGGCCAGTATAGTGTAGGAACTGAATACCTCTTCAGACTAAAATGGAACATTTTAAGTTTACAATATATAGGTAATATATAAAAAGTTAACTTCAAGTATGTTGCCTCACTTTTAGTATACTACTACTTGTAGTGCACTTAAATAGACTACTTTTGTGAAGGGAAGGCGTAGCAAACAAATTTATCATAAATAAAAATGACCACTTTTTCCAATCAATGTGCAAACAAACTGGTTTCTGATAAATATCTTGTCTGCACGCTTTACTTCAGTAATGAGGTTTGGTGTGTTTTTAAGGGTATTGTGAAAGATTTCGTACAAAACCTGACAAGTCATTTTATTTATTGCGACCCCGTGATTTCCACGCTTCAACCAGTAGGATCGCCTAGGTCTATTAATGATTAAATTACCAGTTGTAGTTTTTTTGTTTTGTTTGCCAGACTAATATCAGTTTCTGGCCGTCAGACGGGTTAGGCAGAGGAAGCTGCCATCTCTCTATGAAGCCGAGAACGGAGAGCGCCCTCTGCTGGGGAGGCTGTTCGCACTAAGCTCTTGATCTCGAGCATCGCCATATTGACGACCCAACAACGCTGAGAGGTAATCGGGTTATTTAACCGCAAATCGTCGTTGTTAAAGAACTAGTAGTGAGATCTAAACGTGTAAAGAAATGCTAAAAATAGATAATTGGCCCGTGGGGCCATTGTGGTCCTCGATGAAGGTGTTTGTTGGATGCTTTTTCAAGGCGTTGCCAGCCAGTTGCCTCGCCAATCAGCAGTCTATTCACTCCCTTAGCTTCCTAGCTTAGCACTTTTTTAATATTATTTCGAAGGATAGTGTGTAGGTCCACATGTAAGGGGTTATCCGAGCTACAGTCGTGCTTTTTTTAAAGGGAACTGTTGATTTGACCCAGGTAAAGCCTCGTAGTGTGCTCGATAGGCAGTTGTGACTTTCCACCCGGCTTTTCTCTCTGCCTACAGGCGAGCTCACGTTAGCACGTTAGCATGTCTCTGCTGTGCTTCCCGGTTCGACCGGGAGCTAGGCGCTAGCTCGAGTGCAGGCCGTGGGCCACAGTGCGTCCGCTCATCCTTTCATCGAAAGATCAAGCGGGCAGAAGTCTCTTATTTGGGCGCGTGACTTGTATTAGGGAGACACTTTTTGTTTTAAAAAGCCCCCCGTGACTGAAGTCGTTAATAAAACATAAAGCTGCTAGCGTTAGCCTCGTTGGCTCGCCTGCGTTAGCTAACGCTCTTAGAGCTGTTTGCTTAATTGACTCGATTGATTTTAATCAGCCTACTTTTTGCCCCCCTCCTTTTTTTTTTTTTTTTTTAAACAGGAGGAAGTTGTTGTAGCCCCCAGTGATGACCGTACTGAACCCTGTGCGCCCTGATTAGACCGGTTGGATGCCCCCATTTAACAGCCAGGTTTCTCCATTTTATACGTCGTCATATGCAGGCACACCATGCACCAATTGTGTAGCTTGTTCACTTTTACCTGCTGGTTTAATTTTCAAGGACTGTGTTTAAAAGAACAATTCGTTAAGTAACAGATGAGCGTTAAAACATAATTGAGTTGCATCTTTTGAAACATTTTTTTCAAACATTTGTTGCTAAGTTCAGCTCTAACTTTGAACAGGAGCACTTTTTGTGTTCATTTTATTTTTATTAATTTTTTCTTAACTTTTAATTTTTTTTTTTTTTGCTTATGTTTCCATTTAGCTTTAATACCAGAGGCATCTCAGCCGTTCCCTTCCACCTCACCATTTATCCTGGAGTAAACCACCCAGGTATTCTTCTTCTCTTTTATACATCTAAAACCATCACGAACAGCTGCTGCTTTGGCGACCGTTTTTCTGCCACTTTTTAGCTTCATTTTTTCTTTTTTTTACTATTTAATGTGATTTATTAGTTAAAATATCCGCTCTCTCACCTCCACTGAATATTTTCAAAATGTATGATTGTAATTATTGTCTCCCCCCCCCCCCATTCTGTTCATTTTTAGGAGATCTAAGTCCAGAACCTGTGCAGAATATGTCTGGGCCCGTTCCAAGCCGCTCACGAGTTTACCCTGATGTAAACACACAGAGACCCCGCGAATACTGGGACTATGAGTCTCATGTGGTTGAGTGGGGGTAAGGCCACGTTTGGGCTTATTTTAGGGTTTTTGCGTCAGAGAACATCGCTAAATTGCAAGAAAAAAACACTTTTTTCACCCCCGCTGTCTTTGTAGGAACCAGGACGACTATCAGCTCGTCAGAAAACTAGGAAGAGGCAAATATAGTGAAGTTTTTGAAGCCATAAACATCACAAACAATGAAAAAGTGGTCGTCAAAATTCTAAAGGTAAAATAAACCCTTTATAGCCTAAAAGAGGGAGTGTTTTGTAAGGCATGACTTACAAACAAATGTTTTTTTTTTTTTTCTCAGCCCGTCAAGAAAAAGAAAATCAAGCGAGAAATAAAGATCCTGGAGAATCTGCGGGGTGGCCCAAATATCATCTCACTGTTAGATATCGTCAAGGATCCTGTGGTAACTTTTTACTTTATTAACACTTTGTTGGAGCTTTCATCTACAGGTGACCTAATTTGTCTTTTATTTTTTTATTTTTTAAGTCTCGAACCCCAGCTCTGGTCTTTGAACACGTGAACAACACAGACTTCAAGGTTCCTCTTGTTTATAGCAAATTTGATCAACTAATATATGAACTAATTTGCTTAACTTTTATTCATTTCTTTTAACAGCAATTGTATCAGACTCTCTCAGATTTCGACATACGGTTCTACATGTATGAAATCCTAAAGGTAAGAAGGAACGCCCTTCTTTGATGTTTGTGTTTTTCAATAACAAAATTCTACGATTTTGGTGAAAGTCCTGGAAATATGAACCTTTTTCTGTTTGTTTGGAAGGCCCTGGACTATTGCCACAGTATGGGGATAATGCACAGAGATGTCAAGCCACACAATGTTATGATTGATCACGAACACAGAAAGGTTTGGGGGTTTTTTTTCCTCCTTTCTCTTGCACCAGAAGTGATGACCGCTCGGTGGTATTTATTGAGAATTGCTCTTTTGGTCATCACAGCTCCGTCTAATCGACTGGGGTCTGGCTGAGTTCTACCACCCGAACCAAGAATACAACGTGAGAGTAGCATCCAGGTACTTCAAAGGACCTGAGCTGCTGGTAGACTACCAGGTAAAGGAAAGGCCGGCCGTCATCTGTGTTTTTTACTTCACTGACAGTGAATGGGTGTAAAGGCTCTTCATGTTGTGTTTGTAGATGTATGACTACAGCTTGGACATGTGGAGTCTGGGTTGCATGCTGGCCAGCATGATCTTCAGGAAGGAACCGTTCTTTCACGGCCATGACAATTATGATCAGGTAAAAACGGACTCGGTTTTCGCTTTGGCGACTCACAGCTGATGTGAATGAATGTCCCTTCATGGCATGGCATCATTTTCTTATACTTAGGTCAGTTCTTTCCTAAAAAAGAATTCCTGAAAGGCATTGCTGAGCAGATCTTATGGCTGTCAGGTGTGATGTTTGTGAGATGGTTTCTGTAAAAGTGCAAGGCGTTCAGGTTTTCCCCCTCCAGTGTTTAGTCAGAGCTTTTAAAGGATTGAGGCTGACGGGGGGGTGGTTTTATCAAATTATACCTCAAATCCTTCATCTCCTGGTGAATTTTCTTATATTGATGTTTATGTCGGAGCCTCCTTTTGCCACAAATGTATTTTTTTCCACCAACAACCAGTAGAAACTAGTCTAGCTGTGCAGATTCCAGTTTTTCCCCTAAGTCACCTGGCTTGTTTTGACTATTTTCCGCGGTGACATTTACAGTTCATGTCGTCCCATTCATTCATTGTTAAATGCCGTGGCGAGAAAGTGTAACTAAAATAAAATCATTTTCAAATCACAAACCGTCATTTTCGCTGCAAAAATGTTGTAATGAAAGCGACAGTCCTCTCTGGAACGGCCGTTAGCTCAGCCTCCTGTGACTGACCTGCAGCAGAACTGATGTAGAGACGCGTTTACAGCTTCCGATTTTCCTTCCTTTTTAAAGCTAAGAAAGGACGAGTGCCAGTTCTCCTCACACCTTCCTTGTTGCGATGTACTTCTTTCCCATTATTTTTTTTTCTTTTGTTGTGAAAGTACACAGTATGTGTTAACGCCTGGGCTTTTTGGCTTTCATTATGTTGCAGCAAACATTTCATTTAATGGCCTCAGTCCTGCCAGAAGCCTGCAACAGTCAGTTGTACAAACAACCACATTGTTTTCTAAAAGGTTTTGGCAGCCCTGGGATTGTTTTTTTTTTTTTTTTATGTTTTAGTTAAATTAAGAGTAAAACAAAGGAGGCTTTCGGTGAAAGGGAGGTTCATAAATCCACCTATTTGAGAGAAAAGAAGGAATTTCCACCAAAGCAGTGAGCTAACAGGAAGTACAGCTTTTAGGGGCCAGGAAAACATGAAATGTGGAAAGTTAAATAGTGTCTTATTAACTTTAACGTCTACCACAGGAATGACAATGTATTATCCAGGCTTCCAGCGGTAATTTGTGTTTTATCACGCTGTTTAAGAGCTGAATGCTAAGTGTGTTTTGGAGTTTTCTAAGGTGTTGAGCTGGTTTAACTTTCTTGTTTCCCTTTGAAGTGTCAGCTTGTTCTTTTATTTCCCTCACACACATCATAGGTGAATGCTGCTGTAACGTTTACAAAATAAACGTTTGAAACGTCCTTGATCTGACCCCGGTGCACTTTATAGCACAAGTTTGACCCGCTCCTGGTGAAAGTCTTATGTAAATATTTCATTTCCTACAAAAAGTTTTTAACAGACCCACTCCAATGAAAACCGTGTTTTGACCGTGTTCCTGTGGCATTTTTCTCCTGATGGAGGACACATAGAAAACAAATTAAGCTTAAAAATTGCATTTCATATTATTTCTTCATTCAAATCCGTTTGAATCAGAAGCAGATAAACGATGTTGTTTGAAAAAGCTTGCAGCTGGGATGTAGAAGCCCCCATCACCAACAAGCTCTCTGCTCCGCTGCATTCCAATGCATCTTCTTGCAGACAAATAGATCCATGCACGTCTTTGTTTTTTCTTTGTCTGAGCTCAGATCTGTACGGCTCGATAGCTCCAACATTGCTCATTGCCCATTTTTATTGCACTGATAATGTTATTTTGGATTTGAAGGGTCTATAAACCGGCGGGATGGAAGAAGGGAAACGCGGGGGGACTTACCCTGCACCAACAGTTCTTGGAGGCGAATTTCTAATGATCCATTTCCAACGTGTCCTCGTCGTTTAACCCAAAATTAAAAAAAAAAAAAAAAAACAGTTGTTGTGTAGGCCATAGTTTCTGCAGAGCGGCATTTTACCCCTGAGTTGTGGGCGGGACTGTAGCAGCAGCAGAAGAACCCCCCCTCCCCTCTCTGTTGCTGAGAGATCTCTGTTTACACTTTCTCTTGCTAGCCTAACCTAACATTACCGGTGCAACACGAATAGTGAGCAATATCAGAGCCACCCAGCCGTACAGTTTTGAGCTCGGACACAGAAAACAGATACGCGCATGGATCTAGTCACCTGCAGGTCTATGCATCAGAGCGGAACCGAGCAGGGAGCTAGTGGCCCTCCCAGCATACTTACATCGCAAATACGCTCTTTTTCCAACTGCTTTTTTTTTTTCACCTGATTCACAATGATTTGAATAAAAGACTCAGAAATGGAACTTTCAGCTGAATTTTCTTAATATATGTCCTCCATCATGAGAGAAATGCTGCAAGAACATAGTAAAAACAGTTTTTATCTGGATTCTTACACAAAAAAAAAATCCAGCTTTTCTCTGTGAAAGAACATCATCATCTCCTACCATGTCTTTTTCAATGCTGCCTATTTCCATGAACCCACAGCTTGTGCGGATTGCAAAAGTACTTGGAACAGAGGACCTGTATGACTACATTGACAAGTACAACATCGAGTTGGATCCACGGTTCAATGACATTCTGGGAAGGTAAAGCATGGGCACATTTAAAAAAAAAAAAAAAGCAGACGAGCAGCACTGCTCCTAACAGGAGGCAGCTTTAATGAAACTCCTTCTTCTGTGTGGGCGCGCGTGTGAGCAGACATTCTCGTAAAAGATGGGAGAGGTTTGTCCACAGCGAGAACCAACACCTAGTCAGCACAGAGGCTCTAGACTTTCTGGACAAGCTGCTGCGCTACGACCATCAAGCTCGCCTCACAGCCAGAGAGGCGATGGATCATCCCTACTTTTGTAGGTTTTCCCATCCCGTTTGACTGTTTCATTTGACGACATGATGCAGAGGCGATAAACCTCTACGTCTGCTCCTTCCTAGTTCCCATCGTCAAGGATCAGGGAAGAGGGGCCACTCCTGGAGGGATGGCTGCTAGCTCTACTCCTGTCAGCTCTTCAAGTATGATGGCCGGTTCGTAACCCTCCATTGCTTTCCACTTTTAGACGTCAAAGCGATGTGGCGTTTCCAACTAACCCAGAACGGGGCCTCTCTTCTCCCGCTGTGTTTCAGGCATCACCTCAATGTCCTCTTCGCAGCCTCTGGCGAACATCGCTGCGTCCCCCGTCATCTCTGCCCCCAACACTCTGGCCACACAAGTCCCCGCAGCCACCGGGGCCCAGCCCTGAAACCCCCCCCCCCTCACCTCTGTTAGCTTGTGCTCATGACCATGTCCTGGCCAGCTCGCACCGCGAGGGCCCAGGCTCGTGGCTCCCCTTTTTATGTTGAAAAATAAAGATTTAAATTTGCTTTTCACGTTCAGTTCTATTTTGACACCTGGACTTGACAGAAAACGGAAAAAAAACCAGTGGTTGCACCTGTCAGGTTTGCTAGAATTAATTTGGGTGTGTTATTTGACGATGCCATTGTCTAGAAATTCTAATAAGATGTAGACATAAAGAGAATGGATAATAAAATTTATTTTGTATGTTCCAAATATACAGTCTTGCTTGAAACTGTTTGATGGGGATCCTGCTGTATTACACTGTGAACTTCCACACGACTTCACAAACTCGAGAGTCAGGAACCTGGCGCGCCCCCACGTTCTAACAGTGCTCGCTGGTTGCACACAATGTAATGTGCAGGAGTTGTCGGTGTTTTGAAGTTGTTAGATGCTATCATTCTTTAATTGGAATTTTGTAGATATTCTACAGTTACTGTCAGGTTGCATGCACCCGATGCTGAGTTTCACAGGGTCAATAGTTTGCCAACTTTATGTTACTTTCACTTCTGTACGTGTATGTATGTGTCCATGTTTGTTTTTTATGAAGTCTCTTACACATGATTTTGATTACATAGACAATTTTGTAACCTTTTGTTTTATGTTGGGAGGAGTCATCACCTACGGAAAACAACTTCAAAAATAAACAATTTAAACAGGGTCTTGCAGGTACTAAATCTTATTGAGTATACTTTTACTTTTTGGGGGGTGCTGAGCATTTTAGCTTTTTTGTGCTCTAGAACAGGGAGGTGCAATACGTCAATTCGATCGCAAAGGAAGTGTAGGTAGATCGCGGGCAATCAAGAATGAAGATGTTTCCTTTAAGTTGTCAGCTAATCAACGTCGCTGTGAAGTACGTCACCTAATTGACATGCAAAATGGCCAATCCATTGTCCTCGGGTACATCGCTGCACATACTGCTAGTAGATATTATCTTCAGAGAGATGTGAGCGGTCACCGTCAATGTGGATTATTTTTCCTTATTAGCTGCAGGTCAGGAACTGTAAACAATGTTTCTCTTCAACTCACCGTTGACATGACAACTATGAGCACTCGAGTCCAATTCAACAAGCTGTTGGAAAAAAAAAAAGACTAACTTTTTCTATCATGTTGTACATTTTACACATTCATCTGAAGTGTACCAATGAAAAAAATGATCTTATTCTTCATCATAATAAGACCATGTATTCAAGTAAATGTTCATCTTTCGACGCCTTTAGCCCTTCAGGGGTCGCCACAGCAAATCTGCTTTGACTGATTCACACAGGTGCTTTGGCAGGAATTTTTATTTCAAATGCCCTTCATGACAAAACCCTGTGTGCCAGGCTGGGGACCGGCACAGGGAGACCCAGACTTGGGCCGCCTTATGGCTACAGTTTGGCAGTAGCACACCCAAGGCCCCACACTTGATGAAGCACATCACACCTCCTGGGAAACAAAGCCTTCTTTCTCATCTGCCAGTCCTACAGGAAGCAAACTGAGCCATCCAGCCACTTTTTGTGTATTTAAATACATAAATACGAAAATTAAGATCTACTGAATTATATAAGTACATGTATTTTTTTTTAAACGAAAGGTTTTAAAGGCACAAGATGTCATCGCAAAGCAATGGAAGTCCAGAAATGTAAATATATATGTTTGTAATTGTTGCCTCTGTGCATGATTCCTGACGTTGAGCAATTGGGTCAATGGTCAGAAGGTTAGATGGTAATGACGCCTCATATCTTCAGCCAAAGATCACTTACAAATCTCTCATCAATTGAGACTTTAATAGTATTCAACCAAGATGAAGACCACGTTCCCGCACACAAACAAACAGGTGTTTCTTGACTCTATATATATACTGTATAGAAATCTTCAAATAGATTGGTTCTTCTTGGTCTTCTTGATAGTGTTCATGGTTCACCAAGGACAGCTGGGATGTGGGAAGGCCGAATGCAGACCTTGTTGGAAAACAAATCACATGTAAAGACATTTTTGATAGTAAAAACCCTTGAATTTAGATGACTAGTACAAAAATAAATAAACACTATGTTGAAAGAAGCATCAGAGAAGATTACTTCAAGGTACAACAATAATGTCCAACAGTCCTTGAATGGAGCATTAATTTGAAAGAGTTTCATGAAGCTCAGGCAGCAAACTTCACTGTTTGTGGCTTTTTGCTGCTGTCTTTCTTACTGAATACAAATACAAGTCATTCTAAATTTTATGTGTCAAACATTTGCCCTCAAACAAATGTTAGACCTGGCTTGAAGATCTGAAATCCACTTTTTTGCGAAAAAAAAAAAAGAATAATTTCTGCAAAACAAAAATAGTTTCAGATTTTTTGGCAGCATAAGAGTTTGTCCAGCAACAAGACTTGCATGATTTTGTGTGTGTGTGTGGGGTGTGTGTGTGTGTGTGTGATTATAGTTATAAAAAAAACAAGAAAAACTGCATTAATACAATCCTTTTTTCGATGTTTACTATTTTGAAACAAGCATAGAAGCACCTTAGTGTATGTGATTAAAAATGCTTACAGCTGATTATTCCATTTTGGGTGAGGCCTTTATGCCGGCAATAAAATGTGGGTTGGAATAATGCAATAAATGGTTATGGCAGTTCATATCTGCTGCTGAAGTCCAGTGGTGGGGCATGCATCTCCAGGACAGTCATTCATGAGCAGAGTGGCACTTTTCTTTCTCAACTAACTGATAAAGTGAATGACAGAGCATTTTACACCGCCAGACACTTGAAGACAGAAGTGCAAGAAGAAATGAAATGTGTAAATTAATTCAATTGACACGTTTAATTCACTGGAAAAACACCTCTAGGAATAAGTCAAACATTCTTAACATTTTCTGTAAATAAGCACAAAAATCTGCCATTGGGTTTGAAATCGATCTTACCAAAAATTCTAATTACAAGAACAAAATCAAGTTATTAAGATATTTTTTTCTAAAGCCATGATTCATTAGCTGTTGAAAAGCTTTTTTGATAAGATTATTTTTGGAGAGACAGAAAATAAGACAATTTTTCTTGGAACAGCGGTCTTTTTAGTTTCTTAGGATTCCATTTTTACAGTATTAAAACCTTTTTAATTCTGCTGATTTTGTGCATTTAAGTATTTTCAGGATTTCCACATTTTACTGGAGAAAGAACTTGAAAAGTGGAAAATTAAAAATAAAAAAAGAATTGACAAACACTTATTATTGCAGTCTTTAAATAGCTAACAATTTGGTAATCATACAAAGATCCATCACCACCACCACCATCTAAAAAAACAACACATTTCCAGCATCTAAAGGCAGAGGATGGATTTTTTGCTTTTCCTAGGGTTTGATCTTTTTCTAAATGAACCGATTCAGAAAAAAGGTGTCATGTCATTGTGGGATCCAACTTCACTGGATGAAAGGATGCATGCTTGTGTTATAGGAAGCTGCCTCAGGGGTCACAGTGCAGCCTTGTTCTGTGGGTGTGTGGTCTAAGGTTTACTTTCATGAGGATTTAGGTTTCTGCTGAAGAAAGAACTCGATTGAAGCTCTGCATTTAGTCACAATGAGTGATCAGTTGCTTTAGAAACAATGAAAAGCATGGCAACCAGGAGGAGAGAATTATCTAGGGCCCCAACTTAACCCTTTTTATTAAAAGATACTTTCGTAAAATTCCAAGAAATAAATTAAATTCTAAGGATGAAATTAACTTATCCTTTTGTTTTCATTCTGTTCTTTCTAAAATCATGATAAAATTACATTTTTTACAGAGGTTGGTTAGTTTCTTTGTCTTTGTTTGCTAAATACGGCTTAATCTGGAAAGGAATATAGAGGATTTGAAGTTTTAAGTGCAACTGGCTGCTTGGTGTTTTGGTTTTTGGTGCTTAAAAAACAAAAAAAAAATCAAGTAGTTGAAACATTTCTATATGATCAAGTAATCTTTTTAGTTTCAGAAAAACTCTAAAAAAAAAATGTAGCATTGGAAAACGCAAGAAGATTTTTCTTCTGGGCTTTTAAATTTACTGTTATTATCATTTTCTGGACGACTGGATGTCTCAGGTGGTTGGGTGTAGGACTGGTGTGCAGGAAACTTTGGGTTTTCTACCCAGGGGCACATAATCTTAACTCATAAGAACCCAGACCCATGTTTTCTTAAAAATAAAATGATGTGTATTTTACCACAAACCAAGTGGACCAAAGAATCCATTTCTGGTCATTTTCTGTCACACTGATGTCCCCATGGATTCTTGTGGGTTAATAAATGTGGGTCTTTAGGCAAGAATTTTTGCTGCCTACCTGGATCTTCCTGTGCCTTGGAAAATACAGGGTTGTAGTCAGGAAAGGCATCCAGCATAAAAAAAAACTCTGCCAAACCACCTGCATGAATCAGTGAAAGCTGCTTAGCCTGTGGCGACTGCTGACAATATGTGGCCAAAGGTGGACTTTTTTTCTCATTTTGGGTGACAGCAATTAGCAGTGGGCAAAAAACAAAACACTAATTGTAAAAAAAAAAAAAAAAATTTTTTTAAAAATAATCATAACAGTGGCCAAATTTGACCCAGAGAATTCGAGGGCTCTGGTGATCTATTAGTTTAGATGGTTCTTAGGTGACAAAGGAAGAACTATTCATATATAATAAGAACTTTCTAAAGTGATAAAGCAAAATAAGATTTGAAAAACTGAAACTATGGGGTGTTACAGTCCAGTTCCAGTGAGCAACATCAGTTCATCATATCAGTTTGACAACAGAGCAGATTTCAAAGAGAACTTCAGGTGAATGAAGTCGGTCCAGAGGTTAAGGAGGGATTGGTGAGCATGTCGTCACAGTTCTGTGTTTACAGGTGAACTTCTCAGAATTCTGTTGGCCCTGTGACACTATATACATGATGATGCATTGACTGCTGTGTTGACTCAAGGATTGGACATCAGTGACCTCTTCTGTCCTGCTTTTTGACAATCTTGAGTTGCTGGCATGGGGTTGCTAAAGTTGCAAAAGCATTAAATATTGAGAGATGTTTTTTTTCTTCTCTGGCTGATAAATAAATAAACAGTTCGGACCTCTTCCACCGACCCTTTACAGAATTAAGACCAGATGATGTGAAAATAAATGTTACCGTTAATCTGTAGGGGCAGTAATGTGTGACAAGCATTCAGCCTGCAAACACACACACACACACACACACACACACACAAAGGAGGCAAAACAAGAAACAGTGTGTCTGGAAAATGATAACCTGACATATTTGAGTATCTGAAAACCGGAAAATCTATCAATTAAATGCAAAAAATCTAATTGAAGTCTTAAAACTGCACATTAGTTTAAATAAACTATTACATTTTCTTTCAACTCTTATGAATCCCAGTAGTAAAAACAGTACTTTTAATTTATAAAATTACACACATCCTAAATAAAGTGTTGCAATCCTGAATATTGACACACTTTCCAGGGTGTGACACGCAGAGGTTTACAGTTTTATTGCGCAACGCCTTTTATTCTGAAGATCCAGGACGACAAAAGACTCCAGCAGTTGACACCTTTAGCAAGCGTTGACTTTTTCTGTCATGTTTTACACTAAGGTATCATTTATCCCAAACAATGCACCTTCATTACTCTTCAAATGTCTCCCTGTCAGTTTGTCTCAGAAACCCACAGTTTACGTTTAGTTTGCCACCTTCTCTTTTGTATCATTGAATCAGCTGTCATTTATCTCCAACAAAATATTGCCGGATGGGTGACAATAAATTAAGGTTTGCAGAAATAAATGTCCTGATTAAAAACATGTTCAGATGTTCAGAAACAGTACTGAAAGCAATTCTTTTTTTTGGGGGGAAGAATGTTGATGTTCTAGGAGCTTCTATCTACACCATCAATGACCACAAACTCTCTGATAAATTCCTCGACAGCTCAGACATCCTTCTGCTTCAGTCTTCCTCAGGTTAAAATTGTGTCTAAGGGCTACTTTGCCTTTGGGATGAATGTATGTCCAGACACCTTTTGCCTGGGCTGTTGAACCAATAGAGGAAAGTTTTTATGTTTGACCTCAAAGAACCGCCTCAATCAGAAGTTGTTCTCCTCATTTTTCAAAAACGGTTCAAAACGCGGCAGCATTAGCGAAATGTGTCAGTGTTCTACACTGTTTCTTTCTTTTTTCAAGTTTTGGGTCCACCTATGTGGGCAAGCTGCTCATTGGAAGTGTTTTCCAAAAGACTGCCTGCTGTGATTTGATACAAAAAGAATATTTGTTGCTAAACTTCAGTTAAATAAATGTATATAAAAGATGAAGTCACACTGATTGCGATGTTTTCAAGCACAAAGACATTTTGTCTGCAAAAAAAGGGTAACAAACTGTGGGAAAAATGAGCTGCCTCTGGTTCATCAAAGTCAATCAGAATGCTTAGAACAGGACAAAAAGCTGTGTTTACCTGAAAAAATGATTCTATAATCATTTAGTTGTGAAAGAAAACAGTCCTTACAAAATGGTCTTTTTTGTGGAAAAAAGGAGCTTTTTGCACCAAATGTATGTATTTGTTTGATACTTTGATGATTTTTGTATTCGAGCTCGTCTTTGACAGAAAAAAACACTTTAAGAAAATCATGCCTATGTTTTAGCTTTGTTCCAGTTTATATATTTGTGTTCTAAAATAAGTACCCATACAATATTTGCTACACCAAATGCTCAAAAAGTGCAATAAATTCTAAATATAATTCATATATGCGTCTAAATTCCATTGGAAAACCATCTTTTGAAAAACGAATAATAACTTTTGTTTGTAGACTACATTTAAGTCTGATAAAGTTAAAGACAAAGCACATTTACACTGAAGACCATAATCATTCAAAATGGTTTGAACAGTCTGAACTAAATTCAATTGAAGTGTTTTTTTGATTGGATGAAAATATTTTACAAAGGATACTCAAGGAAATCAGTAAAAAAAGAGATGAGTTTTAGTTGTGTGTCTTTAAAAAAATGTGAATGATCGAAGCAAAGCATAATTTTATGAGTTACAGGCTCTCATTGAGTTAAATAACTGTCTCTTTAAAGTGACTTAAGGATGCAGTACAAGTTGGAACAAAGAACAAGAATTTGTTTGATATTGTGTCAGAAAAAGATTTTAAAACGACTTTTATTTGAATTTTAGAGGCAGATATTGGATCATGTTGCAAAATAAAAATTCTATTCTGAAAAGTTTTTTTTAATTTTATTTTAATGGGTCACGCAATTTCAAAAACAAAGGTACAACTCAGAAAAATTGGATTTTATATAAAAGTAATAGAAGTCAGAAAAAGTCTGTAGTTTTCTTTTTTCCATTTTGACCCATCATGGCGCCCTCTGGTGGACAGATAGTGACACATTCAGCAGTGGGTGTTTTTAAAATAAACCTTCTAAAGCCAAAGTATGAAATTTGTCCAAAAGAGAACCCGTTTTAGATAAATAAAAAAACCTTACACACTTTTAAGATATCTATTTTAAATTAGATCAACAAATCACTGATATGGACTTCACTCAAAAAGATTCAATTGTGATTTTTCTTTTTTATTTTCTTTCTGTTTTTTTTTTTTTTTAATGAATGATCCCCTATCCCAGACCTGAAAGACAGATTTCCTGAATCACAATAGCATCTGCCCCTGGCTGTGGGTGTGTTGTTGGGAACACTTTGCTGAAATGCATCCAATATTTAGGAAGGGATGGTCTAAATAAGGGCTCAAAGAGTCTGTTGTGGAATGAGCAATGTGAAATGAAATCATGGCAGCACTTTAAATATGATGTTAGTCTCTAGACAAATAACTCCAAGATGCACATAAATCTAACAAAACATGTCATTCATGCACTAAATGGGTTAGAAGTCTGGAATTAACAGTTGAGATTTCCTTCTTTCAAAGGCAACAGGCGCTTGTTTTTCCGGATGTGCAATAAGACAGGTCAAAGGTCTCAAGAGAGAGGGTGAATTTATTGATTATTTTCATTCCAAAAGATCGTCACCTTAATATGGAAGCAGCCCACCCTCTTTAGACCATGTGACAGACGGCTGTGCGCTCTGTATGGAGCAGCTCATCTCTTTGACCCTAAACAGCCACATTTTCTGTGGTCTCTTTGCTCAGAAATGTCAACCACTGAAAAAATAAACCCCTCTCTGTGAAATGAATTGACTCTGCCCAATTATTTAGCCAAAAAAAAAAATAATGAGTAGCACCTATTACTTCTTCCTTTTTTTTAAGTTATACAAATAAAGCTACTGAGATCACAGAAACGTTGGCCTTACATTTTTTCTAACTAAGACTAGAGGTGACCGGTGAACCATCTGGGTGTAGCCCGCCCTCACCCAACAGTTGCGGACTCCACCAAGCCCATAATAAGCAGATGTAAAAACAATTGATGGATGAATGGAATTCTATCCAACGGTTTTGCAGATCAGTGGGTCTTATTGTGTTTGTTTATTCTGACCTGGCCTGTTTCTATGACACATTTCAGGTAGTGTGGTGTTTAGAGCAAAACCTGGCCCTCTTTGACTGACAGCTCTGTCTTTTTTAGAGCCTGTAACATCCCAATAAAAATGTTTAAAGTGCAAATAGCTAAATTGAAACTTTCATTCAAAGAGTGGATTAGTTTTTGACCAGCCCACCTGAATAACTGTTTGCCATTGGAGCAAACGTGAAGAAAATGGTAAAGTGGCATACTGCCATGACACGTTAATTAGCCAACAATTTCGACAAATTAGTTTGGAAATAATATCTACACTGCCTAAAAGAATAAGACATTTAATTGATTTTTCCATAAAAAGATTTGAAATGGAAAATTAATTATATTTCTGATTCGTTTTCAATGTAAACTTTGCTCAACCTCTGCTTAATTTAGATAACAAGAAAGTAAAAACAGTTTTTCTTTACTGAACATACACGTTTTTGAGATAAAAGTTGAACACAAAAATCAAAATGTTAACTGTGACCCAGAGTTTCATAAATTTGACGTAATATTACAGTAGTGGGATGTCCAATAGTCATGAACGCAGCATGAGTCTCGCGCGCCCTACATAGATTGCTGGCTTTTGGGGGGGGCGGGGTTCATTCTCTGCAGTCATTTAATGGTGGAGGGAAGAAATCCACTGTTTTGTTTTTTAAAATGGGGAAACTAACCGTTTTCTCTTTTGTGATTTTGGCGCTGGCGCTGCTGCTCGGTCAGAGGATCGTCACCATACGGTAAACTGGGGAAAAACGGAACTTTTGCAGGACTTTTGTCTGTTTTTTTGTCCACCGCTCTGAAGAAAGTTTGGCTTAAATCTGCAGCAGGAGATTCCTCGTGGATAGGGTGGTGGCCAACAATCATCTGCAGAACTGCGTGGAACTCAAACACCTGGGTGAGGAACTGTTGCACACTAAATGCAGGGTGTAGTTTGGTTTTAATCAAAGCATTTTTTTTTTTTTTTCTAGATCATGGGGCTGAGGATATAACCATCGTTGGAGACGGCCTTGCTTTTATCAGCTCTGTCAGTGTTTGAGTTGAAACCCACCCAAATGTACTTTCCTGCAGGTTAAAACCATTTGAGGTTGACAAAACAACCACTAAAAAAAGAAAAAACACGCCATTTTAGTGGTGCACCCCCCCCCCCCCCCAAAAAAAAAAAACCCACACACAACTTTTTTGAGGGTTAATTTCCCCTTAAAAAGTAAATTTGCAACTTGTGAGAAAATGTGCACAAATTTGATCCCTTTGAGTTATTATAAAGCAATCTACTGACTTTTACGGCAGAAAAAACACCTCATTTTCCTTGGTGTGAAGTAATTTAGCATGCAATGTAGTTTAACCACATGTTTGACCTTTTGAAGGGACTCAAGTACCCTGGATTACCAGTTTCTGATGTTACTGGGAAAATCTTCCTCCTTGATCTGCACGATCCCCGCCTGAAGCCTGTGGAGCTTCGTTTGCCGTGGAACTTTGATGTGGAATCCTTCAACCCTCACGGCATTAGTGTTTTCATCGACCCCAGCGGTAAAAAAAAAACAAAAAACTAGGCTTTAACTTATGTATTTGAACACATCACGAACAAATACTGCTAAATTTCAATATATCTACACCAGTTACACCCTCAATAGAGTTCTTTTTTAGGTCAGATTTGACACTATTGGCAAAAAAATCCCTTAATAATGAATGGATGATGGCTTATTAAAAGGATTTTTTAGGTTGTAGGTGTGTATGCTCACATGTATGTTGTTATCTGCCGGTCTTTGGAGTTGTAGCTACTCTTTCTTCAGTCTCGTGATTTAGTTATCTCACAGGGTTTCACAACCCCCTAGGAATTAAGCAATTTACAACTGGTTTTATTGATTTGATACATGCTGTAATTTGAATGACTCCTGTAATTTCTCTCTTACCACCGCATGCTTTGACTTTTTTTTTTTTTTAAACATTTCCCTGATGTCTTGCTGTGTCAGATGACTCGGTGTTTCTGTTCGTTGTCAATCATCCTCAACATAAAACCCAAATCGAGCTGTTCAAGTATAAAGAAGAGGATCGCTCCCTTTTGCACCTCAAAACTATCAAACATGAGCTGCTTCACAGGTGATTACATTTGTAAATATGTCATTTCTGGATTCAGGAAGCCCACTTTTAATCTTTTGTTTTTCCTTTCAGTGTGAATGATATCCTTGCTGTTGGACCTGAAAGCTTCTTTGCCACCAATGATCACTACTTCTCCAACGATCTCCTCAAATTTCTGGAGTTTTTCCTGCTACAGCCATGGACCAACGTGGTGTTTTACAGCCCAAAGGAGGTCAAAGTGGTGTCTGAGGGTTATTACTTTGCAAACGGCATCAACATGTCTCCAGACAAACGGTAAGGAAATCTACAAATGATGATGCTTGAGGTCCACATTTCATTGTTCTCCTTTAATGTCTGCAGACATGTGTATGTGGCAGACATCCTTGACCACAACATCCATGTTTTAGAGTGGAAAGAAGACAACATGCTGACCCGTGTGAAGGTAATTTCCCAGTTAAATTTCACTTTTGAGTTTTAAAATCTCATTTATTTTTGCTTTTGTTTATAGTTTTTGCTTAATTAGTAATGGATCATTTAGGAAAAACACAAAAGTCACATAATTTCAATTAAACTTTATTTGTATAGCACTTTTCTGCTACAAAGCATCTCAAAGTGCTTCCCATGATGAAATAGATAATAGTATGACAAAAATAGAAGTTAAAATAGCAAACATGGTAAAAAAAAATAATAATAAAAAATAAATAAATACACATAAAAACTCAAAACATGCATATCCCTCAGGTACAATCTAAGATGTCTTTTTCCATTATGACTTTCCCATCATCTGCATACTCATGCAGATGAGTTAATGTAAAAAATACATGCAGAATGACCCAGTTTCCTAAGGGTGGTTATTTGCTGTACTGCTACTGGTAAAACATCACATTATATTTAATAAAGGCAGATTTGGAAATGTAATTTAAGTTAATTATGTCCAAATTTTTTACCCTTCAGATTAATGTCAGGGTTGTCTAACCCTTTAACACTTTAGGTTTAGCTCCAGTGTTGACGTTCTTCGTTACTCTTTGACCGCTCACGCAACTAACGTAATTCCAATGAAATTAAAGTTGAGAAAAGTAGCTTTGAGCTGAAATGCAACACTTAACAGTGAACACAACGTAAATCAGTTGATTCCAGCACAGAATTCTTTGAAATGATGTTAATTACATAAACGGTCAAAAAGTTAAAATAGTTTAAAGAACCTGTAGTATTTTGTTGTCACAGGCAACATCTCTTAAGTTTTTTAGACTGGGTAAATCACATTTTGTTTTTGACGTTAAGCAAGCTTATTTTAGCCAATTGTTAATTCCATCAAGTGTAAAAAATCCTGATCCAACTTCATTTCCATCCCTTCCATTAACAAAGATGATGCCATCAACAGCATATATAATAGTTTCTCAAACTTATCATACATATAGAAAAAGATCTGTGTTATCTACAAAATATAGTACTCCTAGTATTGACCCTTGTAGGACCCCTGTTGTATAGGGTTTACATGAAAAAAGTTAATATATGACCACCGAAACTTGTTCTTTTATTAATTATTATTTTTTTTTTTTTTAGAATAGATTAGATTATTCTAAATTACAATACGTTTTGTTTTTCCTTAAGTTGTAAATTGTTGTAAACATGCAAAACAAAGTTCATACTAATGTCAGGGACAAAGTCTTAATGTCAGTGATTATTAAAAATCCAAGGTCGTTTGAACAATGCTTAATATTTTAAGAGCTGATTTAAAGTTTCTTTTTCAGTATAGTGGGGATTTATGTTTATCTGTTCCCCTAATGAATTTATTCTTGCAACATTACCAACCAAAAAACAGTGGAATGTAAAGCAAGAAAACAAGGCAAGCAGTCATCAAGGCTCTTGTAGTACAGGTGTCTTTCAGTTCCGACACAATCAATGAGGAGAGCTCATGTCTTTGCATCCTCACCAGACTGTAGATGTGGCTTCACTATGCGACAACATCGAGGTTGAACCCGAGTCTGGTGACCTCTGGCTTGGCTGTCACATCGACGGAAAGAAGGTTTTTCTATTTGACCCTAAAGACCCACCTGGATCAGAGGTTAGTCCACGCACTTCATTTTGGACGGAGTGTGAGATGCTTTTTAATGAATACTTTAATGTCTGCAGGTTATCCACATCCAGAACATCCATTCTGATCAGCCAGTGGTGACTCAGGTGTATGCAGATGATGGGAAAGTCATAATGGGTTCCTCCGTGGCGACCGTCTATGGGGACAAGCTGCTCATTGGAACGGTTTTTCATAAGGCGTTGTGCTGTGATTTCAAGTAAACAGTGGTTTCCTTTTGGATGCATTATAATAAAAGAAAAGATTTCCCTTTTTCTTTCCTTTTAACTCTGAGTATGACCATGAGTATGGCCATGCTGTTAGAAAAATGAACACGAGAAGGGGCTCATCACAGAATCAAAGTTCTGGTGCTAGTGTGCTTTTAGAAAGGGGAAAAGAAACTTGAACAAAATGTTCTTTCACTACTTGGGAAAAATTTGATTATTCTTTTTTTACTCAGGGTGTTTTACATGTTTAAATCTCAGCTGTTATTATTCTTTGTGTTTTTGACCAGAAATAAAATGTAAAAGTGAAAAAACTGTTTGTGCCCTTCTCTTATTGACAGAGGAACCCACAATGGCCATTGAAATAACTGGAAACTGACTGAAGTCAAGACTAAATAAAAGCATTAAAAGAAATCTGCCTGGCCTTCATTAAAATCAGACTTTGGTTTTGAAATCTTGTTTAACAGAATCATAAAATAAACTAATGAAAACAGTCTGGACAAAGTATTGGTTCCATGGATATCACTGTTTTGTTGCATAACCTTTTAAGGAATTTCCTGTAATAAAAAAGTACAACTGTTATAAGCGTTTGCGTGTGGCAAACTTTTATAAATATATATATATATATATATATATATATATATACATATACATATATATATATATATATATACATACATATACACATATATATATATATATATATATATATATATATATATATACATATACACAAGGAGCCCCCTCCCATTAATACTCGTATTACTCATTTCATCCTAGAATTGGCCAAGATTTTAGTACAGGTTTCAGCGCCCCCTCTGGTGGAGTCATGTAAACGCACCCTGGTGTGTCTGTCAAACATGGCCGCAATGAGGAAAGTTCTGATTGCTGCTGCTGTTGCAGCGTTTGCGGCGCTGTTTGGACGTACATTCCTAAAGTTGAAGTAAGTCATTGGATATTAAAGAGGCGCATGCAGATGATAGCTAAGAACAACAGAGTTTGGTGAACTTTGATTGTGTTGTGTTTTCAGAACTTGTGTGTGTGTGTTTGTGTTGTTTCCACAGGGACATTAGTCTTGCTTCCAGGGAAATTCCTGTGAAACACCTCAACTGTCAATACTTAAAAAACATAGGTATTCTTGTTGTGTTATTATATTCAAATCTTTTCAAATAATCATTTTTTTAAAGTGTAGATGTTGATTAGTTGTGCAAACCGATAAGTGAAAAGTTTGAAGTCCACTTCATAGTAGGTCAGGTGTCAGTAGAAGAAAGAATGAGTTTGTGTGATTTATTAATTATTATTTTTGAATCAGATTATGGCGCAGAGGATATCACTATACTCAAAGACGGACTGGCCTTCTTAAGCACAGTATGTGAGCTTTTGATCACTATTACAATGAAAATCCCTGCATAGATAAATTACTGTATTTGAAGATTTTATGAAAACATGAGTTAATTTTAAATCTTGTCACAAACTTTTTTTTTTTTAAACAGGGCCTAAAGTATCCTGGATTGCCTTCCTTCTCCGATGAACCAGGGAAGATGTATGTTTTGGATCTGCTGCACCCAAAAATGACCCCAGTGGAGCTCCAGATCAAAGGCCAGCTGGACTTGAGCTCCTTCAATCCTCATGGCATTAGTGTGTATGAAGATGAAGCGGGTGAGGAGCCGTGTGTGTGTGCAGCTAATATAACATTCATGATAGTTATTCTAACGGCAGATGTTAACCTCGTCTGTTAGAGCTGATAGATTTTTCGCCAGTCTGTGTTGTTATATCATTTTTTGGTTTCGGTTATTTAAAAAAAAGAAAACAATTGCTGTAAAAAAGTCAGGAATCTTGAAATAAGGTTTAAAACTTTACTTTTTTCTCTTTCTTTAGTGTTTAAATGTGTTCTGAACTGGATTGAAATATAATAGTTTTATATTTAGGAAATTATTTTTACATAAAGGTGTAAGTTTTTATCAAAGAAGCTTTGGCCAAACACTGTAGAATTATTAAATATGAACATGACTTTTTATTAGAGGTGTAACGATGATTCGACTTAATCAATGAATATGATTCAAGCAGATCAATCTGTCTGAAGCAAGCTGTTAATCAAATCAACCTAAACCAGAATTTTTTCAAAGTGAAATAAATCAATGGAAAATACAATTGGATTGAGGTGCTATAGGTCTAACTTATTAAAAACGAAAAAACGACCAAGTCAATCAAAGCAGTTAACACACATATGATGGCAGCCAGAAATGATCAAACCATCATTCCAGTCCAATGTATAAAAAAAACTTTGAATTTAGCGAAGACGTGTGACCATACAGTGTAGTAGAATTTTCTAATAATGTTCCCTTTGGATTATTTTGATGCGGAAAAACAACAGTGGGCTGAACTTTATGAAGCTAAAATGTGAATGGATTTACCGTTATTCGTGCTTACATTTTTTCTTGTACATATTTAATTTACACTTGATTATCTTGCAAGAAATACAAGAAATGTGGAACACTTCACCTACACTGTTCAGTACCCAGATTTTTATCTCTGAGTAACACTGGTTAAAGTTTTGGCTAAAGATGTCCTCGATCCATTGAAGGTCAGTGAATCGGGTCGTTCAAGATGAATCAATAACAAATCCTATTGAATTTGAATCCTATTGCCGAACACAAACGATGATCTGAATCAAATTTTTGTTAAAATAAATTACATCACTATTCTTTATAACAACCCTCCAATTTTGGGTGGAATAAAATCAAATTTGAGTATTTTAACTTGTTTTTTACGCACAAAGACTATGACATTTACTGCACACACTTCAACTGTTGGCCTAATATTACTTTTCAAATAGTAAAGCCCCTTTACGCACAATAAATGCAGTAAAAGTATATGCTTCTTTGCAGATGACTCCATATATGTCTTTGTTGTTAATCACCCTGAGCACAAAAGCCAAGTGGAGATCTTCCGCTTCGTTGAGGAAGACACACTTGTGCACCTAAAAACCATTACTCACCCTTTACTGCACAGGTATGTGCTGGATATGTAATAAAGCGGCTGCGTTGTGCTAATCGTACTGAACTTGTCCCGTTTTCCTCTTCATCAGTGTGAACGACATTGTTGCAGTCGGAGCAGAACACTTCTATGCCACCAACGATCGCTATTTTCACCATGAAGCTCTTCAGTTGCTGACCTTCATGTTTGACTTGTCCTGGTGCGACGTGGTGTACTACAGCTCACACGAAGTGAGGGTGGTGGCGGGTGGCTTGAAATCTGCAAATGGAATTAACATATCCCCCGACCGACAGTAATTGCCATTTATTGATATTTTTCAGAGAGAAAAATATATTTATTACACATTTGTAAAATAGAATAAGCATTTTTTTCTCTTTTTTTTTTCTTACAGGTATATTTATGTTTCAGATATCATGGACCACGAGATTGATATTTTCAAGAGAAATGAGGGGGAACAGTTAGCATATGTCAAGGTGATACTACTTTACCCTATACTTCATCAATTAAACTGAAATGTAAAAAAAAAATACTTCAGTAATTGTTTGTATCAAACTCACATAAGCTGTGGAACTCATGTCTTTTGACTCTTAGGACACTGGTTAAAAGCACATTTAAAGAAATGTGGCAAAACATATTGAAAGTCCCACTCTGATCCTCTTTGATCTATTTTAAAACATTCCCCAGTCATCTTTAATAATGATTATGCCGTTTTTAGCCCTAAATAAAAATGCGTGTTGTTATCTAGGACATAATTTCTGCAGAAAGGCAGGAGTTCATTAGAAATTCTCCTCTGAGTTCTGGGTGGGAATGTTGGTCGGAGCAACCCCGCCCCCTCTTTCTCTCCCATTGCAGAGCCGGAACTTGTGGCCCACCCAGCGTATTTTCTATGTCACAAATACAATCTTTTTCAAACCGCATTTTTTCGTCTGAGCCTGATTAGCAACAATTTGAATGAAAAAATACTCCGAAATGAAATTTTGAGCTGAGTTTTCTTGGACTACGGTCACATAATTAAGTGACTTAAATGCAAGTTTTTCAGCAGATTAGGCTGGTGGCCACGCGGCCGCATTTGTTTTTGGCAGTTGCATTTTTACAGTCCCTGCAGGGGTCCTGGACGTTTTAAGAAAAAGTACAAATTTAACGATTTTTGTGACGTTGGTCAGTAACCGCTCCAGCACATTCCGAGGTTGCGGGGTGGTAGTCCAGTGCTAGGGGGGGTGGCAGGAAGGCAGCAGTGCAATAATTAACTAGTAAGAGGGTCTCCAAGGTCCACAAAATCATCTAGTGATCAGCCGATTTCAGACTGCCACCCCCTGCCCCCATGCTGCCGTTCCACTGCCACCGTCCAATTGTTAGAAATCGGACGGTGGTAGCGCGGACATGGGTCGGGGGCCGGACAGAGATGACCACATTTGTCATTTAACGATACCGGCTAGCGTGGGTGCTGCATATAAATGGGGAGACAGCATTGATGCTGCATTATTATGACGTAATTAGCACTATGGCGACTCTAAGACCCCTGTATTGACAAATTGCGGTTAATGCTAAGAAGAATACGGAGGAGATAAATATTGTGATTGCTGCACAATTCATAGAAGAGCCATGCGCACAAGAAGGGTAAAGAAGAATCAGAGTCCTATATCATCAGAAAAATGCCACGAGAACTTTTAAAAACACTATTTTCTCCAGAGAAGTACTAAAGACAGCACTTGTTTACTGAGTCCCATTGACCTTGTGCATGTCTCTTAACAGTCTGTGGCTGTTGGATCCCTTTGTGACAACATTGAGGTCGACCACAGGACGGGTGACATATGGCTGGGTTGTCATCCCAATGGTTTGAAACTTTTAAAGTTTGATCCTGAAGATCCACCTGGCTCAGAGGTTTTACTTTTTTCTCCCCATCTAAAAAAATACAATAAATGAATTTCTCTGTAGTGCTTTTAACACTTTAACTGTGATTTCTGCAGGTCATACGGATTAAGAACATTCACTCAGAGCGTCCAGTCGTGTCCCTGGAGTATGGAGATGACGGCCGTCAGCTCATCGCCTCCACTGTAGCTGTTCCTTATGAAGGAAAGCTACTTATAGGCTCAGTTTTCCACAAAGCCCTACTCTGTATTTTATGATGATCTTTGTTTACATGAACCTCCAATGAGAACTAAAAGAAGCACTTTTAAGACATTAGATTTGCATAACTAATCAATAAAAAATGTCTTTGTTTGAATTTCATCAGTATTTCAGTCCAAAATTTCACTAAATATATCAAATGTTCTAACAAAAATAAGTTCATGCATTGCATAGTTGCGTTGAAACATCGGCTCTTCAGTACAGTCACAGTCTGTCATAAACTCTATCAAGTCTAAAGTAGAAGGATTCTCTGAGAACACAGTCCGTCGTTCAGTTCAGTTTCTTTCTATGCAGTTTTAAGAATTGTTCTACTCTTTTTTGCTGAAATATTTTCCTCTTTTTCAATGGTCAGACAGAACCCCTAGGCTCTTGTCTTGGTGACAGAATGAATACATTTTACCCTTTGTCATCACAGTTCAATTGAAATTCTTCCTCAGCCACCTTGCATATTGTAAATCTAGTGGCCCCACCGTCCGGATGCTGAACATTCTCCTCCTCTTTTTCGCCGCCTTTAGCTGACACAGAAAAATCTAGAGCATCGCTTTTAGGTCCAAAGACGCCGCCGCCTGTTATCTTCTCGTCATCTGAGGAGTCGAGCTCTTGAATGTTGTCCTGCTGCAGAAGCGCCTCCTCCTGCTCACTTTCCTCTATCTTGGCGTTGAGAAACGCCTCGCTGATGCTGATCATGCGTTTGCGGCGCGGCGAATGTTCCAGGGTCTGAATGGCTAAGATGTCACTGCAGCTTTTTGAGCGGTTGATGTTCTCGGGCGGCTTTTTAATCCTCGCCGTAATTCCAATCTGTTTGATGATGGTGCTGTAGTCTTCCTCCTTCTCAGAAAGAAAGTTAAAAATGTCAATGACAGATGGCTTCACGTCCAGGTTTTGTTTTTCTACCATAGGCTCTGGTTCAATCAGGTGCCGGCGCTTGTGTCGTCTTTTCTTTAGCACTTTGTGAGCTTCCACCACCATGTGGACGTTCCAGCTGAAGAACAGGGATAACCAGGCCAGCCCCATGTAAATCCATATTTCTGCACACACTCTGTACAGCCGGGGGTACTGGATGTCCGGATTTACACCTAAAATGACGGTCAGTGTTCAGACGTTGACAGTGGTCCTAATCCAACAATGACCTCAGCTTTTCTTACCTGCAACATAATCACCAAAGCCAACAGTTGTGAGTGTGATGAAGGAGAAGTAAATCCCTTCCAAGTACGTCCATCCTTCCACAGACATAAAAACAAAAGGAGGGATCACCAAGTGCACCAGCAGCCCCCATAAGAGGAACAACGCTGTGCAGGTAAATTGGACCTTTTTCTGGTACCGGTGGAGAAAAAAAAATGCATTAATATTTTTTTTTTTACATTTTCTTTTTTTTTTTAATTTTTGGGTATAGTGTCTGCAAAGCTGGTGAGACTTACCACTGAAATGCCTTTCCGAATCATAACCTGAGATAAACGCTTTGCTCGGTCTCCAAAGAAGGAGCCCAGTTCACTGAGCCACACCAGACAGAGGGGGATCCCACACAGACCGTACAGGATACAGAACACACGGCCCCCCTTTGTCTTGGGAGCAACATTTCCATAACCTGTACATCACAAAAAGGAAAAAGTGAAAAGGAGTAGAAACCAAGCAGTAACATTACTCTTAGCCTCAGCAAAATGTAAACAAAGTGTACTACGAGTATACTTAATCTATGCTAGAAGTGAAGCAGTATACTTGAAGTTAACCTTTTATATATTATCTGTACGATTAAAATGTTCCAATTTAGTTTAAAGAAGTTTTAGGTTAGGATATGTCCTACTGTACATGTAAATGCACTATAGCAGAGGTCTGCAACCTGAGGTTCCAGAGCCACATGCTGATATTTTATCCCTCTATTCTGGCTCTTTGGCTTTGAGGGAAAATGCTAATAATTTAAGCAAATTGTATTTGATTTTTTTGTTTTTTCTAGTTTTGGTTGATTTGTTTAAGTTAATTAAGTTGTGTCATTTATGTTTAGATTTTTAACATTTCAGATAAATGAGCAAATTGGTGGTAATACTATACTGTCAGACTGGTTTATGACTAAAATAAGCTTAAAGCCCACAGATTTCTTCTTGTTTATTGTTTTTTTAGGGAGGGGGGGTGGATTCTATATCAATGTTACTGTGTTTATATTTCATAGTTAAAAGAGAAAAAGGATCAAAGGTGCACCAAATAGAAAAATCCATGTTTGTACTTTATTACATTTTTACTTTTATTAAACCTGCTGCAGGGGGAGGTTCATATTTGACACAGGGTGTATTTTATTTTGAAAGGAACTGATGTCAAAATAAAAAGTAAAAATGGTTAAATATAGAACAATATAACACTGTCAAAACTCAACTATTGTTAATATTTAAAAGCTAAACTTTTTAAAGAATGACTTAATGTTTCCAAAAACAAAAATTTAACACTGAGGTCAGGTGGGCTTTGGTCAGAAAGAAACTAGACCAATTGGCTCTTTTAGTATTTTCAGACCCCTGGTCTGTATACTTGCTATACATAAATAGGCCTGTACTTAATAAAATAAACTTTAAGTGTACAACTTTTTGATAAAGGTACTTGGGGAGTAAATTATATTTATTTCAATTACAAATGCTTGAATAATAACAATTAGGGGTGTAAAGATTTGTTTTAACATGGATTTGATTCATATCATAATTTGTGGTTGCTGATACGAATTAGAATCGATGTTGGTTCATTTTGAATTATCCGATTCAGTCTGATTCACTGACCTAAGATCGCTCCAGGACACCTTTAGCCAAAAAATTCAACCACATAGATCATTTTTTGCTGCCATCACATATATTGTCCGCTGTGCTGGCACTTGATCGGTTTGACGTTATAGTAAAATAAACCGCCTGAATGAAAACGATACTTTCCAATATTGATCAAATCAATTGATCTCCTTTTGAAATGATTCTATACCATTTGATTAACAATTTGCCTCAGACAGATTGATCTGGTTGGATTGCAGGATTAAAAATTAATTGATTAATCGTCACACCCCTAATTATAATAATATTAAGATAAAAAAAAATACATTTTTGTATGTGTTTTGTCAGTAAATACAAACTTTTGTGGTAAAAAGCAAAATCTGGGACCTATAGTGGTGACGATGGTGGCAGCAAAAATGACAGAGTTGACCCAGTCCCACGTGTTGCGGTGATTGTCCCCGGTGATGGCCACACCTTGGCCCGCAGCCTCCGACGCAACCTGACAGACAAAAGCATTGTCTGTGTATCAATGACACAAAACAAAAGCGTCCCCGCCGATCACCTGTGAAAACCCGCATTTATCCAGGATGTTACATAACCAAAACGTTTTTTTTTCTTTTAATCTGGATTTTATTTTTGAAGTTGTAAAAGTTTCCCCTCTCATCCAAAAGGCTTTCTCAATAACAGTATTGAATACTAAAGGTATACACTTGGCTATTCTCATGTAAAATCCCCAAAATGTAAATAAAACACGCCCCGTTTCACCATTCACTTTTGTGCGTGTCCGTGCATGCACAGCATACCTATGGATAAATAACGCAACGGAGTTATTTTCCGCTTATATTAACGCATACTTAAAAACAAAACTAAGATTAAAACTAGCGTTTCTGTAACTTTTTCCTTTTCCTGAAAACCAAAACGAAGTTTTAGGCGACACAAAGGCAGCTCCCGCCTCCTTGCGTTTAGACTCCACTAAAAGCACAAGTCTGATCATTTTCACAGATTTATAGACGCTCAGTTGGTTCAAACTATGGTTTTATAAGCCCATAAATTCAGAAGAGGCAGAGTTAAACCCTTCCCACAAAGATAAGTACCATACCTCCAGGATCTCATCGAGATCCTCCAGGGTCAGACACTGGTAGGTCTTCAAAATGTTTTCCTTCTGCTGGATATATTTGTCTCTGACGGACATCCAGTTTGGCTCCTCGAGAATTTGGAAAACGGCCGCTCCGATGGACAAATAGAAGATGATACAAGAGGTTAAAAGAGGACCTTTATCGGCCATTCTGAGGTCATAGTTTTATCCCCTGAAGGACGCGCAGATCACTCCAACAACAGGGCTCTGCTCTGCTTTCTTCCTGTTTTTTTTTTTTTTTTTTTTTTTTTTTTTTCAGATGCAGATGCAGAGTTGCGCTACAACTCTCAGTTGGAACATAAAAACATGGGTCTATTGTTCAGCTGGTCAGGTGATGTCAAACTTTTGCTCTTCCTAGAAAAGGATTTTTATTTGAAGACAAAAAAAAAGTTTTGCTGCTTTTCTGACTGCAAATCTAATCCCAACTCTTCAAAAAAAAAAAATAAATAAATAAATAAACAGTTTCAGACAATCTTTGCTTAAACCCATATTAAATGTTGGGGACTGATATTTACACAACATGAGAAGATATAGCCTTTATCTATTCCTGTATAGGGTAAAAGATCTAACAAAAAAAGCAAAGTAGTCAAATGCAACTTACTACATCCATTTAAAAAATGATTATAAATACAAAAAAATTTGATTACGCAACAGTTTTTTTAGACTACTGTTGCTTTAGTCCTTTTCACAAAAATGTAAAATGATTGGTATTTCATTCGTTTAACTAGTTTTTTTTTTTTAACTTTTGCAAACCGTTTTTGACTTGATTGTATTTGCTAACTCAAGTTATAAATGATACCTAGGCTTTGAGGCAATGTCCCTTTGCTGTTTAAAAAAAAAAAAAACTGCATTAAATGTGGCGTCACAGTAGTGTAGCGGTTAGCACTCTTGCCACTGAGAAGATCCTGGATTCAAATCCCAGGTGGGATTTCTCTGGTTAGAGTTTGCATGTTATCTGCAAGCATGAGTGGCTTTTCTCCAGGCACCATAGTTTGCTCCCACAGCAACATGCTTTACCGGTCATTGATGACTCTAAATTGTCCATAATGTGTGTGTGTGGCCCTGCAACCAAATGACGACCTGTTCAGCGTGTTCCCCGCCTTCGCCAAATAATAAAAAGAATCCAGCAGGGTTCTGAAGATGGATGATGATTCTTAATTGTCTCAATGGGGGATTCATGCATGTGTGACTGTGTTGCCTAACGGAGCTACATGGTGTATCCCACCTTCACCCTGCTGTCTCTAAGATGGGTTCCAGCAGTCCTGTAACCCCAAAAGGAGATTCAGCTGGTTCAGAAAATGGCTGGATGGAGGCACATCTCCATTAAGAAACAGAAAAATAAACAAACAACACTGCAGCACCCAGGCTGGGGGGAAAAAACAGCTCAAGCACATTTGTCCTCCTAAAATAGAAGCAGCCAGTACAAAACTCAAGGGCGTGGTGCATGCAAACTCAGCTTCCAATAAAATCACCTCGTTCTGTGGTCCTTATTTTGAACATATCCAACATAAATGCACGATTCTTTCATGATATCGTTTACCTGTTCTACTGAGGTCTATTCCAGCCGACTTGGGGGCAGAATGGTTTGGCTACATTGAAAGATTTAAAAGCACACATGCTTGCAATTTACAACCTCCAGTTAAACTCTCAGGCATGGTTTTAAATTGAGGAAGGAAGCCAGAGGGCCTGGAAAAAACTTCAACACAAACAAGAGCAACTAAAATTCTCACCGAAGAACTAGGATGTGTACCACTGTACAACCAACACCAAACCAGATCATGAAAAAGAATAAACTTACTATTGAACTAGTGTGTTTGGAAAATGTTTTTTATTAATTAAATAGTCTTTTTTTTTTCTTGCTAACATGTCTCATGAATTTAAGTTAAGCAGCAACCACTAATAGCATTCTTCTGTTCTTAGTTGCTCACATTTGAACAACACTTAAACAGTAAATCATGAACTTCTGAGAAAAAAAGAATTTCAAAACAGTGAAATTGGGAAAATATGTGCAGCGGTAGGGCAGTTGACCTTTGATCGGAAGATTGCAGGTTTGATTCCCTCCTTGCCTGCCCACATGTTGAAGTCTTCTTGGGCAAGACGCTGAACCCCACTTTGCCACGGGTGGGAGGTTTGCAGCGAGCCACCATCAGTGTGTGAATGTGTGTATGAATGGGACTGTGACTGTAAAGCACTTTGGGCCTTCGAGGAAGGTAGAGAAGCGCTGTACAAGTATACACTATTGACCAAAATCATAGAAAAATGGAAAACTACAAATATAAGGACAAACACCATGTGTCATTCTGTTGAGGTATACATTTTTTGTTGTTTATTTCCTTGTGTATGGTTATTTGATGTGTGCTTTTATTCAAAACAGTTTGTTTTTTGTAATTTGACAGCATAACTGAGGTGTAACTGTCGAGCAACAAAATGTTCGCCTCAGGCCACCTGCAGCAGAGGGCACTGTGTGTTTAAGAAACACACAACAGGGGAGGTTTACACTACAAACATGACGGAAATTTGTTAGAAGTGGCACTTGTCAAGTCTTCAACTCAGAGTGTTGAGTTGATCAATGTGGGTGGATCCTGGCTGTTGTGTGCGATAGTGGAAAGAGGCGTTGTTCAGTCTCAGTGGGAGCATGCGTAGCAAGTTTGCAGGACTGCAATTTCTCTATTTGAGAATCCAACAAAAACATTTAGCAGCTAATGAAATTTGATTAAAAAAAGTACATTTTTTACAGACTGTCATTCATATATCATAACATCTGCTTAAATATTGAACTTAAAACTAATATTTTTAGTGTTACCTTGCACTTTTTTTAATTTTATAATAATTTTTTGCACTTTTAGACTTGTGAGTAGCTCAAAACAAAGGTAAAAATAGTATGAATCTCTTGGGGGTACACAGGGATGAAGCCACATGTTTTATATAACACAGAGGCAGATGTTCCTGTTGCAGCAGCTGCCAAACTAAAGCCATCTTTTGGGACTTCAAAACCTTTTTTATTTCAGAAGTCGTACACGCAGCTGTTGCTTGAATTTTTACAAAGGGGGCCATTACCTAAACAGAGTTAAAAAGTGTCTCTTACAAGACAAAATAATTTACTTGTTGCAATTGGACAGGTGTTTTGGGCCAGCACTAGGTTCAACTCAAAATGCCCAGGTGATAAAAGAAAAAATGAACGACTTGAACCTTCAAGCCAAAATAGAATTAGTGTGGCACTATCTATAGGAGGAAAGTAGCAGAAAGCCGGTCCAGTGTTGGTCTAATGTGAAACTTGATCGTAGATATTTAGTGACTAGACTAATCATCTCTGACAGGAAGGGTGACAAATGAAGTGGTCTGGCCATATTGATCCACCAAACTTGACTGTTTTCAATGTTTTGTGGGACGGAGTTAAGTGAAAGCTTCTGTTGAGTCCATTTACCTGCCAATCACAAACAGCAACCCCACTAAATTATGCAGGAGTTTCATTTGACGGTAATACGGTTGTCATTAAAGGAAAAGAATGGAATAAATAAATAAATAAGTAGGCCATACTTTTAGTTAATTGTTTTTTTTTTTTAAACATGGAAGTACCAAACAGGAAGTACTGGTTCAGAAAAGCCCAGACTTCTATAGACAAGCAAACAGCTATTACCCGGTCATTATATTTGTCAGAAGAGCCATTCTCTGACACCTTTTTTTTTTTTTTTTATCAACATCGTCTTGATAATTCTAATTTAATGTTTTTTCTCTGTAGTGCAAATTATTCCACTGACCAATCAGATGTCTCAATAAAAGTATGCTGTCTCACGTCAAACTTTTGACAGGTTTGATAGATAGATTCTCCAGAGTCTGCCTTTAAGTGATAGCGGTGTGGACTCCAACAAGCTCACTCCTGATTTGCAAGAGTAGTTGCCATCAAACTGTTGCTTATTGATGTTTACACTTACTTGGTCATCTATACGGTCATTGGATATTATGCCCTCCTGAAACCAGCTCCTTGTGGTCAATCAAGGAATAGCAAGATAATTCTGGGAACAGAAGGAAAGAAGACTCAACAAGAGTTTAAGGGTTTCAGATAAGTTTCTTCATGACAAATTATTAAAAATAAAAGGATTTAAAGAGCTGAATGAAAAATGCCAAATTAATACTTGATATTTAATATGTAAATGTTTACATATTAAAAAGTCACCACAATGAATCTTGAAGGCTCAAAACATTCAATCTACCACAGAATGTATGGAACTACCAAGCATGTGTACAATAATAGTGAGGCTTACAAATTGGTAACAAGCTACTGGTGTTACAGGCTGATTACCCAGGAGCAGGCTCAGCTAAACTGGGAGAAAGTAGGCTAATGTAGTTGAGCCTTTAAACACATTCCTTGGACGCCCAAACCCGGCCTTCAGGGGCATTTAAAGACCTGATAAAAGCAGGAGCACAAACATCCATAGCAAACGCTCCAGTGGGCTTTTTGCCTTGCAGTAAACAAGTCCTTGTCCGGCCTCTGTGAGTCAACCTCCAAATTCTGATCTCCACCCATCACCACGAAAAGTGCTTCGTCATTGCGTCTGCGTCACCGCCTCCCCAGCAGGAACCTGATCTTTAAGTTTCCCACCTGACTTGAAGGCAACAACCAGCAAAGCGGAGGAATGAAGGCGGGGAAAGCCCTCAGAGGAATCCTGCTGAGCGCTCAGGTACACCCGTCTTTCCCAGACACCTCCATCTGAATTTCTGCACCTTTCCCCCCCCACACTCTTTAGTATCAATATGTTCTCGTTTTGTGGTTGCGACAGCGCGTGAGGCGTTCATGTGTTTAGCGGGATTGTGTGAAACGCGGTGAGGTCAGAGAAACCTGTGGGGCTAAACGGGGCGGAAAATACTGGCGCGACGGCATAGCGCGGTGCCAACTACCCGCAACATTTCAACCACCACACTTAGATCAAACCAAGCTGAATGAAGCTTTAATACGTGGGATCTACTTTAATGAAGCACAAAAAGCTAATATTTGCAACTAAACTGAATTTTGATCAACAATAAACATGACATATTGACTTTATTTGTGGGTTTGCATTTTAAAGTTTGTCTTAAAAAGTCAAAATAAGTTCAAATAGTGTCATGTGAAGTCCTCTCACATTAACTGAATTGTTTTTTTCTCCTGTTTTTCCATGTTATCCTGATGTTGCCGACTGGAACTAAACATGCACAAATGATGTGAGTATAAAACTATTCTTTAAGAGACAATAGATATATAGTTATTACAGCTATGGTGGTATTGAAGTATTGCACTCAAATATATACTCCACTAGTATTTACTTTGTGTGCATCATTATATGTTTAAAAAACTTTATTTTAAACAAAAAACAAACAAAAAACAACTCAATTTTAGTCAGGCTGTATGTAGAAAAATATCAACTTTCAGAAATGTTATAATGTTTATTTGAGGCTCAGTAATTTTTGTGGGGGGAACAAATTCAATTTATTTTAAATAAACCAGGACAAACGATTATCCTCAAATTAGTTAGTTCTAAATGAAAAAGACAACAACAAACAAACAAAAAAAGTACCAAAGCTGGTGCCTTCATCTCCATTTTTGGGAGGGGTTTTAAGGCCCTCTCCCTAAAGCCTTTGAGCGCCAACATGTTTTATCTCTGCAGAACACATGTTTGCTTCATGGATCGCCCCGCTGTGAAACTGGTGTCAAACAGAGGGGGATTCCCTCTTAAAGAATATTTTGGCTTTACTTAAACACTTGTTATGTACTTTTAATTACTAGTTTGACAATAAATCCATAATTAAACAATCTGGCTGATGTTTTCATCAATGTGCTGTAGCTGTAGAAGATAATCAAGGTTGGGGTATTTTGCAAAGTTTGACATCAGTCATCACACCATGCATAGATATTTGATATACTGCATCCACAAGGTGGCAGTCTAAGCCAAAAAAGAAAAAACGTGGACATTACAGTTGGCTCCAATGAGCAAACATAATGCAATACCTTGCAGAGTATCTACCACCATTTTTTTTTTGCACGACAAGTTTTGGGATGTCTTGTTTCAAGAAGTAGGTAAAGGTCAAATCATATGCAGGAGTGTTGTTTCCTTAATAGACTGTTGTTGGATGCACTTTTCCATCTCCTCTCTGTGTTGTTCACAGACAAAATCCTTAAACTGCAGAAATAAAGATATAAAAGAGGGCTTTACCCTACCCGCTTGCAAGGAAGGAGCAGGAGAAACACGAAGCATTCCTGATTCATAAATTCTTCATGACATAATGGTGTGCTATGAATATTGATGCACAGTTACCCTCCATCCAGTTGGTGCTCCTGAGAGCTCAACACAAGTAAAAAAAAAAAAAATCCCTTCAGCCAGTGTCTTTGTCGCACGCAGGCGAGTTTTCAGCATCTTTGAGTGGTCATTGTGTAAGAACTGAACGGAAAGGTGGCAAAGAGTAAGACTGAGGTGAACTGCAAGGTAAAGGGAGATAAACTGGGCGGGAGCCGTGTGACAGATGTTATGCAATCACATAGTGATGATGCTGGAGAAGGATAAAGAAGTCCGTATAACAAACATAAACCCGATCACTCTGCTGGAGTAATGCACTGCGCGCGTTCCCTTTTGAACAAATGAGGAAGAGCGGCGGGGTGGAGGCTCGGATGTTTACCTCAGTGGTTTGGGTGTGTCTCCAGCCTGAGTGCTAGGAGTGGGTCGTCTCAGTGTCTGTGGTTCCAGGCTGTTCATGTCTCCAGGGACTGTGGGTCTGTAAGTGGTGCTGCTGCTCCTCTCCTCCCCTCCGTCTCCACTCTCCTGGGCCCAACTCAGCACCTGCTCCATGCAGTCGGCGCAGGCAGGGCAGGGCAACGGTTTCCAAGCAACTAAAGGCTCTCTCTTCACACACCTTACCAATCAGATCTACCCATTCAAAGATCTGATTTAAATCAAGAAATAAACCACTTCCTAAAGTATCGCCTAACTTTTTAGTCTGTCTCTGCGGAACTCCCATAAAAGCTTTATATTTTGGTAAATATTTAACTCAGCTGGTTATTGCATTGCTTTGGCTTTACGCGTTGTCACTTTGTCACCAAACTGCATATATAATGTCCCATTTCCACCTTTTTTTGCTTCATTCATTTCTGTATCTTCAGTTTTTCTTGTAGCTCTTGGTGCATTAAGCTGGTCAGACTTCTCCCCTATAAACTGAAACAGAATGTGACCCAGGAGTGATTTGCATGCCACACCAGTCTACCCATGCAAGACAAAAAAAAAAATGTGTTGGTGCCTCATCTCGTGTAGTCATGAGAATAATAACCAACCCCCTCCGCCTATAAGCCGTATGTCCCTAATGGGGTCAGGCAGATGGGTGGAGAACATGCTGGGCTTCCTAAAGACTTCCAGTATGTTTGAGCATAACTGAAAGTGAACACAACTTGTCTTTTATTTGCTGTGGGTTCTGCTGGTATCCATTTTCCCCCCCTGGTGTTTTGAATCCCAGGTTTTAGTCTCATTAGTGGGTTCAAAACTTATCATGGACATATTGATCTTGCTTCAAAGTGCTTGCCTGCCGTTACTGGACATTGTACTCTGTTAATGATTGCTTGCTTTCCCCCCATTAACTCAGGGGGTTTCTGTAATGTAACTGGGTGTAACCACACTTATGAACAGATAGATAGTTTGCTGAAACTTTATCTTTTTTTCTTCAAAACTTTGTAGTTTTGAACCCGAATTTCGCTGGTTTCGGAGGTGAATCCAGCATTGTGAGAAAGTTGTCTCCATCTCCAGCATCGTTGCGAGGCGTTGCTGGGTTGGTTCAACTCAAGTCCAAGCTTCAGCTGGAGGCTCCGCCCCTTTACGAGCATCGGACACCTTCGGCACAACAAAGCATGCGTCGCCCCGAAACATTGTTTCTCTGTTAAACGAGCGGAATATCGCGGGCTTTCTGTGGATTTTTTTGCGCCGTTTTCTCCTCTCTTGATGCCAAACATAGAGTAGGTAAGCTCGTTTTAAGGGGGTGTGTTTCGCTCGCTGGTGTATGTTTTGTTTTACATTCGGCGCCATTTTCATAAAGAGATTTTTTTTAAATACCCTGGCACAGCGGTCCGATTCAACCGCCTTTCGCTCTAATTAAAAAACAGAAGATTTAAAGGTTTTTCCGGGCTGTTATTTATCCGAAATTAATATATAGAAATTTCTACATTAACTTTAGTGATTCAAATCTTACTTTGTGTGGGTTTTTCTTTAAAGCTCAGCGATAGTCTTGTAGAATGTTAAATAAAAGTAGTCCCTGCTGTTGGCGGAAGCAGCGATTGGTTTGTTGTGGTTGTTGCCGCTTTTGCATGTGCGAGTTATTTATTTATTTATTTGTTTATTTGCCATTTTTAGGAAAGCTAACATTTAGCAAAACTGAGAGCAAATTCGATTTTTTTTCCCTTTAAATTAGTAACATTTGGCGAAAATTTTATTCAATTTCAAGCAATTGTTGTGAAAGAAAAAGTTACTCTACGTTATTTTTTTAAACCAAATCTTTAAATATAAGGAATAGTGTTAAAAATGAACCCCATATTGGTTTGTTTGCGTCCCCTTAAGTATTTAAGATATGGTTGTATTTTTTTTAAAAACATAATAATGATGTTTCAGAGATGGTCTGCTTCAATTTGCCATGATTCTGCTTGATGCGTCTTGCTTCTTCTGCTCCCTGGAGGAATGTTTGGGTTAAAAATACCCCATCTTGGCTCTAAAAGGGGAGGAGGAGGAGTGGGGGCATTTCTTTTTATGTTTGTTCCTCTTGCCCGTGTGGCTCCTAATGCACTCAAGTGAAACTCATCCAATAAGCCTCATCTCCGATGATGATACTGCTGAATATATATAGTCAGATAATCTTTTGCGAGGAGCTGCAGATGTGACGTATGAGGATGAGGATGAGGCAGAGGCTAATGCAGCAGAGCTGTGGTAAACACTGAGGTTGAAAAGTGAGAGATCCAGGTGCTCGGGGTCTCCTCTGCTTTGGAACGGCGATGCTGCACGCACACACAGACACACACACACACAGAAGTCCTGAAGTGATGTTGAGGGATGTTTCTGCTTCTGCTTTTGTGAGAGTGAGGTCATCTAGGTCCCAGAAGAGCTTGCTGGTGTAATCCTCTTTTGGGAGTTATGATGCATTCGTACAGTTAGACTACCACTCTGCAGGGCGAGTACGAGTAGAGCTGGGATGGACAGCACATTCCTAAAATGGCTATGCTCCTCTCAAAACAAAGATTTTTGCTGCTGCATTAAAACACAATTAATTAATCAGTAGTTTGAATACTAATCAGTGCCATTAATCAATGAATCCATTTATATTCCAGACCCTCTTCAATTAACTTAGGCCTGAGGCCACAAGGGTTGGCTAATGGACAGTATGTCACAGAGAGAAACTGTAAATAAACAGCTGTGCACGCTCACATTTAAGGACGCACTCCAATGAAAATTGTGTTTTTGGTGTTTTTAACATGTTCTTGATGCATGTTTTCTTATGGTAGAGGTCATATTTAAAGAAAATTAAACAAAAAAATTGTATTTCTGATTATTTATTTTTTCAAGTTGTGAATCAGGAGCGGAAGAAGAAATGCCTTTTGAAAACGCTTGTTGTTTCATAAAATTGTCAAGACACAAGCTCCCTGCTCCGCTCCATTCTGACACATCCATTTGCAAACGTCTAGATCAGGGATGTCAAACTCATTTTCACCGAGGGCCACATCAGCATAGTGATTGTCCTCAAATGGCCAGATATAACTTATACATGTAACTAAATGTAATGAAAAATAACCGTAACTACTCCTTAATGTTAAATAACTCATTTATTTATTTATTATAACTTTTTAAACGACAATTACAGTTGCATAAATAAAATATGTTTGCTTGTTACTCTAGCTTAAATCCTTTTACATTTGATTCTGTCAGGTTAGGTTATATGGACAGTGTATAGTTGCCCAATCCGATATTTCAAGTCCAATTCCCCCTAGATATGAATAAATACACACCAATTATATTTTTTATTTTAAGAAATTCTATACTTTTATTCTCTGGCAGATGACATAAGATGACATGGCGGGCCACATTTGGCCCACAGGCCTTGAGTTTGACACATGTGGTCTAGATCCACGAACGTCTTCGTTTTCCTCTTCCAGCTACACTTTTTTTGCAGCGATAATGTTATATGTTGGGGTTGTCAGGGTCTCTAAGCTAGCGGGAGAGTGAGAAAACTGACTGATGAGGGGAAGTGGGAGTGGTCTTACTCCTTGCCAACAGTCCCGCCCACAACTCAGGGGTGAATTTCTAATAAACTACTGACGCTCTGCAGAAACGATGTCCTAGAAAATGACAGGTTTTTTGCTAAAAACAGCGGTATCATAATTAAAAGACCACTGGGAACGCTATTACAATTGATCAGAAGACGGTTGATGTGGGACTTTAAACACAGTCAGAATAACCTGCTGGTCTTTTGGACCGTGGAGGAAGCTCCTGCATGCACACAGCGAAAGCATGCAAACTCAAGCGTTGTCTTTTGAAAAATTTCATCTGAAAAAAGTTCCTGTAGAGCGAGTTTCTTTTTGTGAGTGTGTAACCTAATATCTTTCTTCATGTGCCATGAGGGGCTGGAAGCTCCTTCTGTAATGGGCTTTGGCTTGGCTGAGACTTGAAATGGATTCAGAATTGCTTTCAGGGCAGCCACAGTAAATCAATCACACCACTTCATTGTTTTCCCATGTCGCCTCATGTTACAGCATCAGGCTAACAGACCATCTGTGCGTATCGATTAGTCCAGGACTGGATTTGGGAAAGGCTTACACACAGAGAACTTACGGAAATAAGCCCTTGCAACTGAACATCACTTTGTAACTTTAAGAAAAAAAAAAAAAAAGCGAACCGTGTTTCTCCACGTCAGAAGGATTCGAAAATGTAACTGGTGTTGCTGGGCAGGTTTGGGAGCTGAAGGAACTGTTTTGTGCGACACGTGGTAGCTTCTTGGTTGGCATGTGTATCAGTGTTTACTTAGGAGCTGCCATGTGGCCAGAGCACCACGATCTTGGCCTTTGTTTCATTTCTGTTGATTTTTTTTTTTTTTAGTCACATAGGCGGAGCTCTGCATAAAAGCATGAATCAGCAGAGCGGATCACAACTGCCAGCTCTTCTGCCTGCTTCTCTCTGCCACTCACAAACTGAGACCCGGGCGGTCAGCGCGGAGGGAGGTGGTGAGATAGATGCTTTAGGCAGGTAGATGGAGATAATCTGACTTGGTCACTTGAGGGACCGATTATCTCTAAACTCCTTTTAATTCTTTAAGCCTGCTCTCTGTGTCCAGGAAACATGGTTTCTGCATGTTCGAGTGTTCCTCCGAAAGCATTTAAGAGTTTTCCTTCAGTCCAGGCGAAACCTTTAACAAAGAAGCTGCGATTAAACCTTTCAAGCCAGGTTTTGCACATGTGCATGCATGTCGGCACATGTTTGCACAAACATGGTTGTCTGCAAAGGCCAACTATTAAGTCCCTGCATCTTGTGCACATGCAGCTATTTATAGACTCTACCTTCTCCTCCCCCTTTGATGCCAGCATTTAATCAATCTGATTCAACTGCCTACATTTTTATTCACCATCACTAAACAAACTGTAGATTAGCAAAATAACATGCATTAGATCTTCTCGAGTGATCATTATATGCATCAAATAAATAAATCCAAGCTCGCTGGAGCTCCGGTCCTGGGATTGGCATCTCAGCCCTTTGTGAGTAGACTCTCACCAGAGGGTGGCCCACTTCATCTATAATTTAGCTCATTACATACTCTAATTATGCTGCATCCAGGGCAGCGGCCCTTTGAACAGCACGGCAATATTTAATGTAGCTGCCATCCCATCAAAGCGGAGGAAACATTTTGTCGTCCTCCCATAGATTGATGGCACACTCGGAGATCCTGAGGTGGGGCCGCGATGTGACTGGGCTCTGCTCAGCTGGCTGACTGCGGAGATGTTAGATAAGCGCTGCAAAATGGAGGAGGAGGAGGCAGACGCAAGCTCAGCTGGTCCATTAGGAGTGTGTCTGTTTTCTGACAATCAGAATTGAGATGACGGAGCATTAAAACACCCAGAGGAGGCTGTGGGCACTGAAGCGTGAAAGGTGTGTTTGCATGTGTGGTGACCTAGGATATGGACCTATAGGAGGATTGGGGGGGGTCCTTATGAGGGGGAAGGGCAGGTGGGATTAGTAATAGAGTGCAACACAGTTATTGGTCACTGGACACAAACAAAGGAAGGGCTAAAGAGGATTTGTTGGACGTGCCCCCCCTGCCTCCTCTTCCTCTCCTGCTGTCCTGTAGTGGGAACTGCGTGGTATAGAGATCCCGGGTGAACCCTGTGGGGCGTCCCTGTACATCTGGACTATTGGTCCGTCTGCTTGTCTGGCATTTAGTCCTCCCCCCACTCCATGCCGAGTTAAGTGGGACTTGAACTACATATGGAAGAAACAAACAGCACCAGTTAGGTCAGAAAAGAAGCATTCCATGTTTATTATAATGGAGCTTTGTAAGTGATGCAGTGTTCTCCAAACGATTGTATGATTGTCGTCAAGGGTGCTGTTTGTGTATTTTTATTTATTTATTTACTTACTTTAGGGCTGGGTGATATAGCCAAAAAATAAAACCTAAGATTTTTATTTTTTTTTTACCCACACCAAATTCGATTTCTGATTTTAATGGATTTGTTTTCTCCCTCCCTTTACTTTCTTTAACAAAAATTACAAATGACAGAATATATTTACTAAAAACTATTTTATCTGAACATCTCCTTTGGAAGTTGTCCTGAATTCAAAGCACATAAACACAAGCCGTACAAATACTTGTAAAACAATGTGGCTGGTGTTTTGTGAGCTGCCACTTATGGAAGCATATTTCAAAATAAAAGTCCATTTTTCGTTTTATTATTGAGTCAACAAACGCAGCTTTATTGTTAAAATTCAAAAAGCACTTCCGATATAGAATTTTATTTTGAAATATGAGACGCATATGCTTCCATAGCTGCTAGCTTGAGCATCTCATAATGAGAAACGCTTCTCACACTCGACGGTGTTGAAACTAATTCGTCATTCTTCTACTTTTGGAAGCAACAGCCTTCAAACAGATTTTGCAGCGTGGGGTTTGTTGCTCCAAGCCTGAAGTCATAAAATCCAACATTTCCGTAAAGAACCAGTTTCTGTTTTGGGAACAAGGCCCTCCTCTCGCTAGCTGCCGTTAACGTTTGTTTGTAGCTAGAAACAGATGGGCTGACCTTCCTCTGAACAACGGAAGCCCATGAAAGCAGGAAATCCAGATTTTCCCCCCAAATGAATCAAATTTTAATTTATTGATAAAATGTATTTATTCATTTTATTTTATTTATTAAATGTATATATTAGCCTTCATTTAATCATTTTTGTGGTGTGATTTATTGACAAGATGCGTGACATAAACTTATGTTTGTCAACTTCTTAAATTTGTTCTGGTACCTTTTTTTTTTTTGGACATTCATCACATTTTGGCAGAGATTCTCATTGTCTCCATAATGTCTCCACCGACTAACAATGAGCAAAGAGGTAAAGTTTTGGACTCCAAACCCCAAATCGTACTTTATTTAAAAAGTTGCTTTGTTATGTTTGTGCATATTACTTATCTTATTAGCTGATTATGTGGTGAACTGGAAAGTGTAATTTAAAAGTAATGATTCATGATCTAACCAAGATTTAATTTAAAAAAGTGACAGCTTGATAGATTTCTTACTGTCATCATTACTTTGGATGGAGAATAGAAACAGCAGACCCGCCCACTTAGGATGGACATGTGCAGCGTGAAGAGCCAGCAGCATGGGCGGATGACCCAGGCGGTGCTAATAGGCAGATCTGGAGCAGAATGCCTCCTTTGTGTGCGTGCAGTCTAATGAGCCTGTGACAAGCCTTCAAAACTCGATGTAGATTCTCTCTTCAACAAGGAAGGCTATTGTGTGTTGAATTCATGTTTGTGTGTCTGAGTGCTGTTATTGAGCTAGATTATTATCTGTGGGTGGCAGTTAGCTTCATGTTTCACAGAGGAATGGGGTATGTACCTAGGAAGGGTTAAGAATACATGTAAGCTATTTTTCAGATAAAGATTTGAGTGGAAATACATTATCTAGATATGAAATATGTCTTTTGGTTATAGAATGGTAAAAACACAAGCCTGGGTATGAACTTGTGGATTTTTGTTTGTTATTACGAGTAATTATATTTTAGCAGAAAGAATGAGGGATGTCACAATTCTCCGCTTGAAAGTGAACCGTATGCAGCACCACTGAATGGAATCGTGGGGAAAGTAAATCGGTGCATCTCTACAGCATATTTATGTTGAAAATGTCAAACATGTTTTGTTCTAAATTGAAGGATTTATTATTGATTGTTTTATTACATTACACCAGGCTTAGTAAGAACTTAAAATGTTTTTTTTTTTCATTACTTATTTATGAGCAAATAATAAAAAAAGGAATTTTCAGAATGTTTAGGTTTTTGTATTTTGTAATGTTTATTTATAATGTACAAATCCTTTATGGAACCAAAACAAAACCGTGACCCAAAAATAGAGGTTTGATCCGAATCGTGGGGAAAGTCAACGGTTCCATTCCTTGTAAAAATGTACGTTAGTGGGTAATTTTTGTTCAATCTGAACCAAGTTCCTTTTGTTTGACTGTAAATGCTACCATATTTAGCATCAAATGCAGGCTTGATGCTTTGCTGACGTGCACAGAAAGCAGCATCTAAATGTTATCTTTCCACATCCGGATTACCCACCGCAGAAGCCGTGTGATTATGTAAAGTTCCCATCAAATATGTACTATGGGCTGTCCTCTTGTGTATTACTAATTTCTGTAGAAGATTACTGTTTATCTCTACTCATAAGCATTGTTTTTGTTGTTCCTCCATTTTATAAATCTGAAGTAGTGTTTTATAAATGAAGCTCTTTACGTTTTTGTTGGTGTAAAGCAAACTCTGCATTTAAGAATGACTTTTATTTAGTCTAGACCAGCAAAAAGTGGAGACAGCATTTCTGGTGGGGCATTCAAACTGTATTTTATCATAAACACACGCAGTATGACATACAGTGAACTGCATTGTACGACTGTACAAATAGTTGTAACACTTGTGGCGCCGGTTGTGTTTGTTAGTTGATTTCTGTAGACAAACATTATGTTTCACATTTCCTGATCCAAATATAGTTTTAGAGGATGCTGTGACATCCACAGTGAACGTTTCCTCATCCCTCACTCCTTTCTGTTCTCCTTCCCAGTGGCTACAATGACAACAGAGGCAAGTGCAGTGAGTGAGGCTGACACTGAGGGCAAGCAGAAGGCAAGTGGCGCCACGCCTGAACCAGAATCGGAACCAGAGAAGCAGAATCAAGACGCCGCAACATCCGAGAAGGAGGGAGAGTCCAGCAAGAAGGCCCAGGAGCAGGTCGCTGAACCTGGGCCTGCAGATGCAGCTACATCTCCTGAAGAGGAGCAGCTGAAGCCTCGCACTCGGACCTCTGCCGGCAAGGGCCTGTCCCGCCTCTTCTCCTCTTTCCTGAAACGTCGCTCGCAGTGCTCGCAGGACGGCGAGGGCTTTGAGCCGGAGAAGGCCAAGGACGAGAAAGCAGAGAAGGAGGAAAAGGCGGACAGTCCAGAGGAAGAAAAGGTGGAAGAAGTGAAGAGCGAAGGCAAGGAGGTCCAAACTGCTGAAGAAAAAAGCGAGGTGAAGGAAATTAAGAAGGAAGAAGAGAAGCTCAAACAAAAAGAGGAAAAAGTTGAAGAAAAGGTCGAGAAAAAAGGCAGCAAAAAGAAAAAGAAAGAAGCCAAAAAGAAGGTCGAGCAGACGGTGGAGGAGAAAGTAAAGGAGGATCCGTCAAAACAGGCAGAAGAGAAGACTGAGAAGAAAGACGAGACGAAAGAGGAGAAGGCTAAGCAAACTGTCGAAAAAGAGGAGGAAAAACCAGAGATAAAAGACGAAGAAAAAGAAAAGGATACCGCTGAGGTCACAGAAAAGGACGCAGACACTGGGAAAAAAGAGGAGGAGAAAGTTGACAAGAGAGTCGCTAAGAAAAAGGAAAAAGAGGACAAACTAAAGAAGAAGGAAGAGGAGAAAGCAAGAAGGAAAGCAGAGGAAGAGGAGAGGGCTAAAAAGAGAGAAGAAGAGAAGGCCAAAAGGAAGGAAGAGGAGAAAGCCAGAGAGGCAGAAAAGGCAAAAAAGAAAGAAGGAGAAAAGGCTAAAAAGAAGGAGGAGAAAGTGAAGGACGAAAAGGCCAAGAAGAAAGAAGAGGAGAAACCAAAAGAAGAGAAGGCTAAAAAGAAAGAGGAGGAGAAACCAAAAGAAGAAAAGGCCAAAAATAAAGAAGAAAAGGTAATAGAAGAAAAAGGAAGGAAAAAAGAAGAGGAAAACCCCGTTGAGGTGAAGGAAGAGGATAAGAAGAAAGACAAAGAAATCACAGAAAAGACTGAAGAAAAGCAGCAGAAAGAGGAGGAAAAGGGGCAGAGAAAGGAGAAGGGAAAGAGCAAAGGAAAAAAGGAGGAGAAGGAGGTGAAAAGCACGGTTGAGGAGCAAGTAAAAGCGCCAATCGCTGCGCCGGAGCCTGAACTTAAAACTGAGCCTGAACAGGATGCAGAACCGACGCTGGATCAGCAGTCAGTGAGCAGCACTGAGACACAGGTAACAAAAGATTTCTGTGGCCTTTTGGAGGAGGGGAAGCAAAAAGACAAAACCATAGAAATTACATACATGTTCTTCAAATGTTGGTTGAGTCAAAGAAAGCATGAGCCAAAATAAAACTAATGTCATCTTAGAGTTTAAAGCCTCAAAAATGAAGGTACAGCGATCCCTCAGAAACCTGCAAAAAAGTCCGCTTAAAAAAAAAAAAACTATTATTACAGATGTTTTAGAGCCGTAAACCCCCCCCCACTACACACTTTATACACTTTCCTCAGAGATTTCAGACCCACTTTGATGAAAACTCTGTTTTGGATGTTTTTAACATGTTTTTGCAGCATTTTTCTTAAGATGGGCAACATATATTAGGAAAAAAAAGCTCAAAAGTGCATTTCTGAGTATTTCTTTTCTTAAACTGTTGTAAATAGGGGCAGACATAACATGCTGTTTGAAAAAAAGAGTGTGCAGGGTTGGCCACATGCTCCATTCTGATGCATCGTCTTACAGACAGAAAGATCCATGTACGGCTTGGTTTTCCTCGTCTGAGCTGGTATTTGGCTCAAAGCTGTACGGCTGAACAGCTCCAACATTGCTTGCCATTTTTGTTGCATCCGTCATGTCAGGTAGGGGTTGTGAGGGGCTGTAAGCTAGCGGGAGAGTTTGTAAACAGATGGATGATGGGAAGTGTGGGTAGGCTTACACCACGCCTACAGTCCCACCCACAATTCAGAGGTGAATTTCTACTGAACTAACGCCGTTCTGCAGAAACAATGTCTTAGAAAAAGAGTTTTTAAAAATTTGGGTAAAAAAAAAAGTGGCACAACCATAGTTAAAAGACCACCAGGAACGCTTTAAAAATAGATCAAAAGATGACCGGAGTTGATCTTTAAACATTTTCCCCTCTTGTTTAAACTCTCTCAAAGTTCAAACCTTCATAGAAAAATAATCAAAGATTTATGTAGATTTGTCAAGCTGAACTCATTCTGTACAAGAGACACTACAAGATAGAGGTTGATTGACAAGGTCTACAGCCAATAAGGACACAGAACACAATGCAATGTTAAAAAGGGGGGCCAGGCATTTTCTTTTGGTTTATATTCAGGTAAAGCAGATCCTCCTCGCTTTGTTTACAGATTCATGTTTCCCATGATTTGTAATAATCATTCCTATATAGTTATGTCTATTTCATCAGCACTTGACAGACTTTCTAAATGTTTCATGTTCAGCCTGCTCCAGAAGAACAGAAGGAGGAACCAGAGATAAAGAAAGAACCTGAAGTGGTGGAAGAAGTGAAAAGTGAAGACACAGTGCAGAAGGAGGAAGAACCAGCAGAACAGGGGGAAGCAATCAAAGGAGGGGAAAAAGCATCAGAGGCGCCGAAAAAGGAGAAGCCCGTGAAGGCAAAGAAGACGGAAAAGAAGACGGAAAAGAAGGCAGAGGAGCCTAAAGGCGCCAAACGTCTGAAAATCATGCAGTGCAAAGTCACCTTATTGGATGACGCTCAGTTTGAGTGTGAACTTGATGTAAGATTTCCTCTTTTTGGGTTTGTGCAGTTAATTCTGATGTTGCTTTAGATGTTCGTTTTTTTTATTTGTTTTTTATAATTTGCGTGTCTTTCACATTTAGAAACACGCTAAAGCCCAAGAGCTTTTCACAAAGGTGTGTGACCATGTCAACCTGCTGGAGAAGGATTACTTTGGCCTGGCTCATTGGGAAACTCCAACCAGCAAGGTAAGCTGGCTCCCATCAGGACAAAAACAGGTCAAGAAAAACCTCTAACCAGTGTTTTTTCTGCCTTTGTTCTGTAGACGTGGTTGGAACCCACCAAAGAAATCAGGAAACAAGTGCCAGGAGCCATTTATGAGTTCACATTCAGCGTGAAGTTCTATCCTCCTGATCCTGCACAGCTCACTGAAGACCTTACTCGGTAAGCGTCTGATGATTTTGGGTCTGACACAGCCCCAGTACTTGCTTTACCCTTTTTTCTGTTAAAAATATCACATTATCCGTTGCAATGTCACTGGTCAGATTCTGTAATATCTTTTTTTTTTTTTTCTCATTTACAAAAAAGGGAAATCTTTCTTTTCTAGAGCTTGACTCATTTCGCTTCCTCTCACGTCTCAGGTACTTTTTGTGTCTCCAGCTGAGAAAAGACATTTTGCAAGGTGTCCTTCCCTGTTCCTTTGTCACGCTGTCCCTACTGGGCTCCTACACGGCCCAGTCAGAGCTGGGAGAATATGATCCAGAGCTTCACGGCACCGACTACCTGAAAGAGCTGAGCCTGGCCCCTGGACAGAGCAAAGAGCTGGAGGAAAAAGTGATGGAGCTGCACCGAACATACAGGTTATTAAAGGCCACTTCAGTGGAACAAGTGCAAATGACAATATTTTTTAAGTTTGACTGTCTGTGGTTAAAGTTGTGTAAAACCAGAAACCTTTTTTTTTTTTTTTCTTAAATCTAATTAAAGATAAAGAAGGTGCTTATTGTCTGTGTGTCCACAGGTCTATGAGTCCCGCCCAGGCAGATATGCTGTTCCTGGAAAACGCCAAGAAACTTGCTATGTATGGGGTTGACCTGCACCAAGCTAAGGTGACGCTTTACTTTATTTTATGTTTGGTAGAGCAGCTCTATTTTATTACAAGTGTCACAAATAACTTCTAATGCACAATATTTTATAAAAATCATATAAAATCAAATATTTTTCAAAATGATTTTCAATATATTACAACAGGGATATAATGCTCTCTTAGAAAAACCCAAACTACAATGTTATCTGTTGGGAAATTGTGCCTCCTAGTGGCCTATGTAAGAAGTGCAGAAATGTGTTATCGGTCTAAATTATTCTCCATCCTTGAGCTTTTTTGAAAGTGAAAAAGTTGAAGTATTAACATGCATTTAAAAAACAACGGAGGCCACTTTGAGAATCTGTGAGTTTCTCTGTGTGTCACTTTGCAAACAAAAGGTGTTAAGGAAACACACGAGTCTCACATTGGAAATGAAATGAGAAAGGATTCGGTGATGTGGTGGGAAGGTGTAAATTAGATCAGGGGCTTGTAGGAACAGCAGATAAGATGTGTATGCCTTAAACCTCATTTATTTATCAATTTTCATGCAGGATCTTGATGGTGTTGACATCACGCTGGGGGTGTGCTCCAGCGGTCTGATGGTTTACAAGGACAAGCTGCGGATCAACCGCTTCCCTTGGCCCAAAGTCCTCAAGATATCCTACAAACGAAGCAGCTTCTTTATCAAAATTAGGCCGTCAGAGGTGAAAACAGAAGATTCCCGTTTAGGTTTCATATCTTGCTGCTTTATTTACTCTCATGTTGAGAGAATGTAGGATTCACTAAATAAATGTTAACATTTTATATGTTTTTATATTTGTGGATTTAATTGAACTTTGATTTGTTCCTGCTAAATGCCAGACTTCCATCAACCTTCAATTAATTTTGGCTAACGTTTTTTTTTTTTTCTTTTATGATCTTTTTTAGCAAGAGCAGTATGAGAGCACTATCGGCTTCAAACTGCCAAACTACAAAGCCTCAAAGAAGCTGTGGAAAGTCTGTGTTGAACACCACACCTTCTTCAGGTAACACGTCGTCCTTTCCTTAATCATACTTTCCTGCTTGGCAACTGGAAGTCATTTTAACTTTCTTTGTTTTCTTCCTGCAAGCTAATTGGTCACTGTTGCTTAAGACTCAAATTGGATTTGTAGGTGAAAAGCCATGTGGTCAAACCATCAGAGATCAATCTTTTGACCTGCTTAAAGAGATAAACCTGTAAACTTGTTGTCTTGTTACATAAAAATAAAGACATCTAGAGTTCCATTGTTTTGGATTTTTAACTCCATGGGTTTTTAAGGAGGAGGCAATAATGATAAGTAAAGTAAAGCTCTCCATCGTCTGCAGGGTTTCATCAGTAGAACCTCCGTCATCCCGTCGCTTCCTTGTCCTGGGCTCCAAGTTCCGATACAGCGGCCGAACTCAGGCCCAGACCCGCCAGGCGAGCTCCATGATTGACCGCCCTGCCCCTCGCTTCACGCGCTCTGCAAGCAAGAGGCTCTCGCGGAACCTCGATGGAGGTATGACCAAGTCTGTGTTTTAAAACTGTGCAGCCTGCAGGGAAAAATCCGTTTCAGTGACCTGAGTTCTGACTTTTCTGCAGCTGGAGAGGCGACTCTCCGGTTTCTGCTAAAACTCTCAGCTTCGTCGAGGTGTGAGATTGATGATTGGTCATCTGTGATTGCTCCTGACAAACCCCAGTCCTCTCAGACTTTTCCAGGTACCACGAAGTGTGTGGATCCACGCATAATGCCTGTTGGCATATTTGTAATGCTTGCGCTCATCAGTCATCATGCTGTCTAACTTACTCATCCATTTCTACTTGTTTGCTCTTACACGCTTGTCTCTGAAGGTGCGTTGTGTTCTTCATGCTTGACATGCCTGGAAGGTGGCGTGTTGGTCATGACACAGATTTGTCCTTCCTCTGTGATGACTCAGCTTGTTTTTGCCGCTTCAGACTCAAGGAACAAAACAAAGATTCCTGTCACATTTAAACATGCTTGGCCTTTTTTATTTGAGTCTACTTTATAAACTATTCTAGACGTCTTACTACTTTGCTTTAAACACGTCCGATCTAACCTCCTCATCATCCGACTATCCTTTGCCGCAGCAGCACCGTTTATTTCGTTTTGCTCTCCAGGACTTACCGCCGTCCACTGCAAATGCTTTATATCTCACAATGCTTCCAAAAAATGCTTATGAAGCACTTAACAGTGGCCGCCATCTGTCAATGAAAAACCACTGCATGGTTTCCATCACCTCGTTCTATCTTTTCAGCCGAGTGGCAGGAGGGGCAGTCTGGTCCAGCAGAAAAAGGCTCTCAAATCATGACCCAGGAAATCAGTCATCAGAGGCCTGAGCTGAAAGACCCAGATGACTGGTCAACCCTTCTGTATCGTCCTTCAACTTTTTTCCCAGTTGCACCTCCTTTTTTTAGGGAAGAGCCAGGTATCTGCATCGCTGATACGTACAGACTGCTTTCTGGTGGTTCTATCATACACAAAACACATAAAGGTACATGTTTTCCCGCTCTGATGTTAGCAGCTAAGGTCAGCCTGGCTATGAGCTCCTCTCAACTGTTGCAACCAGCACAGAAACAACAGGATGACTGGTTCCTGTACTTTGACCGAGCGCTCAGCTCATCTTCTCCCAGGGGGGTCGAAATTTCTCCATGTGAGTTTCTGTGATTGTAAAAACAAAAACGGCGTCCAGTTTGACTTTGGCCGTAAAAGCATTGCATTCTTCCTTTTTTACTCCTTTCAGCCTCTTCTGTAGTCATTTTCAAGCTCCAAGAAGAAAAGCAGGATGTGACTGTGGAGGAACAGGAAGTGACTACTAAGAAAGTCATCAAAAGGCTGCAAGAAACAGTGACCTTAGTAGACAATTTGCAAGAGGTAGAAGTGTTGGAAGACAGACTCAGGAAAGTGAGGGACTTGGAGGAAAGGTTGCAAGAAGTGGATGAGATGGCAGAGAGACTTCAGACAGTGATAGAGGAAGAGCTGGGGAAGGAGGAGGTCAAAAGGTTGATCGAAGAAGAGGGGAATTGGGAGGGGGAACAGCAGTTTAAAAGGGAATCAAAGGTGGTGGTGACAAAATATGTTAGAACAGTGGAGACAGATGGGGAGGGTGTGGATGAACTAGAAGATCAAATAAAAGAGGTGTTTTTGAAAGATCTGCTGTCTGAGGAGCAGCAGAGTGACCAGGAGGAGCCACAGGAGGGTCTGTTAGATGACAGCTTGAGGGAGAAACTACAAAAGATGGAACAGGAATGGCAAGAAGAAGTGAGGGAAGCGGGTGGAACAGCTTCTGTAGAAGGGTATCAGGTGGTGGAATGTAAGACCAAGAAGGTGACTCTTATCACGGGGAGAGGTCAGTCTGGACTGAGATTGGAAAAGCAGGAGTTAGATGAGGAGGGGATGCAAGGGGGAGACCCAGAAAGGATTCTGGCTCAGAAGGGGGATGAAGACGATTGGTTTATACTGTTCTACCGGCCAGTTTTCAAACCGCCAGGTACAGTATGTTGTTTGAGTTAACAGCTTTAGAGCTTCACTAATCTCCCTCACACTCTGGTATCAGTAAAGCCTACGTCACAACTGCCCTTTCGGGTGGATACAGGCTGTTTGCGGGCAAAAAACGGGCAAACCTGTACATGGCACGCCGGCGGCACGCATGAATTAGTAGACTGTTCGGTGAGCAAAAATGTGCAGGCTCTATTCTTTCTACAAGCATGCTGCAAGCGATTAGTCGTAGCAAACTCTCAAACAACTCGCAAGGGGAAAGGAGTAGTAAGTGAATTAGACATTGAGAGTGTTGTTTGTGTGTGGGCGTCTTAGGGGCACCTACACATCATCTGCATACCCCATGCGTGCAGCATTCGCGTGGGGTCAGTAAGGGGGCCAGTACTCGCACCTCACTAACAACTACAGTGTCATCACGTTTATCACGGGACTTACTTTCTAGGTGAAATCTGTGCAGTAGGATTACAGGCTGTGAAACCCCTCACTACACTCTATAGACACATTTCTCAGACACATATGAACATTTTCACACTTTTCTCTTTTGTCTAAAGTCTCAAAGTTTCAATCCTTTGTCGGAGAAAAGAAACGTGTTATAGAATAAAAACAAAGATCTGATCTGATCACAATCAAAGATTGAAGTCGATTTTGGAAAGTTGAACATATTCTTTAAAGGAGACAAATAATGGAGGAAATTGGTTGACTGGGTCAACAGCGATATGTCCAAGTAACACTGTACAGTGTGGTGTAAGGGCACCATACAGCAGCATCACCGGCACGTCATAAACTTCTATTTGCCTTATGGATTCCCAGTGTTACACTTGCCACATGCTGACAATCGAACATTCTATTTTTTTTATGTATTTTTTTTAGGTGATTGCACATGTCTCAAGACACAACTGTGCTCTCCTTAAGATGCGATGGCTCCAGTCAACAACCATCTTTCTTGAAAACCCCAAAACCCAAACTGTCACTAAGGTTTTAGGCTTAAAAAAGACAGATTTATGATAACCAGCAACTGGATCAACACACTAACTGACTATAATTTTTCTCTGTATATGATGATTCTTCTCACTGCTATATAGTTACAATTTTTTACATTTTTTTTATACAAATGCCACACCTTGCTCTGCTTCTCTTACATTGAGCTTTATGGAATCATGTGTTTTTCCTTTGTGTTCAAACACCCATATTTCTGCTATAATGACCAGCTGATGGAGCTATCTTGGATGGAAGCGACTACATCAGCTCAAAGACTGAGGTTAGAGTGACAGAGAGGCAAATGCATGAACAAATCCTGCACGGGCCGACTGTCTTAGGTGGGGTGGATGACTGGTTCATGTTGCTGGATGTGACATCTCGTGCTCCACTAGGTAGAACCTCAACACTTCTGGCAAGCTCCTTCTGCGCTCCTGCCTGCTTTTAATGTTGCCTTTTCTCGACTCAATAGTTACATTGAAGGAAAGAGCACAGACAGGTGAGAAAGTCATGGTCTCTGCGGTTGGAGCCGCAGAAGAGGTAAGAGCTGCTGTCGAAGAAAGCCAGTTGATACAAGAGGAGCCATCGAGAGGTTTCAGAGGAACCTCACAACCATCCGTGCGAGGAAGAGAGGACGACTGGTTTGTTTTGCTGGATCTTATTCCCAAACAAACACCTTATGTACCTCCAGGTACTTGCTCAAATCTGTAGAAGTTTTTTTTTTTATTATTATTTTACAAACCAGTCTATTCAGCTTGTCGGTTTATGGTATTACTGATTTTGTTTTTATAGTTACTAAAGTAACTCCAGTTAAAGGATTCCTTGTAGTCGAAGAAGCAGCTCCACAGCAGAGGGAAGAGATGGTGGAGTCTGTTGGAAAGGTTACAGAAATACAACTGATGCCAATCGTCAAAGATGATTGGTTTGTGTTGCTGGCTTGTCCTCTAAGAGAACCACTATTTGTACCTTCAGGTACTCCTTTTAGCTTCCTTCTCAGGCTGCTTTTAATTTTTTAAATTCTGTTATTAGCTCTCGTAGCTCACAGGGATTTATCCATGTGTTTATTCCTAGTTCCTCCTGAAGAGCGCGCTCAGGTTTATGAAAAAGAACAAATATCTCGTTCTGCTGTCACTGAAGCTGTGACAGTGGAGTCCAGGAGGGAGATCGTAACTGAAGAGAATTTGAAGCAGAGAGATGTAAAGCCTCCAAAGCCATTGAGGGAGAGAGATGATGACTGGTTTCTGCTGCTGGAGGTTGTTCCCAAAGATGTGTCTTTTGTGGCACCAGGTACATCTACCATCCACCTGCCACCTTGTAGTGTCCTTATTTCCATAATCATATTAGGAAATAGGTTTTTCTTAAAGTGTGACTCTTTCTGTTCCAGTTTCTTTGCCGTTGGCACCTAAAATCTATGCAGCCGTTTCGACTAAAGCAGAAAGCGCTGAGTTGAAGTATTCGACTGACCTTGGTCTGCTCGAACCACAGCCTGTTGTGGACAGAGATGATGACTGGTATTCTCTGTTCCAAGTTGATCCTAAAAAGGCACTTGCAACACCAACAGGTATACCCCAAAGTGCATTTGGACCTCAGATACGTACTTTGAGCAAACTTCCTCCAGTCACTCAGCTACTTTCACGCTTTGCTCGGCAGAAACTCCAAGAAAGATTATTTCGCCAATCATGGAGACAGTTGAGCTCGAGGTGACCCGTGAGACTAGAACGTACAAGAAAACAGTAATTGGTGTGGAGAGCAGGCAAGACAGGACAAGTGTTGCGGAAATTAGATGGAGCCAGATGCCACAGCTGCTGACGACCAAAGCGGAAGACGATTGGTTTGTTCTGTTCTACGCTGCCCGAGAAACGCCTGCGGTCAGAACACGAGGTACCGCTCATGAATCTGCAAACGCTGAAACGTTAGCGCCGGACTGACTCGATGTCTTTATATTCCTGCATCAGACGCCATGATCCAACCTGTTGTCACAGTAGCCCCGGCCACTAAACCAAAACCGACAGTTGTCATGGAAGATGTGAGGGCACCTGCAGCTCTGGTTAACCCGCCACAGTTAAGAAAAGTGGATGATGACTGGTTTGTGCTGCTGGAAATGACAGCTAAAGTATCAGGTATTCTGCCATTGGGCTTGGCTCTTCTCATCAGACTAAAATAACATTCTTTAGTTAATATCTTTTTCCTGATTTTGTGAAAAATAATAATAAGGAAGTTTCTGCTTGGTACTAAAACTCCTACTGAAGCATCTGATTCATGCCAGCAGTTTTTGTGAGGTTTATTGGGAGTTTTTTTTCCTGATTTTTGTTTTCCTTTTGCTTTGTGCTCATTCTTTGTCAGCTGCTTTGCATGAGCACTTTTATTTGGGTGCTAAAGTGGAACCAGGGAAAGAGCTTAGGGCTACAGAGCCGAAAGCACAGCAGAGAATAACCAACATAGACAGAACGTGGCAGCAGGAGGAGCCCACGCTGCTGCTGCGTCCAGCAGTGAAACGGGACGAGCTGGAGGATGACTGGTTTGTTCTTCTGGATGTGCCGCCTAAAAAATCAGGTATTATTTAAGGGCCGTGGCTGGGCTCCCTTTTTATTTATTTTTATTTAAAAATTGGAGCTTTTTCCACAATAAAACCTGGTTGTGTATTTGTGTTAGTCGCTGCCCCCAAGCGCACACAGATCCCCGCAAAGATCAAAGTTCCAGCAGCCCCTGCTCCAACAAGAATCAGTGTTTCTGAGTTGAAACCGCAGTTTGAGAGGCGGATCCTGGAGGAAAGGCGTCCTCCTGCACGCGCACATGTCAGTGATGATTGGTTCTCTCTACTAGATGTTGATCTCAAAGGTATTGTTTTCTAAAGTGTTTGGTTCTACTCACACTTGGCTTCCCCTGCTTCATAAAGTATTTACTAACGTGGCCCGTGTAGAAAAACACGCTACTGTTTTTTGCTTTTGTTTTTTTTTGTTGTTTTTTTTTGTCTGAGGAGTTTTCTTGAATGGCTTAATATGTTTGACACTAAAAAGCAACAGAACATCTGTGACAGCAAGCATGTTTGCATTTTGCAGAACTTTCTTACATCTCCTCATTTTCTGGCTAAACCACATCACGCTTTAGATTTTGCCCCTCCGCTTCATCCAAAAGTGGATTAAAACGCAACAAAGAAAACTCAGGAGGACATCTGCTTTTGCCTAACTCGCTTTTTACTTTTTTCAAGACCCTTTCAAAAAAGAAGGTAAAGTATGCTTTTGCAGCGTTTGCATTTCCCAATTTACAGCTCATCTAAATACGGTAAGTATGATACGTGTTTTTTTTATATTCATACGCTTTCCACCCGCTTTGACCTCTGATGGCATGTTCACATGTGCTCATCCTGATTCCCCCACCACACCAAAGTTCCTGTAATGATTCTTCTCCTCTCTGGATTTTGTCCAGCTGTGAGCACACAGAGAGGGGCCCGTCCTGTCAGCGCCCCTGTCTTCTCCCAGGCTGCTTTGGCCGAAGCTGGGATCCCCATGGCGCCCTTCGACCAGCTGCAGACGTCCACTCCCATCAGGGCCAGCCGTCTGGAGGAAAGGAAGCTGGAGGTCACAGTCGAAGCTGCCGAGCCCTCAAAAATCGAAGTTGAAGCAGAGGTTAAGGTATGTACTTTATGTGATCACCGTCATATGTCCTTGTGATGACATAGTTGGAGACACACAAAGCAAAATAATACGTACTAGTTTCTCAGAAAAGGGTCAACAATTGGAAAAAAAATAACAATAAAACTGGCAGATCAAGGCCTGATATGTCATACATGGAGATCAGAGGTGTCTCATGTCTAAGTGTGAACTGTCTCTCTGTCTCTGTGGAGCAGAGGGAAGTAGACTCTTCACTGATGTCATCCATCAATGGGGACGATCAGGTTAGTGTCAGACACAGGCCGCTCCTGCATGTCACCCTTCAGCGAGAGAGGCTAATGCATTTCCCTCTGCTGCAAATTTAGCACGAATCTGGGAAGACGCTCGCGGAGGGCGTGCAAATGCGAAAGGTCAGAGTCTCTGCGTGGCACTTATACGTGTTTTTATTCAGCGCTGTTTCTCCCCACCTCCACTCTGACGATGCAGCTTTTCATCCGAGAGCCATAACTGCAGCTTCCTCTCATGTTCTTTCATGCAGTATGGGTCTAAAATGAGACTTACACATCCTCATACATTATATTCAAGAAGGTAGAAAAGCCCATAAATGCTAGAATAAGTGAGCAGTGAGTAACCGGCCCTTCATAGAATGCTTGAAATTCAGTCTGGTTTATTCAGAACATGTTTCCATTCTGTCATTACTTTCCGTTGCTTGCCATTGTAAACACTTGGAATGCACACACATGCATGACTGGAGCCTAGCCAGTGTTTGGTAGTACCTTTATCACCATTTTATTTTCACCCTACAGACCTTCTTTGGTCTTCTGAACGGTCCTAAGCAGGTTCTATAGGAACTCTTCATGCTGTGCTTTGCTGTTGTAGCACAGCTTTCAGCCCTGCAGTCACTTCACACCCAGATATTTGCATGAACTCTTGTCTGTCATATTAACATGTCGTCTTCATAGAGTGCATGTTGGAGGTTTATTCTGTCAGCATATTGGAGGCCTAAAACCAAACCCACACTTTATTTTTTTGTTTTCCTTCATTCTTTACAGAAAAGAGCTAAGAAAATTGAGGGTGACTCAATTTATATCAGACATAGCCTTTTAATGCTGGAGGTTTGTATCTGTTTTTTTTTTTTTGGAGATGTCGCTCTCCAGCCTGTCTTTTCTTGCTCTTTAGCTCTGGCTGTTTTAAACTCACGCTTGCATGCGGCATAATTCACGCTCTCTGCATTTGTGAGGACTCATCATGTGTGGCACATTCAGTCTAATCTGTTTGTTTCAGCAAAGCGAACTGGGCTATAATCAGGATTCTAGCTGCAACCAAACTTGCTGAGAGACTTCACTTGGTTTAAAATCACTCCTGATCACAATTACAACAACTTCTTTTGGGTTCTGATTTAGCCTGTTAAGCAGCTTTGTTTTTATCTTACTTTTTGCCAAATCATGCTTTTTAATTTTGCCACAGAAATGCAAATTGAACTTTGGCTGTTAAAGAAAAATCTAAATAATTATAGATCATTTATAACCATGTGTGGCTTGAAGCAAAAACTTTATTTTACTACTAAATTGTTGGTATAAGTATTTCACTTAATTTACTTGATTTTTCTTTTGTCATTTTTTTAACTGCCTCATATAAATCAGCCAAGTTCAAAATGTTCCCCCCCAAAATGCTTCTGCTGTTCGCGGTTCATTTTGTGAGAAATGAACAGGATTGCAAAAAAAGGAGAATAAGAAACCTTAGCTCCACCGTGTCTGCTTCCATCGCCTCTCCTGCTCTTTGGTTTTGCAGGCCAAACTCTTGAGCTGTTGGACTACAAGCTGAGCGCCGTGAAAGCAATACTTCAGCCGTATGCCTGAGCTGTGTCCAGATAATATTCAGCCTCGATAAATCCCAGCAACCCCTCCTCAGGCTGTTCACTGCCATCAGATGGCAGCCTGAAAATGAGTCGCTGATGATCTATCAAGAAACAAGCGATTGTGCTTCTGTCTGGAAGAGCAAGCATGGACGTCAACAGCCCCTTATGTTCCATGAGAATCAGAAATTCTACCTGCTTCTGCTTTTTTATTTAATCAGCAGTAAATAAATACATGAACAGACTATTTCTGCCCCTTTTTTTAATCACTCCTCCTCTCATTACATCCTCCTTCCTCCTCCCCCTTTTCATTTTTTATTTTTACCCCCATTATTTGCACATTTGCCCTCCCATCCCCTCGGACTTTTCTCTGTATAGGAGTTTGACAAGCCTCAGGAGGACCTGCTCAAGCATCACGCCAGCATCAGCGAACTGAAGAGGAACTTCATGGAGGCCGTTCCAGAGTCGAGGCCGAGCGAATGGGACAAGCGCCTGTCCACGCATTCTCCCTTCCGCACCGTGGGCATCAACGGCCAGCCTCTGCCCAGTGCAGACGGGGTAGGTCTATCACCAAACAACACTGCACTTCTTTTAGTTCAGAGCAACATTTTAAGTAAGGAAGTGAAACAATTTGAAAGGACTCAGGAATTTTGCTCAAATCAGTGCTCTGTATGCAAATAAAAAAGAGCTTAAGATGAAGCAGAAAAACCTGAAATAGCTTCCTCTCTAATGGTGGTTTGGGAATTTTTGCACCAAAATGTATTTTTGTTTGTGTCTTTTGCATTAAGCTGCAGTAAGTCGGCCTCATTTAGCTGTCTCTGTCGACAGCCTGAGGGTTGTGTATGCATGTTAGAGCGGCATGCGTTACGGAGTACATGCATGTGAATGCAGAATGCGGCTGGGACTCATCGATTACAAACTCTGCTTTGTTTGACCACGGGAAGGAAAGATGCTGAGTCATCTTTCGGACAGGGGAACTAGACCTCCACAGGTCTGGGTGACACCTATCCTGAATGCTGCTTGCATGGTTCAAGGAGCAGATGGTGATCACCGCCTGCATGACCTCTGTCATGAAGGTTTGCTCTTTTTCTTGCATCATTTCCTCTTTCTCTCTTTCACCGCCTTTTTTTTCTGCATTGTTCGCCTCTCTTTTGGCGCTGCTTCACTTTGTGTTTGGCTGCTGCTTTCTTCAAGTGTTTCCTTTCTCTACATGGAGAGACAACACTTCATTCACAGTTGCATCAGAAGGTCTTAAAGACCCACTCCGATAGAAATGGACTTTTTGCTGTAAACATAATTACTTATTTTCAGAGCATTTCTTTATTCAAATAGTTGGTGAAGATTAAAAAATCCCAGATTTCCTTTAGCAGGCTTAAAAATGCGGCACATTTTTGTATTGTGGAAAATACACTGGGCAGGACACAAGCTCCCTGCTCCACTGAAACAAAGAGCCCTCAGTAACATGGAGGGGAAGGGGGGCGGGGTTGCTCTGCACCCGCCTGCAACTCAGAGGCAAAAAACTACTGCTGCTCTGCAGAAACTATGTCCTAGAAAAGTTCACAGGTTTCTGGATTTGGGCTTTAAAAAAACGGCAAAATTATAAAAACCACCAGAAAGGCTTTGAAAATGGATGAAAAGATGATCGGAGTGGGACTTTAAAATCAGTCATCTTTTTCCAATTACTCCCTAAAAGCTACACGTAAATCAAACAAGTGTATCTTTAAAAAAAAAATGCATCATTTTGCACCTTGACACTTTTTAACATTTCGGAGAACAAGGCCTCCTAAAAACAATAGTTGTTCAGGAGAAGTCCTGTTTTTCAGCCCCATTCCTGAGATCTGACTTCACAGAATCCTAACAACTAAACCTCACGTCTTTGGAAAAAAGCAGCAAATGTGGATGACACTCTGTCTTTTCCCTAAAATAAAAATAAAAAATTAAAATAGTTGGACATGGAAGACAAGAAAAATGCATGTTAGAATGCTTGTGTAGTAAGGATTTCCATGCTCTGGATGAGGAAAAAAAAAAAGCAGAAAGATTTTTGGTGGAAAGTTTCTGTAACTTCACAATTGGTCAGCTGTATAGTTGGTGTTATTTATTTATTTTATCAGATAGCTGAGGATTTTTCAGAATTCCTTCCTCTCATTTCTCTTACCCCCCTCCTCCTCCTCCTCCTCCTCCTCCTCCTCCCTCTCAGTTTGTCATCCGCCTCCCGCGCGGCCCCCTGCTAGACTTCTACTCCAAACGGAGCTGAGGGGCCGTCTCAACTCTGCGGAAACCCCCCCCCCCAACTCAGGTGTGAATGTGACCCACGGAGATCGCACCCAGCCCATCCACCCATCAGCCTCTTAGCTTCTTCTCCTGTCCTTCTTTTGCCTCCTCTGCAACATCTCTCCAGCATTGTCACCCCCATCCTCTGCTCCACTCCAAACGCAGCTTTTTTGTGTCGTTTCTTTTTCTAAGCTTCTGCTGAACAAGACTTTGGTTTCGTCTTTCCGCCGCTGCATCATCTTCCTGCTCTCTCAGCCACTTACAGACTTCTCCTCAAAGATTAATAACTGGAAATAATTCCTCCTCCGACCCCTGCTGCACATTGTCTTTGTGATGGACATTAAAAAAGAGGAACATGTTCTCAGAACTACCAACTCCAAACGTCGTTTTTATAGCCCTGCTGAGGTGCATTTATATTGTCTGGTCTTTGGATGCCATTTTGTGCAAACGGAAATTGTGAATTTTCCTAATCAGCGTTATGATCGTTCATGTTTTGGGAAACGGTGAGGCAGCTCCTTTCTACTTCATAGAGATCCCTGAATCCCTGAAATTCCTTGTTGCATGATTTTAACGACAATCAACTTTGACCAAAGAGTAAAAGCCATTTATGATGATGACGTCCTTTTTTCTTCTTCACAAGTGTTTTTTGCACACGATTAGTGCATGGATGAAGCTTTGTATGAATAATTATTATAAAATAACTCCAACTCACCTTCTTCTGTCATGAACTTTGAGCAAATCTGTAAACTTCAGTGATTGACGTTGGAGAATCCCAAAGATCAAAGCACTCCATTGTAATAAAGACACATGAATAAAGTCATATTAGTGACAGAGCTGCTGCAGTGTTTTGTTAGTGATTTTTAAATTCCATTCATTATTGTAGAATTTTTGTTGTTGTTGTTTTTTTTTTACATTTTAAGCACATTTTTATGGCATTTAAAGTAAAGATTTACTCTAATATTTGTATCTAAGATAATAGTATAGAAAAGTGCAGGTAATATTATTTATTCTCATAACTTTTGAGGATGTGGTTCTTTGAAAATACAGGCATGCAAACTTTGAGTGGGATGCTTTTAAAGTGTCAGAGGCTGCTCATTAACACGACACACTCGTTTTTAACTTTAAAACAGAGAATTGCTGTAATATTTTTATTAAACATGGTTTTGATAAGACCAGTATCTCAGATACAAAAACTCAAATATCTCACGTTTTAAAGACCCACTTTGCTGAAAATGGTGTTTTGGGTGTTTTTAACGTGTTCTTGTAGCGTTTATCTGATGATGGAGGACGTATAGAAAGAAAATTAAGGTAAAAATTCAATTGTTATCTTTTTTACTCTGTAATCAAGTCATTGGGAGGAGCAAACAGAAATGAGCACTTTCTCGGATGTGATGTAGAAAGTACGCTGGGCGGGGCATAAGCTCTCTGCTCCGCCCCATTCCAATGCATCCACTTGTAGACGCCTAGATCTACGTACGTCTGTTTTCCTCGTCCAAGCTGACATCCAGCCGTCAGCCGTACATCTGGGTAGCTCTGGTTTTGCTCATCATTTCTTGTTGCACTGCTAATGTTAGGTTGGGGGTGTGAGCTAGTGGGAGAGCATGTAAACAGAGAGCTGTCTGCAGCAGGAAAGGTGGGGGAGTCGATCCCGCCCATAGAGGTGAATTTGTAATGAATTCCTGCCGCTCTGCAGAAACTATGTCAAAGGAAGCGACACGGGTTCATTGATTTTTGGCTACAAACAGCAGTCATAATTAAAGACCACTGGGAACGCTTTGAAAATGGATTCAAAGAGGATCGAAGTGGGACTTTAAGTACCTACAATACTAGAAGTTATTTTCTTTACTTTAAAAACAAAAAATGGGAAAACTAAATATACATTCACGTAAAATGTATACAAACAATTCTATAATGGAGGCTAATGGGATTTTAAAGCAATGCTAGTTTTGTCTGTAAAACTATCGCTTTAGTGATGACTGTGTGTTTTAGACTGATGTTTTTGCATGCAAACCTTGTCCTTCCACATGATCACACGGTGACTGTGTTTGTCTTTTTTAGAGTGAGTACATTAGTCCGCTGTGCACTGGTTCAGATTCAAAGGCTACTCTCGAGGAAGCTGCTGGTAATTTGGACGTTTCAGACCCGTCCAGTCCCACTGTGAGCCACCACAGCCAGCCTGATGGGGCTGACGCCCTCGACTGTCCTCTCCAGGAAGAGGAGGAGGTGGTAGTCTATGAGACGCTCTTGGTGCCGCTGGTAGAAGTGGAAGCGGCGCAGCTGGGTCCATCCTTTGACTCCTCCTGTAAAGCTTTAGAGTTGATCCAGGAGGAGGACGAGCCCGGACAGTCAGAGTGCTCTGTGGGGGTAGTCGGATCTGCCTCTGCTTCCTATTTCTGGAGCGATGGTCCGCAGGTCGTGCGCTGCTTTCAGGTAGTCATCGTGGGCTGACGCCGAAATCTCTCTCTGCCTGACTCTTGGCTGCCACACTGCTCCCTCGCAGCACGACGACAAAGCATGCAATTCCTACATCACCCCTGCTCTGTGAATAATCACACAGGCTGCAGACGCATTGCGGTGCTCCTAAGTTCTTGACTCTGGTGATGGATCGCTCTCAGATCTGCACGCTCCAGTTTGACACAACGTTAACCAACAAGCTCACCTTTCCAATCACTCAAGTCTTTTCCTAGCTTCTCATAACTGTTGGTGGTGGGAGCGACATAAGTGATTGCCTTTATTTGAAAAAAAAAAGGCACAACAAAAACTAATTTGGTGAGATGAAACAGGTGGTGGAAGGGCAATGCATGGGATTTTGACTGTAATCTGTTGCTGTGAAGGTGCACAGTAGCTACACAGCAGCTCACGGGGCTGTGCTCCCATTCACAGCCCCCTCTGGTGCAGACCCAGACTGTCACCATCACAGCTGCCTCCACCTCCTCACCCAGTGACATCTCCACCAAAGAGGTCCCTATTGTGCCCACCAAAACCTTCACCTATGAGTCTTCAAAGGTAGGGGGCTCCAGCACCTGCTCAGCCAGGAACCTGTCTGAGGATACAGGCTTACATGCAGGACACGCCAAGCTTGGCAATAAGATAAAAATAGGCGGTGAGACGGTGCTGAAGCACGAGGCAGAGCTCCGCGCTGCGTGATGAAAAGTCTGCATCCTCTTTTTCAGTCACTGCTACTCAGTCTTTCCTCCTCTTGGCTTCCCAGGTGACAGGCGAGGACGAGGACAAGGATGACTCGACAGTTTCCACCTCGAAGACCATCTCCTCAGAGTCCACCTGTGGAAGCTCAGTCACCACCACTAAAATGTCAAAGGTCAGCTGCGTTGTCCCCGCCTCTCACATTCTCCTCTTCACACGGACCTCTCACGTGTTTCCTGTTTGATCCTCGCTCAGGTTGTAAAGAGCAGCTCCACAGAAACTCGCGTAGAGAAGAGAATTGTCTTAAATGCTGAATCTGAAACGGACCAAGATCAGGTACACGCCATAAAAAAAACAATCATTTTTCTTCAAATTCAACGTTATACCTGGGTTAAACTTATACAACCATTCATATCATATTTGATGCACACATTTCTGAGACGCCAACCTCATTAGCATGATTCAACCTACATTGAAAACCCATTTTATAAAACTGTCTGAATTCCTTCACTACTCACTACATTGTGCACTACATAGTGTGTTGGGCATTTTCTAATGCTGTCCGCATCTACAATTCCAAAATCGAGTGCCCTAGAAATTTCCCAGAAGTCTTTGAAAAATCAGTTTGCATCGATGCTCACTAGATTGGTGAAAATAGACCACAATGCATTGGGCCTGAACAATTTTGACAAAAAAAAGTATTTAAATGTATTTTTTTAATAAACCATCAACGTCTTTATTTTCAGAAGACAATGGACTCACTCGCAAAACACTTATATCAATTAGATTTTAACTTGACGTGAAATCAATGATGTCATATTCACCATTAAAAAAAAGAGGGTTGAGCATGGTGTCCCAATTGGTTTTGAAATCCATGGCACTACTTAGTCCCGCACTATATCGTTTTTTAGTAGTTATGGTTTAGGTGGGAGTTCAGACACAGCCTTGGTCCATGTTTTCTGCCCTGTAGTGCTACACCATTCCACTAGGGGCAGTAGAAGAGCTTTTGCTGTTTATTTCAAAATGGTTGCTTCTGTGAAATCTTAAAAACACTCAACTTTATGGTGAGCAAAACTCATCTATTGTTATTCATTTTTTATAAAGACTACTGCCTGTATTGAAATAATGCAACATTTGTTGATTTAATTCTGTCTCATCCAGTTACATGATGTTAAAAATGTGTGGATCAAATTTGAGACAGTGGGTAAATAAGGTGATTTTGTTTTTTCTGAGCATGTGTCCATATTTTTACATATTAAACCAACATTGTTGTGAGCAAAAATGTACCAAATTACCCAATGCATCATAATTGATGCTATCTATATGTCATATAAAAGTTTTTAGTTTTTTGTGGATTTTATCAAATCCTGTCAATTATTTGATACAGTGGGCTTCACAGGGTTATTGTGTAATAAAAATAAGTGGACTGGACTTGAAAAATGGTTTATGACTATCATTTAACAGCTTAACCAAGTTTTGGACAGTTTTGTTTATTTCTAGTAAGAGCATCTCACAACAAATAAAAAGTTAAAGGGACATCGGTTTTCTAAATTTGACTTCTGCCAACTTCCATTGACTTAAATTGTTTTCTTATCTGTTCCAGGAGAAGCGTGGCGGCGCCTCAGCATTGTAACCACGCCGCTCGAAGACCACCGCCACCATCAAACCCCCCTCCCCCCCGTTTGACTGCAGAGCTCCACACAGAACACTTTTGTTCACGCACTAAAGAAAGATCTTAGACATCTGCACCCGGAATCAGTTTTTAGACTGTTTTTTATGGAAGTTTTATTAAGTCATAATTCAAAGTAATGTACAATTCTCAATTTACAATTCAATCTACAATTCAGGCTTGGAATATGAAAATACATTTTGCAATTTAGAATACAATATTATTATGTACAATTCAATATGATCATTTTTAAAATAAAATATTATGACTCAAAAAAAACTTCCAAAGGTTTTTGGTTGTTTTCCCCCCAAATGAGCCAGCAGATGCATGTAGGGCTGCACTCTGCTAATCTGGATTTCTGCAACTGGTTTAAAAAAAAAGAACACAGCGTTTTCAGATGAGTGATCTTAAAATTGTTTGTTTGAAAAGCTTTTATTTTGCTAGTCCTTTTGTCACATGCTTTGGTTTTATACAAATACGGCTTTTTTTGATGAGTCATTCTTAACAGCATTTCAGTACTTGGTGCTGCTAAAAGCAGCTTAGAGCAATATCTATAAGTAACTCTATTTTTGTTTGCTTGCTTGTTTATTTAATTCATTTTTAAGAAAGTGACACACCTTTTCTGGATATGTGAACGTGAATATTCTGTGCTGAAATTTGGCCAGTTTTCTTTTCTTTGGAAGGCTCGGTTCACCTCTCAGGTAAAAAACTTGAAACGTCTCTCATCTCCATCAGCCATGAACCAGAAGCCTACGCATTCTTGTCAAATCTCAACTCAAATGGATCTATTTTGAGATATTTCTCTATTTTATAGAAGAGTGTTTTTTTTTTTTTTTTAAATAGTATTTGTACAAATGTGAGGTTTTTCAGTTACTCATATCCATCTGCTCCCAAAACCGCCGAGGTCATCTTTAGGTCTTGTTTCCCGTCAATCATGGATTTCTTCTTTGTTGTCAAAGTGGGTCAAACGTTCCCGCTCCATGAAGGTTCTGCTGGCTCTGGTCTGTTTAATCTCAGGTTTTGATATGATTTGTAAAACCACAGACCTGCACACCGATTGTATGATGGAATGTCTCCGTTTTGTACATCCATCTGTGCTTTTATGTCCGGTCAAATGAGGTCAATAAAGTTTGTCACAAAAGTCCAACACCTGTATGGGATGAAGGCAGCTGCCCGAGTGCTCGTGGCTCCTCCCCCTCGTCACTAGTGTTCGTTTTGTCCTGCTTCTACATTAATTTATTTGTAAAGTAGTAATTGTTTCACATAACTGTGATGTACTGTGACGTGGGGCTTCAGCTAAATGGAAATGTCGCATCACCTGAGCTTGTAAAGCCTTCGGTAGTTTGAAGTAGACGCCCCCTCACTTGTGGTTTTTTGACCCTTTGTTTTTTAGAAACCCAACCTGAAGCCATTGGTATTGTAGCAACAGTAATAACAAAAAATACCATCCAAACATCTCCTGGAGGAAAATGTAGAATTTCACATAAAAGGGAAAATAGTTTTTAGTGAAAGAAAATATTCTTGCTTTGTGACTAACTCCTGTCTTTTTATGAAAAAATAAAAACCTGAATGATAGTGTGGGATGTTGGACTGTCTTTAAAGCACACACACAACAGAAGACATTTGTTTTTCAGAGAAATAAACATTTATTTGTCATTCACGTGTTCCATAGAATACTATTGATTTAATACAAATACAGATTTAGCAGGAAAAATAATCTTCAAATAAATAAATTTCTCTAAGCTAAGGTAAAGAAAGACACTATCCTATGGGATTTACAGCTTTTTTTGGAAAATGGCACCTTTTTTTTTATATATATTTTACCAAGACAAGTACAAAAAGAACATTCTATAATCCAATCTGTGCAGTTTACCCCACTTTAGATTAAAAACAGCAAAGAATTCTAATTCTGAAAGTCTCATTAAGGCTGGGGCTGATCCATCCTGTTACAGTCAAACAGCAGATCAGCCTCCAAGGTCTTTCATTTCTGACCGATCTCCCAAGAGACAAATGAAGCACAAACATCGTAGGATGAACGCCGTCTGTCTAGCTCCGCTTCCGACACATTTCAATTAAAAAAATGTAAATATTTGACACCTGTTTTATCAAACATTGAATTCACTGCTTTGACTCCCAACGACAGAGTTCGTGTACGGCTCTAGCGAATCGTCTTCACGGGGCTCTTGAAACTCGATGCAGCTTGAAGCTGAAGCTGATAGGCCATCGGGTGAATTTTGAAACCATACAGCCTAAAAGACAACAAAGAATTGTTTAAAACTCATTTTTAGATGATTTGTAATAAGGTTTGGTTCAAAAATGAAGCAACTCGGTGAAGTAACCACTTCATTTTCACATATGTCCTCCAGGTAACCATCTTATTTCTTTTACTTGTGTGAGATAAGTCCTTAAGCATTTCTAGACATTAGTGTCGACACCCACCTTGGCACAAACTGGTTGGCTGGTCGCTTCGGCCGATACTCCGGGTGCACCATGAACAGCATGTGAGGGAAGCCGGTACCGAAATAGGCCCCGTCCGTGTGGTGGTGTCTGGAGGATTTGGGCGTGTACACGTCCATGCATTTTGGACAGTAGAGCTTCACCATGGCTTCTCCGGGGATATCTGACAAACCTGCCCCCGCCGGATGAGAGTCATTACAAAAAGATTTGCTGAAACCACTTTAAATAGACAAAAATAAGGATTCAGCTCACCAATAGGAAGCATCGGCTGATTTTCACAATAAACTCGAGGACAATAGCCAAAATCTCCTTGTTGATACTTTTCCAGCTACAGAAAATAAAAGGAGAAGTCATTTTAATGATAAAGTCTTAAAGAGCTCAAGACTCTGACGGGACTTTGCAACAATTCACCATTTGGGCGATGCCTCTGTTAGTGAGGATGTAGCGAGCGTGTATGAGTCCGTACAGCATCTCTGCAGCCTGCTCTATCAAATCGCTCTGGTTTGGATTATCCTCAAGCTCCTCGTCTGGTAAGAACATGAGACAAGTCCACGTGAAGTGATTGTCATTTCCACATCAGGACAGCACGTCCTTCACAGCCCACCTGGCTCCAGGTCCAGGATCATGTCCAGAGCCTGCCGATAGTGAGGCACCTGCTCGTTCAAACCCGTCAGGTTGAACTTATCTTGTATGTAATCCTCATCAACCTGCAGCAGAAGGGAATGATCAAAAACTGCAATGATGTGAGAGCATTACACAAGAGTTTAGAGAAGTTCAGTCAGTTAAAAACACAGCGGTATAGCCATTGTTTTATTAATCATCTCTTAACTTGATGTGTGATTTTTATATACCAGGGAAAAATCAAAGTACATTCAGATTACAATAGTAGTTTTATCTGATATAAACTTAAATGCTGCAGTGACATGTTTTAAAAAACGAGTATGGTTCCCTAAAACATGTCTAATAATAAATAACTAAAGAAAAAACATTTGTGGAGGACTAAATGGTGTGACCACAGACCCACAAAAACACCAACACAAAACATTAAGCGTGATCAGGATGAACTGAAGAGATCAGGACGCGTTATTAACAAATCTACAAGCGTCAGTTCTTCACAGAGAATGCAATAAGTGTTTAAAGGTGTCCATCTGTGAAAGATCAGATGTTTAGAAGAAACTTTAGTTCACACATGAATTAATTTAATTTCAGACAATAAATTGTGCGCACTTTTTTATAAAAGGAGGACACAACTGTCTTTCCTTTTCATATATATAAAAATTGTTTTTGCTCCAAAATATGAGCCAAGTGAAATTAAGGGTCTATAGCAGGGGTCAGTATCCTGCAGCTCCAGATCCAATTGTTGCTCTTTTACCCTCAACTGTGGTTGTCTGGTTGAAGAAAAATTCATTTTAAAAAGTAACTTTAAAGTAAAAAGTAAGTGAGTAGCATGTACTGCAGAAAATCAATTACAGATCAGAAAGAACAACCAGAATAAAGGAGACTGGATTGTCTATTTTTGAGCAAATTCAAGGATTTTAAATGTGGCTTATGGTTTGATTTTATGTGACGCAGTGCCGTTTATTTTTTTAAAGGAGTCATATGAACCTCGGTCAAAAGTTATAATCTTATAGATTGAAAAAAAGGCTATTTGCTCTTTGTCTTTATGTCTTATTTATGCAATGTATATTCATAATAGTAACAATAACACAATTGCAAATCTCTCCCCCCCAAAAAGGTTGAAGGAAGACTTTGTGGCTCTTGCTGCGTTGTGAGAAATAGAGCCGAATGGCATTTTAAATGTTGAAGGTTGCAGATGCCTGGATCATTAGGAATAAGGAAGAGTTCAACATGGGGTGTCCTATAGATGGAATGTAGCCTATCTACGGCAACGAATAATGATTGACTCAATAGAAAATCCTGGACTGAAACATACCTCGCAGAAGAACTCATTCCCCCTGAGTCCACAGAACCAGGATATCCAGGACACTTCTTCTGAGCTGCTCATCCTGTTCACGAACACACACAGCGAGCGGCGGTGAGCTGTTGCAACACACAACTACATGCTAGCAGGCTAACTGCCACAAAGCACACTAATTTTCATAAAGAAACAGCATTTGACGTCAAAAAGGTTGCGTTTAACTTAACTATAGGTGTGTTTTATGAGCAATAGTTTATGATTTAAAACAAGCTTTTCCTGACTAGCCTGCTTCGCTAGCTCAACATTTACGAGCTCGCTTACGAAATTACGTTAATGTTGGAATCTAATAAACTATATTTTCAAAAGAGATATATAAGGTAATTTTCCCAATACAAATAAAAAGGGACGTCTATATTTAAAAAATTCATTCGTACTTACTCTCCGAGTAGTCACTGAAGCTATGGCAGCTTCCGGTCCGTCCGTGACGTCAAATTGTTCCATTCATTCTTGTGCACTATCGCCACCAAGCGGAACGGAGGGGAAATCTCCTAACCCTAATCTTTAAATCATTGTATTCATTCACTACAAAAAATATTATTGGCAATATATTTAAATGTCCATATCGACGGTTATGAAGCAAAAAAGAAAAGAGAATTGACCCAGTCTACACATTTATTGAACATTATTCATTTGTAATTTGTTACATTTTGCACTCACAGATCAGAAAATATCTTAGTTTTTCATGTAACAGCCCTTTTTTTGATTACAAGCTTGTAAAAAGTTTAACTTTCATTTAACAATTGCACAGTCTGTCAAAACAAAAATAGTAAAACCTTAGTAGTTTGTGAAAGGTTGCCCACTTTTGTTCAGTAAATTGTCTTGCCACTAAGCCTTCGAAGTTTCTATTTCATTAAGTGCAAAGGATTTTTTCTACACTATTGCTTTCCCACAGATAAGCCACTGTTTCTCAACACTCAACACATAAAATAGAGTCAACAGATTTTCTATTTTGTTTGAATTCCCAGTAAAGTTTTGAATTACTTTAGTTTAAAAAAGAAAATGTAGACTGGTAGGTTTTAAAAAATAAAAAAGGCATTAGTTTCACATCCTTTTGACATGTTTATTTCTGTGTCAGATTAACAGCATAGAGGTTAAAAACGCCTTCAGGGCAGTTCTGAAAAGGTTTTGCGAGTGGGGGGTCCAACATCCTTCTGCTCCTTCTCTTTTCCCATGCCTTCAAACATCAAAATCCTTAAACAAAGAAAAACAGGTCTGTGACACTCGTGGAAAACATTTGCTGTTTACTGTTTACTCAATTTTTCCAACATAAAACCAATGTAATTTGTTTAGTTTGACAGTTTTTGTGTGCATTTAGTAACGTCATAATGTATAGACCTATACAGATTTTTAAGTCTATCATCCCTGTATTTTTCATTTGGATAAATGACCATAATCCAATAAAGCATTTCATACTCACAGCTTGAGAATTGCGTTTCTTTTCCCCAGCATCATATTCAGGAAGTCAGTGTAGCTGATGGAGTCCTTTGCTGCATTTCCAGCCACTTCTGACATCATCTTCTTCAGCTCCAAGTGAGTTTTAGCTAATCCAAGCTTTTCCAGCATTCGTTTCAACCCCATCATGTCTATTTTAAAAAGGGAGAACATTAAGGGAAAAAAGAGCCAAATAGCTACAAGCACTGTTAATAAAAAAAGCGGAGATCTGGTCCTCTGTTACCTATATCTCCTTTGTCATTTAGATCGAACTCCATGTATTTTTCTGAAATAGAAAAAACCTTTTATTGTGAAATGTTTACATATTGTTAATGAAACTGATTAAAAAGGACAGAACCCTTACTTTTAAATGCTTCAAGCTTTGAGCCCAGATCTTCCTCATCCACATATTTTGGATCTGAAAGGAACACCTAAAAGTGGAATAGGTTAATCTCTACATTTGTTGTAAGTTGGACACAACCTCCATGTTCAGCACACAACCAGAACTGTCCCCTCCTGCTCACCTCATTGATGGAGTTGAGCTTTTCCTCCTGTTTGGACTTCAGAAGACCAAAGGCTTTGCCACCTGTGAGAAAGTAGTAATCAGCTAAAACGCTCATCCATCCAAAATTCAAAGAACAAAAACTTGACATCGACTAGAAAAGAAAAGACCACACTAACCTTGAGCACTGCTGTCCATCTGTGTGAGCTGTAGGGGGAAACTGAGTAACTGTCACACTGAGAGGTTATATAGCTTTTTTTGCAAATGGAGCTTCAACGGGAAGTGAAATGACAAACATCAGCTTGTACTGTGTTTCCTCAACTGCATGCTTGTTGCAACCAACTCAGTTCTAAAAGCGTAAAGAACTACTTTCATACAGAATTTCTTTAGACATGAATGGAAAAGATTCTGTACATCTTAAATGTTAGAGCACAGGCTCACTGATCAGGGTGTCCTGTAGAAAATGATTAGGCTATTTACATTAAGAAAATCAAAACCAAAATACAAATAAAGTGTCAAAAATGCCTTTTTTAAACGTTTTCTAATTGAGGGTTGAGCCCATGTGTGGAATTAAGTGTATAAGTTTGACCAATAACTGCGTCTTTAGTCGTACATTTCATATGTCTGCAAGGTATCAGTGGTTTCAAAGCTTTAGGCTCATGTGTTCACAACTGGAAAGACAGCAGTTGACAAAGATCAGAAGGGACAGCTTTGGATTCAGCTTCTGTTGCTTCGATAAATGGTTAAGTCTGCAGTACCAGCTGGCTGAATTCAAAACTCTTCAGTTCCTCTTCCCCTCGGAACCTCAAAACGCTTCAGTGAAAGTCGTCTGCGTGTTAAAGTTCGCCGAGGCTCACCACCAGTCTTTTTTTAAACCGTTGAACTCTATATGAGGAACATGCAAACGCTCAGGCGAGCATAGTTTGTCAACATTTCATGTATTTGCATGCATTTGTATACAGAACTTTAGTTTGTACAGTTAGAGTGAAAACCTCAGTGGTGATGAGCATGAGCATTTCCCTCTGGAATGCCCGTACATGAACTCCTATGCCAGCTATAAACTTTTAGTTTGTTATCAGGACACTGTTGAGCCAAAACAAAACAAAACAAAAAAAAAGTTTGATGAAGTGGTTTAGTTTCAGGTTGAGATTTCTGTAGAACTTAGGGAACTGAGAAATCCAAGCAGAGGTCTAAAACAGAAAAGCTCTATTGAGTCTCAGATCAGAGCGTCCTGCACAGACCATGGCCTATTTTCGTTTCCAGCTGATTGTCTCAGTCTCATTTCTGTTGAACCTCCTAGCAAAATGCAGTGGTAAGTCACTGGATCATTTCTTATATTGGACAAAGCAACTCAACCTGTATCAGCTGTTGGATGTGTCTTCATGCTGTAACTGTTTGACAGCGGTCTCTGCAAGTCCTGACGTCCGGACAGCAGTTCTAGGGGAAGAGGTATCTCTCTCCTGCTTGAATTCAACCCTGGTGGATGGGACAAGCACCCGCAGAGTCAGATGGATGAAGACTGTTAGCCTCACAAATGAAACCTCTATTTTTGAGTGGCCGACAGAGTCTCTGCAAACGGAAAAGGTGGTATGGAAAGCAGATGGAGATGGAAATATGTGCGTCTTTCTGAAAAACACGGTCCAGTTGGATGCTGGGTTATACACAGAGGAAGTCTGGAAAGGATGGAAGGTTATCGAGAAGAAAGACATACTTTTAAAAGTAAAAGGTATTTTTTAAAATATAAAGTACTCTATTGATTGATCAATGTCTGTATTTTTTCATTTATTTGATTTAATCACCTTTCAGATTGCAAAGTCCTTCAGGCTGTGATTTCTGCTCCGGGCTATCCTTTAACGCTCAAGTGTAACCTAACATCTGAGTCTTCAAACGTCACCTGGGCAAAGCTAAAGGGACATGAGCAAGTCTTGATGACAGGAAGGAATGATGGACCCTTGGTTTTCCAGTCCGTTAACACCTCTGACGCTGGCTGGTACAGGTGTACCATCACGTTGAAGCAACGGCAACATTGCCACGACATCAATTTGCTCATCCAAGGCGCGATCTTTCTCTGTTGACATATTAGCATGTTTTGCTTTTCAGCACAACTTCATTGATTAAAGACTTCTTTTTTTTTATGCAAGCAGATAGTTTTGTGATCACAACCACTCCAGTTGCCATGGAAACAACCAGTGAAGGTCTGCATGTTCTGCATCACATACTGTACGACTAAGACCTCTTTACCTGTGAGATATCTAACTTTTGCTCTGACTTCTCGCAGCATTGAAGGCCACTCAGCAGGTCCCCTCTTCAACCTCAACTCCACTTGTGGCTTCAGTGGTTAGTGTGGTGGTAATAATTGCTGCTGTACTGACAACACTGATCACCTACTTCAAATTTCATACCCAAAAGTCACAAACCCAATCAAAAAGAGCCTCTCCAGGTTAGATTTATTTTTATATATTTATATATATACATAGTGGTGGAAAAAATTGTTGGTACCCCTCAGTTAAAGAAAGAAAGTCCACAATGCTCACTGAAATTACTTAAAACGTTCAAAAGTAACAATAAATTAAAATTAAGTAATCAAAATCAGCCATTACTTATGAGTTGTTGATTAACATAATTATATATATAAAAAAAAACAAATGAAATAGGGCTGGGCAAAATATCTCAATAAAAGACTGAGAACTGACTAACTATCTAACTATGTTTATCTGGTTTTCTTAAAGCTTACATGGACACCTATGAGAATATCAGTCTTCCAGATTTACAAGGTAAGTGCTTTTTACTGTCGCTATCTACTAATGCTAACTGCTAAGGGCATGGTAGACTAGTCTGAATACTTTGGGGATGACCTCACATCTTTAGAGACCCATGTTTCTGTTGCAGATGACGAAAAGAAAGTCAACTTTTTGTACAACCTCGAGGAGGAAAACATTTCTACCTGTAAGTGTTTCTGCTGAAGGAAAATCAAATTCATCCCTTTGTTCTTTTTTTGTGACTCAAAAAAAGTTGTCTTCTTTGTTGCAGTTCAGTACTAGAGGAGTTTCAATTCCAGAGGAAAACCAAGGTTTTTCTTTTTACTTTTACTTTACGTTTAAATACCTAAAAATGCACGTGTGTACTGAGAGCATTAATTCCTGTTTCATATCATCATATAAAGTTTAAACAAAACGAGAACAGATATTTTTATTACAAGTGGTTTTCACAAGATAAATGGGATGATGGAAAATGTTGTTTTGTTGTTTTCAACATGTGCTTGTGGCATTTTTCTGATGATGAAGGACATGTATAAAGAAATGTAAGCTTAAAATTGAGTATTTCTTTATTCAAATTGCCGTAAATCAGGAGTAGATGAAAAAATCCCATTGGCAAAAGCCTGTAGCTGTAATGCAGCACCTACAACAGCAAGCTCCCTGCTCGACATCCTTCTGATGCATCCTTCATTTTCCTTGTCTGAGGTGGCATCTGGCTGAAACTGAACAGCTGGATAGCTTCAATATTACTCGCCATTTTTGTTGCACCAATAATGTCAGATTGTGCTTGTGAGAGGCTGGAAGCTAGCGGAAGAGAGTGTAAACAGATGGATGATGGGAAGTAGGGGTGGGCTTGTACTGCACCAACGGTCCCGCCCACAACTCAGAGAAAAATTTCTAATGAACTCCTGCCGGTCTGCAGAAACTATGTCTTGGAAAGCGGCCCAGGTTTTTGGAATTTGGCTAGAAAAGGCCTAATCATAATTAAAAGACCACTGGGAACATTTTCCCAATAGATCAGAGGATGATTGGCTTAGTCCACAGGCTGTAATAAGTCATAAGTGGTGTTGTCTGCTTCACGTTTGAAATGTCTCTGCGGCTCCTCATCCTGTATAATTTCATAAACAGGGCCCTATGTAAAAAAAAGGATTGTAAGTTACAGCATTTGAACATATCAGTTTAGCATGATTCAATGGTGACCTTACCATTTCAACAGTTGGCACGTCCTCTGCTGTGTTAACATAAGGGTGATGCATGTGTTATTGTGCTTTTTCGATCTATTGATTACGTAATAACACTTTCAGTACCTGCATCCGTCTTCTGCTTTCTCTTCATGCACATCCAGACTGTTACAGCCGTGCACACTGCAAGCCCCAGAGGAAGGCCTAACCAGGCCAGTGTTTGCAGAGCTGGGGAAATGAGACTTTTGTTATTTCTTCATGTTGGACTGTGTGTCTGCTTGTAACAGGTAATGTACATCGAGCAGACGTACGGTGAACAGAGTGCCATTTCTTTGACGTCATCAGTGCACCTTCTCTGTGCACAGAGCAAAGTATTTCCTGTGAACTCGATGGCCGAAAGGGAAAAAGGAGCGTCTTTGTGAGGGTGTTACCCGTAGTGGTTAGGCTGCTCTGCATGCCGTCTTGGTTTCTCTCAGACCACGTTAAATTAAAATCTGCTTCACAGTTTTCGGCACAAGTTAGAATACATGTCAGATTAAAATGTTCGTCTTCTGGCTCAAACTCTTCTGTAACTGTAAAGACAAAATTACAAAAAGTCAAAAAGAATCTTCTTTTTTCTTTTTTTTTTTTTTTTTGTAAACTTGTCTTGTCCAACAGCAGGGCAGACAGATGACAACTGAGGGCCTCTTGTGTTGGACATATTTTACTTTAACAACAGGGGTTATTAATCTTCAGATAAACAAAAAGAATCATCTGATCACTGCCTGGTTTTGGGCTTTTGGCTCTTACCATCAAGGGTGTGCAGCCTGATTCTGTTGAGCACCTTTGCAGGACTGCTGGACTCTGAGCACTGGTAGTTTCCAGCATGAGGAGAACCTACTTTATTGATGAGCAACGATGAGTCTTTGCTGATCTGAAAGGAGTTTTGAGCGCTTTGCAGTGACACATTGATCAGGGGCTTGTCATTTACAGTCCACTTTATGTTGCTTGTGGAACTGAAAGAGAAATTGCTGCTGCATGGAAGTGACACTGACTCCCCCACTGCAGCAAACACTTCTTCCAAACCACCTGTGGGGAAGGAAAAATGCGATGATACCTACACAAATTCATCCTTAACTTTAGTTAGGACGTTTGTACCTTCTATCATGGACGTATAGCTGGCAGTGGCTTTGACCTGGTCGTTCTGGAAAACCTGGCATTTCCACGTTCTGTGATGATCTGTCGCTTTTTTTGTGATAAACAGTTTTGAGAAACAAGCAGAGAAATTTTGGACGCTAAACCTTTCTCCTTTTAGAGGCGTGTTGTCCAGAGTCGTCCACCTGATGTGTACATCTGAGTTGATACGGCAGGGTTTAAATCCTGAACGTGTGTTGAGGTAACACTGAAGCTCCAATCTCTTCTCTGCATCTCCTGAGGGCTCTATGACTTCACAAACAGAGGAATTGCAGTCAGATTTTATGATAGAGGTATTCAAAATATTGATAGACGCAGAAAAGAAAGGCTCTTACTTTCAGGAAACCGGAGGGAAGCGGTTGCATTACCCACACCGTCACTGCATGTGTACAGTCGTGCATCACATGGTAGGACATGAGCAATCTCCAAAGAGCAGTCCTTCAGTATGCGGTACTTGCCATCTTTTGTAATTTGTACTTTTCCAGCTTTCACCACCTCAGTGCCAAACAGAGGGCTATCTCCCACACTCCAGTTAATAGAGGAACAGGAGTTTTTGGAAGGTAAAGCACATGGTATATTTATGCTTTTCTGCCCTGCAGCAAAAATAAGCAAATCATCTGTGGACATAAAAGAAGAGAACAGTTTTATGTTGAGATTTGTTGTTGAGATTTTACACATAAATGTTGAAATTCAGAGATCCCCCCCCCCCAAAAAAAAAAATGAGTTGTGATAACTATAAACATTAACAAAAGAGAGTTTGTTTGGTTTAAATGAACAGTTTTCTGTTTATAAGGATGCTTCAAAGCAAATTAAAAGCACCTTGTGGGAAATTAATTGAATTAATATTTAAATACGTATGATTAAAACAATCAAATAATTGTTTGTTCTGTGCAAGCTTGTAGAGATGACGGACTTGGCTTAAATACAATTTAAATTCTTTTTTTTTTAACACATTCAAACTTTCTTAGAAAGAAAATGACAGAAATTAAAAAATCAACTTCTCAGTTGATTCATTGCAACTCAAAATCAAAGAACTCATCCACAAGGGGTCATCTGAAAACACACTCGATTTTTCCCCCTTTTATTTAGCTTTACTTGCTTCTTATAAATTCCCATAATTACCAGCTCCATCCAGTCCAGTTGCCCATGTTAGAGAAATGGTGAAAATGAATCCAAGCAGCACAGAAGAACTCATTGTTCTCTCAGAAGGCATCTGATGATCCCACATCCTTCTTGTCTGTTGCTACACACAAAAGGCGAGTTTCACAAGATAGAGATCATCAGGAAATTGCGCCTTCTCTTTTAAAATATCATCTGAGTCACAGCAGAAGTGCCATAAGTATATTGGCTATATTGAAATAAGTTTAAGAAAACATAACATTGTCATAATCGGAAAATCAAATCATCCTCACAGTTTTTATTTCTTTAGTTTAACCTCTTAAGATCTGGCATCCAGATGTGTGGACATCACATTTTGGGTTATATTACCATAGCAGATAATTCAGCTTAACTGGGGCCCTGTGACAGGGTTAGCTCAAATATTAAGAGCTTAATGCAGTTTGTAGACTTTTTAAGCATGTAAAGTTAAGAAAATCAAGTCTCATCATTAGTAATTAGAAGCTGGTGGATTGATCAAACACATTTAGATAGTGTCTCCTTTATTGCAAGTTTTTCTGTTAGAAAATATTAAAAAAAAAAACACATTTATAATTTCTTTCAGTAATTTAGAGGACAGAGTTAGACAGCCGGAATAAAAATAATTAGAAGAAAAGTGATGTAAATGCTATTACATTAATGCAACCTCAGTAAATCTTTAAAAACAAAGCAAATTATTTTTTTAAAAGTAATTTTAATGTTTTGATCAATTTCAAAGCTTTAATATGGCCGAACTCTCTTCGCTAAAGTGTTGTAGTTTTCTGATAAGGGACAACAAAAAAACAATGTTTTCAGGGGTCAAGTTGAGATTTTCATTGCTCATCCACAAGATGGTGCTGTCCAGCCTGATGAAAGTTGGAATGGAGCTTCTACTGAAGTCATTTGTAGAAACCAGAGACAGACTGATTCAGAGAATATATGAACTGTGTTTTCGGCTTTAAACCAAAAACAAGTCCACTGAATGACTTTTTAATCACCACAGCAGTGAACAAAAAGATACAGAAAAACACACAGGCGCTGTGCTGCGTCAAGGACCGATTGCAGGTCTCGGACGGGCTATGACTTTGTAGGGCTTGATTTTGAGAACGACAGTGGCAATCCCTCTGAGGTCAGGAGGGAAGACGTTGCTCTCAGGGAGGATGAACTGGAAATCTCTCAACAGGTAAGCCGTGAAAAGAAAGAGCTCCATTTTGGCAACAGACTCCCCCAGGCAGAGCCTCGCTCCCCCTCCAAAAGGCACAAGGGCACGGGTGGAGCCTCCTCCACCTTCCAGAAAGCGCTCTGACCAAAATGGAAAGAGAAAGAAGGAGAGGAAGGACTTTATTTGAAGAGAGCTCAGAGTGAAAGGAAGATGGCTGCACTCAGATGTGGAGCGGGACCTGGTTTGAAGCTGTACGGCTCAGACCAGACTGCAGGATCGTGATGAGCTCCAAAAAGATTAGGAATGATGACAGAATTCTTGGGAATGAAGAAACCTGCAATACTAAAAAAAAAATTAAAAAAATTGCAATTCAATAATAATAATAATATTACATTTTATTTAGAATGCGCTTTACATTTTGAGCGAAAATCTCAAATCGCTACAAACAAAAAGCTACAAATAATAAATACAAATAACAAGAAAGTCGTGTTACAACAGGTAACTTCACTAAAATGACTCTGAAAGCATTTATGTCTAAGTGTGGTTTGCACTAAGAAGTTATCAGTGTTTGGGTTTTAACCTTCAGGGAGGAAATCTGAAGTGAACCAGGCGGTCAGATACTCAGGTCAACAACGACCCCACATGACTTTATAAGTATACAAAAAATTCAACTTCTTTTTTGAGCATGATTTGGCTAAATCTCTTAGCTTTACCCAGTAAATACGGACAGCTTTACCAGCAGGGGCATCATTCACTGATGTTCAGCTAACCTGCTGTTTCTGATGGCTCTGTGTGGAACCGCTAGAGGAGCAACTGGTCTGAGTCTGAGCACTTCGTTGACCAGAGCACACAGGACAGGCAGTCTTTGTCTGTCGCTGTACTTTGGATAACGTCCTTCTGGAACTGTGCACAACTCCTCATATACTTGGTTTTGTATCTGAGAGTTCACAAATAAAAAAGAGAGACATATTTTGATGGAATTTAGGATGTTTTTGCATCATTTTCTTTGTGAAAGAACATAAAAAAACCAGTGCCTCTGGCCTGTGCAACAGGAAGGCCACAGTCCAGTTCAGCCAGGCTGCCGTGGTTTTAGTTCCCCCAATGAGAAGATCCACAGTCGCCATGTGAACATGGACATCCGTCAACAGCTGCAGGGAAGCAAAAGTGTCATTCTTCATCACTTCCTGCTGCCTTGTCTTCTGTCAAGAAGTTAATGCACAGACCTGTCCTTCTTTAGTGTTCTGATGTTTGTCAAGAGCTTGGAGAAGGGATCCAGTTATGGAGTCTTCACTTTGATGCCCTTGCAACTGAACAAATAGAACCCTACATAACCATTCAAATCATATTTGATACACGCATTTGTGGGATCCCTATGTCATGAGCATGATTAAAACTTTCCTTAAAAGCCCATTGGATGTAATCTGGTACATGTCTCTGCCCTGCAGTTCATCACCATTCCACTAGGGGTAGTAGAAAGGCTTTCCCTGCTCATTCCCAAATGGTTGCTTCCGTACAATTTTTAAAACACTTTTGGCGGGAAAGGTTTTGCTGATTATAAAAACTTTATGGTGAGAGTATCTCATCTCTTGTTATTCCTTTTTTTTAAATGATTACTTGCTGAATTGAAAGAACGCAAAATGTGTTGATATTTAATTCTTTATAATCCTGTTACAACATGGTAAAAATGTGTGGAGCAAACTTGAGACAGTAGGTAAATAAGCTGAACACTCATGTCCATATTTTTGCATCTTAAACTAACATTGCTGTAAACAAAAACTTACCAAATCATAATTGATACTATTACTATTAGTTAAAAAATGATAACGCAACATTTTTTTGAGGATTTCAGCAAAAGTTTTAAAGAACAAAATTCCCCCAAAATTGAATTTTTTGTCAACTCTTTGATATAGTGGGCTTTATAGGATTAAATACTGTTCTTTATAGGATGAGTTTACATTTTTGGTGACTCACCTTATAATTATCAAGGTGTTGCTTAATGATTTCATCTCTCCTGGCCACCTCTTTAAGAAGACGAGCAAATACGGGGTTGGGTAATTTCTTTAAAAGAACAAATGATCCCTGTCATTGGGGCTGGTAGAATAAAACAGTAGCGACATTGTAATACTGACTCTCAGCAGTGGGAAGGAATCCAGTGCAGCAATCCAAGAGGACCCCCACAGAGACACAATCTCATTCAGACAGCTGTGCAGCTGCTGCAGCTCTGATGAGCTCTTATCGTACTAAAGAACAGATGGAAAGCTGCGTCACAACCAGACGGCACATTGTCCTTACCTTTATGCAATACAGATGTCCAAATCGGCAAAGCAAACAGTGACTTTGCCCATTCCTCCAACACAAAAACACACAGCTAGGTACTGGTGTGATGCAACTGCTGCTGGATGTTGGTTGAAAATCAAATCCAAGAGAAATGATACTGACTTCTCTACCGAAGGCCAAAGTGGTGATGACATTGCTGGCTGCCACTGTGAAGTCTTCAGAAAGATCAACAGGGCTGCTGTGGTAGCCCATCAGAACCTAAGCGGCAAAACAAGCTGAGCCTTATCTGTTTGTGTTGTAACTTTGGAAAAAACCAACGTTTGCTTGCTGGAAGAGTTCCCTGTGTTCTGTACCTCTTTCAGATGAAGAGCCTGCCTCTCAATCACACTGTGTAAAGACTGCTGGCAGCAGCGCTGCAGGGCGCCATGGACGAGGCGGCGATGTGCCCTCCACTCCTCAGTATAATCCCCAAGAGAAATGTTCCGTCCTCCCCCAGACACAATATCACCTGATAGGTGAGAATTGGTTATGACGGCTGTTGTGGTTCATAGAAAAAGAGGTAAAAAAAGGGGTTTCACCTGTGTATGAGATTGGCCTCCCGGCAAAGTCAGACCATTTCCTCACCAAAGTTTCTCTTATCAGTTCTCCACTATTAAGCACCACCATGGCTTAAAAAAAAACACGAAGTTTTGAGTCAACATAAACCATCATCATAGGACTGTACATAACCCATAAATAGGTGATTACTTGTGTTTCCACATTTGAGGCGGTAAATGCTCCCGTAGCGTTGGGCGAGGCTAGTTAGGTGAATTGGTAGGTGATCGTGCATCAGCTCCATCATATTGCCAATCAAGAAGTGGCCTGGAGGGCCTGGAAGTGATGGAGGTGGAGAGCGAAAAAGAAAAAGATACAAACCCCGCAAAGGTCCAGATTCTGCTCCTACAAGGAGGAAGAAGAAAGAGTCAAAAATGATCCACCCAGAAGGTTTTACATGTTAATAAATTAATGTTAGCAGTCCGATGCAGTGGTTTTGTCACCTCCTTGTTGACTTTTTTTTCTTTGAAAAGAAATCATCAAAAGCAGCAACAGAACAAACAAAAGTACAGCCCCAGCACTGACTGCAGACATTTCTGAAGCCATTCTGTTCTGGTGCCGGCGTCACACTTCAGAAAGTGGACCGGCTCTCTGCTCCTCGTCTTTATAGTCGGCACATCCCCTCGGCTTGATGTGATGTTTTCACTAAAATCAAGGATGTCAAAATATTTTCAGGTCAACAAATCTAGATGACTGCAAGCTACGTGGAAACATCTAGTGTGATAAACACAGCAGAGGTTTGGTGAAGGACATGGTAGCACACCACTGTCCACATAAACAGCAGTCTTGCAGATGGATTTGACTTTTTCCACTGAGTATTTTTTTGTTTTATTAGAATTTAGATATGGGCTGTGTGGTGGTGTAGTGGTTAGCACTCTCTCCTGGTTAGAATCCTAGCTGTTACCTTTCTGTGTGCAGTTTACATGTTCTCCTTGTGCACGCATGGGTTCTTTTTGGGGTCTCTGGTTTTCTCTCACACTCCAAAGACATACTTCATAGGTTACTTCATAGGTTTGGAAGATAAATGAAATTCATGTATTCATTTTTTTTTTACTACAAATAGGCTACATGGTGGAGTAGTGGTTAGCACTCTCACCTCACAGCAAGAAGGTCTTAGTTTGAATCCTGGCTGGCACCCTTCTGTGTGGAGTTTGCATGTTCTTTCGTGTGGGTGTGGGTTTTCTCTGGACACTCTGGCTTCCTCCCACAGGCTCAAGATGTTTTTCATGTTTTTCATGTGTTTCATTCTCAAAATTGACCCTAGTGGTGAATGTGAGAGTTTGTGATTGCAACAGAATGGGTGATCTGACCTGGGTGCACCCCCCCCCCCCCACCCACCCAATAATAGCTGGGATGGTCTCCAGCAGCCCCATATCCTCAGAAGGGATTTAGTGGGTGGATGGATGTTTGTACAAATAACCCAAGGAGACCCAAGACCCACATTAGCCTGTTTTATTTCCATGCAGTAAGACAGTGCATATTTAGTTACAGCAGTAGTGGGCTGTCAAACCATGTTGGTGAAAAAACATTAAAGACTTCAAAGTGAAACAGAAAACACAAACTGATACCGGCTTTCCTCTTCCTTGTTACATCCAGCAGAAGCACAGTCAAAACATATAAAAAATAACCAAAAAACATTGAGTTAAAGAGGACAGGTTCAGGTTCAGCTAAATAAACCACTGCATGGATTTATGGATGGACAGAGGCACGCAGCAGCTTTACAGTTTTACTTTTCTGAAGCTCTGGCTGTCTTGCAGATCAGGGACTGTCTGCCGGTGGAGAGTGACTCATTTTTAGCCATGAGTTGCAGAGGAGAACCAGGAGGGTCTTAACTTCATCTCTGTGAAAGGAATGGAAGAGTCTTTGCCTTTCCAGTCTATCCAAACTATTCCCTGCAAGGAAGGAAGGAAAGAGGTTAATGCTGTGCAAGCAATGCCGTGTCACAGAAGGTACAAAGAAATACCTGATTTTTGCTGTGTGCGCCATAAAGACCATTTAGATTGGCCTTGTAGCAGTTCTTGTACCACCAGCCTCCCAGATAAGACTTTGCACAGTGAGTCTCCAGGCGATCGGGGTCCTTATCGCGGGTGGAAAATGGACGTCCACTATGGTACCTCATTGAGTCACCTGACAGAAGAATCCATGTGCAGTTATATGTAAATTTTTCAGTGTTTGGAAGGCCTGCTCGGAAATTTGTGATTCAACAAGAAAAACATAAAATCCGTTTTGTTTTGTTTTTCACCTGCATATATAATAATTAAAATAATCTAATCATTGTCTTCTCACTTTATGATCCACAATAACCTGCATCTCCTGGTTTCGGATGGACTTTATTTAATTAGAGACAAATAGTAAATCTCGAAAAAACAAAAACTTGAAAAGATAAAAAATTCAAAGCTCCTGTCATTGTAGTATCTTACAAATTATATTCATATAACTGCAAAAAGTCTGTGTTTGAAGGCACCTGCTGTTCCTGTGTATCCAGACACAGTAAGAGTATAGTTCCTCTCCTCTGAAGCCACGGAGAAGTTGGTATAGTGAGCATACGCTGTGTCATTTCCTGATTGCAGATCCACTCTCAGACTCACAGACCCAACACTGGTCAGGTTGTGCAGGAGCTCATTACCTGGCAACAAGCAGGAGCAAGGATCATTTTAGGCAGAAATAAAACATTGATTTAGATTCACATATCAAAAAAGAGCTTCTTCTGGATGTACCAAGCCAGAATTCTTCACTCAGATTTCCAAACCCCACACTGTATTCATGCCAGGTTCTGTAAAAATCCGTTTTTCCATTCATCCTTCTCTGGAAGACCTACAAAAAACACAGGCTCAGCTGTGAGCTTTTTTTTTATGCTGGTCTGGTTTAAGGTGTGAAAGACACAAGCAGCCTGTTACCGTCCAACCGCCTCCATCAGCCTCCATGTCACAGTATACTCTGACTGCCTCTCCCTCTTTCCCTCCTGGGTAAATGTCGACTTCCCCAGACTCTGAAGCTCCATTCAGCAGCTCTTGTGAGCAATCCATGGGAAAAGGGAACCGCAGTTTTCCTGGGTGGTGAGGAGAAATGTTGAATGCAACATTGAATTTCGAAATACATATATAAATGAGATGTTGAAGATAAAATTATATATTTAAACTCGTCAGTCTTTGGGATATTTCATAATTAAGAAGATATACTGAGGAGCAAAGTCAAGCATCATTACTTTTATTTGGATTTAAGCAGAGCCCCATCCACAACCTCATAAAGGTAAAGTAACGCACCCCACATTATCTGACTTTGGGTTCAAGAACATCTGGAGAGTTTTTTGCAACAGATGTTGGCAAAAATTTCAATTCAAATTAGCGAGCGGCGGGTGGAGGCCAGGTGTTAACATCGAGTACCTGCAAGGATTCTGCCAAGGAAGCAAATTCTCTCTATTTGGGTCAAACTAAAACAGAGGATATTGAATTCATGTATTCATGTATTCATTCCAAATTAACGTACATTTAACCACATAAAATCCCATTAACCCCATCAAGATCTCTTTTTAACTCTTTAATTCCAGAGCTTTAGCTTCAGTGTTGGCATTCTTTGACTACGTCTTCAACCGCTTATGCAATTAACGTAATTCAGATACTGAGGTGGAGAAAAGCAGCCTTGCAAGTTACGCAACTTAAGTCAACATAAACCAGCTGATTCTGTCAGTATGCAACACTTAACATAGGTAATGTTGGATATCGGTGCATTGCCGATAAGAAAAGCCACTTTTCTCCATGTCAGAATCAGCTGATTCACATTTACGGTTGGTCAAAGAGCTTTAGGATTTCATAGCTAAATGGAGGACATTAACAGAACCTTTCTTGACAAAAAAATGCAAAATACATTCAGACATGTGTTGAAAAGAGTTTTGAACAGATGGATAACAATACCTGTGATGAACTCAGAGGTAATCACAGATGTGTAGTGCCCATTTTTCTCCCCTTGTACAACTACAGTGTAGCGTGACATGGGCAATAAGCCTGTCAGCTTAAATTCTGTGACAGTTGATGCCAGGATCACCTCCTATCACAAACACAGTCATTTAGTTCTTTTTAAATTACTAAATAAGCTAGGTAAGGGTTCCCCAACCCTGATCCTCATTGTCAGAAGTCTTTTTGATGCCCTGAGCAGCAAAGTATGAAAACCAGGGTGGATAGTGACCCTAAGGACCAGGACTGGGGAACGCTCTGCTAGGTAGAGTTATGTGTCATAGATAAGGGATCATAAACACCTTTTTCTCTTTTCCTGGGACTTCATAGATCACTCTGTAGCTCTGATAAACAGTGGGTGTTTTCCAGGCAATAACTGCAGAGCGAGCCCCAACTTCACTGGGTTTAACCACTGACAAGGAAGACATAACTTATGGCTTGAAATCATCCTATGTGAATCTGGATCCTATTTAATGCAATAAATGCATACCATTCGCTGTGGTAAAAGATGTTGCGATGGCTGTACTCTTCAGATTGTCCTTTTGGCTCAGCATTTTGATGGTGTAGATAGTGTCTTTCTGTAGACCTTTCAGCAGGTGCTCCACTGAGGTTCCAGACAGCATCATGGTTACCGTCACATTAGGAGCTGTGGTTAAGAAAATAAAAAGCATTTTTTTTAGCTATCAGCACTTGGTATTGGTGAAAAATGACCTATGGACACTCACTCTTGGAGGACTCATAGCTGATAATGAAGCGGTCAACTTTCCCAAGACTGGGAGTCCACCGTAGCAAAGCTCTGTTATGTGTCACGTTGGTGACTTGAAGATGTTTTGGAGGGGCGGGGACTGCAGACAACAGAATAATCCACAAGAAATTGATTTCATTGTTTCTCAAAGGAAAACCCTACAAATAAATGTAAGCCTCTGTGTGCAATTACCAGTGGTTATAATGGATGTGAGTTCATCACTCTGGGCTGCGTCGTTTGTCGCAGTGATGCCAATCATGTAAGAAGTTCCAGGAGACAACTTAGACAAGACAACATGAGACTGTTTGGATCCCAGTGACACAAATCGACTTTCCCCTGAAAGGAAAAATATATACGTACATACATAATTTATCCTTTTTCTGATAAGAAGAAAAGTGATTGATTGTACAATCTGAATGGAGAAGTTTTAACAAACCTGACACAATGTTGATGTACGTAACTCGGAAGCCTGTAAATGTTGTCTTTGTCTTTGGTTTGACCCAGGAAACACCAACAGAAGATTCAGTGACATTACTGAAAGCCATCTGTGTTGGAGGCTCAGGGCCTGTCAAAAGAAGGCAAAGCAAATGTTGAATTGGGTTTTTTATATCTTTGCTTTCAATTTTCTACATCTCTTTATTTTATTGGGGCTTGTTTTTTATTTTATTTTTGTAAAAGTGTGACAGATGGACAGAAAGGCGTACTCACAAACCCTGCCTTAGTGCAAATGCTTAAAACCCTTGATTTTACGATAGGGTCTACTCTACTGAACACTGGCCCACCTATTGAAGCCATCCACACCACAGGATGCTGAACAACTTAAACTAGACCACAAACATCAAATATGCTTGGGTATGATAAGGATTATTTATTGCGAGTACGCCCTAAACATGTCATTGTTCTAATAACCTGTAGTTGCTGTCACTCGGTGGGTTCTTGATCTTCTGCTTCCTGCCATGCCATAAACTTGCAGGACATAGCGTGTGTTTGCCTGAAGATTGGTGATCTCCGCAGAGCGTGCGTGGCCTGGGACCACCACAGATGTCCTCTTAGCTTCAGTTTCCAATCCAGCAGCTTTTCCAAAGGATGCAGTTGTGCTTTCATTTTCCACCATAGTGGTGTTGCCCGCAGTCGAGCTTTTGTCCTGTTCCTCGACTCTCAGGGGTTCCTTTTTGTCGCCATCTGACAGTGGCTCTCGTTTGGTCACTGTAAACATTTTGAACATGTCTTGTGGCGCTAACCATGTGACAGTGAGGCTGTGAGAGGAGATGTTTGCCACCTTCACTGACCCCAATCCTCCTGTCCTCCTGGTTTCATTAACGGTTGCTTTGTTCAAGACGACTTTGTCTGATGCTGCAAGAGTGGTTGCATTTGTAGCATTCTTCTTTTCAGGTGGAATAGATGTCTTTTCGTTGTGATGGATCTCATTTTCCTGAGGTTCGTCTTTTGGGTGGTCAGATTTAGGGTATGGTTTTGCAGGGCTTTCTTGGTCATTAAATTTTGGGACAATTTTTTGATTTTCAGAAGTGCCTCCTTGCTGTTTTTTGGTTTTTGCTATAGTCTCATTTTCTTTCAAAAAGAAACAACAACAACACATTGAGTCATATGAGACAGAATACAAATCAAATCTGTACCACTTGTTAAAACAACAAAGGAAATTTGTACTTACTTGTATTACAATCTGCCCCTTGTTTGCACTTACTGCAGTCTGCACCCATGAACCCCTGCTGGCAGATACAGCTCCCCTTTTCACACCTTCCGTTTCCACTACAGCCATTTAGACATTTAGTAGAACATGGGCCTGGATGTAAAAAAAAAAAAGCAAAATAAAAATCCTGTGGATAATGTGTCAGATTAAAAAAAATTGGAAAACATGGTGAAAGAGACGTCACATTGTTCTTTTAGAAAGGACATCTCCTTTTCTAGCCGGGCTACTCGATCTTTCAGGGCATCCAACTTCGCCTCATGTCCATCAGGGCAGCCCCCCGGCTGCAAGCTTATCTTATGAGTCACCACCAGAGGATTGCCAGGTGACAGCTTCACTTCTTGATCCTTGTTGTTGTTTGAGTCACAGCCATTACAGATGACCACTGTTACTGGCTGTGAAGCAGCTGGCTGTTTTTTGTTGGGGACCTCAGTGGAAGTCTTGTTTAATGTTGCTACTTTTAAACCTTTTCCATCTTTTGCTGGATGCTTTGTGGCATTGACCAGGGGAATGGTAGAAACAGTCTGATTGATGCCTTTGGTTATCTTTGGGCCATCGATAGTATTGGTCTTTGTGGACTGAATAGTTTGAGTAGAGTTCCCTTCAGGTTTCCCTCTATGATCGGATTTGTTTGAAATTGTGGGATTGTCTGATTGCTGGGGTTTGTTTTTGGTGGATTTTCCAGAGGAAGTTAATGGAGAGCTAGTGGAAGCTGACGGAGCATTTTGAAATGTCTCATTTTTGACAGCCTTGCTATGGCCGGTCGTGGCAGATTTAACAGTTGTTGTGTGATTGGTCGGTTGCAGGGGTTTGTTTTTGATGGGTTTTGTGATACTGGACTAGTGGAGACTTGGTGACTTTTGATGAAACATTTTGAGCAGACTCCTCCTCTTTGCTCTTGCTGTTATGGGATGAATGAGACTCATTCACATCTGTTTGATTGAGTGATGGTAGAGGTCTGTGTGTGGCGGCTTTAGCAGTGTGAGTTGAGGGAGATTTTTTGGGTACTGACGGAACATTTGGAATTGTCTTATTTTTGGCAGTCTTGCTATGACTGGATAAAATGGGTACATTTGAAATTGTATGGTTGACTGTTTGCTTTGGTTTGTTTTTGATGATTTTGTCCATGCGGATTGAATGAGACTTAACTGATGATGATGATGATACATTTTGTGTAGCTGCACCCTCTGATATCTTCCTATGATTTGATACAGTTGGGACTGTGTGATTGACGGATTGGGGTTTGTGTGTTGACGGTTTTGCAATGCGGGCTAAAGGAGACTTTACAGATGTTGACTGAACATTTGGCGCTCCGTTGGAACTAAGCTTCCCTTTTCTACCCTTAGCATCACGGGTCAACTCATCTGAGACAGTGTGGTTGGCTAAATGCTTGCCTTTGTTGGACACGGCTTTGTTCGTCTTAGGATTTTTTGCTGCTACTGATGGAACATCTGTAGGTCTGGGTCTACTTTTGCCAGCCTCAGTAGTGTTAACTGGTTGACCTTTTAGTTTAGCGGCTGAAGTGGGTAAAACGGTCTGATTTACTGGGTTTGGTTTGAGGGTGGGGTGAAAGGTTTGCGTCGAAGCTAAACCTGGGACTTTTGGTTTAGAAGAGTTTAAAACCTCACGAATTTTAGTTGTGTTTCGCTCTGCAGCATCTGTCTTCTCGCTGGTTGTGGTTTCAGAGGAGGTAAATGAGGTTAGAAGGAAAAGCAGTCCTAGAGTAAATAACATTTTGAATCAGAAGCTGTGACCAGCTATAGCAGGGTTTGTAAAGGACTTGTGTATGCAGCCAAAAAAAGATAACTTCCTCCTTTGTACTCCTGGAAAAAGTTGATGGTGGACTTTACCAAGTATTTCCTGAAGAGGAAAAAAGAAAAAAAGGTCTCAGTTACGTGTTTGACACAGGAAATCTTATAACAAGTTAATTTAGACCTTAACTGTATGTCAGAGCAATACTGCTCTCTTTCAGCATTGATCAGCTCATATTAACAGAGTTCCCATTCAGACCTCTTAGCTGGTTTTGCTTCAGCTTCAGGCTTGATGCCTTGTTCTGAAGTTAGGCTGCATTTTGCCTCAAATTGCAATGATGGACACATCTTTGGTTTTTCCAAACCAAACTCAGCATTCCCATCTTCAACCAGGACACTTTTGTTTTAAAGTGACAGTTATTAAAAGTAATGTGCTCATTATATTCTCTGACTAGAATAAACAAGTTGACACTCAGTTTTGCTTGGAAACAGCTTTCTCATTCTAAGATATTAGTAACAATAGTTACAATTTTCATTCATTGTTACAAATAAGATTTAAATTTCCATTCTAATTAAAGTTTCCAAATTTAATGTAAAGTTAATTGAACTGTTTTTCTGAAATACATTTAACCAGATTACCCAGATTAAAAGAAAATCTGGCTTGATTGAAACACTCATCCAGTAGTTCAATTTAACATCTTGATTTACCTGTCTTACTCAACAAGATATTATCTAATACAACAAATATATAGACACTTACATAAATAAAAGGGCTAAAAAACAATCATATCGGACAATTTAGGAATTTATCAGTTACAGTTGTACAAAACACTATGATGAAGGGGCAACACATGAGGCTAAAACAAACACTCTTAAAGTAGTGGACATGTATATTTATACATATAAACTTTTAAAGGTATAAACTTTTGATATGTATAGATAATGATTCAAAGCCCCAGAAAACTTGTAAAATTACTAAACTTGATTAGAGAGAACTAAATTTTCTTTCTATCATAATCCTAATAAATTACTTAAATTACAGATAAATTGGTTGAACATAATTTAAAGCAGAAAAAATGGAAGTTACCTCATAAATTGGGGCTCCCACTCCAAATGATCAGGAAAACCTATTAAGCTATAATTTGGATGTAAAGAGGTTGGAGCAAAGGACTGGCACTAGAAAGACAGAGTGATGAGGACTGCTCTTCCATACCGACACTCCCCAGCACACACACATTTTATATGTACACACATACCACCCTTACACCACACCTCATGGCTGCAGGCTCCCAATCATGATAGGAAATGTTGGAGTTGGAGTAACAGAAATGTAGCATTTCTTACATAAAAGCACTTCAGGTCTTGTCAAAGCTTTAGAAAACCTGCTGGACACTAGTTTTCACTGGAATTCAGAAATTGATCTGAATTATATAATAACTTTTTTTTCTCCTCACATTTTCCTATACATTCTTAAAGCAAAGCTTTCCTTTGCTGAAACACAATGTCTGCAGTGTACCTCACTCTGTTTGACTCATTGTGGGTTCAGATCTCAATCAATACACAATAAATACAAATTTGCTGAGCTAAAAATCAATACATTAATAAAATTGTATTTAAAAAATCTTGATATAGCTCAGACGTAGGACCACACTGCAAGCATTCACTTGCTCTCTCTGTGGGACTGAGTCCTCTCAACATATGAATCAGCAGTTTGTTTAAAGTAATGACATGTAACTACCTGGGAGTTATGTAAGTAACCAAATAACCGCCAGGTTTAAGGAGAGCTTTGTGGGAGCACTGCGTCCTTGGCTGAGTGGCCACCCACCATCCGTCCTTTTGTTAACCACATGAAGGCATGTCCGCCTGCTCAGGAGCTTAGTGCAAACAAGCCTTGAAGATAACATTTCCCACATGAACCTCTACGTATCTGTCCATCTGTCTGACTCTCTGTGGATGTTGAGCTCACCTGAACTCTGATGGGTACCAAACTAGTGAACCGGTCTCCCAGAAAATAGGGTCTTTTTTCACTTGCAAATGAATCCTGGTGCGGCTCAGCTAAAGCGAACCTAAAGCAGACTGAAAAGCTGAAGCTAACTTAAGTATATAAATTGAGTTCCAGCTCTGATGACTTGGGGCAAAAAAATAAAAAAATAAATAAAACGGAAGATGCTCAATTCACATAAAAGTGATGAATGGGGATGGACATGGCATTAGGAGAATATGCAGACACTCTTACTTCATTTCTTAGCCTTTACTGATTCGTTTTTTGCAATACTGACCCTCTATGGGTCGCTTCTGTACCTGCAGGATTATTCCAGGCACATAATTCCACTTTTTCTGCTCTTAGTATACAGAACCCTAATAGAGGTGTGAAATGGATCAGTATTTCAAGTTCATTGGAATCAAATCTGGATCACTATTCCTGCTCTTTAAGGATTTTGTTCATCTACTGATGATTAGCTCGTCAAAAGCAGTTTTTTTAGAATCTGAATGTATAAATGCTGTATAAATTATGCTATAAGGAAAAAAAGGTGATGTTGTCAGTCGATTTTTGCAGTTTTTTTCCCTGAATTGGTCTGCTAAAAAAGTATGAAATAAATAAATAAAAAATAAACAGGACAATTTACACTTCTGGGTGGTCCCCTTGCGTCTGGTGGCAGGGTCGTTGTACTGCTCCTTTCAGCACCACAGACCACCCTTCCATCTCTGACCCTGCACTGGCCTTTTTTAAAAATGCTACAGTACACCTGTGAAAATACACTCATACAAACTTCAACAGCAAACGTCGATGCTGATCAAGCATATTAAATATGTCAGGATTGGTAAGCCTTTCATCAAGGACATTTTAGGAAGTGGACAAAGAAACTCAATTACTTTATATAAAAAATTGCCATATTGTTAAGTCAGCATTTCATCAAACTTTGTTGACAGCCTAAATCTTTCTTTAGCCTTTGTCCAATAGTAATCAGAGATGTTTTAAGTGTGTCTTGTGTCAAACGTGCAGCTTTTTCTGCAAGTATGACACTATTTGATGCACAAATCATCGTGTCTTGAATATGACATGTTTTGTGACAAGGCTACACAGTAAGGTTTTCGTTTCAAATTTAATGTTGGCAACAAAGTAACCATGAGATCTGCTTATTTATTTCTCCTGTATTTATTCAGATTGAATGAAAAGTCTAATGCTAAGGCTGAAACAGTGAAGGCGTTGAGCTGGCTGGGATTGAAGTGACAGTCAGTCCCCCTGTGTTGCTTTCGTTGGACCGGGCCTCATAGATTAGAATAATATGTGCACAGAAGCCTTTACTTATACTCTCACTCTTCAGCCTCTCTACCCCCATTCCATCCCCCTTTCTAACCTCCATCCCTCTCTTTTCTTTAAATCATGGAATTGCACTGAGTGCCTTCTGCATCACGTCTCATATTTGGCCACATTTAACATAAGAAAACTTTTATGAGAAGGAAATTTCATCTTTATGAGGCTGCAACTGCACTTCAGAACGAGCACTGGGCTTAGTGCCCCCCCCACCCTGCTCCTCAGCTTATATATGTCACGTAGGGAGGGGGTTAACGTTGACCAAAGCTATGCTGAGTACAGAGACCCCTCTCAGATCCTACACTGACCGTAAAAAAAAAAAAAAAAAGTGTGGAGGGGGATGAAAAAATAAATATATTCAACAGGAAAGCTAAATCAAGCAAAGCTGAATCACCACTGGGACAGACATGAATGAACAAATGCACATTTTTCAACAAGAAGCTTTAATATTTTCTCATTGCTCTTTGAACTTTTATTTGAACTTATATATGAACTCATATTTTGCAAAGAAGATATGAAGTGTTATGCAAACTGAAAATAAGCATGTGTAAAGAAAATAATGGTCCTATTTGCTATTAAAACACTTAAAAATGACAAATATTTAGTCAGCCAGAAGCAATCATGAATAATGTCTAACTAAGTGATTATTATAATTTTATATTTGAAAACGCTGTTATAGTGGAGGCAAGCTAAATACTGGCATGTTAGGTGATTGAATTTGCTGTATCTGGATTACAGTTGAAGTTAAGACTGTTTCACTGAGTGCAGCCATTAATCTTGTACTCCTCAATAAATTCATCTAACTGATTACAGTGTTTCCTGTTAAATGATTTTCTACAGTCCTCCGGAGAAGGCATTTTTTCAACCCAGGTGTCGGATTCCAGCAGGTACTGCATTCTAAAAAAGAAATGACAAGAAAAGGTTGATCAAATATTTGACACAATAGAGATGACATTTTACAAAGAATGTTCTTTTATACACTAAAATTTAAACTCAGGTTTGTGTTTCATTACAATCTGTGATGAAATATTTGTTTTTTATCACTGTGAGGCGCAGGTTTGGAGGTCAGGCACATGTGGCACGTCTTGACAAGAATGTTTAGTGACAGTAGCTCTTTGGAAAAGCTGTGTCGTGGCCTCTGTCTGCGGCTGGCTTGCCGCCTCCTGACTGCCTGGCCGCCCTGGGAGGGCGGGCGCCTACCGTGGCGGGCTGGGGGGCCTGGTCGCTCGGGGGAGCCTTCTTCCCCCGGTTGTGCCCATCCACCTGCTCCTCCCCGCCCTCACCCAAATAAATGTTGCACACAGGCACATAGGACTCCAGAACTGGATGGGTGAGGTATGGTGGCGGGGCTCACTGGGGGGGGTAACTCTCTCTGGGGTCGCGTCAGGGCCCGCCCTCCATCCTGCTTTTACTTGCATATTAGACACCCTGATTAATCTAGGGCCTTGTGGGGAGGGTCTGGTGAAGGGGGGCACAGTGAAACATCCATGCTCATCTTTCACTGGTCCCCCCCACAATTTTAAATTCTACTTTAGACACACACACTGCATGATAGCAGCACACACACAGCAGATACACACCGCACAGAGGGACACCGGAGTGGGGGGGGGCTCTGTGGATTGGCAGCGGTGGAGCCCCCCACACTGGAGACCTCCTATTTTACCTGCAGCACACACACAGCATACCCACCCCTCCATACATGGGTGGGGTCGGGGGAGGGCGGCCGGTCTTCACCCGCCTGGTCCTCTCAGGGCGGCCAGGCTTGTGGGTATCCTGTTGGCTGCTGTGATTGTCGGGCATGCGGCGCTGGGGGGTCAGGTCGGCCAGAAGGGGTTACTGCATGGCGGCGGGGGGTAACCAGAAGATTGTGAGTATGTGTGCGAGAGTGCATGGGTGGGACGGACCTAGGGGCTGGCTCGCTGGGAACCTCTGGGGCATTCCCTCCCGATCACAGAGGGGGGAGGGCATTGATGGGGTTGGGAAGGGGGGCTCAGATAATATGGCGGAGGAGGAGGGTTGTAGTGGGTAGGGTTATGGGGGTGGCTGTGGGCGCGCGGCGATCTTTGGGTTGTTCGGGTCGGGTGCCGGGGCTGGCTCGTGGAGATGGGGCGCCGGTCAGGTTGTGGGCGGCTCATGGATTCTTGGGGCCCTGGCTTCATCCCTGGCCCGTGTCTCGGTGTCCAGCGCCCGGCGGCCCCCATGGCTGCCGCCTGGTACAGCTATGGCCTGTGGCCTGGGGGCCGGACGCCGGGTTCGCTTATGCCTTTGGGCGTCAGGGGGGGGCCCCTGTAGGGGGGCCTTCTCTGCGCCTGGCTGGGTGGGTGGGCGATCCCTTCCCCCCCCCCTCCTGGGCTGCTAGGGTCCCGATGCCGGGGAGGCTCCTGGCCTGGGGGTCTCTCCTCCCCTCTCCTGGTCGGGCTGGGGAGGTTCTGGTTCACCTTATGATCACACGGCTCACTTCGGCAGCATGCATGTATCTCCACCCCCGCGTGCACGTGCACATGCACAATGCCACACTGCTCCCTGTCTGCTTCATCCCTCCTCCTAACCTACAGTGTTTTGATGGACAGATATTTTCCGCTCATCTTCATGTCAGAATTTCACCTTTGATGTAATATTTATCTTTCCAGCAGATCTGGTATAATTGTTACAGCTTAAAATAATAACTTATTCAAATCAGTGCTTGTATCCCCAACTTTCTCACCTCTCTTCCTTTTACTCTCTTCCACCCCCCCCCCCCTCACATTCTTCCCCCTCCCTCCCGACACACACTTAATGTAACAAATAAATGAAAAATAATACAACAAAAAGGGGTTTATACAAATCTACACTCTGGTTTCTTGAAGTTATATAACCTCTTTTTGTGATAGTAAAACCTGTCCAATACAAAAGGCCTTCAGCTCTAATCTGTTTGCTCAGAACAAGCTTACAAAAAAAACAAAAAAAAACAAAAGGAAAAGCTGTGTCGTTTAGTACATTTTTTTACTCTTAAGAAATATGCAATATAGACAATTAGCGCCTGTATTACCTTGTGTTTTATTTGAACCACATCGCTGTTGAGTTGCACAGCTCAACCGGTGTAAACAGTGAACACTTATGGATACGCTTTTATTATATTATCAGAGATCATTTCAGCACATCAGATAACCTCTTTGCCCATATGGCCTATAGCTTCAATAGAAAAGAATCATTTCCAATCACTCACTTTGTGGTGATAAAGATCTGTTTCTATTATGTTTTAATTAAGACACTTTTATTTTTAAAACATTGTTATTAAAAAAAAAGTTATTTAGATATTTTAAAGAGTAACTTATAGTTGCCGCTTACATTTTGACTGATTTTCTCTTCTGTTATTTGTTGTTGGAATTTGCCTTTTTTCTAGTTCCCAACTGTAAATTAGACAAGTTAGTAGTCAATGACCTAAATCTTTTCATATGCATTTCTATATTCATGTATTTCATTTTAGATTTTTTTATCAAAAGAAACAAAAATGGTTGTTCTTCATAGAATTAAATTAACTTACAGTTCAGAAAAGGTTAAATCGAATTTATGAAATAATAAAAATGTCAGGAGAAGTAACACCTTTGTGGAGGAATGGTGGAATTTTGCAATTTGTGTGAATTGTACTTTGACTTTTTTTCATTTGTCAAGAAACCCTGCAAAAACAGTTTTTTTAGTGATATATCTGGGAAGTATGGGCATCTTTGCTTAGACTGCTGCCCCGGCAACCCAGTACCAGATGAGCGGAAGACGATTTGTGGATAGATGGATGGATGGATATCTGATACTTACTTTCCATCTGTGTCCCTTGTGGAGCCATCTTTGCCCATGATGAGGTACGGTTTTCCTACTTCCAGCTGGCCTTTGCACTGAAGCCTCTTGGCAAAGACTCGAACAGGGTTTTCCTTCTTAACGAGGAGATCTCCACCTAATGAGCAATAATGAGTCAAAATATTAGAAAAAAAAAGTCTGCTATATGGACACATCATTTCGGGGTCAATGCTCTAACACTGAAGTCTCATGAATTACTTACTTGACTTGAGGACATTAACTATGTTAGCTTTGTACAACTCAAAGTTGCTCTTCAGGGAAACACTGTTGACAGTCACAATGTAGGCTGCAATACAACAACAGTCCCTGAGTATTGTGTACGCATTCAATTCAATATATTACGTTTTATGCATAAAGTACTGACCATAATCCACCACTGGATGGAAGCAAGCATGTTCAACACGGTCAATCTTTCTGATTTTTTTGGATCCACGTAATGTGAATCCTTCCTTTACCTTATAGCAGGGTCCTAAAAGCAATGAAGGAAAAAAATGGGTATCAACAATCAATGAATTCGGTTAATGAAGCAGTTATAACCCTTTCTCACAGAACTTTCCTCTCACACTTCAACTGGATCTTGCATGGACTAAATGAGTCATAGTCAGCATGAGTGTGAGGACTTTGCCACAGTTGCTCTTTGTGGCTCTACACACCGATTAGAACAAGCGTTCCCATGGCCCACACTTTGGTCGGAATGAATCATTTATGCGCAGTAGTGGTAACCCCCCCCCCCCCCCGAAGAAGAGATGCGCCCCGTTGTAAACAGACCGCTGCCACAGACTTTTATGCAGCAGCTCCGTGATACGAGGCGATCTTCCAAACGTGCTTTTTATTAATGTAATGAATATTATGAAGCCCCTGTTCGCTCATCGTTTTATTTAATCCGTGTGGTCGGGGCTTGTTATGTTGAAGAATGGAGCTGGAAGGGTTAGGACAGGTTATAAACACGGGCTAACAACATTAGCCTTTGGACACAAAATCCAGGACCGTGCGGGGAAACGCAGCAATCTGCATCTTGGCTACACGTCTGGGAATAACATCAGTCTTTATTTTGTCGGGAGACAACTGGAAACACAAATCCACGTTATTGTTTGAACTGTTTCTAAGGGCTGAGTGACATTTATTTCTGCTCTGAAAAGTTCACACACCGCCCCAAAGCTGTGAGCTAGCGGCCCAAGCTCTGCTCGAACACGGTTCCTCCTGAGTCCTGCAGCCGCTAACCCAGAGCAGCGGGACGGCTCGCAGTCTCAATTCTCCCACACATAACAAAACAACAAAACGCACATGTAGCTAAGCACCCCTCCCTCCCCTCACACACAAAGTTATCCGGCTCCTCTGCTCACTTGGTCCACTGGCACCGGGGCTTGGGTGCCAGTGGACTGAAGCGCTCCTGCCCCGCATGCCCCTCATGAAGGGGTGAGAGGCAGAGAGCGGAGCGGCGCTTTTCACGGGGCCTCCGCAGAACAGCTGGTCGGTCCCGTATGCGCTCCAAAGCTTTCTCTCAGTGAAACACCGTCTATGCGTGACGCAAACCAGAGCAGAAGTGACACACAATCGGAATGAACCGTGTACATGACCAACGATCGGATAAAGGATCGGTATAACCCACCTATCTCGATCGGAAAGAAAGTTTGATCCGAAAGAGTCTGACCGGGGCAGACTATTCCGAACGGCGCGTTTACATGACACATTTTCTTTCCGATCAGGCATTCTTTCCGATTACTTTTGCCCATGTAAACGCGGCTAATGACACGCAAACCCAGTTTTCTATGTCCACACCAAATCTCTATGCAGTGCAAATGAATGGGTAGCTAGTTCAGGTCATCATAAAAAATAAGTAGCCTCATCTCATAAACCCAAAGGCTTTGACTGCTGAGTCAGAGCTAAGAGCAGTAATCATCTGCAAAGAAAGAAGCACAAATCCTAGAAACTCAGCAGAAAAGCTTTGGAGAAATAAATCTGTATGGTTTTCTTAGGGAATCTCCTGATTACTTTAAAGTTTTAATTGGCCCTATTTTATTAAAGAAAGCTCAGCCTAATTTTAGAGCAGCTCCTATACACCAGAAATTAGAAAATACACATCAAATAATGGCTAAATGTTAAAATATTCTGCTGATTTCCAACTTTAAAGTATTAAAAAAGGAGAAAAATTTCCAACAAATACTATAAAAGCATTTACAATGTTGACAGGTTCATCTAAAAATACACAAAACCGCGATTTTATAAGACCTAATGCATCAGCAGTCATAGCAGTAGGTTTAGGGGCTGTCATCTGGACTTGGTTTTAAAGCTTTAAAACCAAGTCCAGATGACAGCCCCTAAACCTACTACAATGAAACCAACCTGGATGAATGAGAGTCTTCATAGACATCAGTAGTCATCGATTTTAGCTTACTTTCTGCACACTGGCACACGTCCTCTGAGCATAGCGTGGATATCATCCTGCTTCTTCTTGGGGCAGAATAAAATATTCTACACTTTCTTTCTGAAAATATAACACCAATTAATTTATATTAATTAATGTGTTTCTTTTTGTTTTTTTTTTACCAAAAGATCAACTCACCTGGTTCATAGTAATCATAAAACACAGCTTCAGCCGGCTGGAGAAGGCCAACTGGTGCTGACTGTTTAGCATCAAATGCTATGCATTCCTTTTTCTCAAAAAGCTAAGGAATTGTTTTAAAGATAAACATTTTAGTACATATAGAGAAAACTACAAAAATAACTTTGATTTTTCTTTTAGAAAAATGCACCTCATTGAAGTAGATCACCACTTTTCCATTGACAAGCTCATAGTGGGTAATGTACTGTTCAGGTGGCAGCTTTAACTGAGATGAAAAATAATAAATTAATTGTTTAATGTAAACTAATATTATTCCTGACATTTTTTTCTTGTAAATACTTAAAAATTTAGTTGCCTAATTAAAAGCAGACAGGGGAAATAATTATAAACAGGCTTTCCATATTCTGTGTGTTCCACTATACAATGATTGAAATTATTGGCACATGAATGCAGACATGGGAAGTAGAAGTTAATACCACACATATTTTTCACATTATACATTTCAATGATGTATAAAAATAGTCAAAAGAAAGTTGAAAGAGGTAAACCTTTTCTAGATCTTCCTTTTTAGCCTCAAATCCACTAAGTAACGTGATGTCAGCAATGGCCATTCCTGTCAGCTTCCTGGTTGAGCTGTGACTGTGCCAGAAAATATAAATTAAATTAAACTCAAAACTATGGAAGTCGGGAACGGCCTACCCTGCTTTTTTTTTTTTTTGCCCCATTAGCTTGTGATAACAACATAATTTTCTCGTGATAATAGCCTCTACCTTTCTTTTTTTCTCTTCTTTTTTGTAATAACGACATCTATCTCTTTATCACAAGAGAACAAAGTTTTTTGTTTCATGATGACAAGACCACAAGATTGTCTTTCACAACAAGCGCAGGATCACTGAGCCAAGTCATCTATTATAAGTTGATCAGAGAAATTTTAACAGAGAAATTAATTTTGCTGCAGATTGTAGAAAAATGAAAAAAGCATATTCTTCGTTATCTCGCTACACAAATACCTCGATGACATAACAACATTTGTCATCTTGCAATAACAGCATCTACTAGTTCATTACATTACTAGCTAATTGGCAAAACAAAAAGGTATGCAGTTCTCGACTTCTGTACAAAACTAAGCAGAAATACCTTTAAATGCAAAGCTCCATTCTTTAAATATTTCATAAGCAACAATCCTGATTCCGATCTCCTACTAACCTGACACAGACTTTGTAGGTAAGAACCTTGGCTGTATTCACGTCGTTCTCATGATCTCTCCTGCTTCGTGTGTGAGAATCAAACCAATTATCTGCCGATCGTGAAACTCGTGTGCCATCTTTGTCTGTTTCTTCATAGTCTCCATAGTCATAGTTCTCCAGGATCTCAGCTGCAAGGACAGATCTTACTGAATGGGTGGGGTGATTTGCTTTTAGTTAAAAGACAAAAGCTCACCGGTGTACTCCACCTTCCCCTCCACCGTGACTCTGATAGAAACATCTGTACAGTCATCTTCAGGGTCCAACATATGGAAAGCTTTGACGGTCTACAAAAGGATATTCATTAAAAATATTGTGATAAAATATTTAAATGAGAAATGAATCAAGCTTACTTTAAACTTGATGTTTCCTTTTCCTTTCAGCTGCACGGTAATGTTCCCTGTTAAAGACTAAAACAAACATTGTCAAGAGAAAAATGATTAAAACATAGTCTGTATTTAGTTATTTACTAAGTGCATAAAGAATATTATCTATGATACCTTCATTTCTGTTTCCACCTTCTCTTTATTGTCTTTCATAGTAAGCCGAACAACTTGATTTTTTCCTGTCACACTAAACTCTGCCTCTATGTTTGCGTCAGGGCATTCGCCCTTCTTCAGCTCGTACTCTGAAAGGGCCTCCAGGGCTAAGATGGTATCCTGTGGTGACAAGAAACTGCACTCAAGATCTCTGAAGAAAATGATAGATTTCAAGTTAGTCTCAGCAACCAATATACTTACATGTGTTGACCTGAAACCTCCATTATAATTTTCCTGGCTGATAAGCCAACGGGCTGTTTTGTCTGCCCACTCCCTGTTTTCAACTTGCACTGCAGTTAGGAGAGCATATGCAGTCATCTGTATCGTAATGCCATCTGCCATGTTGGCCATGTTGGGATCATCAGACCAGAAGTAGCCGTCATCACCGGCTGATCATTTAAAAACAAAGAAAACTTGTTAAATAATTGAACAAATACATATAATATGTTAGTTTTTATACGCCTGGATATCTGACTAAATCCCAAACAAATTGTATTATACGACAAACAATTGAGATATAATTACTAAGCTTTCTTGTCAAACTGCCTTGGATTTCACATGCCTTCTATCACCATTGATTGAAGTTTTTTCCATGCAGCCGTGCGGTTTGTTTCCTCAGACAGGCAAGTTGAGAGGCAGTGAGAGGTGATGGCCATAGAGTAAGGGTGTGTGATGTTTTCAAGTTGTAACTGAAGATACTCGATTGCTTTTGAAATGTTTGTTTTCTGTACAAAAGCAGAAATGTAAAAACTTTTTTTAGTCAAACTGATGACGATTTATTAATGATGATGTCTCTTAGTTCCAAACAGCTTTTCCATTTTCAATAGATACTGTGGTATTCTACATCAATAGTGTCCCTCTCATTTTTATGTCTCACCACGTTAGTTTGGAGTTCATCTGGCAGAAATTGAAGTGAACGGTTCAATGCAAGGGTGATAAAAGCTGTCATGGCAACGTCTTTGTTTGTCCCTGTCTGCATCAAAAATGGACATTTTTTTCCTTTAAATTGTAGCTTTTGATTTATCTAATAAAATAAACAACACGTGATAATTAAAAAATAGATCTTGACAACACGTGTGGTTACCATAGTGTCTCTGTGTATCATAGGATATGGATCACCAAATGTGCCGTCACTTTTCTGTAATGAAAGCAAAAACTTGACTGGTTGTGTGATTTCCTCCTGTGGTACGACTTCGAGAAGTCGAGAATTTGATCCAACAGCAGTGCTCTGACGCTCCGTTATCAGTGATAACATTTTGATCACAAGAGCAGTCACCCTGAAGAGAACAGAAGAAGTTTATTTCAACTGCCAGTTTACACCTCCATTGAATGTTATCATTGTTTTCTAATGGAATAAAAATAATTACTCTATTAAAAAAAAAATAATAATAATAACTCACCAAGTACTGTATGGTACTGATGACCATGCACCATAAGCACCAGTTGCCTTATTCTTAAAAGTAAGAATTCTCATATACCCTGAAAAGGTATCAGAAAAGATCACATTTAAAAAAATTCAAAAATGTAAAACTATACCCCAAAAAAACAAAACCTAAAGCAGAAGAATGCAAAACTAAATAAAAGAAATATACAAATAGTTCAAATTCAATATACATTGTTCGAGGTAACATTTTTAGGAAACTAATCTGTTCTTAAATCTTCATCTGCCCCTAACTTTCCTAAGGTAGCCCTGTTAACAATGGGATTTGTTGAAATACAGCTTTGCAAACATAATATCACTCTGTTTTTAGTCATAGTGGAGGAGACATTTATACATTACCCGTTCCAACCAGGCTAATTTGCAAAATCCTTATTTTACTTTTTTTTTATTATATGGGTAAAGTTCTTAAAGATACACGACTTGCAGGTTTTTTGCAGTTACAGCTCATAGCAACTGCTAATCTACGTATCTTGCTCAATAACGATTTTCCCCTTTTTTTATCTTTATATTTTTTGTAAAGTGTTTATAAGTCATGGGAAAACATTATTTATAGTTAAATGCTTAATACTAAAAAGTTAAACTAAAGAAGATAAAAGTATATTGTTTTATGTTTATTGCATTTTTAACTTACACCAAAAATTAGTTAATGCAACATAGAGTGAGGAGTTATGCATTTAATACAGGATTACTCAAATGCCTGCAGAGGTTTTGTATGTAAAGAGACTCTGTAGACACATGAGAAAAAAACATAAATTCATTCATCCATTCATTTTTAATTGCTTTTCATAATGTAATTGGTGTAAAAATTGAAAATTCTACCTGATTAGGGTCATTTTATAGCCTTTATTTTTAACAAAGTAGATTTTAAACTTACAGTATTAGACATTTGAAAGTTTGCTGTAGTCTTTACCGTGTTCAATATGAGAGAGAGCCACATCTCTGGCTCCTGGTTCAAGAGTAAACCACTGTTGGCTCAGGTCCAGATAGCGCATGGCTAAAACTGTTGGTGCAAGCGCGGACGTCGTCTGTTCTAAGCATCCAAGGTATAGACCGATCCGCTTGGAAACGCTCTCCGGGTTAAGGAGATTACTGACTTGAGAAGTGCAAAATCCATTCCCTGTGAATCGGATCATTTGTGGGGTCAGACTCTTGTGGTTCACAAAGGCACATGCTCATATGACGATCCTCACCTTCCATTGAAATGAATATATTGGAGCTAGACTCAGGCACTGTGTTGTCTGGTAAAGTCCCATCAATGTATAGAGTCCTTGTGCTGTTTCCTATTAAAACAAACATATATATATATTTATTTTTTAAAATTTCCACACATCTGCAAAAGTCAATTAGATGTCATCAAGAACAGTACAACTTGCCATCTAAATGAATCACTTGGGTTTCCTCCAGTCTATTTTCTGCTCCTTCTGTCTGTAAAGTAAAACATGTTTAGCTTTTGTTTTTCAGTACATAACAATATTAGATTTAGTACATTGTGTCTTGAGCTCTAACCTTCACCAGCAAACTTTTTTGCTGTGCATCAATTCCCTGTTCGTCCACAATATCATAGAGTCGTATTTTGATAGGTATGGAACCCGTTACCATGGGGACGGCAGAGAAAGAGACGGACTGTGATGAGTGTGGCTTCACAACGGTCTCCACAAAGGAACCTTGAGTAGCTGAAGCAGGTGAGCAAAGTCCTTCGGTTTGTTCCATGTGCACAGCCACCTAAAGGTGTGTTGAAGGAAAAATTTAATATTTTACATTTGATTTAGAATTTGGCAACAGTAATTGCCAGAGCAACTTTAGTTGCCTCTACCCTTAGTTCTTTGTCATCGTAGTTGTAGATAATAGGTGTCACAGATAGTTGCTCATATCTTTTCACTGAATATGGCAACCTCAGAGACACAAATGACCTCTTGAATGCTTTAATCTCCTGCGGTTTTACTACACATAAACCTAAAATAAAAAAGACAGGATTAAAATATGGAGGATTTTCTAATAAGTTCTTCAATTTTAAAATTAAGATGAGTGAAGAGTTGCTCTCACCAGATGTAGAAGAGAAGGTGACAACTTGAATTTCCCATGTGGTGATGGAATCAGGAAGGGCTAAATCATATCTAAAAGGTTTTGATGAGTGTCAATTAAGTTGAATACAAAACTATTTCTTTGATTTATTTGGGTGCAAAAATCTGGAAAATGCACAACCCAGAGGAAAAAATGCATGACACTAAACTGTATTTCTGTGGATGTTTAAAATATACATATTTTTTACCTTCCTTTATTGTTCACTTCAAAGTCTGTGAAGGCAAAGCTCGGTGGAAAATATCGACGAATGTACTGATTAGTACTGTCCTTGAAGTACTCTTCAATGTCATTGATGGTATCACCTGGACATGTGCATTAGACGGACATTTTAACGCTACAAAATGAGTGTCTATGTCAAGCTAATGAAACAGAAGTTTAAAATCTTACTCCTGCCAAATCCACTTTGGCCTTCCTCCAATATCTTTCTCCGTCTCAGGATCTCGGTCTCCGTGCAGCATTTTTCAAAGGCAGCAGCACAGGCTTCACTGCCTCCCACCAATCTGACCCTTGCTGCTCTTTCTCTGCACGTTCGTTTCATGGGGATCAGAGAAAACGCCTGGGCACAACACAATTGTAGTTCGGTATCCTCGTAGCCTGATTCTGAAGGGGAATTAACCCAAAAAAAGTTATCAATATGCAAAAAAATGGCAGCCTTTGTGAAAACATACAGAAAAGTGGCAATTGCAGAGATCTTACTCAATGTGTTCATTTCCTGTTGAAGGTCGATGGAGCGTCTTGATCGACCAGTTTTCGAAGGACAGTCAATACCTTGATTGATGGGTAAAAGTCATTTTTTTGAGCATAAAAATACTTATTTGAAAAGTTTGTCTTCTGGCAGTTTGTAGATAACGTTTTTTCTTTTTCTGTTGTTGCACAGCTCATAATTTAGTATTTTCATATCCCACGTCAGTAACAATTTAGTAAAAAAAAAAAAAAACGTAACAATGACCCTCCATGTCTGGCACTTTTCTGCTTGCTTCTAATAAACAAAACTTAGCTCTAGCCCATGATGGCTGTTAGTTTTAGGGCAAAGTCAATCTGGCACAACAAGGACGGAGCAGACAAACAGCAGCCAATGCCAGAGGCTGATAACGTTGTTCTCTCTCAAAGTCTGATGGCAGTAAACAAAATGAATATCAATGATTACAAAAGAAAGAGCAAGTTTTGCTTCAAGGCATTTACCCTAAATACTATAAGCTAAATTTAAGCAAACACTAACCAAAGTGATGGTGTTTAGCACTTTTCCTCAGTTGAACATATCAAAAATCAACACGACCCCATAAAGCTCTAGATAAATTTTATCACTTTAGAGTCAGTATCCCCTTAAGAATTGCCAGGGCTAAAATGTATGTAAATTTTTCTAAATTATGATGTAGATAAGAAAAACATCAAACAGTTAAATCATTGAAATGTATTATGTCATACTTCTCCATTCTGCCATGGACTGAGAAAAAGAAGCGAGGCCAGCTTTATCAAATATGGATTTTGAGTCTGCTACTCCGCCATACGTGCAACCAAGGTCATGGGTCTCCATGGTGGTAAACACCTAAAATGTAAGAAGAAAGCCTTAGCTTGAATATGTCTCTCATAATTGCCAATGTTTTGATAAAGATTAAGTACAAAAAGGTTGTGCAAAGCCATAACCTGTTGGGCGGTGAGTTTATTATCAGCGTTCAGAGCATAGATGGCCTTATCCACAGCCAGTAAGGCCACTTGAGCTGTCTGACCATGCAGGTCAAAGTCCAGGTGAGTTATGGTTCCAGGCCTGGTTTCTTCTTGTGTCTGTACCTGAAATCAGGTAAACTGTTAACACCTTTTTACAGCTAATTTAATATCAGGCTGGTAAACTGGAGTCCAAAAATTGCACAGATATGTGCAATATGGGCTGCTAAATGTGAAAGTATGAAAAAAATGTTAACACGATTAAATAATTGAATTTGTCAATGTTATTTTTAGAATGCATTAATTTAAAGTCAGTTTCTGAAGTTTGAAAGTGATTTGATAACAGAAGCAGACCCAACAAAATGATTAACAACGTTATAAAAAATAATTTCAGATATAAGGCAGAAGTAAAGTATTTTCGAGAAGGTTTTGGCTGGTTACTATCCCGCTGAGCACAGCCTAAACTCTCATATTTACCCACCTTGACATCTATCTCGCATTCATCTTTGACATCCACCAAGATGGAGTCTGCTATGATGTCTCCATTTCCATTGTAATAGTAACCAACCAGTCGAAAATATGGAACCATGGCAGCCGTTATCTGCAGTACTTTTGAAGCTGATACACCAAGTGGGACAACCCCGGTGCTTATGATGTTCCCACGATTTAAAATCTGCATGACATGTGATTTAAGGTTAGTAACCTTGACAACATGTTTACACTTCGTTATACTGTTTTCAGTCATCTATTTCTCACCATGTAATAGATGTTGCCATCTCCTGCAGCATTAAGTGTGTTGAATGTCACCTTGAAATGTTCCCCTACATAGTAGACCTTATTGGTATAAGTTATATAGAGATAAGTATTTCCTTTATTGTGGGAAGAGCGCTTTATTATTTTATTTTCCAGCTGACCATCTGCTGTCACCTAAAGTAGGAGTAAATTGATTAGCACTGAACCAAATAAAATGTGTTACCTTTTCCCAACATCCAGGATACTTACTTCAAATGTAACTTGCTCTACATTTTTTAGGTTAAAAGGGGCGATCACTGTCCCGTACTTATCAGTAGGCATTTCCATGGACTCCTCATTCCTGACTTCAATCTTAACTGGCACATTAGGAGCTGGGGAACCATCTGGGAAGCTTACATCCACCTATAGTTGCAGCAAAAACTTTTGTTGGGTCTTTCACAAACACATGCTCCCATTTTTTTCTTTTTTTTGTCTCCTACATACCACCACATCCAGTGGATATCCGTAAACAAAGCGAGAGCGAGTTCGTGAAAAATCAACAATGTATTTTTTGGAGAAGACGGGGAGGTAAACTTTTGCTTCCTGAATTTCACCACCTAACAAAAAAAAAAGCAAAGCAAACTTAAACCTTGGAGAAACCTTTTTTTCTCTTAAACCTTTTTTTTTCTTTATAAAAGTGGCTGGATAGCTCAGTTTCTTAAGTGCATGACTGGCACATGGGAAATCAGGGTTTTATTCCCATGGGGTGTGATGAGCTTAATCCAGTCTGGGTCCTTCGGCAAAACCCTTCATGCCACTGCCTAACTGTGCAGCCACAAGGGGGCCCAAGTCTAGGTACCCGTTCCCCAGCCCAGATAAATTATAGGACTTTGTATAGAAGGGCATCTGGCGTAAAAATCTCTGCCAAACCAAAACGGATAAATCAGTGAAAGCTGATACGCTGTGGCAACCTCTAAAGGGATATGCCAAAAAAACCAATTATTATAATTTTTCTAATAAATTAACCTAAATTTATTAATCAAAGTTTGCTGTCTGATGTATTAAGTATTAATAAAGAATTAAAAATTAATGGGTATACAGCATATTCAAAATGAGATACAAGAAAATACTGTTAAAACTTTAAGCATCAGTCGTTAGTTTAATCAGTGGCAGAGCTGGAACATTTTAAATAAGGGGGGCGGGAGGGGAAGCAAAATGCTTTGGAAAGGTGGTAAATGAGAACTGCAGAGAGGAAGGGCATTACAAAATAAAAGGATCATAACTTCTTTGTCTTTTTCCTTTAGCTGAGGTGCTATTGCTAATGCTTAAAAACTTGAATTGATTATTTCTTAATCAGTGGCAACAATAATGACTCAAATATTGGGGGGCAAAGATTTTAGGGGGAAGCTATCCCCCTTGACTTCCTGTAGCTCTGCCCCTGAGTTTAATTAATAGTCAGAAGTGATGTAGTATTATATTGTGACAGTGTGCCACTTACTTTGAACGTTGGTAACAAAGACTCCCACAAAGAGCTGCAGTTTCTTTTCTACTAATTTTGAAAGGGTGAGGTTCAGCTTTTCCTGAAGTTTTGAATGTATTCTTTCCAGTGGAAGACTAACCTCTGCACTTCCATCGTTGACCTATAAAATATTGATATAATATAAGTGCAATAAACTAACAAAGATCCAAACATGAGTCCCCAAAAAAAATAAACATAAAAGGTAAATACCATTTTTAAACTTTCTTACCGAATTTGCCATTTCAAGTCCTTTGATCAAAAGAGGTGTTATTTCTTCCTTGTTGGTTTCTCCTTTCTCCTTTTTCTGTACTACTCCAAATTGGCAGTGGTACGCACCTTTAACTGTCTCGCCATATGAATACCTGGAAAAAAGATGCTCAACCAGTTTAAAACCTAGGAGAATTAGAAAAAAGTTCTAAAATGCGCCTTAACATGGTGTAACCAATTGGCTAGAGCCGCCACGCTATTGGGTATGGAAAGTTGGATGCCATATTGTATAGGTCGAGATGATATGCAACAAATGCACAGATCTGGAAAAACAAGAATGTGAATTTCCACAAGTAAAGTATTACTGTTAGCTAATAAAGGAGAACTTCTAAAAATGTTTTAGAAAGATCTGAGTGAGTCAACTGTCAGAATAGTGAAGGAGGTTCTAAGGGCAGGGATGCCCATTTTAGCTTAGTGTACTTAGTTTAGCAATCAGCTAATGTGTTATATAACTGATTTCAAGTTTTGTACAATTACTGTAGCCCTTTGAGACAACTGTGTAAAACTGATTTGAATTAAATTGAATATGGTGTTGCTCTTTACGTATCTTGGATAATGGTAATGGGCCAGCATAGCATCATCGGCAAAAATACCTCATTGGGTGTAAATGTATTAGAAATAATTCATTATCAACATACTTTGTATTTTGAAACAGCAAATAGTAGTTTAAAAAAATGAAAAATTTTTAGATTTCACGGAAGCAACCATTTTGAAATAACCAGTAAACGCCCTTCCACTGCCCCTGGTGAAATGATAATGAACTAAAGGGCAGAAAACAATAGGTTTAAGGAAAGTTTGGATCAAACTGATGAGATAGGGGTCTCAGAAATGTGTGTATCATATGATACAATGATTATATTACGATATTTAAGCAAACTGAGAAAAACAGTGTCCATTTTTTTTAACTACAGTATACTATCCCATCATGTTTCTGTTTGACAAGTAATAGTTTTGAGCACAAAACACAAAAATTAAGGTTATTTGTGTCTGGTTTATTTTTGCTGTTCTTACAGTGCTTCTGGGTGGCAATAAATAAATTTACATGTCTCATGTCTCAATAATGCAATCCAACAGCGGATTGGTGTTGGAGAGAACATTTGGCAAACTTTTCATGGGTGCGACCCACATACTCAGCATTACTGCTCATCCCACAATTGCCTGCTCCTTGCAAATGTAACAATGTGTATTATTATCAAGCAGCAGTTGTTACAACAAAAATACAATTTACCAAAACCACCTTTCCTTGCTTGTCATGCTAATTATGCTTGTCTAGAAGGATGAAGGAGTTCAGTAAATTTGAATAATGTTAGTAATTAAAATCTTGTAATAAATGTGTTTACAGTATAATTCTATGACTGAGAGCACAAAAAGCACAACCATCAATAGTTTTGTTAGTTTCACTCCCATTAAATCATTTCTAAAACTTTGCACCAATTTAAAATAAACCCTAAATAATTGGCATAAAATGTGAATTATGAGGATTGGTTTGGAGACAAATTAGTTTATTGGTTAACACTTACATTGCTGAGATGGTAAAGGTCAGATGTTCATCAGTCAACAAAATGTACTTCTTCTCCAATGAAATGTTCACATCAAAACTTGGCATGACTAGGAAGAGTAAAATGTGTTAAAAGACATAAAAGACAGAAATATTAGATTTTATTGAGAAAAAAATGTCAATGTTGACGTTATTCTAACCCTTACCAAACTGTTCCACTTTGAACTCTCGCTCAGCTGCTTTGCCTTTATGATTTTTATAATGTGCTGTAATCTTCCATGTGCCCATTCTTTAAACACAAAACCTGTGTCAGCACTGCTTTTTAGTTATGTTTGTTACAGATGCAAATATGTTTGAAGATACCTAGAGACACTGGGAATGGAGAATGAGTCCTTGTGAATGCCTCCTTTTGCAAACCGCAAGGACTTGAGTATTCTATTCCCAGCAGCGTTCTGTTTTAAGAAAATAATGCAGATAAATTCTGATTACAAAATATTTTCTGGGGTCCTTTAAAGTAACATTTCACACATCAGAAGAACTGTTGACTTGCATATATTGAAATGAAGATTGGTTCATTGTAGGGTCTAAAACTGTGGTCAAGTGTAAATATCCTGTATTTCACTAAAGACAAAAAACAAAGCACAAGATATAATTTTTTAATGAAATGAATGACATTCTTGAAATTGCACTGATATAAAAGAGATGACTTAGTATTTACCTTTCTGTGTTGGGTTGTAGATCGGCTGATCCGTCTGAATGAAAATGTATCCTCTTTGTTCTGAAACCCGGACTTTGTTGCCTTTCTTTGAGGACCTTTTCCACTGACTTGACTTTGTGCCAGTAGGTTAAGGTATGGTGGAGAGCCTTTTTGGTTTTCTGTAAGGGCCAACCACCTCTCACTGTTTATCTGTCAAAATACAAATCAGGACTTTCATTTCAACCTTGTCTTAAGTTCTTGGTTTGGGCACAAGAACATTCTCATACCATCAGCTCAACCAGTTTGGGTTCCTTGCCTCCAGTGCAGTCAACATGTGCCGTGTTTGAAAAAATACCGCGTTGTTCATGCTCCAGCCAGAGATTTACCGGTACACAGTCTTGGCCATTTTCTCCTTCAATTTGGACAAAGACCTTCTCTTTAACACCCAAGTGAAATTTGGTTGGGGCTGAAATAAAAAATCTACACAGAGGCAGAAATACAAATCAATTATAAGTTTGTACCTATTCTTTTATTCTGCACCCATTCATTTAATTGTGCTTATATATATATAAATTTGCCGAGCAGTTTATTTAGTCTTGCAACATTGGGTTCAAAACGCTAAATTATAATGACAAGATGTTAAAATATGTTTACACATGATTTGACTAGTAGTGTCATCTTAAAAGAAAGCCTTAAAATTACCTGTCTTGCGTTGAAAGAGTCACTTTCAAGAGCAGGAGCAGACTTAAAACAGCGCAGCCCTTCATTGTGCAGCTCCTTTGCATGCTCTGACAGGAACCTTGGAAGAACTGGTGTTTTATGTGTACTCAACCCGTTTATTACTCAATCACTTCATCTAACTATTCACCCATCCCACCCCCTACTTTGATTCTTCTGCTAAGACAACATCAATGTCAACTCTAAGGGTGTTTGGAGTTTATACAGAACTAAATAGGATGCATTTATTATCTAGATTACCTGCAAAAAATACTTGTTTGCTCCTCAGAAACAGCAGTTTTTCAAAAAACAAAGAGGGGGGCAAACCTACTTATAATAAAGGTTTTGCAGAACAGATCACACCAAAGTCAAAGTGCAGATTGATCTATGGCTCATTAGACCTATGAAATGTGCATTATGCTTGGCTAAAAGCACTGAAAAAGTTGCTTTTTGTTGTCCTGATGTGTAATCCACTTCTCATTGGTCACTGCAAAAACCAAAGTTCCCCCAACTCATGTGATTTACAAGAAATCGAGTGGTGTTGTTGTGTTTGACTTAGTGTGAGTTTTGTATAAACAGCACTTTTTTGATAAGAACAAAGTTCAGCTGAAGCTCGCAGCTTTTTATTTACTTGTGATTTTAGCTCAGCAACTTGCTGCTTTTAAACAAACACATTATTCATTTAGAAAACAAAACAGTTAAATCAAATAATATCTATTTTTGTTGTTTTCGAATAAACTTCTATAATCTGCCAATGATCTGCCAATCTGAAAGTGTTTTCAGGCTTGTTTAATTTATTTTCCTTTTCTTTTATACTCACTCTTTAAAAAAACGTTTCCTTGTCTTCATTATAAAATCCATTACTTGACAACTTTGCAAAATAAATCAAACTGGGATGTATATGAACAACCCTGAACATTATTTTAAAAAAAAAAGTATAACGTTTTTTTCCCTGCTCATCTAAAAAAGATTTTTTCAATGAAACAGAAAAGATATTTGAACTTTTATTTTGTAGTGGTCAATAAAATATAAAATAGAGGACATAATGACAAAACACATCTTCAAAGTTTTACAAAACTTATGATAACAGGCAACATTAAATAATCTTTCAGCGTCTTTTTATGCAAACAACTGTTACCTCAATGAAGGAAATATTCACTTATATCATATAAAAACACTTTATTATTAATAAATATTTGAAAACTTTTAAACCATAAAGATTTTTTTTCCAGCCTCTCTGTACCCCTAACCTTTGCAGGATTCTTTCTTTCCCAATAAGTCTTTGATATAAATAAAAAGAAATATTAATAGTTGAATAATGTAATACAAAAGTGGAACTGAAATGACATAAAAATGCTTGCCATATTTGTTTACTTCTGAGTCATGCTGGTCTCACTACAATGCATCTTTTAATGTTTTTAATAACTTTAACCTTTTAATCAAGACTGTTAATGAGAACTGAAAAAGTTTATAAAAGTTACTTATTTGATTAAAACAAGGAGTCAAAAAGTTGAAAAAAGATAGAAAAAAATGAATCCTTTGAGATTGTTTCATGTAGTTTATCCCATCTTTCATATTTTCATCATATCTTTATAAGTTTGCTTTGATTACAGCCGATGGAAAGTTTAATTTAACAGAAACCAGGGTCCTTTGACTCCTTGGTCTCATTTGCAGTCGATTCTTGTGATGATCCATCCCTGGGTTGAAGTCAGCGAGAGTTGGGGGCATGATGTCCATCCACAACTCCTGGATCTAGACGGACCACAAGAATTGCGTTTGGACAATCAACACCAAACTCCCAGTCAGGGGTGAGGTGGGCAGCATCCGTACAGCCGTCAGACAAATCCTGGAAAGATGAATGATTTATGAAACTTTAAAAGAGGTAAAGATAAATATATCCAATGAAATGTCATTTTTCCTGTAGGAATTTGCTGCTCATTGAGAAATAAAAAAAAACTATACAAAGCTGTGTAAAAAGAAATTCGTTTTTTTCTTGAAGGTATCCTTCACAGTTTGAAATTCACATAAAAATATGCCCTTTTTATCCAACATTTTTTTGTTTCTAGAAAAGTAAATCACTCTCAGTACTTACATGGTCCACCAATAATGTAGTTCACAATATTTCCAGAAAAGCAGGTATTAATATGTTTCTCCAAACGGTTATCCCAATATCTATTTGTTTTTCCATTTCCCATCATATGAATTAAAGTCCGCTCCTCCTCATTGTGCATCCATTCTCAACCACTGCCTGTTCAGTTTACTTGTCCATGTCCTCTTTGCTCTGACGGCCCCTCTATCCATCTCATTTCATGCAGGATTGGGGTTACCTAAGAGACAAGCCTTAAATGGGGACAATCTGCTTTTCTACAATTAACTCCAAAGTGACGGAAGGAAAAGAGGGTTGCAAACTCACTGAAGGGCGGAGCAGAAACAAGTATGCTAATGGAAAATGGTCAATTTAAAAAAAATGTTTGTGTGTTATATTTTTCTGATTCAGGAACACGCAATCCTAAAATGATTCCAGTCCAGCTTTCCTTAACTTTTTGGTAACTTTAAATTAAGTATATGAATATTGATCATTTCAAAACTTCAATATTTTAAATTATTTTCTCACTCAAACCACCTGTGAAGATAATGCTGTAGCTTGGGGGTTATTTCCCCGATTACCAATTACCAATTACCATGGGCACCACTGTCACCTTCACTTTACATAATTTCTCTATTTCTTCTCTGAGTCCCTAGTATTTCTTCAGTTTCTCATGTTCCTTCTTCCTGATGTTTCAGGAAGAAGGAGCATGAGAAAGGAAGAAGATGTGAGAAGAGTCTCACATCTCTTCTCACATCTTCACATAAATGGACTAGATGTGAGAATATATACAAACCTCTAAATATTCAATGGGGATGACCAATGGGTCTACATGGTGAGCGGTGCATAAAAGGGTGTGGCGTGGGAACCTTTTCAGGGGTCAGGAGTGAGGGTGGAAAAGGTCAGGGGGGTCAGAGCCAGCTGGACAGCACATAGGAGGAGATGAGGGTGAGAAAAGGAGGGGGGCGGGGGTGTCCAGGGCTTACTGACCACACGCAAAACAACATTAACATGGAACTGAAGGGAAGTTCACCCATCAGTTTCCATAAGTGACCAGATTTCCATTGTTGTTCGTGCAAAATTGCCAACCAAATGCAACAATGGATCAAACATCTACAAAATACTATGCTTCAGCCCTGAAATAAAGTTATGCATAAAATGTTAACAATGGATGTAACTAATGGTCATACCTCCCGATGAAGCTTCACAAACCTAAAAGAAATGTTTTTTCTTCAGGTTCCAACTAATTTTTATAACATTCATTGCTTTTTTAATGGTACTTATACCTTTTTATCTCTAGAATTACTTCTTAAATATATGCTTGCTAACAACAACAAAAACTATTTTAATCGTAGTTTCTTAAATCATCAGTTTTAAGAAAATCTAAGCTTGTTTTCTAACATGAAAGGTTAAAAGCATACACATTTAAAACAAATTACACTAAAAAGCTGCATTCACAATGATAGTTTTATTGCACACGAGATCAGACAGGTACAAACAGTTATGCGTAGTACAAAAAGTGTTAAAAAGTGTCTACAGTTTTACTTTCAAGAGGTTTTCTGTGGAACTGCTATATAATGCCTGGTCAGTCAGGGCAAAGCCCGCGTATTCTGAAGTCAAAGGAATCAGGGTGGTCCCAAAAAAAGGCTGATTCAGCAAATCATCTGTGCAAAAAAGCTATATGGAAATATCATGAGTGAGATCACTTTTCTTGTGATTCATTTCACCCTGAAAATAACTAACACCACATGACATTTTCCAAGCAACCAGCTGTGTTACTAGGTTTACTCTAAGCTTTTTAGTTAGCATAAAAAGTACTAAACTCTGATCATCAAAGGTCAGGGATCAAGTCCTTTGAGTGTCACATTTTCCAGAAATGCAAAAAAAAATATGGCAACAACAGGTTTTTAGGTTTTATTTTCATACAGCAAGATCAGCATTTTTTTGTCAAAACACACAAAATCACTTGCTCTCCAGTTTTTTATCCACCATTTTCTGAGCAGATGAAGTTCATTTCCTCTGTCTCTGCTAAACCAGTCCACTGCTGCCTCCCAGTGGCCTCAATTGCTCCCCTTGTACCACACTCGTACACCATTTCAGGCCCTTGGCCCGGCATCCAGTTTTGGTAACAGCTGGGAGTTGTTCCTATCCAGAACCAAAATTTAAAAGTACAGCTGTAGCACAGGCCCAGCCAGACGTACTGTGAAGTAGCATTCTTTACTTTTGCAGCCACTTCATCCTGAGTGTCTTTGCTGTTGATGAGGACAAGGTCAACATGGTGCTTTTGGCAGTAAGTCAGAGCTTCAATCCAGGTCAGATTTTTCTTGATTAATATCAGTTTTTCTTTAAGGAAAAAAAAAAGTTAGAACTTTTTGAATCAAATTTGTGAAAATAAATAAAAAAAAGTCTGTCAGTATTTTATTTACCTGAATTCACGAACGAACTGTTCATTTGAGATGTTACAGTGTTAGATTGCATAGTAGTTTGAGCTAAAGGTCCCATCGCTGTTGGAGATGCAGTGACTCTGTGCTGAGGTGTTGATGCAGTCACGTTAGTAATGTCCAAGTGTACTGTGGAAGACTTTTCTAAATATAAGGTTTCCGTAGTAAATTGAGGTGAATTCTGTTGAGGAGTTGTCAGGTTTGTTGGCAATTGTTGTGATGTACTTTGGCTTTGTGTGGTTTGTGGTCTGGTGGAGGCTGGAGTAGAAGCCAGCTCTGCAGAAAAGCATAAATTAATCACACACGTTTTCTTGTGTTCAGTCACAAAGTAATTCATTTTAGTTAAAAAGTTTTAAATCAATCTACAAGAAGGACCAGCATACTTACCCTTTTGACAAATAAAAGAAAATTTGGCATTACAGTTCCTGTTATTCCATTCCCCCCAATCTTTCAAGTCTGTAACAACACACTGCTGACTGTTAACATAGTTAGGTTGATTGGGTTTCCACAAACGAAATGATGAGTTACTCCCAGATGACCATTTCCAGGGATCCCCAAAGAGGCCAATCCACACAGTTTGAGATCCAGACAGGAGACGGTTAGCTGCATTCTCCTCTGCCGAGTGTATGCTAACTAGATCAGAAGACAAGCTCCTGCAGTGACTTTGAGCCTGCCTCCAGGATTTGGCCTCGGCAATAAGCATGTGGCTGCTGGCAGTGCTGTTAGCTGGAAAGTGAAACATTACAAACACAGTAGAGCTGCTTTGTCATCAAACATTTTTTGTGTGTGTGTGTGTGATATAAAGGGCAGCAATGACAGTACTGTACTTACCATGACAAACAAAGCTTTTCTCATCTCCGCAGTTACTCACTAACCAGGTTCCATTTTGACTCATTGCTGCACATTTCTCTGAATTCAGCGTCTGTGTTTCTTCCTTCTCCCAGTTAAAATAGTCTGTGTTTTCATCAGCTCTAGACCAGTGCCACTTGAACTGGTTTCCGACCTCTAGTCCTATCCAGGCCGTGTCAACTTTTGTTGAAAGCAAATAGATCAAAGTGTTCATGTCTGCTAGATTTTCAATTGTTGCTAAATCTGTGTATCTCTCTCTGCAGTAAGTCTTTGCTTCACTGTAGGACTTAGACTGATCAATAAAGTGAAATTCTAAGGATCCCACTGCAAAGTGGAAAAACCCTGTAAAAATACAAAGAAGTTTCTGAGCAACAAAATCCAAAACTTAAAACATTGTATGTTTAAAACAGAAAAAACAAACTTTCATTTACTTCTATTACTGTATGCATCAAGTTTTGTGTAATAACTGATTGAATAATTAAACACCAAAGATAACATGAAGAGGGAAAGGTTCAAACCTGAGATAAAAATTAAAGGTAGAGCCGAAGTCCTGCTGATCGTGCCGTTTCTCTTTTCATTCATGTTAATGGCTGAACTCAAAACAGTTCAAGAGACAATAAATACTGAAGAAAATAAAAAAAAAGATAAAGTCACAAAACATCCCGTTCAAAATAAAGTCGTCCTGTGATCAGCCATGTCTCCTTTGCACTGTATTGTTCAGCTGCACTACGTTTATCAGAGGAATGCCACCAGGCGTGTCAGGAGAAACCTCATCAGGAAATATTTGAAAGCTGTGTGGCAAGTTTTGTCTGGGCTGGTTTTTATTTTTATTTTGTAAACACATACAAACAAGGAAAAGTAAATTAACTGTAAGAATAAGAAATGTGTACTTGCAAACAATAAAAGGATATAATTTATATATTTATATAAACAAAATGATCTATCTGTCTGTCTGTCTGTCTGTCTGTCTATCTGTCTATCTGTCTATCTATCTATCTATCTATCTATCTATCTATCTATCTATCTATCTATCTATCTATCTATCTATCTATCTATCTATCTATCTATCTATCTATCTATCTATCTATCTATCTATCTATCTATCTATCTATCTTAAAGGAAGCAGAAAAGTAACATAATTAACATTGTTCACATTTTTTACGTTGTATAAGAACCAGTTCTGCAGTAAGGTTCTTTGTAGTTGAGACAACCAAATATTTGGTTTATCTATTATTTCCATGAAAACCTTATTTTTATCACTCAATGGAACTTTGGTGTTTTTCTTAATCGGTTGATGAGTACATTAACAGAACAGCAGTAATATCCGTTCCGTTTCAGATGACACTTTAGATTGGTCCCAACATTCCTCGGGAATAATCGAGCTGAAGTCGGAGGTGTCACATGACACCGCTGTTATGGGTGGTCCGCGGTGGTTCCATGACACATTTTGGCTCGAGTGGATAGTGGCGCTGAGCCATCATGGCCTGTAAACAACAACAACGGCGTCAATCTGAAGTAACCAGGGTCTGATTTTTGTTGGCCTGTTGTCTAGTAAAGGCTTCGGATAGGGTACATAGACGGGCGGGCTCCTGCACGATGCCTCTAAAGTGTGTCTGGTACGTAGCTTCGACCTTCAAACCAGTGCTAGCTAATTTGTAAACAATTGTTTCCTTGATCTATCACGTTGAGCCGTGAGTCAAGCTAACGTTAGCATTATTGGATAAGTTAGCCAAGCGAAGCTAATACGCTAATCTGTAGCCACACACGAAAAGTAGGTTTATTTCGGTGAATATTTTATTTAGGTGCAATCTACACTGTGACTATAAAAAACTAAAACGCCACACCGGTTATGTTTACGTGTTTGTTATGCTAAAATTTGTGGAAACTGTCGGTTGGTGGGGTTGTACAAAAGCTAATGTTGGCTAAATGTGTATGGCCGCGTCATGCTTTTGCAGCCTTTTCTACTGTCGAGAAGAATTTTTACAATTAGTTTAATGCCCATTTATGCGATGGAAATGGCATCAAATCCTTTATTTGTATACATATTCTCATATGTATTCTCCACCGCGAATGACTATTTCGACATTTTATGTATGTTTAGTGTAGGTTAGAAAAGTGGCGTGCTTTTCAACTGTTTTTACCGAAAACGCTTAAAAATCCCGTTTTATCAAAGGAAAAACGTATACATATACATTCTTAGTTACTTTTTAACGCATATTTGATGCCGCAGACATTAAATCCAGACGAGCCATTTAACCTGGTTTTGATTTAAGTGATTATTTACAGACGTGGATGTTCGTGGACCAAAAAAAAAAAAATTGAAAAAATTGAAAAAAGGGGGAAGAAAATCCTAAACAATCATAATTTCTTACCTTTTTGTTACCTGTTTGAAGCTATGTTAGTTAGCCTTACGGTGACCTTCATGCATTTAAAACAATTTATATATATATATAAGGAAACATGAAGTCTCAGCATGCTTTTAGATAAATAATCAATTCTCATAGAACAACACTAGCCTTACTAATCTCAAATTCTAGGGTTATTTTATCTTCACTTACATTATACTTTCAAATATAAAAAGTAGTTCTTATGGGAAAAACCAGTTGATTGACATTTTTTTTGCAGTAAATATCTGCTGTGTCATTCTCAGACTGAGACGGGACACCATTCTCTTGGTTGGGTTGCCAACACGCCATGTCCTCACAGCTCCCTAACAGATCAGCCTCCAACAGCCCCACCAATCTCTTGGGTTCTCCTTTTTCGGTGATCAGTTCTTCTCTTAGCCCCTCAGTGGTCTCTTCTTCTCTGGGATTTGGACCCATCAGCAGCAATCAGGTTGGTGCGCATTAGCATACATACAGTAAACTTTGTAAGTTTTTTGTGTGAATAGTCTTTAAACCAAATATTGTTTTGCTTTTTTCTCGAGTAGATATAATAACTAGAGGGAAAAAAATGTTATTTCTCCATTATTATTTATTGTCATATATCTATATATATGTATAAATAGTTATTTTCATTATAGTTCCGTGGTGTCATATTAGTGATAAATGTTTTCGTTGTCCAAGTAAAACTATAATAAACTCTAAGGGATTTTTTTCCATTTTCTATATGTAGCAATTGAACAGCTATTTCTGATATTTAAAATGTGCTGAGTTTAAATGTTTTTTTTAGATTAATAAGAGGTTTTCTTTTATGTAATGTTGTGCATCTAGATCTCCTCTTCAGCCCCAACATCAGGGATGCATTCAGTCAGCAGCTCAGAAGATATCAAACCACCTTTTGGTCTGAGGCCCATGCAGTCTCACAGCCCAGGCATAATGCTGTCTCAAAAACGACTGTGCGTGATCTGTGGGGACCGCTCCTCTGGTGAGAGAACTCTCAGAAAGCGGCGCTTGTATTCCATTCTCCTCGATTGATGACTCGTATGTGTTATTCTCAGGCAAACACTACGGCGTGTACAGCTGTGAGGGGTGCAAAGGCTTTTTCAAACGGACTGTGCGCAAGGACTTGAGCTACACCTGCCGGGACAACAAAGAGTGCCTGGTCGACAAACGCCAGCGCAACCGCTGCCAGTACTGCCGCTATCAGAAGTGCCTGGCCATGGGCATGAAGAGGGAAGGTACGCGAGCTCAAGTGTCAGACTTTCAACATCTGGATTTGAAATCTTGTCTCGACTCAGGGATCAGTTTTGAAGTAGAAATTAAAGGAGAAGACACGATCTATGTAACAAACTGTTTCAACCAATCCTTTGATTTAAGTGGATGTAATTAGTTTGGATTGGAATAATATAGTTGTTGTTTTTGGCTTTTTTTTTTTAGTGAAATGAATGAGCCAGAAAAACAGAGATGGCTGTATAGAAGCTGATTTCTGATTTCATTTGCCGCTCTCCATGTCTTCCCTTCACTTTCTCCAATTCTGTCTTCTCTCCGTCTGTCAATAGTGATCAGTCATGTAAAGTGGAAAAAGGAAGATGGAAAAGATGAGGGATGGATGAGTATGTCACTGAAACATTAAAGACACTGTATTTTTAAGGCTTCTTAGTAGACTTGGGATTTAAAAACTTAAATCAGTTAAGAGTGAGGGTAGCCCTTATTACAGCATCAAATGATCTTTGTAGGTCTTAAAGTGACTATTTAAAGCAATGGATGAATTAACTATGATTTACATGTATGTTTATATATGTAAGTTATAGTTAATTCATATTCACATTTCTCTCCTCTTGAGATTTTATGTAATAATGTAAAAAGTAATATAACTTTTGTGAGTTTAAATAGATACCTTTGAGGCAACTTTTATAAAGGTTGCAATGATACATTTTTTAGTAGTACTCCCTTCGAAAATACGGCGTATATTTTTAAAAATGTGTGTCTCTACCCAATTACTTATATTTTTCAGCCTTTCCAAACTTCATTGATTAAGACAGAGCCCTTGAATGAGAATGTCCCATCATTTCTTTAGTTCTCTTTTTTTATTAGGATTTGTTGGAAAAGGCACACTTTCCTGTTATTCCCCAACAAAAGTTTTTGCATACAAGATGCAAAATTATGGGATGGTAGTGCAGTCAACAGGGAGTGATGCAAAGGTTTCAAAAATATATATTTTTTATTGTTGTTTTTATGGAAACATAATCTTGACAAAAATATGAATGCTGCTGGATTTAAAACTGTGGACTTTTTTAAAAGAAACAACATCTTTTAAAATATATTTTTCCTTTTTTTTTCTTCCTTTTTTTTTAAGATTTGACAGAAAAAAATAAGCGTTTTAATCTGGAAAAATGTATCTTTTTGAATTGCAGTAGATATTTTGGACTGAAAGAAGCTCTCTGGACTTGGGCCTCGTCTCTCAGCTAACTTTTCTGTTTTTTGCTGATGCTGCGCAAAAGCATTAGAAATCTGGAGAATTCGATTAATGTCGACACAGCAAAGATTAGTAATATCTCGCATTTTAGTGGAGGTCGGTGTGAAGCAACTTCTGAAAAACTTTATGCTATGTGGCTTTCAGGTACTGCAGTGAAGTCCAGGCTGCTTCGGGCTTTATGTTAACTAAATGAGCTTGTTTACATGCACTAAAAATCCAATCATTGTCAGATTTTTGTGGTTATCCGACTTTTTAAGACACATGGAGACAGGATACTCCAAAGTTTTAAAAACCCAGTTGTGAGATATTACATGGACACATGGATCCACCTTTATGTGGTGGAATTGATTTGCAAGGAAGTCACACTAGACCTTGGAGGAGCGTTGCGTATCCAAGGCAACCTTCCTCCTCTCGGTGTACGTACAGAATGCACACATTTGTTTCCGCATTAGCAATGATTGTTAGCGTTGCGATGTTTTAGAAGAACAGATGGGTGGGACTTTTGAAAGTAACATGAAGGTCAAACGCCATTTCATTTCATAATTGGGTAGTTCTCCAAAATAAATGCTATAATTGACCATGTAGACAGGGGCTTTCAGATGATCACCCATCCAATCAGTTTGGATATTTCAGATTCTTCCTTTTTTTTGTGGGCATGTAAACTAGCTCACTGCGCTCCTTGGCATCACTACTGCTTCCCTGCAGTATTCTGCAGTGTGTGTCAGTGTCTTGTCTTCCTATGTACAGCTCGTCACTGTGTCTATTGCTGTGCAACTGTGTGGACTGCAGAAGTGTATTTTGTCTTTCTTACTTGCAGTTCTTTTTGAACCTAGAAAGTAGCAGTGCTGCAGTGCATGGAAAAATGATTTGTGGCTCCTGAACGGAAACGGAACACAGTTGAATTTTACTGTTTTGACTCTTAATTCAACTCTAAAAGAGCATTCCTTTGTTCCAGATTAGATGTAAGATTGAATTTTCTGTTAATTTTATGCAACGATCCAGCAAGCAGCTCAGTTTTTTTTTTTGCTCCTTTTCCTTCCTTAAATCCAGAGAGGTTGCTTTGTGTCTGGCTGTGCAGAATTTTTATGAATTTTTTTTTTCTTCTAAGGGTTGTCTAAAAATGTAGAACTGAGCAGTTTCCGTTTTGTTTATTTTCTTCGCAGCGGTCCAGGAGGAGCGGCAGAGGAACCGAGAGCGCGAGGGGGAGCTGGAGTTCAGCGTTGGGGTGAATGATGAGATGCCTGTGGAAAAGATCCTGGAGGCTGAGACGGCCGTGGAGCAGAAGACCGAGCTTCACTCTGACGGGGGATCTGCAGGAAACTCCGTAAGTCCTCGGAGGTTTTCTTTCTTTCCAGATGGATTTAAAAGTTAAAAATATGAATGCCGACCTTCCAGAAACGAGTTCTGTGGGAGTCATGATGGTTTCTTGTCTGATTTCAGCCCCATGATGCCGTTTCCAACCTCTGTCAGACTGCAGACAAACAGCTGTTTGCTTTGGTGGAATGGGCAAAAAGAATCCCTCATTTCTCTGAGCTGCCGCTTGATGATCAGGTCATCCTTCTGCGCGCAGGTATGAGAGCACCGGCTCTTAGAATTGGTTAATTTTTTATTTCAGTCAACAAAATGCAGCGACAAGGACTGAATTAGAGCCCTGCGCGGGACTATTTTCTTCATCCCGCTCCCGCCCGCGCCCGCTGAATTTCTGACCAATCCCGCCCGCTCCCGCAACGTATGCGTTACACTCCCGCCCGCTCCCGCAATATGTATGTCCACTCCCGCCCGCACCCGCAGAACTCAGAGAATTTAGTCCCGCACAGTAATAGAGATGCATTGATTTTGTATCGTCCCCCGTCCCGCAGGAAAAAACCACGTATTTGTATTGATATTATTAAAGAGATTCATGTCCTCCTCCAGCCTCATCTTTTGATGCATTCTTCTCTTGTGTAATGTGCAACTTAAATATTAAATATATTTTCACAAATCCTGTTCGGTTAAAAGTGTGCGTGTGTGCGCGCGCAGACAGACGGCCTGAAGCGCGCTCTTAGTAAGAGGCGGGGCGGGGCGGGGCGTTGCACACCCCCCAACAACAGGTTTGATGACAGAGGCCATTGGGCATCTCTACCTGGTGCTTCACGGAGCTTCAGTACGTAAGACTCCAACAGCCGCACAGCCTAACGTAGTCCGCTATTATATATTCATCCGATTTTCATGCCAGCACTGATCCCGCGGGGTTTATTTTTTGCCGCCCGCTCCCGCCCGCAGCACGATCCAAACCGCCCAATCCCGCGAGATTTGGGTTGGGTCCCGCGGGACCCGGCGGGACCAGATCCCAATGCAGCCCTCTAGACTGAATCACACCAGCATGCGGTGTGACCACCTTTTGCCTTCCAACCAGCGCCAACTCTTGTTCCAAACATCCTGGAGAACTCGCCACAGATTTTCTGTGGATGTAGGCTTTCTCACATCCGTCTATCTCTTCATATTACTACATCAACACTCCATGTTGTTTAGATCAGGGCTCTGTGGGGGCCATCCAAACACTTCCAGGACTTCTTGTTCTTCTTTAGCTCAGGATAGGTCTTGATTACTTTAGGTGGGTTGTTGTCTTGCAGCTGCATACATTTGGGGCAACTTTTGCGCCTCCCTGATATTTATCTGTTTCTCAGCTAGGAGAACATCATTAATCTTAACCAGACACTCAATATTGTACTAAACATCAGCATTTGAACAGACTAACTGCCTTTTTCTCCAGTCAAATGTTTCAGATTTGGACTTATCAGTCCAGAGGACCTGCTACTGTTTCTCTGGACTGTGGTTTCTTTATTTTTGTGCATACTTGACTTGCTTTGCCTTGTTTCCACGTCAGACGTGTTGTCATGAAAACGCTTCTACTCCTTTGGACAGTAGATGGATGTGTTTGGATCCCATTGCTTTCTGCCAGACCTGAGCTCATAGTATCGCTGAACATTTTGGGATTTCAGAGCTTGATTTGTCGGTTTTTCATCTGTTGCACTAACCTTCCTCAGTTGACCACTCTTTCTTCAGAAGAGCTTGAACAGCACATCTGGAAAGCTCAGGCTGCTTTGAAACCTTTGTCTGGATGATTCTGTAGAACTGCTTCCTGTCTTGTTGCTGTTCTCAGTCTTGCCATGACATGAAACTGTCCCTCTCAGCCTCGCCTTGATGAAAGTTTGGCTGTTCCTCACCCAGTTTGAAGCTTTCAACCCACCTGTTTGTGCTTCGGTCACGGCTGGGTTTCAACCCACATTTGAAATTGATGATCATTACTATCTGTTTGGTAGAAATGGTTGATTTAACACTAGTATCTTTCTCACAACTCTACAGCTTAGAAACGCATTGGAGATGAGTGAAAGTATATAAAAAGAAAAATAAGTAATTTGGGTTTCAAAAAATTAGTCAAGATGTCCATGAACGGTAGGAAACGTTACACAGAAATGTTGGCACACGATGCATATCTTCTTCAAATGTGTCTTCTTGTTTGTAGGAGTCACTAATGTTTATCAGGTGATTTTCTCATTTCAAAGCCGGACTCCATTCTGCTTGTTTATCAGGGTGGAACGAGCTCCTGATTGCCTCGTTTTCCCATCGATCCATCCCCCTGAAAGACGGAGGTTCTCTGGCGTCTGAGCTGCAGCGCGACGGCTCCCACGCTGCTGGAGTTGGAGCCATTTTTGATAGGTACACGCAGACACTCCCAATTTGAATTGCTACCCAATGTCTGTGTAGATGGTTTTTGAGTGTGGCGTCTAACTTTAGTACTTAACACAGGGAGAGTGTGCAGAGTGCAGAAGTCGGCGCCATATTTGACAGGTAATTCTTTGTTTTCGTTTTGTCAGACTGGTGGGGTTTAAGATGGATACCCAATAACTTACATTTCTTATGTGTGTTTTTTACTATGTCTGTAATGTTTTTTTCTTTTTTACATCCAGGGTTCTTACTGAGCTCGTCAACAAAATGAGAGACATGCAAATGGACAAAACCGAGCTTGGCTGCCTTCGAGCTATTGTTCTGTTTAATCCAGGTATTTGTTACAGGAGAATGCTTTATTTCTAGCTTTTACACTCCAGGTTTGTTCGTTGAAATGGTTTCTTTCTGTTCCTTGACAGATGCTAAAGGGCTCTCTAACACAAGTGAGGTGGAGCTCCTCAGAGAAAAGGTCTATGCATCATTGGAAGCTTACTGCAAACAAAAGTATCCAGAGCAGCAGGGAAGGTAATGATCCTCAGCTGTGATCGACACTAAACATCAGTGGTCACCAACCCCTGGTACCGGTCCAGGGGACAGTTGGTACTGGGATGCAGGGAAAAAAAACAACAACTTACATTTATTATGATCAAATAACTGATTCTGAAGGAAGTTTTATTTTGGAAAGCTACGGATTCCTTCTTGCCAAAGGTCAGGTCACTCGGTCGTGTATCAAAAACACATCTTCTACTATCTTTCTTACAGCAGCTGCACAGACCGCTAATTTGAAGCCCTCAAGCTTGCAAAGTTTACTAAACCAAATCAGAAAGTTTCTTTTTGCAGAAAAGAGTCAGTGAAGAGCCTTCAGCTTCAAAGAAATGAGAAAGCTGACTTTAACAGATGAAAACCAAGAGTAAAATGTAGGGATTCATTGCCACTGTTATTCCCACACACCATAATAATAATAATAATAATGCATAGTATTCAGCAGCTGGCTGTCTAATGTTACGGGAATGCTGCTAATAAAGTTGCTCAAATTCACGTTTATGATTATATTTTGACAATACCAGTTTTTCATTTTGCATTTATCCATCGGACCTTAAAGGTCAGACGAGGCTGAAGTTGGCGTCTGATTTTTCATCTTCCACTTTGACGGTTATGGGTTAAGGAAAATCTATATCACATTTTAATGGTTCCTATAAATGGTTCAAATAAAGTATGAACTAGCTGCAAATGTTTACAAAGACTTGAGTAACGTTACCCTTAAAAGTTTAGGGAAGCTAAAAGTGAAACAAAAAAAGAAATCAGATGCTTTCTTCAGCCTCGTACAGGCCGGTCAGTGAAAATCTTATGACATTAAAGCCAGAAAAAGGTTGGGGACCACTGCTGTACTTGATTTTGTAGGGTTAATATTTCTTCAGCCAAACCGAAAGAAAAAAAAAAAATATATATATATTTTTTTTTCTCTTTTTGGTCTCCAGGTTTGCTAAGCTCCTCCTCCGACTGCCAGCACTGCGATCCATTGGCTTGAAGTGCTTGGAGCACCTCTTTTTCTTCAAGCTGATTGGTGACACACCTATTGACACTTTCCTCATGGAAATGCTTGAAGCTCCCCATCAGTTGTCTTAGATCGGAAACGCGTTCTGTGGTTCAGATAGCTGGAGTTTGGGAAGCGTGGGACTGGAGTGGCACTTTAAATTCTTTCAAGATTTGTCAATTTGTCTCACTGCTGTCTGTGATACACTTCAGTGCAGCACAGATTTGCTCTTTAGACCAAACCCAAAGCTTGGCATGTTCTACAAGCTGGTGCTATATGTTGTCATAACTTAAAACAATAGCTATGGTAAAACAAATATTTTTAGAAAATGTAAACCTTTACATATTTCTCTCACAAGAGCTATAATTTGGGTACTCATTTTTATATGAACTTTTTAGAAACAGTCCGTTTTTTCCTCCCTCTAAATTGATCCATAAAACCTTTTTCTTCTCATTTTTAAATTAAAAAATCCAATTGAATGCAACATGAATTATAAGCATGCATTAAAATGTCACCTTTTTTTTTTTTTTTAAATGCCTGATAATTTGTTATGGTTTTAAACAGTCATGAGGAGCTGTGGCTGAAACAAGTTAAAGAAAATAAGAAAAAAAAAAAAGCAAACCCGGGGAAAAAAAGACAGGTCGAAACTGTCCTTGTCTGTGTTGACTCAGCTCTATGTGTCTCCTATATATGGTTAGTGTTTACTCAATGTTTTTAAAAAAGAAAAAGAAAAAAAAAAGAAACATCTAATCACAGTTGAAGCTAATGATTAGACTCTACTGCACTCTTGCAGCGCACTATTTCTAATTTCTGCAAACGCTCGGCCTCTTGGCGGTCATCCGTTTGTCCTTTTTTGGTGCTATTTCTGACATAATTTGACGTTACTGGTGCAGTCGCATGCCAGACCACAAAAACAAAACAAAAGAAATATGCAAAAACTCAATTCCTTTCGTTGAGCTGTTTGAAAAATGTAGCAATATAAAACGCATATGCCTGTCAGTCATTCAGGGGTTTAAACAAAGTGAACCTTAGCCAGCAAAAAAGGGAATATGCCATTTTGTAATTTATCTATTCAATTCTATGGTACTGTGCAAAAGTAACTGTTCAGGGAAAATTTACATTAAAAATTTTGAATTCTGATCAGGAAATATAAATTGTATTCTTCTCAATTGGTGCCCTATTTTAATTTTTTTTTTTAGCTTGTGTCAAGCAGATTGATTTTTTTTTTTTTTCGGGGTTTGCACTGGATTTGATGAGACTTCTGCAGTTTTTTCCCCCCTCGCTCCCATTTTAAGCTTAGTTGTGTTTTTTTTTTCCGACTTTCCCGCTTGTTTTGCAGGTAGTTGTCTTGTTCTTTGCAGTGTCTAAGCAGTATGTCAAACAAACCGTAATTAAGATTTTAAATCCATAACCCCTGTGGACGCAGGAATCCTAAGTAAGACCAAATGAGTTCTGTACTATGGCCTCATAAAACACCAGATGAGATGTGTTGCTGAGCTTTTTATCGACCTTTATGCTCTTGAACATTAAGCGACTTGAAGCATGGGTTGTGTGGACAAAGAAAAATAAAGATGCTTGAGCATTTTTTTTTTTTGCATTTTTTTTTTCTTCCCCAGAAATTTGTCCCGGCATTTTCTAAGAAGACAAAAAAAAAAATCGTTTTTCACTTAGCTTTGTTTTTATTGTTGCTGTTACATACTGTAGTTTTGCTGTGGGCAGCGATGCAATAGGAGCCTTGGTTGTGGAGCACTTGTGTTCATGAAATGGCACAGCCAGCAGTGATCCACTAATGTCAACAGGGCAATGACATCAAATCAAAGTAAGCAGGTTAAATGTGGTCTCCGGAGTAAAAACTGATGCAACAAACCATGTGTCGAGCAGAAGCAAGACTTTTAGTTCTTAAAACGCTACATGGTTTCTTAAATATGACTTCAAAATAACACTGCTTTCAGTTTAGACTCACTTCTCTAGAAGGAAGTAAAAGCAAAAAAGTCAGAATAACAATATTAAGATATTTACATCCCTTTTAAAGACGAAAAATGAGCTGATTTTAAGCAGACGTTTCAGTCTGAGTGCATCCAGTTATGCTGAGGGGAGTTCTCCATTTATTGGATTTAAGGTGCAGTAAATTGCTGTAATAAAAGCAGTGCTGGTGTGTGTGTGTGTGGGGGGGGGTTCTTTGACTTCTTGCAGTGGCTGTGCATCCGTCACAGTGAAACTTTAGGTGGTGAAAGCCGCAAACTGCAAAGCAGAAATTCAACCAAGGCCATTGGAAATCAGAAAGCAACACATTAGCAGATTCAGTCCAACTGTCCAGGTTTCAGATTTTATTTGCGGTCATGCCAGTGCTAAATATTCCATATCGAAAAGTGACCAAGAAAAGCCTTCTGTATGACCAAATCAGACCTCCAGTGCCACCAATTACATAATAAATAATAAAAAGTGAATTTTAGAATCTCCATGGAGCTTTGCAGGATCTAATGTGACAGTGAGGCTAGAGGATGCTGCTGATGTGCATAACCAATACATCATGAAAGTTTACAAGCTATTTTGATTTAAAAAAAAAAAAAAAAAAGAAGCTGGTTAATTGGGAAAAAAAAAGTCACAGCTCAGGTCTACACTGAACTATTTAATCACTCACAGAGTAAACAACTAGCAACAAGTCGTGATTACGTCCCTGAAAATGTCTTAATAAATAACTCTGCAAGGCACTCTGACATGTGCAGCTCATAGTTTAGTGTTACAAGAAGCTGCAGACCTGGACCCCTGCATTTGCCGCTTCCTTCTGAAGGGAGAGTGAAGCCAAATAAAAAAGTCAAATCAGTCTGTAATCCATTTTTTTGCACAGATTTTGTCCGATCTTTTCTGTGTTTTTCTCCTCTTTTAAACCGTAAACTAGAGGCTTGTTCACACTGGTCCGTCTGCGATGCGTCACCATCCGTTGACACAAAAAAATAGAACGTTCAATAATCAATCAGAATGTTTACATCGCCTCCGTCATTTCTGCGCTCCACGTCTGGTCCTCTACACCGCAACGGAAGCTTCACGCAGGAGTTCTGTTTCTAGTCCGTTTTCGCAGCAAAAAGCGGGGGGACCGTTGTACTTTCAAAGTAAGACTTAACTTCATATTTACTGTGATGTGCTCACACAATAACGCAGCAGATAATGGATGACGAAAGCTGAATTGTGGAGGTTAAAAAAAAACAACAGTTTGACACAAAACATGCATTTTACAAGGACCGGTAGGAAGGAGATAGCTCAGGGTTTGATCGTTTAAGTGTTGGATGAGCGCAGAGAGCGGGACAAACCACTTGACATGGGTGTGACGGGACAAACCACTCCTCCAGGATCCAGTGGGGAAGGGGGACGGAGCGGAGACGCAATGGAGTCGATGTAATTCAACTGACGCGCGTGAGATGGACCAGTGTGAATTTGGGGAAATGCTCACCTGCCCTGAATCTGCCGACTCTGACCTGTCGTGTTAAAAGTGTGCTACTGTGGAGTTGCTGGTTTAGGACATTTGCAGATTCAGACATCCGAGTGGTTCATCAGTGTCGAGGATCTCACATTCCATTGATACCCAACATTTACATCCAGTGGTTCCTCACTTAAGCACCTTCTTGAGTAAAGTCGAACACAAAACTACAACAGTAGTGTTGAAAATAATAACTTTGCACAAAGCCATCTATTTAATAGATAAAAAAAAAAAAAGTCTTGAACTCATTTTGCTGCTGAAAGCTGCAGGGGGCGATGCGGAGCCCTGGAAGTCATTTGAGGGTTCAGTTTCTTCACTCTAGCTGACTGGCTGGACGCCCGCGACGCCCTCATCTCTCCAAACTTCAGTGGGTGTTCGTAGAAGCAGAAGGATGGTTGCGTTAAAAGCCTTTGCAGGTGCTTATCCAGCAAAGCCAAGCATAGTGGTTTGGATGCACTGGCGGTGCAGCTTTTAAAAAGCCCACAGTCTGTAAACCAAACGCCTAAAAGACGAGATCAACTCATCAGAGCCGGGAGGAGGAGGAAAAAATCAGAGGGGCGTGGCTTTTCCAGTCTGGATAGGTGTGGGGCAGTGAAAAAACATCCAGGTCCATCTCACACCTGCATCTCCGAGCCACTGGACAAGCCGAGAGCGTTTGCCTCCTCTGTCGTTAAGCCGTTCTTCAGTGTCCTCCGCACTGCAAAGCCAAAGGAGAAAACATGTCAATCTGAAATCTGTTCGACAGCATCGTTGCTATGTGGTGGTAAAAACCCAATAAAGACGGACATGACTTGCGGTTGACTCGGGATCGTCTCCTCTCTCTCGGCTGTGTTCGCTGGCCAGGCCCCTGAGTGGCCGACCTGACGATCCTCTCCATGATCTCCTCGGCTGTGTCCTCCGTCTGGCCCACGGGGTCATCGCTGGCCGGACTCCACGCAGCGATGCGCCCTAACGTGTTTTTTTGGAATCACAAATGTGGAAAATCTTTTAAAGGAACAAAAAATTCCTGGACACATTTTAAAGGTTTTGAATTTTCTTTTTTTTTTTTTTTTAGCAAAAGCTTCAGGTGTGGAGGTCAAGTTTAAATGTTAAATTGCAGAAGAACTGAAGACAATAGTTTGGAAAAAAAAATATAACCTGTTAGAAAAACTGACCTCTGATGGTGCTGCCTCTAGTCCGAGTCCGAAGGCCCGGCACCGTGGAGGCCACGCCCTCGTCAGGTGAGCTGCTCTTCAGCACAGCTTTCATGTTCTCATGTTCTGCTGCCTCCTCAGCGTTCTGGATATGGGATTTGCCCTCCTGTGAGCCTACAGGGGCACTGCCAAATTTTCCACTCTATGAGGGGAGAGGTGGCATTACAAATGACTGCTTGCATATTACCATTTATGAGCCATTTCTCTTTTAACATGCTATAACAGTGAGAAATTCCTTTTGTTTTTCTAACTTTTCTATTAAGTTCTCATCACTTGCTGCACTCTTGACTTGTTTCATTTTTTATTTTTATGATCACAGGAATCCACTAGGTGTCACACTGGAGCAACCAATGCCAAATCTGACTTTATTTACTGCCAAAGAATAGAATAAAATTGAATCTAGTTAAATTATTAGATGAGGAAGGTGTCTAGTGCTTTATTTGAACCCTTGTGCTATCCTATGGGGTCAAGATGACCCCACACTTACATTGACGTGTTCTCCCTACCATGACAAAGGTGGATAAAGGTGAAGAGGATTTCATGTAATCCATGGACACCGGTGAAGATCACAAATCATTGAAGAAAAATGGTTCAGCGCACTGTCTAGTGGGTCTAGATGACCCAACTCCCAATGTTAAAGCGCCTAGGATAGCACAAGAGTTAAGAAGTAATTTGTAAAATATTTGCTCTTCTTTTAGGTAACTAGAATCTCAACATTCATTTTGAATGGTCTTGGTGAGGACAAATGTGTTTTGTAGTGACAATCAAATCCCTGATTTAGCATGGAGCTGTATAGATTCAAATGTATATCCCTGTTCAGGTTATTGAGTCAACGCTGCTGAAAAGGCTACAGGAGGTTGAATATATTCCAAAAGTTCAGAGTGATTCTAAATAACCGCACCATCTGTTGAACATAAGAGCGAATTGGACTGAGTGTCTTTACAGGAGTGCGGCTGAGGTGTGGCCCCGGTTCTTTCTCCTTCAGGGACATTCAAAGGTTTGGATTTTCGCACAGTGATTGAATTAGGAGTTCCTTTGAATAGAGAGGGGTCCCTGCCAAGGCCCGCGGTGGAGTCTGCAGCGAGCGGCCGACACCGCCGGGTTCAAGAGGTTTTAATCACGCAGTCAAGTGTTCGCTCTGCCTTTTCTCAGCCTGCCGCAGCCGCAGAACGGGATACAGTCAAAACAGCTCGCTGATTGTTGTTACAGTAACTGGAACATGGGAACACGGTGGAAGTGTGCTGATGTCACTACAAATGTTGGAAAAAGGCCACATTTGCTGGTTTTCCCGTATTAAAGTTAGAATCTGAGCTCAAGGACTGTTCAAATGAGTGAGACAGATCAAACTAAATACAAAACAGGGAGTGGGAAATAATAATAATTAAAAAAAAGACACGCACATACTAGAGCACTTACATCTGTTATCATTTTCCCCCTGGTCTTGTTCCTCTCTCTGTGGTTGGCCCTCTTTTGTTTCTGCTGCAGCACGCGCTCTCTTGTTGTGCGGTACTCCAGGGCAAATTCGCTCAGGATCTTGCTGAAGCGATGTATGCTGACCTCACGTACGGCATAAATTGGATGGCCCAGGAAGACCAGAAAAGCATGAAACCTACAGATGTGAGGCAAAAACAACACATCACTGTCAGGACATTTCCGTGGCAGGAATACATGATTCATGGAGAATTCTCACTGGAGAAATAAAAGTATCTAATCTGGAACGTAGTGAGTCAATCTGGACACCTGTTGATAATTCTTCGGTGAACAATCTTGAGAATTATAATTCTCTCTGCGCACTCCTTGAGGAAGTCAGACATTTTTTGTTTCAGTGCAGCTTTCATCTCATATTTCGAAATGACTTTGAGGTGATCCCACGATGCTTTGCACCTCCGCTCCATCTGCGACAGATTGTCTTGAAGTTGGTCAAAGTCCACCTGAGAAAACAGGACGGGCAGTTGAAGACTTTACTGCAAATAATGCTTCGGGGGGGGGGGGAAGCAGACCATTCACGAAGCCGAGACCTTGGTTAAGCGGGTGATAGCGCCGATCTCCGAGTACAGATCGGTGCTGTCCGGAAACTTCTCCACCACGATGGAGCAGGCATGGTGCAGCAGCGACTGCTTGTGAACTGTGTCTTTCACTTCTGGGACTTTCTCCAAGTAACTCAGCTCAAAGCCTTTAGCCTGCAGTTCCACAAAAACAAGAATCAAAGTGGAAACAACTTAGCAAAATCACAAATCTAGAACCCTTTCTTAAGAAGCAAATTGCATTTCCTTCCTGGCACCGTCGGACAAAAAAGGGACTCGGCGGACTCTACTTGGAAGATATGGTAGCTTCATTAAAGTGCGATTATCAGAAACCACATTTCAGGCGTGACCGATTATTCCTCTCACCCACTGCAAAGCTTAAAAAGCTAGAGTGAACCATGAAAGACACATAATCCTAACAGGATCTCCCTTGTTCTTCTGCCAGGTTTAAACGGCTTACTGCAAAATATAAATGCAGCCATTATTTACAGGAACTGCTCGTTTTGATGTTAATGACACGTTTCCTTTTGTTTGCCGCTTATATCCGATGGGGTGACTCATATGAACAGATGCGTGCACTCACGCGCGCACACACGCAGTGACAAATGGGGGGCCAAAAAGCTGAGTGCCATGAGTTCACACACACATGGATCCAGACAAACACCAAAGTCCAGAAATTACATCTCCCCTTCCTTCCCAGCGGACTGACTGCAGGTGGACGAGTCTGCTGCAGTGAGGCAGCACATTCTTCAACACACACACAGTCTATTGTTCGTCCGTCAAACTAAGATGATGGTAAACGTGTTGGGAGACACAGCAAGCTGCAGGAGTTGGAGGTGAAGGCAAAACAGAAACTGAAAAAGCGAGAAGGCCTCCTAAAGCCTGCCATGTCTGGTGGTTTACTCACATTTGAACCATTGAGGAAGTTACCGATGGCCAGAAGTGTGGCCAAGAGGTATCTGAGGGTCCTGTTTTTCTCTAGTTGGTCCATTCCTTCCTTCAGGTCCTGCAGAGGCTCCGCCACTTCCTACAAGAGCAGGACAAATATGCTCACATCAACATTCTATCCGAAAAGTCATGGACAGTTACCACAGAGCCACTCCTGAGGTCCAGATTGGTGTTTAGTATTAGCTCAGTCAGTTGGGACCTTTTTATGTGTTATGCCCGGTTTATACTTTGGCCATTTTATCGCGTCTCTACCACAAATGTGCGGTCTAGTTCATACTAAGGTTAGCCAATTTTGCTTGCAACTGTCCACGATCACTGCGACAATCTTTAAATTTGGCGTTTATACTTTTCAAGCCTGATGATGCGATTATCTCCAGTACTTCAGTGGGGTGGTATTTTATCTATAGTGATATATTTCTATCAATATGAATAAGTTTGTGGTAAATTAATGGTGCAGACATGACAAGGTAGGTGCTCTATACATTTCAAAAGCCTCAACAAACCAAAAACCTATACCTAAAAAAAAAGTTTAATTTGAAATGATTTGCCTCCTGCTCCATATCTTAATGGAACATAGCTGAAGCTATAGTTGTATTTGAGGGTAAATATATAGTAAAACTGTTGTGTTTTTTTTGGGGGGGGAACTGAGTCTAAATTGCATAATGCCTAGCTCAGGGGTGGGCAAAGGTTTTGATTCATGGGTCTCAAAGGGTTCTAAAATTTGATGGAAGGGCTAGACCAAGATTAGATTAGAGAAGAAAATACTATGGAATTTGGACAAAAACACGCTTTATATTTGACAAAAAATATTGTTCTTATTTTAGTGCCAATTGTACCATTGGTGTCCAACAGTAAAAAAACGCAAACCTGGAGAAATACTGCATTCATGTGGTGTTGAAATGATTAGAAAAACGACTGTCAGACTCAGAAAACACACACACAAATCTTCTAATATTATATCAATGCAGAATAACTTTCTGTCCCTAAACAAAAGTCTATTTATTTGTACTGCAAACACCACTCCAGAAAATAAAACATTGATAAGGGTGTTCAATATCATTTATACCAGTTTGGCGAGCCAGATGAAATAGCTTGACTGGCAGTATAAGGCCCCTGGGCCGTAGTTTGCCCACACCTGGTCTAACCCCTCTTGTATATAGAATGCAGTGACAGCAGGTTGTCCTTGAAAACCTGGGACATGTACATTTGCTGGATTCAGTTGGCTCTGCTATATAATAATCGCTTGAAATAAGTATAGGGTTAGCGGGGCGATATGCATGACTTTGTACTATAGCATATATATTGCATTAGCAATTTGCAGCAATGGTAGCGATTTCCTTCCAATGACCTTGTGACTAATGTAACCCAAGCAATTACAAATCACTGTGAAGAACAAACCGGGCATTAGAGTGAATTTACAGAACTTGTGACTCTTAGACATCATCAGCTGGTTTAGGTTGGTTCAGCTGCTGGTAAATGTTTTTTAACCCTTGTGCTATCCTAGGCACTTTACCGTTGGGAGTTGGGTCATCTAGACCCACTAGACAGTGTGCTGAACCTTTTTTTTCAATGATTTGTGATCTTCACTGGTTCAATGGCTTACATGAAATTTTTCCACCTTTATCCACCTTTGTCATGGTAGGGAGAACACGTCAATGTAAGGGTGGGGTCATCTAAGATAGCACAAGGGATAAATGTACTTCTCTAGTTATCTTTTATTTTTACGCCTTGGCTATGGGAGAAGCCAAATACGTCTTTCATCCAATAATGTCAAAGAAACAATACAAAAAAAAAGTTATGCAACTGCTCAAATTGTGTCTGCATGCAATTAGAGAGATGTGTCTGACCTTCTCCATAAGCTCATAGTCCATCTTGAATGCCCACAGCTGCAGGCGTGCGGACAGCTCTGTGATGGAGGAGAGCGTGAGCAGAAACTGCTCAGCGCTTCCCAGAGGAATGTCAGGGTTGACTAGCTGAGCCTCCTGAATCTTCTGCTTCTCTTCCTCTGTGGGGATCATGGTTAGGATTTTCTAGAAAGAGATGAGAAGATGGGAGGAAATATGCAGAGCTGGCTCAAAGAGATAAATAACTTGTTTTCCTTTTTTGTAAAGAAAAATTTCCTGTCTAAAGGAGTAAATCAGAGTGGAAACCTATTTGAAGTTTTAATAAAACTTCTAGTAAATTCAGACATTTATCTGAGGCTAAGTTGTTTCCAGTTATTTTTTTTAACCAATTTGTGGGACATCTCTTAACCTTGTCTCTGCTTTCTGCTTAAAACACTTATGAGTTAAAAAAAAAAAAAAAAAACCTCCTCCCTGGCTGAAAATAAACTGAGGGAGAAGCGCTTAAAAACACAGGTTACATAAGAACAAAGGCATGTAGGTTTAACTGTTACATGCAGATCTAAAATTCCACAGATTCCTGCAAAGAAAACTTTTCAAAAGGAGTTTAAACTAATCTGTAATCATCAATCTTTTTTAATTAAATGAAAAAGATAGTCTAGAGGTCATCCATGGAAAATCCTGTCATGATTTTTCTTGTTTGACAAATGTGAAGCACTGTTGACAGTAAAAACAGCTGGATTTTTCATTTCACACCCAAACTTGCATCTAAAGTTTACCTCAATGCCTTCTTTGTTTAGTGCATACTCATCAAAGTTGAGAATAGCGGTCTTGATTGTGCGAGGAGGAGGTAAGACCGTCAATCCAATGTTTATGGCATTGCTACGCTTTGAATCCAGAACAATGATTTCTTGTCGTTTGCCATCGACTGCAGCTTTCTGGTAAATAAATAAAAAAGATTACAGAGATTAGGTAAAGAGTAAAGTCAGCTATCATTCACAAATGCAGGATTTTTCAAGTTGCTAAAATTTCAAATTCATAAATATTCTTTTTTCAATCAGTTTCTTGGCACAATTAGTTTGTTTTGATGTCATTTGTGAGGAGATAGGTGATTCTCCCTTAAAAAAATAACTAAATACCTGTCAAAATAAAAGCTCATGAATGTTTCGTCTATTAAATTTAAGGTAGCCAAAGTTTCATTGTTACATTAGGTGTTTTAATTTTGCTTTTACAATTGATCTTTCAATGTCATCCAATTTTTTTTCTCAGAAGATTCTAATCTTTGCTAGTATTGTCAATACATTGGTAATACAAAGTTACTTTGAGCTTGAGGTAATCTAAATGCTGAATTTTGACAGAGCTAAAACCCAAAAGTGGTTTCTGCCTCATTTCTGATATTTTAAAGCCGCCCACTTATTCCTTTAATTCAAGGGTTTGAGGTCAGTGAAGGGTTCAGTATATGCATTAAAAACCTCTATCCTTGTCTGTGACACAGGTGTAAGGTGAGTTACCTTGGTGACGTGCAGCTCCTTGGATTTGGACTCAAACAGCTGCTCCAGCTTGGAAGTGTCCACTTTGATTGGCTCCAGTTTGGACCACATGGATTCCTTGCAGAACTTGTGGCTCTTGCACTGCCAGTCGACGGGACGCACCTCATTCCAGAAGAGGCGTATCGTCTTCTTTTTCTTTTGGAACAGAGGCACGTCGCCCCGATTCAGCTGAGGGGAAGGCGGTGGTATGGGGGCCATGAATGGCGGAGGCGGAGGCATCATTTTGCCAGGAATCGGCGGAGGTGGGGGACACCCAAATAGTGGTGGTGGTGGAGGGAGTGCAGGAGTGCAAGACATATGGGAGAGTGATGACACAACGTCTGGTGACTTCATCATATTCTCCATGTCTAAAATGTCAATGTCGTCCTCCTCTTTCAGGTCCGTGAAGTCCATTTCTTTGATCCGCAGCTCTCTGGGCTCAGCTGTGAGCTGATCCCAGATCTGGTCAGACTCTTTCTTAGTGGGTAAAGAACACAGGGCCGCAGCTGATGACCTGTCAGTTTGCTCTTTGGAGGCCTCTAGCTCAGATGGAGCTGTCAGACCCTTGAATATATCTCCAAACTTTTCTGCCACAGCTCGCACACTGCCCTGATTGTCCAGATGCCCCGCCTCCTTTTTCTTCACATTGTCGTCACGCCTGTTTGCCTCCAGTGTGGAGATCCTGCTGGCCAAAGTAACCACGGACTCACTCTTACCCGCCTCCTTTTCACATTTACTTTCCCCCACCTGTGATTCCACAACAATCCCGTTGTCCTCCAGCGATTTCTTCTGTGTGTAAAGCATGTCCAGCATGAAGCACTTGCTGTGGAGAATTTTCTTGCCCTGGTCACTCACATCTGCCTCTTCAGTCCACTGCCCTGTTGGCACAGAAAAGATCATGACAGTGACAGTTCTGACACCAAAGTACACAAAGAGAGCATCAGCCGTACCTGCAGCAATGTCAGTTGTGACTTTCTCCTCCCGTTCCAGAGTGCTACTCGTAGAGGAGATGCTGGATGCAGAGCAGTTGTCCTTTTCGTTCACTTCCTCATTCTGTCTTTCTTTCTCACTCAGCAGCACACCATCTTCAGCCTCCTTTTCCACAGGCTCCTCCTTCACGTCTCTTTTCACCTCCACATCTGCCTCCTCCACCTCTGCCGCATCAGCTACTATCTCCTCACCTCTCCTCAAACTCTGCTCGTGAATTTCCTCCTCCTCTTGTGTCTCATCTTTCTTCCCGCCTGACTGCTGATCTGACAGCGCCTCGGCCGCCGCATTCTCCTCATGCCGAGTTTCAGCAGTATTCTCCGTCTTTACAGGGGTCTCTTTCTGCTGCTTGTCTGCTTCAGAAGGATGGGCCGGGGTGGATTCTGGTGCTGGACTTTTTGTTCTGCTCACTAGACCAAGGTTTCTGGTAGAAATGTGCTGTTTTCCTAGAAGAGTAATTGAAAGAAAAACTTTTATGTTGCATATTTTGACATTTTAAATGATTCTTTTGCCGCAACTGAAAATAATAACAATAAGAAGTTTCACTTTGATGATAGCAGTGAAAAAAACTTCTAACCCCACATGCAATTTAACTACGACATTATCAAGACAATTTTATTGTGTAATATGCAAAAATATTCACATAGCATTTACATTTTTACTGTGTTTTAATACTTATAAAGTTTGAAACCTGTAAAACCTAAAGGTTTTGAGTTATTTTTCTGAAGAATTTCTGTGGTAGTTCATCACAGTCCTGTTCAGATGCATTTACTGGTTGCATTATGACCATCAGGCCTTTCATAATAGCACGAGCATCCTCTTTACCTGAAGTGTGATGTGCAGTGGTGACAGTGGCGTCCTGCGAGATGATGGATGATGGGGTGGCACAGCGGGAAACGGAGCGACTCGGGGGTGTCGGGCTTAAACACAAAGTTATCTCTGTTCGACCTCTGGTTGGCATTCTGGGGCGCTCGCGTTCAAATTCCTCTGCAGCTCGCCGCTCCGCTGCCTTGTACCTGCAGGTTAGGGTTGAAACACAGCTTGTGGATATTGGGACACGATATGGCTCAGGAAAAAAAACAGAAGAAAATCTCTCACAGTAGTCTGAGACTGTCTGAGACTCGGGTATTAGAAGAAATCTGACATACATGTAAGTCTGAAAAAAATGAAACTGTTCCACTAAACTGGTTAAGACCCACTCCGATGAAAATGCTCTTTTGGGTGTTTTTCACTCCTCTTTGATGATGGAGGACAGATATTAATAAAATTAAGATCAAAATTGAATTTTTGAGCATTTCTTAATTTAAATTGTTGTGATCAGGAGCAGGCAAAAAAAAGTTGTTTGAAAAAGCGCGTATTTCTGATGAAGAAAACACGCTGGGCAAGCCACAAGCTCTCTTCTCCGGGCTTTGAGTAACGGCGAAGGGAAGGGGGGGTGGGGTTGCTTCACACCAACAGTCTTGCCCAAGACTCAGAGGTTGATTTCTAATGATCTATTGCCCCTCTATTGCATGATCTATTGCAGAAACTATGTCCTTGAAAATGCCACTTTTTTTTTTGTTTAGACTAAAAGCTATAATCAAAAGACCACTGAGAACGCTTTTACAAAATATGATCAGAGTGGAACTTTAGCGATGACTTGTTTAAGCAAATTTAAAGTAAATTTGACTCTTTTCTACAAAGATATTTGATTTACAAAGATTTTTATTTAGTCTATTCAGTAAAAACTTGTTGGAATGGAGACAGAAATACTGCAATTTGAGTTCATGTCATCACACTTTCTATGTAATCATTTGACAGCAAAGAATCTGAGAGTTTAGAGACACAACATAATATCCATTTGAAGTTGTGGTAGAATCTACAATGTGCAACATTTACTGTAAAAAAAACATTTTTTTAGGTGGCTGCATTTATACTTTGCAGCTAATGTTTACTTTAGAAAAAATGTTACACATTTGTGACACTTTAGCATGGAAGACACTCACCTTTGCTCTCTGTCTTGTCTAGCTTCTTCTCGCTTCTCCGCATGATCTCGGCTAAAGTAGAAACAGAGGAAGCAGTGCAGGGAGACGATTTGGGAGCTGTATTACCTCAATATGAAGTGAATTCATTTCAAATCTGTAACCCTAGTAGATGAAATGATATAGCTACTGAAGACAAGAAAACATGCACTGAGTCTGTGATGTGACATGTGAACAGAACATATGCAGAGTCCTCCTGTCATGATTCAGAGGCTGTAATAATCCTCATAAACAAAGCTCTGCTTGTGTCAGACTGATGGGAGGATTTATCTCTGCTGAGTCAAGGCTGGACAGCTGCCAACAGCACAGAGGAAAGTCATTGCGTAACCTGTCTGATAAAAGGTGCTGCAAACCCAGAAAAACCCTACCAAAAGCTGTTCCTCTCCTCTTTTTCAATTCTCTGCAAACGCTCTTCCCTTTCCAGTCGTCTCTTCTCTCTTTCAGCAGCGAGAGACTCCTGATGCTGACGGTACGATGACATTAATAAGCCCCCTAAAGCAGGTCTGTAGCAAACAGAGCAAAAAAGTCTAGTTTACATTTTACTGACGTTTTATGTTGGAATGGTCTTTAGTGATCTGCAAACACTGTGGAGAAGTGCTAACCTGTCGGTTTTGGATTCGGGTGTGAAGGATGCTGAAGGTACAGAGGATGGTGGGGATGCTGAGACTGTGAGGCGATGGATGGGGGACGTAGCAGTCTGGTGTCTGCCAGGGTACGTCATGCCATTAGAGCTGACTCTGTGGATGGAAAAAGAGACAAATAGAAACTTTGCTCTTTCTAAATTGACCAAAAAAAAGGAAGCGTGACATTATAAATATAGAAAAAAAAACTATAAGATTCATTGTATATGAAAATGTTTTTACTCTATTATTCTTGCACATGTTCTCCCTGGGCAGCTCAGTCACCGGATTAGAGCTCGGTATCACCCTCTAAATACTGGACAGATTCAAATAATGGGTTTCTTAAAAAAAGCCCTACTCCTGACTCCTCCTTACCTTTCAGCCCAGCAGGGCTTTCTAGTCAGGTTACACGAAGGAGGTGTAGAATCTGTTGGACTGAAGATGGAAGCAAGACAGAGAAGTTAAGTCAGAAACTCCAGACATTGAGCTGTTAATCACACAGTCAAGTTAGTGGGATAGCATACATGGGAAGAAGCACTGAAAGGACAACAGGAATCAGTGCAGAGACAGACAAGAAAAGAATTTCAACGCGCCTCTTTAGAATGAATAAAACAACAGTAAATTCAATAACAATTACTTAATGGATTTCCTTAAGTATTTGTCTGGTTCTTTATAAGTGTGACTTCAGTGTCTCTCTTTATCTTTGTGACAACATCCAAAAATACACATGACCATTTCTGACCTAAGTGACTGTAACACTTTAATAGCTAAAATTAAGCATCTGACTTGTGGATTTGGCTTTTTTTTCCCATTGTTAAACAACAGGTTACATAAACAAAGTGATGTTAAACAAAGACTGCAGAGATGGTGCATGGTGTTGTGTTTACACGCAGAGAGACACAATGATCTTGATGTGACTTAAAAGTCCCACTCCGATTATCGTTTTAACTATTTTAAAGCGTTCTCTGTGGTCTTTTAGTTATGATAATACTGGTTTTAGCCAAATTGTGTTGTTTTCTAGAACGTAGTTTCTGCAGAGCAACTGTAGTTCATCAGAAATTCATCTTGAGTTGTGGATTGGGACTGTTGGGGTGGAGTAAGCCTGCCCCATTTCCATTATCCATCTGTTTACACTCTCTCCCACTAGTTTGAAGTCCAGAATAATCCCAAACTGATATTACCAGTGCAACAAAAATGGCGGGCAATTTAGGCGCCATCCAACCGTACAGTTTTGAATCAGATGCCAGCTCAGACGAGGAAAACAAAGACGTACATGGATCTGTTTGTCTGCAAGTGGATGCATCAGAAGGGAGCGGAGCAGGAAGTTTGTGGCTTGCTGTTGTAGGTTCAATCTCACACTTATAAGCTTTTTAAAACAGCATTTTTTCGTCTACTCCTGATTCATAACGATTTAAATAAATAAATACTAAGAAATGCAATTTTAATCTGAATTTTTTATTACATATGTCCTCCATCATGAGAAAAATTCCACAAGAACATGTTAAAAAAAACAAAAACATGATTTTTATCGGAGTGTGTCTTTAAGTCCAAGACCCTTAATAAAATAAAGGGATGAGGTGGGAAAAACAAAGTGGATGGGAAGATTTTGGGTATATCGAAGGTGTGACTTTAAAGATCTCTGATTAGAACAAAAGGGAAGACAGTCATGTGACTGCGAGAAACACACCAAGGACTAAAGGTCCTCTTTTTAGGTGCCACGGACACAGGAGAAGATGTCCTGCTCGTGACGCTGAGACACTCTCTCTGCCCTTCTGGGTCACTGGCTTTAGGGGGGATGTTGGCCATACAATTAAAGTTCAAACACATGCTAGGAGTGTCTGCTATGGCTGGAACCACACTAGAAGGACAAAATACAAGAAAGCAGGAGTCCAAAGAAAATCAGGAGCAGAATCCGACTTTTTGGAGAGGGAACGCTGCATCACAATTAGCCTAAAGTACCTGTGGCTTCCCTGACTAGAGGTATCAGTGACTGGATGATTTTCATCATCTGTCTCGTCCTCCTTATCCTCCTCCTCCTCATCATCATCGTCCTCTTCCTCTTCTCTGTAAGAGGAGGGATTGAGGGGTCGACAGAGAGGAAGCAGGCAGGAAGGAAGTGACATAGGACAGAGACAACATCAAAAGCAGCAATCAGCCCATGACAGACAGCACACAGACAGGAACAATGCAGGAAACATGCTTGCACAAGCGATATTAATGCGTACAAAAAGAGAAATGCAATGAAAGACAGTTAGTAGATGTTCACTATAGTCATTTTTATGACAAATTAAAAATATCACAAATGGAAAGTTGCATGCAAAATCTACACAGTGAGTTACAATTATGTGGACGATTAAAAAAATAAAAATCTTTATTTTTTATTTTAGACCTTTATGAAATTTATGCCTCATGCTATGAAAAAAAAAGATAGTACATAAGTAAATTTACTTGTATTTTTTGTTGATAAATCTTTCATAAAATGTAAAAAATAAAATTACTAAAAGCTTGCAGAATCCAAAGAATCAAATTAAAATGTTTTTAGTGATTTCTGATAATCCAAATTGAGGTAACCTATATCAGTAACTAACATGTTAGCATCGGAGGAGGTGTCTTGTAGGAATCCTTGTCCATGTGTCTCTGGCGGGTTTGCGCTTTGGATCTCTTTTGGTGTCTGGATTTCATTAACAATAAGGAAAATTCAAATCTTCAAAGGGTGGCTTAAATTTCCTGTGGTGGACAGAAGGGGCTAGCCTGGTATCAGATGACCTGCTGGATTGAATTTAAGTCAACCTGAGGACCTGAGTGCTACACTGAATATCAGCTTAGCCTGAAATGGAGATCTTGTCAATTGTGGGGAAGGACTGGGTCTCATAGGCAGACAAAAAAACTAAACTAAAGCTGTTGTCTTCTGCTCTTGAGTTTTAACTAAAGCATGCAGATTACAAAATATTAATAAAAGGTTTTTTAAAGGATAACATGTTTACTTGCTGATCTTTGTTAAACTTTGACTTTTGTAGGATCAAAACAGTGGCTATGAGCTGGATGTTGGGAAAAAATGACTTGATTTCCTCTTTCCTCAGCTGTCATGTTTTCCTCTCTGCCTCACCTTTCACTGATGTCTTCAACACATTGGCCACCGATGGACAGGAAGCTGCTCGCAGGGCTGCTGGGTGAGGCTGGTGCAGACGCAGGGCCTCTGCTGTTCTGAAGGGAATGTCTTCGGCTTCGTCTCCTCTCCACGCCTCGCCTCTCATTAACCACACCAACGCTGGCCCGCCGGCGGTCTTTTCGTCCACTGGGGGGCAACTGGGATTCACTGTCCCCGTCCTCATGGCGCAGAGTCATCTGAGTCACACATCTTACTTTAACACGCTGTTCGAAATCAACAGCCTTGAGATATTTTTATAGGTGCCTATTTTCCTATAGCCTAATATTAAACAGATTCCAGAGCGTTAAGACAGCCTATTGTGTAATAACGGTCTGCAGTGTGGGCTTCCAGACCTCATAGATGTTGAATTGCTCCACGAGATCAAGGTCTGTGCCTTTCCTACTCAGGTGTCTCTGCACTGTGGTTTCAATGTTCTGCTCCTCAAGACAATCAACCATATCGTAGTAGGAGTCCTGGTCTGGAAGCCCAGCCAGGGTCTGAAACACATGGGAACAGAATCACGGCCGCTGATCAAGACTTTAAAACATTGAAAGTGATTTTCGATCCCCTAAGAGGCAAAACAAGCAAAAACCTTTCAGTTGTCAATGATAGAGTCACAGTAAAAAAGAAATAAACATGTTTAGTAACAGGTCAATACAGTCAAAATCATTCGATTTTTTTTAGAAGAATTTGTTCATTTTAATCTTTCATAAGTTAAATCACCAGTCTTAAATATTTTATTAAATGTGAAAAAGCTATGACCAAATCTAATAATCAAAAATAACGTTCTTTTTTTATAATGATAAAAAACATATAATCCACAATTTGTGTAATTCAGAAAAAATCCTTCTAGTTTCCACTATTTCCAAACAAATGTCTGTTAGAATAGTAGTATAGTGAAAGTTTTGAATACTGTATAAATTTATTAATTACAACAGTGTCAGATTCAGCTGAAATAATCTGTGCAAGAATTTTGACAGAATAGTGCAAGTACCTTTTTACACATTAAAAAGTATAAAGAAGCAAACGTACAATAAAGGCAAAGGTATTAACTTTAAATAGTTACATTTAATTTCTTTTTATAAAAATACCATCACCAGACCTTATTAATGAGGGTCATCCCAAACACCAGTAACTCTGTGTCCACTCCATCCTTCTCATCCAAGATCTCCATGACATTGGACCACAGTTTTGAACCTTCGGCATACAACATATTATGAATAGCAAGAACATTTTTGGAACAAAATTGAAATTTAAAAAAAAAAGTTTGCATATACTTAACAATAATTGAATTAGTTGATTTTCCTGTCATTAAGCATTGTAATAAATAACCTGAAAGGATTATTTTTAAAGCATTTTTCATCTTAAAACAAGTCAAGGAGCGAATCCATGCCTCAGCTGTCATGACAAAACTATTTTTCTTAGAGGACCATGGATCATGCTTGGTCTTCTTATGCAGCAGAAGCAGTGGCATGACACTGAGCTGGATACCCGACCCCTGCAGACAGGTAAGCAGCCGAGCAAACATGCAGTTTTCAGAATTACATATAACTGAGCTGTACTGCATTTAGAGGGAGGGAAGGGTGGGATTACAGTCTCTCTATGCATGTCTACGGCTCAGTTTCAACCATGCAGATCAGTTTAACCACCAAGGGTTTCCTGAATAGATATTTAAATGTGATGTAGAAACTATTCATGGAGCAGCTAAATATTTAGCAGGTAGCATCCCAATTTGAGATTTTTTATAAATAAAAGATTCATATGAACTGTTTAACTAAAACATGAAGAGTTGTATTTGCTTGTTTTATGAGTTTTGTTGTAATGAGAAAACTGACACTAATACATTAAAACCTAATAAAAGTCCCTTGCATATAGGAAAAAAAATGTGGATTTTTCTTTTATCAACATTAGTAAAAGCTATGTATGTTTTTTGGTAAAGTTTTGATGATTGTTCTGAGGCTCGTACCTCTTTTTGAGTCCACAGCATTCACAGCCTTTATGAGCAGGGCAGCATTACTTTCGGTGTACTCCACAAACACCAGCAGCAGCTTTAGGGCGGTCTTAACCACCAGGCGAAACTGCAGAAGTCACAAACGTAAACTTTATAAACATAAATCCAAGTTTCCATGTAAAATATACCTCAGAACATTACAACGAATCCATGAAACCTTTACAAAAACCAAATAAATGATGATAAATAAACTACATGACCTCATTTGTGATATCCTTCAAACAAGCATATATATTATTAACAATGTAATTTACAATATTTTTCTTCAAAAAAGTTCTTGACTAACAGCTGTTTGTACAGTTTCAGTGTCTGAAATTTTGCACACTTTTGTAATTATACAATTTAAAAGTAAAGCTAGGTTTTAAATAGCCATTTTATTACGAAGACCAAGCTCTACCGCCAAATCTGCTTACTAAGAAGATATAAGTAATCATACATAATCCAATTTAAATTACACTTATTTTTTGTTTGCGAAACATTTACCTCAGAGTGAATATAAAGCAGTAAAATGTGTACTTTTTGTTTTTTTATCAGTTAGTATTTTCCCATAATGCTTCTATTTGAACATGCAGTTACATGAGTCAAATTATTGAACAGCTGAATAAATTAAAACATTCAGTAAAATAAAAGATCTGTTTTAACACGAACAAGAGCAAGGGTATTTAACCTCTTGACCTCTGTAACCTTTAGATCACAAAGTGATAGTGAGTACAGAGAGCATCAAAGGGCATCTGCTGCAAACATGTTGCTCATTAAGTGATCTATAGTTAAGCTAACGTTGCAGTTCATTATTTTGGCCCTGATGTGTTTTCTGACTTCACCGTCTCTCTGCTGTTTGAGATTTCATTAGTAAATTTCAAGTTACCTTTGATCCAACCAAGCTGTAAAGCCATTGGACTGTTTCATTGTAAGAAATGAGACCGTTCATCCCATCCACATACAGCATTATTTGACCAAGAGCTGTAAAACAACAACACAAAACAAAAAAAACAGGACAGCACAGGAAACCGATTAATCACCGGAAAGTTTCACACAAATGTCAAAATTTTTTTAATAATAATCCTAAATACCCAAAGGAGAGAAAAATAGAAGATTAAACTAGACAAGAGGTAAAAATTGAACATTGAAAATATGGAAACTACTCAACAAATAAAAGTAAATGAAACCACTCTTGTAAGTACAAACAGGACATGCTGGAATTATTGTAAAATTTAATCATTCAAAATCAGAAGAGCTACAAGGGAAATTGATAGCGTTAATTCTGACTATATAACTATCAACTATATATGTATATATATATATATATATATATATAATAGTATATATATATATGGCAATCATCATAAATGGCCCTCTCACCTTCCGTGGGTGGTTTCTCACCCAAGCTTGGGCCCAAGGGCCTGGGAGCTTGAGGGTTCTGCGCAGTATCTTCAGCTGTTCCTAGCACTGCTCTTTTTCTGGACTGAGAGGTCTGAGGTCTTTCCAGGTATCTGTTGTAGCCACTCCTCAAGCTTGGGGGTTACTGCCCCAAGAGCTCCAATTACCACAGGCACCACTGTCACCTTCATTTTCCAGGCTTTCTACAGTTCTTCTCTGAGTCCCTGGTATTTCTCCAGTTTCTCATGTTCCTTCTTCCTGATGTTTCCATCACTTGTCACTGCCACATCCACCACAACGGCTTTCCTCTGTTCTTTATCCACCACTACGATGTCTGGTTGGTTCGCCATTACCATCCTATCAGTCTGGATCTGGAAGTCCCACAGGATTTTTGCTCTGTCATTGTCTGCCACCTTCAGAGGAGTTTCCCATTTTGAACTTGGGTTTCCAGGCATGTTTCCAAACATGTTTCCATGTTTTTCTGTATATTATTCCAGCACTCCATGTGTGCCATCCCTGTCAGCATCTTACACCCTGGGTACACTGTCAGTTGGGGCCTTGACCTTGATGTATTCATGCATCTTGGATGTTTCATCCTGGATAGTGGCTTCTACGCTCACTAGTCCTCAGCCTCCTTCCTTGCGGCTAGCATACAGTCTCAGGGTGCTGGATTTGGGATGGAACCCTCCATGTACAGTGAGGAGCTTTCGTGTCTTAACATCCGTGGTCTGTACCTCTTCCTTTGGCCATCTTATTATTCCTGCAGGGTATCTGATAACTGGCAGTGCGTAGCTGTTTATTGCCCGGGTCTTGTTCTTGCCATTGAGCTGGCTTCTCAGCCTTACTGCTGGAGGTGACTAGATGTGAGAACAAGGTTCTGTTGGATATACCGGTATATGTGTATGTGTGTGTGTGTGTGTGTGTGTGTATGTGCGTGTGTATGTATGTATGTATGTATGTATGTATGTATATATATATATATATATATATATATATATATATATATATATATATATATATATATATATATATAAGTACAGACCAAAAGTTTGGATACACCTTCTCGTTTAAAGACTTTTCTTTATTTGAAAAATTTAGATTCACACTGAAGGCATCAAAACTATGAATTAACACATGTGGAATTATACACATAACAAAAAAGTGTGAAACAACTGAAAATATGTAATATTCTAGGTTCTTTAAAGTAGCCACCTTTTGCTTTGATTACTGCTTTACACACTTTAAAACCTAAAGATGTTTTAAAGGCAAGCTGGAAAAAATAACAGATTTTGCTCCCTTGATGTTATTTTACAAATATCTCTAGAAGAATTGTCATTTTAAACCACCATATTCAGCTTTAATTATGTCTTTATCTCAACATAAACCTTTTTAACCCTTTTGCACACATATAACAGAAATATTTACACACTTAACATGGCTGTTTTTGAATAATGGTATTCATGAAATCCCGCTTTTGAAGAAAAAGTAGTAAAAAAGTTAGAAATATTTTGGGTTTATGCAAGTGAAAGTGACACAAACTAGGTTAAAGTGTTTTTAGGTATTCTTTTTTTGTCTGATTTGGTGACTGCTTATAACCAGGAAATCCTCAGCAAGATGAAAAACCAACATACGGGTGATTTCAAGGGTTACAAAATAAAACAGCAGGACTTGACCTTTAAGATGCATCTAAATGAACAGGCTTACTCTGTCAGTGGACCCCACCTTTACTGGATTTAAGACTGATTCTCCCGTCCTATTAGAGTAAAAAACTATTAAATGTGTCATAAACCTACCCTGGCTGTTTCTCTATAGGGGCAATGAAGTTGTGTTTTTGCATTTAATGAGCCAGAATTCCGCTCTTGTGTGGAGACTAGAGTGCTTAAAAAAACACATATGTCCACCCTGATGTTGCAGCACAACCGACATCAATAGCACTTCACAAACCAGTGCTTTCTTTCACATTACATCAGAATATCATCACGTCGTGCATTTTTATCTCCCATGAGCACCTGTATTAGGTATCAATCGAAACCCCACTAGGTAAGAAGGAATGTCTGGAGTGTGAGAAAAAAAATAGGTGGCATTAATAAGGCTCTTGAAAGTGTCATGACGACTCTGTAATGACTATATGTTCAGCTGCTGACAGATGAGACGTTATCATCAACCCTGCAAGATGAAATGTCTTTCAGATCACGCTGACATGTTATCATAAGACGTTATTTAAAAATCTTGCTAATAGGAAATGGGCTCAAGTCCAGAGCCAAGTAAAACAGCATCAAATTAAATGTATATGTATCTATATCATATGTACATTTCATTCAGAAAGGCTTTCATTATAGATGCCAGGAACAACACAGCCATTATCTTTTCTCACATACGTTTAAACAAAGTTTCGATCAATTATTTCTGTGCTTGCGGCTGCTTATGCGGTCGTGAGAACTAGAACCAGCATTAACCGAGCAGTCCGGCTATGAAAACACTGTAATGGTTTAAAAGAAATTAAATAGTCCTTCATTACTATGAGGAAACAGGAGGAATGTATAAACAAATTAATCTCTGAACAATCTCCAAATTAGCTGTCTGATCTTGCACACAAAGTCCAATAGCCAACTGCTAAAATCCAAGTCATGTGCATCTTGTAAAGTCACATTTAGGCATCTTATAATTAAAATAAGAAAAATGAATAAGAAAAAACAACATGGAGGTGTCCCAAAGCAACCTGGCATCACTTTACCTGTAATTGCCCACAAAAGCTACAGAAAATACGTGGCAGACCTTCAGAGTGAATTGGAGATGAGAGGTTCAAATCCTGCTTCTAGACTACTAACCTAAACAGCTAAAGCTTGGAGAAAGTGTGTCTTTGGGGCCTCTCCCTCCCTTAAACCACAGCAATTATCTTCCAAAGCCCAAGGAATGTACAGGAAAAGTTGCTTCATGACCACGGCAGAGGTGAGAAGAGCACCGAGGTCGGAGATGCAACCCGGCGCCAGCACTTTGTGTCAAACCAACCATGTAGGCCATCTTTATTGTGCTTTTCTTTTTCAAAATTATGCTAATGTAGCTTTTGGTAGTAAGAGAAATATTAGAGGAAATAAATAAGGAAATGAGAAAATACAAACAAACAAGGATTATTGGCATTATTTCTTCTTGGAACAACACATTTGGTAATGCAGTTTCAGGAAAAACGTTGGATTCATTTTATTGCTTGCAGAGATATACCACAAGCTGATTATATTCATAAGGAACACAGAACGACACAAAAAAAAGGTTTAAGGAGCTTTGCCTTGGCTACTCAATCCTGGGCCTCCAGATCTACCACCCTGCCTGTTTCACAGTTCTCTGTGCACTGCTTTCTGTTGATTAGCTAACTTTCATTCTGATGGACTGAATACACCTGATCCAGGTAATCAGCACTAAGTGCATGGAGAGCTGGATAACAGGGAGGGTGGTAGGTTTGGAGGACCAGGATTGGGTAAACATTGCTATCTGATTTAAGAATTAAATGTGGATTTGAAAATACTGGTAAGACTATGAATGTATAAAGGTTGTACATGTTTACAGCTTATTTGTGTTCACCTCTGTATTAGTTTAAAACACACTGCTAAAAATTATGTTTTTGGTGCTCATAAACATGTTCTTGAGGCATTTTTTCAGATGATAGAGGACATATTGTATAAAAAAATGTAGCTTAAAAATGCACTGCTGAGTATTTCTTTATTAAAATCATCCTTTTGAGCCACAGGAGATGATGCAAAGTCATCATAGTCTTCTGATTAGCCAGTTCATTACAGTTTCTTCCTGCACTGTACAGCCTTACAACCAAGAAAAAGCAATGAAAGTTTATTTGCTGATTATGTAAAAAGCTGATTTTTTGCCCATTGTTGTTTTATTATTTTTTTTTACATTTCTCCCCTCTGCATCCATGCCTCTGGCAAGGCTGTGATTTACAGCCAGTGTGTCATAAAAAAGACACGTTTACAGCTGAGCCCTTACTGTATATGAACTAGATTAAAACATGTTCTATTTGTTCGTCAGATAATCACCCAGCCCATTAGAGCCAGACAAACTGCCTCTGCCAGAGCAATTCCAGTCACTACGCCGACTGCCAGACTTAAACTCAGCCTCATAAAGTAAAACAACTGGGGGATATGCCATTTTCAGACATGGATTCATTTGCGAGTGTTAGACAAAAGTTTGTGTGGGCTTAGTCTCAAGCAAAGTCCCCCGAGACAAAGAAGCAGACCTAATGGAACAATGGCATGGAGGAAGGCAGAGGAACTTCTCCAGTGTTTGGCTGAGCAAGCTCTCCTGGCACGGCAGACCAAATGAGCTACAGTGCTGAGGAGGGCAGACTTGAGGGCGGCTGTGGCTCAGTAAATAGAGCATTCATCTGCCAAACAGAAAATTGGTGGTGCAATTCCTGGCTTCTCCAGTGTCCTTGGGCAAGACACCGAATCTCACAGTCATCTGCGTGAACATAGAAATCTTTGGATGCACTTGTCCATGGATTCAATAAAGGCTTTTACATGGCTCAAGATCGACAGCACAATATTATACAGCAAATTCACACTTGCTGGTTTTATTTGAAATACTGCTTAAGCCTTTCTCAAGCATTACTGGTGAGGTGGAACACCCAGTACTCCGGTCCAAAAGAAGCCCTATAAACTAACAACAGCTGAGTCCTACAGGAATTTAGGGAGCATCCATGGATTTAGAAATTTTGGATGACGAGAGGAGTTTCTCTCCAGATGTGTCTATTCCAGTGTGGGTCCTTGGGCAAGACCCTTCACACTACTGCCTAACTATGGAGCCACAGAGGGAGCCCCGAGTCCGGGTCTCCCTGTGCCGGTCCCCACCCCAGATAAAATACAAGGTCGTGTCAGGAAGGGCATCCGGCGTAAAAATCTCTGTCAAAACCGCATGTGTGGTTCGGTCAAAGCTGATTGGCTGTGGCAATCCATGAGGGGACATGGCGAAAGATCAGCAACTGTTCAGTGAAGGGAACAATATATTGGCTTACAGACTAATGTTTGTTAGAAAACAAAAGTAGCTGGAGTCAGGTCAGTTGATTAAGTTACCACTAGGGCTGAGTTCTCTATCTTCATTCCCTCCAGTGCATAAACATTACTATCTGGTTTTAGAACTGTCTTTTGCCATTGTGGATGGATTTAATATTCATGGCAACTGTACTGGGGTGATTTTTATAATGAACCTTTTAAGTAACTGTCTTAATTGATCTTCAAATGCTACAAAAAAAAAACCAAAAAAAAAAACAGAGGAGTGATCTTCTGGTGTACAATCTAAAAAAAACCAAATTAAGCTAAGTTGCAGACCCCTGATTTAGTTAGTTACTACACAGTCACAGAACATGCTCTTTAAATTCACCCTAAATGAACCAGTGGGACAAGTGATTAGGGCTGGGAATCACTGGGTACCTCACGATACGATACGATTTGCGATACATTGCTCACAATACCGATACTATCACGATATGGTGATAATGTGATAATCGATATATCTCGTCTCTTATAACTCACGATATATCAAACTTTAAGAAAGCAGAACTTTTTTTTGGAAAATATTTCCCCATTTATTTTTTCGTTTTTAAACACCATGATAATAAACAACGTGTGTCCTATTTAGTGTAATGAATACAGACCTTTGTGACACATTGCTGAAATCAGTAATACTCTGCTGTTGAAAAACAATAACAATTTTCATTTGGAAATATCTGTAAAATTTGGTTTAAACATCAACAGCAGTGCCATTATGTAGTACAAAATTGCTGTAAACAGGATAAAAAATGAATAAGTCAGGTAGCTGCCAGGCACATTGGTATTAACTTTTGAAAAACAAAACCATAGCCATTACATTATAAAAAAAAAAAATTCTGTGAACAAATTATTGTGTCTTTGTTAAAAATAAATGACACCATTTAGTGCAAATGTGGTGTAAACAAAAATAAAATTCTCCAAGAAAAGAAAAAAATCAAGTAGCTAGGAACTTTCCTTTAAGTTATTTAAGACATAAACTGCTTTCAGAATAAATGACCAGGGATAAAATACATGAAGAACTTAAAGTGCATCTAAAAGTAAACATCTTTGTGAACAACACTTTTGGAGAGAAGCTGCATGTGATGTATGTTTATATGTTTATGTTTTTCTTGAGAACCACAGGCTTTTTAGCATCAAGACGCCGCCCATCTACCGCTGCTTTGAGGAGAAGGGGGGGTCTAAGGGCAGGGATGCCCCTCTTTCTGCTGTTTCCATCTCAACCATAGCTCTGGTCTGGGCGTACAGTGCAGGGATCCTTTTTTCAGTATTTTCGAGAGGGAATGTCAAAGCGTGACTCTTCAAAACCGAAATCCCTCGTTCTCCACCTCGCTGCAGGGACGGAGCCTGTTGTACATTTAAACAGCAATCCCGTTTATTGCCGCTGCTCTGTCTCGCAGAAGACGGTGGTAGATTCGCCTGGAAAAAGGTATCCACGCCGGGCTGTGTCGGCTTCAGGCCAGCAACAGGCACAGCTTTCTCACACAACTCCACGTCTTGCAGCTTCAATGCTGCTGGCGCGTCTTTTAACTTGCTGCTCTCGCTATTTTCCTTGTTTTTTCCCCTCATCTTTGTTTGAATGTGTGTTCTTCTTTGTCCACTCGCAACAGCCAATCTCACAACGAGCGCCCCCTATCGACCATCCAAAGAATTGTCGTACCAAAGGATGGTTAATAGAATGTTTTACAGGGTCTTTAAACGCAAATAAAAGGTCGATACTTTATGAAGACGTATCGAGAATCAATCACGGGACTAAATATCGCGATATATCACCATATCGATATTTTGGCAAACCCCTACAAGTTATCACACTCCAGATCACTCCGATCACTAAGCTTTTCCCAGATAATTTGCTGATAAAATCTGATCACAGAATGAATGGAGGTGAATCCATCCGTAAGCATGACATAAAAAGTGCACACATGTGCAGGAAGACTGACTGCTATGGATTGTGCATTTAGTTATGCCTAAAAAGTGCTGAGTAACTGAACTTACTTTAGCTCATACACTGCAGCAGCACACTGCACACAAATTGAATACATGAAAGAATACATGGAGTTTTTGCTACCAGATGAGCTTTTTGGAAACACAAAATCTTTTTAACAAAAGCATTTCTGTGACACCCACCCATTAATATACGGAACTTAGAGATGACGTGCGGTAGATTTTCACTGCTTTTGAGAGAAAAGGGATTTTAATGAAGGTCCTTGCATGTTCCATTACTGCAAAATGTACTTTTATTTATTTTTTTTTTTTACAAATCACAGTGCCTGTTTGTAACACGGCCCTGTCAGAGGCAATAAAATAGAGTTTGACAAACAAACCCAAACATCCCTTTAATATAATTGGTATGTCTTCTGACTTCTGTTACATTAAAACAGACTTTGGGTTGGGGCTGTAATTCCCCTGGCAGTGGGCTTGTTGAGCCTGAAAACATCTACAGATGTAGAGGGAACAATAAGTGGAGGCAGAAAATATAGGTCAGGCAGGTGGGGTTCAATCGGGTCCAGTTGCGAGCTGTCTGGTCATGTGAGTACCAGAAAAGGAGTGGAACGTGAACAAAAACCCAGTTTTACCAAAAACCTCACAGCAGATTCCTTTTTTTTATGTCAACAATGACAGGCAGCATTTTATTTTCCCTCTGGAGAATTTGTGATTTTATGTCACAGCAAGTACTGTGTGTCAGTTAGTTTGAAAGCACAGGGTTTAATTCACAGAGAGTGGTAAAAGCTGGAAACAAAAACAAAATTGGGAGCGTGAAGTGGGGAGTTGGGACATTCTGAGCTGAAACCAAGCTGAACACACATTTACTAAATTTCCTCTCACTAAATGAAGTTACTTCTGGCGTCCCAAAAGACAAAGGTTCATGCTGCTGATGGAAACATAAAACAAAAAAAAGTGTAAGCAGCTAAAATAGTAGTTTCATGCTCAAACAATTTCTCTAAACTAAAGTAAGCAAAACAAAAACACACTTACATTTAATAAATCCAATTTAACATAAAATGTTTTTTTCCCTTAAGAACTGCAGACAGCATGAGGCTTTTAGCTGTACACACATTTTTATATTAGATAAAAAATAAACAATTTAAAGTTTCATTTTTAGGTTACATTTTTGACTAAATTTTTAAACAAGACAACAACAATTTTGTCTCCTATTTGCAGCATTTGACATCCTTCCAGCTTGAGTGCATGACTGATTTTATTTATTTTTTTAACTTACAGAGCATGGTGGAAGAAGCCGGCTTTGCAGGAGGCTAACTGGAAAACATGAGTGTGTTCTCGTGGGACTTCATTACAAACCTGAAGTTCAGGTTTCTGCCGGTATGCTGGAGAGCTCTCCTTTCCTTTGCAGCACATTGCCATTCCAGGCGCACGCTCCACTTTATCTTTAAGGAGGTGACAAATTTAGGAGCCTCTCTCTCTTTTCTCTTTTTTTTCCCCCCAAACATGGTTTTTTGCTTCATCACAAAAATAAGAAATTATAACGATCTGTTTACGCAAAGCTGGGTGCAGACAAAATGGAATTGTTTATCCAGACGATGGGACATCGTAAAGATTTCCCCACCAGAACAGACAACCCGTAACGCAGCCAGACAAAGCAATACACACTGTTTCCAGGAAGAGCTTCCAGCGCTGCAGTTAACTCAACTGTGCCTGGGTTTTCACTCACAGCTCAATAGTCAAAACAATGATCCCCATTCTAAATTAAGAGGATAAAAAAAATCCCCTCTAGTGTGTAATCATATACTTGTAAAATCTTTTGTTTTGTGAGTGGCATGTGTTCACATTTATGTGTAAAAATGGATGCCATCATGATATAAATATGTTATTTTAGTAATTATTATAAGTAAATGTTACAGTATTTACAGAAACAACTATCCCTATTCAGTTTATTGCGGCCGGGCCTTTCAGCAACTACTAAGAAGGGGAAAATGGGAGCAGATTGCAGCTATTGGCTCACACATTATCATAAAAAAAAACAATGCAGATGTGTCACTTTTGGCCCTTTTGATCTGCCACATGCACAGCTTGATGCCACCTTACTGAAAACTGCAGAGAGCAGTTGCAGGAAAAGCGAGGTTGCACAGTGACACTAAAAGCTTGATGAAGTTCCACATAGGGAGCAATGTTCCACATGCAGATAGTTTAAGAGGCAATGAGATGCTTGACTTTGAAGCTTGACTTTTCCTTGCAAGGACCGATGACAAGTTTCCTCTGGAAATCAGAAAGTCAAGGTCCTTCAACTTACAGCGTTATAACAGCTGTGCCATTAAAAAAGCTTGACTGTTTTTAGAAGAGGTGAAAGATGCAGTAGAGAAGAAGATGGGAGGAGATCAAAGAATGAAATGATCTTTGGGTGTAGATTCTTCCTACAGATGCAATAAACGTGCAAGCATTTTAAAATATAGAATATAATCCACGGTGCATGGGAGAATGCAGCAGAACATCCCATGTGGCCACTTATGGTTGGTCACAATATATCTCTGAAAGGTGAAACAAAAACCCAAAGACTGCACCCAGATCAGAAAGCGGCACTTCACTCCCAATTAGTTTCCACTGCTGCACAGAGACGCTGAGTGTTTTGTCAACAGCAGTGTGCAGACAGAACTGGTGTGGCCCTTCAGAAGTGCACACAGAAAAAGTGCAGCTAAAAACACAGCTTAAACTGAGGAATGTCAATATTTCAAAGCCCTCTGCTAACTGGTTAATTGTTTCAAGTTTACTATAGATACTGTGTCTTTAATCCACCCTTTTTGTCTGACTATCCTGCCTTTGCAGGCACCGATTTACCACAGTGGGAGCTTTTGTTTCTATTTTTATTTGAAACTCGACAAATGAAATGTAAAGACCAGGGAAAAACTTCAGAATTTCCTTTCCCATTTCCTTGTTTTGCTCATTCTAATTACGGCCATAGAGGCGTGTTTATCTTAGAGTTAAATAACGGCTGGCTTACTGCTCAAAGCATCGTCGACTCTTTATAGCACTGCATTTTTTAAAGGGATACAGACGTATCAACAGTGTTCTCAACAGTTATTGTGTAGCTCTGGTTAAGTTCCTCCTTTTCACAGTAGGGGGTCACATTAGCTAGAAGAGCCCTCTACTAACTGGTTAATTGGCAGATTGATTCAAAGTTTACCCAAAAATCACATCTTTAAGCACTATAAAAATACAGATAGCACAGGGGACTGCAACCTTCAACACTTTAAGAGCCATTCAGGTCTATTTCTCACCAACCACTATCCAAAAGGAGTTACAAAGTCTTCACCCTTTGAAAAATAAGCCACAACTTTGTATGTATGTTATTATTACAATATGATAAATATAAATGAACTATTGTGTTGTTGTTTTTTCTAAATATGAAATAGTTTATTACTTTCAAAAGAGGTTCACATGACTTCCTTTCAAAATAAAAGACACTGTGCCACTAATGCAGCAAATGTAGTAGTGGGTAGTGTACTGTCAGCAATAATAAAAAAAAAAAAAAAAAACAACTGTTTGTTTTGCCATTTGTGGTGCATCTCAGCCAGAAAGGACTTAATCCAACAAACTAAAATTGAAAAATAACTAATTAAATGACCCTTGTCATATTTTTTAAACCATAAGACGGACATAAAATCCTTCACTTGTTGAAAAATAGAAAATCCACTTTATAATTTGGTGCACCTTAAGTATGAAATCTTGTTGAGCTAATTGACTTCTAATTCATTTTCTGTGGTACACGTCCCTCAGAAATCTGCCAGAGAGCTTTGGTAGGACTTTGGTAAGCACCTAGTGGTGAGTGCTAAAAGAAGAAGCCAAAGTTTAGATGGAAGCTTGGATTTTTTTTCCTTTTTTCATGCATCCGATCGATTATATTTTTGCTTATGCTAAATATGTTTACACTGACATACCTGACTGCAGCCACCAGATTTTTTTCTAACCCTGCTGTCACGCTTCACTATAAGCTAGTTTTTGTGGGGGTAGCCAGTCAGACAAATCTGCTAGGTCTGCCCAACGTACTACGTACCCTCTCCTCCAGTTTTGAGAGTAGAATGCTGGATGTCCATTCATCTCGGTTTAAGATGTATTGCATTTGTTTCTGTCACTATCATTCTCCAGTCCACGATGTCACTGTTTATTTTACAGTCATCTGATCAAACTGACTTAAGATTTTCGTCCTCTTGATGCCTTCTCACATTCCTTTCCATGTTTCATCTTTCTCTGTCCTGTTTTTTCAACCTCGAGTGTCCACAGGACTTCCATGTTATCCCATAAGTGACACAGCATTTCCTTTCCTAAAATATTTCTCCTTTAAATGAAATGCAGTATTTCTTGTGTCTTGATTGCTTTTTGCATACATTCTGTTAAGAATGTTCCTAAGGAATTGCACTTATTAGTGAGATTAAACTTTCATTGATTTATCATAGTCGTGTGAATAGTTTCCTCCTCACTTACTTGCAGGTGAGTAAATGTCAATAAAAGTTTGATAAATATGGTACTGAAATAGATGCAATGATGTGCGGTGTAAAAGAGAGCAAGGGCCAATACCAAAATAACATACAATGTAATGCTTGTCTCACTAGAATTTGGAATAGAGTTGTTTTTGCACAAATTAGCACTTTAACCATTAAACAGTCAGTAATGGACATTTTGTGACAAAATAAAATTTTATTTGCACCTTAATAATTCACGGAAGACGTGGTGTTTAAATAATGTTGTGCACCAACTGTAAACAGGTGCAAACATATGATAAAGAATTAGTCAGCTAAGTATTTCACAGCTCTACCCCATACTAATAAACCCTTGCGTTTCTTGCTGTCTTACGAAATAACCTATTTTATTCCAAATATTTCATTCAAAATATGTACTACCACTCAAATGTCTTTGTCCCTTTTGGATGCTCTCTAAGTTTCTGCTGCTGTCTGTTCTTCATCTGACTCTTCCTCGTCCTTTTCTTCTGTATTCTCCTCAAGAACATCATTGTCTCTACCTGAATCAATCTCTTCTTGTCTGCCAAAAACCTCCTCCTCTTCCTCCACACTAGTACCAAAGTTGGAAGAATGTGCAGAGAATCCCTCACTCACTTTGTCTCTCACGTCTACTCTCACTGAGCTGTAATATTATGTGGGGAAATACATAATTAAAAAAATCTCTTATAAAATAAATCTCTTTCTCAGTTGTAAAGAATGCTTTTTTATGGATGATGCTTAATAGAAAATAACCACGTTATTTTCCACATGTGCCTCACTGCTGGTGGCCATCTTGAAATCTAATCAGGCTAAACACAAGTCAACAAAAATCACGTGAATGACATACGAGCAAAAGACAAGATTTTTGATAACTGATATGAATAGATGTGTTAAAACCCTTTAAGGCAGCAGGGCAGGGTGTTGATGTTTATTTATGCTCTGGTGCAGGCTTCATTTTAGCCACTTAATCTGGTAGAATGATGCTCATCAATGCACAAAACATTATTTACAGTATCTGCAGGTCTACATGTCCTTCATCTGCATGCGGTTCTTAGAGTGCATAAGATTTTAAAAGAATGTAGAAAAATACAAAGTAGGGTAAGAAAAGTTTAGAAAAACATTATTATTTGGAATATAAAACACGTTAGTTAATGCTTTATAATGCTTTAACTAACATTAATACTGGGAGCCTTATTATAAGGTGTTACCAATTAAATACAGAAACATGAAACTATTGTAGGATTTTTTATAAAACTTTTGATTTTTTTAATTTTTATTTATTTTTTGTATTTTCCTGTCAGAATAGACCGGAAAACCTTAAGAAGCCCTTTTGGCTCATATAGGTGTTTGAGGCTAACTGTAAGTTTTACAAGAGAACCAGATGGCATTGGCACCTCTGAAACAGTGACCTCACACCCTTCCATCTGATGGGGTGATAAAGGCATAAATGTGTTCCCGTGGGCCAACAAAGAGCAAGTCTCCTAAGGAGCTAAACTCAGGTCTGGAAGTCCTCCGAGCCAGGTGTGAGGGGCCATGAAAGGGGCTTCCAGAGCACTAACTGGCCACAGACACCTCCAGGGCTTTGAGGAGGCAAAATGGAGAAAAATTAGGAAAAGTAGAAAAGTGAGACCATGTAGACTGAGGAAAACAAAAGTCCATGGAGCTAACGTTGGGAATTTGTTTTTGTAACAGACAAGCAAAATCCCAAAAGTGTGTGAGTGTGTGTGTGTTTCAGTGTGGCTGGGGCTTTTTCAAATACAAAAGGCACATAGAACTAATCTTTATTCATGAAAGAGAGCAAGATTGATTAGTTGGGAGGTTTTTAATGCACACCAGACAGATGGGTTCAAGGCCACATTCTTCCTGCACCCCCTCTCTTATTCCTAATGGGCTCTGTTTGAAAGACATTGAAAAAAAAGACACATTAAAGGTGATCCGTGTTTGATACTAAAGCTGCTACAGCTGATTTGTACTCCCTTCCCCTCTCAATGTGCACTTTTGAAAGTTTGAGACAACTAATTTACTCCCCCCTTGGGAATGCTTATGGCTTAGCTCCTCTTGGAAGCCGTCAGCAGCAAAGCAGCCAGATCTATGTATGTTTCTGACCCGTGCATATGGGATCCAGCTCATGCTCAGCTTGTGTTCTCCAACACATGCCTCATGAGGGAGAGTGATCAACTACACTTCACGTTTCTTCAGCTTGTCTGGAGAAATTAGGTCAGGAGTTGAAACAGGTTCAAAGGGCTTTCGAGAGCGTGGTAGTTTGGTTTAGTCTCTAAAAGTGCAGAGATAAGTTAGAGTTTTGGAGAGATGAGAAGGGGAGATACGCTGGAAGATGAAAAACAATGAAATCTGAAGCTGATGTCTCTCTAGGAGACAAAAAAAACTGCAAAAAGAGAGACTGAGCGGATACCAGAGGTGGTCTCATCCTTCACAACAAACTGACACTAACAATTCTTACATGTGGTCAGCTTTAGTTTCCAAAAGCCAGTCGTCATCCTCCTCGTTCATGCTTTGGACATTTAACCCCTGTGATTTATCTGTCTGAGTCAGAGGCTGAGCCAACTTCAGGTGAAGCCTTAAAACATTTCTGAACAGAGCCTGCAAATAAGGCAGCATAGGCAGGAGCTATGTTCATGTTCATTACCTGTATGCCCTTTTTTCTTTGATTTTTTTTATTAATTATGGAAAAGGTCAACAATGAGCTGGTCGTAAAATTGGTGCATGAAGCTGCAACATTTTCAACGTGCAAGCCAAATCACGGGAGACATAAACACCGTGACATACTTAATGAAAAAACAACACGAGAGGTGTCCGAACAATTTCATGGTGGTCGCTCCACCTGAAGAACTGGATCTAAGCTGAGTCAACATTGATGGTGTGCATCAAAGACAGTTTAATCAGGAGGTGCCCAAACACTTTGAATGAGACGTGACAACAAAAAAGAAAACAGAAGGAAAGTAAAGAAGAGCACGGGAAATGAGTTTTATGATCTGTAATATCCTGGCATAAGTTTTATTAGACACTAAAGCATGTGTGACCTGCCTTTCACAGCAGGCTGTTAAATGATGGAGCGCTCAGAAAGAGAGCCTGGCTCCTTTAGCATCAACAGACATGGTGTCTTGCGTCCCCCTCCCACCCCCTACGCTCCTTAATCTTAACACAAATGATCTTTCACCTCACTGACATGGAACACATAAATCCAGCAGCTGCTACTTTTGGCCCAGCTTTCACATTCTGCACAGCGGACAGTTTGTTTACAGGCTTCAAGTGTGTGAGTGTGTCTTTAAGGGTCATCAAGCGGAACCATTCATTTATATAGTTTACATAAATACATGTGTCGGCAGATTGGTTTCTGGAAAGAAAAGCTAATAGAGGAATGATGAGTCATGATCTCATGGTGAGGTAACAGGGAAGACCTGATTTGTTGGTGCGTAGCAGTACCTTTTTGAGGTGTACATACCCCTGAGGATGTAATTCTGATAATTCTGGTCTGCCTCCGCCCCCACTTTTATCAAGCATGTCAGTCCTTCAGCCACCACGAACTCATGAACTAAATCTTTGTCATCCTGGAAAAGAAAGGAAAGAAAACACTTCTCAAGATCTCAGGCACCATGTTTTTAACAAGAGACTCTGCTACACCTATTTTTGTAATAGGAAAAACTCTGATTTGTGCATCTTTCAACCTATAAGTGTCCCATGTGATATTTGGTAAACATCATATTTTAGTAGATTCTTTAAAACCTGTTTATTATTATTGTTTAGAACATAGTAAAAGAAGTAATTTTGTCAGAAAATACTGAAATGTTAAATACTTATATAACGCTTTACTACATTAGACGGCCCAAGGAACTTTACAGTCACAGTCCCATTCACCCGTGCACACATACATTTACACACTGGCGTACACTGCCAACCTGTGACCACCAGGAGCAATGTGGGGATCAGTTTCTTGCCCAGGGACACTTTGACGCATGGGCGGGCAAGGTGGGAACCAAACCTGCGATCTTCCAATCTTCCAATCATAGGTTGACCACAAATAATGGTTTAGTAATGTATTTCTAGAATAGCTTTTAGTTTAATCTTTGAACCTAAGCTTTCTGTAAGTTTTTGCATGAAAACCCTGACCGGAAAGATGGTAGAAAATGCCATTAATGTTCCCTTCTAGTGGTTTTTGTGCTTAAAAAGTGATAGTGGAAGACTTTAAAACATGTGATAAGTTAGTACATATGTAGGATCACACCAATATAATATTCAAACTAACTAGAAGTAAAGGGAAGATGCACAAAAACCGGCAGAAACGTAAAGCTGGTTCTAAAGGTTCTTTTATTTTTTTTTTACTTTATTGTGCATTTTTTTCTTGATGACAAAACCACTCGCTCCTCTCACACCTGTCAGTGACTCTATAATTTAAGGCCTATAGCATCATGTTTTCAGCAGGATTCAACATTTTTTGATACACTCTGCTGCTCAGATGGGATGGAAGGAAAGCAGCAATAAACACTATGGGGTGGTCAGGGCTTTCTGGGTCCCAGGAGGAAGTCTAAGTGGTTCCAGAAGAGTTTTACCATCTATCTGTGATGGAGACTCCAGTCATTTGGCAGAGAGTCTAAACATACAGTAATGCATCCAAGTGACAGATAGAGCAGGAGTTCTGAAGGATCTACAAAAGTAAGAAGATGACACGAGAACTGTCCATATTCTCTGAGTGATGCCTTATAAAGTCAAGTATGTACTTTCTCTTTTCCTCCTCTGTGGTTGACAACCCGCTTAACTGAGTTTAGCGTGCAAAGTGTGACCGGATCAGAACGCTCAGCAGCTGTCATGAATGCAGAGTCCCAGCACAACTCTGCCTCAGGAAAAGTCTGATTATTGTGTAAATATATTGTTAAATGTGCATGATCACTTGCAGCCCAGGAAAAAGGTTCATTACATGAGATTTGCAGCAGAAATACAGAGATGTTGAAGGTGACCAAACCTGTGAGTTCAAAATGTTTTCGAAAAATGATCTAAAAGGCTGTGACAACGGAATATTACCTGAAAAATTTGCTTTAGGGAAAATAGGGCTCTCCGAAGCTCCCGTCCCGAAGAGTTGTAGAGTTTTTCTGTAAGAACAGAGAAAAAAACTCATCAATAACAGTTGTTTTATCATACACATTGTAACTTTAAAATTTTTGACAACCTTTGCTTTTCTGCATCAATCACACATCATTGAGAACAAGTAGCTAAATGTTAAAAACCCATGAGAAACATAGAGAGCTGAAGAAAGTGAAGGCAGCTCAGAAAACATCTGCAGAGAGTTAATGGCCAGAGAAGGTTAAAACCTGTAGTTTACCCAGGAAAAAATTAAATTTTAGGTACCTCAGTGATTAAAGAAACAATCTAGGATAAAAACAAACTAGGCACTAAGGTCAAGGGAAGGTATATAATGGAATATGTGTCCTGCACCAAACTGCTCTCTTTTCTGTGCATTCTAAGAGACCTACCAGTGAGAGGCGGCATTGAGTGCAGTAGCTCTTTCACTACTGCTGTGTGAACTCTCTCTGACTCAGCAAAACCTGTCAGGTTTTGTTGCAGATACAGCATCATGCAGCTCAGGGTAGTTTAATGCAGAGCAGGGCACACAAGGACTGACTGTGTCAATCTCAATCTGGAAAAGAGCTTTGCTGTTTTCATCCAAAGCGTGCTATCTTTGTATCGCACACGCTCGCATTACATGTAGGCAGCACCAGTGCTCATACATCATAACTGTGAGAAGCACAAACAGCACACTCAGCCTTCATCCAAACATGTAAGACAGCTTAAAAAATTCAGCATCATCGTGAAAAAGGAAGACAAAAAAATGCTGACAACAAAAACTAAAAGTACATTGTTTTTCTCACAAAATTTCACATTAATCAGATGAGAAAAAGCTAAATATGAAAACCAAAGAGAGTGTGCCAACTGAGTTACAAGCAATTCTGTACTATTCATAATAAATATAGATTTACCCCCTCCATCTAAAGAGCGAATACAAAAGTATATTCATGGTTAAAAAATAAAACAATATTCTTGGACAAATTAGATTTTTATTTTAAATAAAAAACTTAATTTACACAAACGGAAAATGTTGAAATCTTGTATTGTAAAATTATGTCAACTGGACCAAGGCCCCACCTTGGACTGAGGTCCAGTGTCATGGCATGAAAGAAAGCTCCAGATGTAATGATCTATTTCCATGAGGCCTTGCCAAATTCAGCTCAAAAAATTATCTGGGAACAGCGTCCTGTAGGCCAATCACCCGAATGGACCACAAGGAGCCAGTGTTGTGTTTTTTGAGCGGTGGTCAAGTAACTGTCTTAACCACCTGATCTATAGAAATGAACTCCAACCAACACAATATGGAATCATCCGGTGGGCTGTTATGGGTTTGGTTATAGCCCCCTTAGCCATCATGTATTGAGGTTCACCCAAGTGAATGAGTGGGTTATGTCCGTACGCTCCCAGATCTTCTACAAGGGTTTTAGTAAAGGACTGAACAGAGTACCACACCTTCTTTGAGTTTTTAGAAGGGGTACTAGAAAGTGAAGTGCTCCAAATTGGGACACCTCAATACCCATATCGGCAATGACAGTGATACTTGAAATGGAAGAAACAACCTCCCTTATCACAACCTCAGCAATTATCAAAACCCTATGGAGAGGCATGAGTAGGTCCATCAGTAAACTTGGCACCAGAAGGTCAATTATTGAACCTTTTTTTTTTCGTAATTTCACCTCTGGCTGTGTGTCTTGGACTCAGATGAAGAGAGGGACAACGCTTTGAACCTACCACAACCTGGTGAGTTGGACTCACCAGGCCCAAATGCACTGTAAGATACTGTTGGGAACATCTAGCTGAACCCATTGTCAGTAGGGTTTTCAAGTACCACATCTGGGATAGCTTAACCTGTTACCAAGGGAAGCTGGAGACATTGAGTGAGAGTAAACAATGTTTTCCACCTTCATTGTCGAAGTAGCTGTTAAAAGCGGCGGTCATGAGGTCTCTAGTGCCAGTCTGGGTTTCCAATAAAAACCCGGTAATGGTCCCCAAATGTAAGGGATATCGTTAAGCTGAAGAAGAAGTCCTATCAAATCTAGCTGGCTTGTAGGACCCCCGAGACCGCTGACAAGTGTTGGCAGTACAAGCAACATGAAGCACTTGCAGTTGCTGGCATGCAGGAGGAAACAGAGGCTGGGGATGCAGGAGTGGGATAGTCCATTACCCAATCTGCTCAGAGTTCTTTTCAAAACCAGGATATAGGTGCCTTTTTACTTAAAGGGGTACAGGAGGGTGTGCTCCAACTACAGTGGAATCTCACTACTTAGCCTCCTACACAGCAAAAGAGAATTTGGCTGAAAGTCAAACCTCTGGTTCAAGAGGAACAGTGCAGTTTTCATCTTGGTTATGAAACAAAGGATCAGCTCTACACCTTATACAGTGTACTTGAGGGTTTTTGGGACATAGCTCATAAATCTGCAAGTGCTTTGTGGGTTTAAAAAAAGGGTTTGATCTTGCCGCTTATGGTGTTCTGTTGGAGGTTCTCTGGAAGTATGAGGGCCCCTTAGTAAAACCAGTATTGTTTCTGTACAGCTGACACAAGAGGTTAATTTGAATTGATTGGCAAAAAGTCAAATTTGTTCCCAGTTCATGTTGGACTCCAGCAGGGATGTGCTATGTACCTGGATTTGTTCAGAATTGTTTTTGCTAGAATTTCTAAGCGCAGGCAGGGCTGGAGGAAGTCCGGCTTAGAGATCATGAGATTTTATCTGTTTAATGCAGATAGTGGTCAACAATTGAGTGTGAAGCAGATGGAATGACAAGTAGTACCTCAAAGTGGGAGGCCATGGTTATTGAACCAAACAAAGTGGTTTGCCCTTTCCACGTAGGTGGAGAGTTCCTGCCCCAAAGGAGGAGTTTAGGTGTCTTGTGCACATGTGAGGGCGGGATGACGCAGCAGAACTGGAGAAAGTTTCTGTGGGTAAGAAGGTCTGGACATCTATGCTTAGACCTCCGGATAAGTGATAGAAGATGGATGAACTGATGTATATTGTATTAAAACTTACTGCTTTGATACTGGACATGTTATTACAAGAAAAAGGTTCCTCTCAGTAACTCTATATACTTCTTGCAGTTGATGCTATCCATCCTTGCACAGACAGACAAGACACTGGAGATGGAGACAGTCTGGCATGTGCGGTTAAAGGGCTTCTGTTAGATGACACTCGGTATTAAAGTCATACATCTCACAATCTTGTGTTGAAGATTTGATGAGGATGGCTGGTTTGTAATGTATGACTACACTGACAGTATTTGGTTTGAACAAAGCGGTGAGGTAAATGATTTTAGCATTTGGTGTTGCACGTGGCGTATGGGGCCAGATAAGTTCACAAATGCTGGTCCTCACAGAAATACAAGTCAGTAGAAACCGTCCAGCACCAGGAGGAATAAATCTCCAAAAGTCCAAAGGTATTATGAAGGGAAGTTGTGTGATGTTTGTGATTTATGGCTTTATAAATAACAGGAAGGAAGTCTGACTGGAGCATTTCTGTTTTTGGGGCCCTGCCTGTTCAAGCAGGGGTTGCATTGCACGCTTTGGCTTAAAAAAACTGGCACATTTTTTGTAATTATATCTTTTCTAATATTATTATCACTGTAATCAAAACGGTTTAAGATAGCCACATGAAGGGCTATAATACATTTTGGTATGGGAACTAATAACATACTGTAGCTTTAAACAACCTGCTCCCCGCCGCAGGTCAAAACGAGGCCAGATTGATTGCCCCATACCTCAGGAAAATAACTAAAAGTTTGGATAAGTGATCAAAACAGAAAACTTTGTGATCACTGGAGAGGAAGGACAGAGGTAATAACCAAGTAACTTATCACACTTTCACCAGACAAAGCCAGCTTGATTTGTGATCCTCCTTAACCCCAAGTCCTGAATCAGAATGCTCCTTTTCTTCCGAAAGTCGTTACTGCACTTCCACATGGCCACTGAACATTAATCAGTCAGCAGCTGAATTATATCCCGCACTGCTGGATGGCCTGTAATGGCCCTGCCTGCCACATGAATCAGTGTTGCTATTGGGTTTGACTGAGACCAAACAGTGCTTTGTGTGTGTTTGTGTCTGAAAGCGTTTCAACCAGTAAAAGTCTCGCAGAAATGTTTTCTTCCATACAAAGCCCTACTGCTGTTTTTACTTGGCACTTGTGTTTCTGTACATAGCCGTGTAGTTAGTGCTCTAATAAACCTGTCAGAAAGTTATTCCTGTTCAATTCTAAATGAAGTCCGTCTGCAGGAACAGACAGTTCCTTCCCCGTCCCTGCCAGCAGTCCACACACCAGCGAACCTTCCAGAGGCCCATCCTTAATGAGAAATAACTCAGTAAAGATTAGTTCCATACCATTTAGCACAAATATGCAACCTGAAAGCATGGGTCCTCAGCATTCACCCATTAGGAAGGAACCTGGGAAAATATTTATTCACAGGAAATGTTTCATTTGCGGCTAAAACTGAATAATTGTTCACCTGAAACCTTATACCTAACAGGAACTTAAAACTTAAACTACTTTGTATTGCAGTCTACTATCGTACTGGGATGAAAGAAAAACAAAAGGAAAAAAAAGGCTGATAGCTTTAAAAGCTTTGAGAACCCATAAACACTTGCTACTGTCTTGAACGTTAACACAACCTGACCAAAATCTGTAATTGAAGGTTTTCTGATTTTTACATTACAATGCCACACAATCATTTTGGTAATATTTCACCATCCAATAAAACCTGACTACTTTAAAATTACAGGAACGTAAAAGTACTTTTGAGACTGGTGAGTCATTTTTCCAGTCAGTTTCACATAGATTTTCACTAAAACCCCCTTTAAAGTAAAATGACTTAACATTTTGGAAACATTTCTTTGATGCCTCATGAGCATCTACCAAAGAAAGCAGATGTTTTTTTCCCCTATTAAACTGCAATACACAATTAGGTTTTCTCAGCTGAAATAGCTACAAGGATGTAACGATCCCTAATTATAACAATCATAAAAGTATTGGTGGAATTTCCATTGTAAGGAATTTACCCCACTGTGAAAAATTGAGGAGTCAACAAAAAAAAGGCTTGGCAATTTGAGTTTTTTGCGTTATGGATGTTTTTGCGTGTCAACCTCAACTTTAAACTAATTTCAACCACGGACAGCAAAACAGTTACAAAAATCTAAAATTGTGTTTGTTTTTAACCAATGAATCTTCTTAGTTTCCATTAACAAGTCCTTTCTGAAATACTCAGTCATCTTTTCACATGCTTTTATTTCCAGGGAGTGCTGTAAAATGAAAAGGATGACTACCACTGCTCATGCATCGCGCAGCAGGCGGAACACATAAACCACATCCAACACACAGCCAGGAAACCCACAAGGACCACTCTGGGGAGGACAAGCTCGCACACACTGCTGCAAATTAAACAATGTTTACTTTCTGAACTGGATGTGTCAGACTGGAGGATCTGAAAGATTACACTGTTGTGTATATTAAATTCTCTTACAATGCACACTGAAAAAAACAACAACTTTCATGTGGTGAGCGAATATGTCGAAGTTGAGGGTAGGGTAGTACATTACAGACCACAGAGTGTTAGCATGCTGGGTAGAAAGTTTTTTAAAATGCTCATAAACTACAGTAATTAGTTTGAACAATCTTCATAAACTTTCTTTTATTTTTCCAGACAGGATGCCACTTTTAACTAAACAAGGTTATAGTCTACTATGCATTTAAATTAAATGCAACATGTTAGTAAAAGTTAATCTGGGAAGTTTCCTTTGTAGTACCACAGGTGTTTTCTCACTCATAATTGTTCTCAAGGTAAAAGTAGAATATGGAGAGAAATAATTAGAGGATCCGAGATGTTAAAGATGTGTGTGACAAGTTGAATGGATGAGTGTTGGAAAATTGCTTAGACACAAAGCATAGCTGATAAGTTTGAAGCTACGTTCCCACCACCCTCGGCATCGCGCACTCAAGCAGCCACTTCCAAATGAAAAGTCTATATGTAAATGGATGTAAACATGCGTTTCGGGCTTCAGCGTTAAAAACTCAGAACGCAAGTTTCTATGACCATTTTCAGGCTCTAGGGACAAAACATGTGGCCATTGAACGCGTGTTAAAAGTTGAACCACGCTGAACTTTGACCAAACGGTCACTTTTAGGATTCGGTGACGTAGGTACGTAAATTGAAGATGGAGGAGAAATGAATAAGCGTAGTTCGTGCGCGGATGGAATTATGTGACTCTAAGTTTTTCATTTATCGGAATAGAACTCTGAAAGAAAAAGTCCTGAGGAAGATTTTCCCTGTTTCAACATTTCACACCAACCATCTTCCAACTGTAGGCGGTTAACATGCGCTAGTAAACAGTAGAAAAAGCATAAGAAGAAGAAGAAGAAGAAGAAGCCCCTCCCTGCTTGTCCAGTGTGAACACTATAGGATAAGCGTGCATTTAAGTGTTTAGTGCGTTCTTGAACGCATCACATTCCCAGTGTGTCTGTAGCTTTAAGATTAAAAAATGTATGAATATAGAATTAATACTCATTAAAAAAATGATACAAAATGTGCAAGGCAATCTGTTAATAGGTGAAATTTGAAAAAAATATTAAATTAAATGATGCACATCAGCTTTGCAAAAATAAAGGCCACAATTTCTATATGAGGTAAAGACTTAGGAGAAGATAGCTATAGCCATTAGAAAGAGCAGTCTAGCCATCTAAAAGCCCCAATCTTGCATATCTCAAATACCACTGGAACCAGTTGTCAGATGGATTTTGCTAGAGCACAAATGTAACATTTTTTTGGACTGGTGGACTGTCCAAGGCGTAACCCGCCTTTGCCCATCAGTCGTTGGGTAGGCTCAAGCGAGCCCCTGACCCTGAACACAAATTAACGGATGTAGAAAATTGATCAATGGAGGGTTTTTTTTTATTGGCAGGTGGAGGGACCCATGGATGAACCCATGGGAGAAAAGCTTTAAACTTTATTTGTCAAACACAGTTGCCTTTTTTGGAACACTGAGTGAGGTGGTCAAATTGCCCATCCCTATTCAGTTCATCATTGACGCACAGAAAGATAATTCATCCAGTGTATGTATGTCTATGATCAAGACAGTGTCTACATTTTTTTTTCCTGTTTACTTTCTGGGTAAGCCAAAATACACAGTTTATGCGGGGGGAAGGAGTGATTAAGGTGGGAGGCATCCTAACACAGGTAGCATAATGCAGCATGCTACTTTGTGGCCTGAGGTTTCTGCAGCTCTTTTCATCTCCTTCCCTCAGAGTGAAAACATGAGGTGAATGATGGGTCAATAAAAGCAGATTATAGCACTCAGGTGGAAATCATTAAACAGGAATGCAGGTAAAATGAGATCAATTTCAACATGCATGGAAACTGTGCAGCTGATCAGTGGCAAAAGGCAGCGGAACATCTGGGTGAGTGTGGGAGTGTGTGTGGGGGGGGTGCATAAAGACTGTAGGGGAACAAACACATGCACATTGGCCGCTTACAGCAAACAGAAGAATAAAGGCATTAATTAATTTGTTCCTGTTGCCTGGGGTTTATTCAAATGCTTTGGAATTTGAAATAGAAGACACATGGAGATGATGGTTTAGATTAGGGAAAACAGGCCACACAGGCTGAAGAAGTTTTTCTAACTGGCAGCAACCCTCACAGGAAGACCGGAAAGGACCCACAGAGTGCGAAAGTTATAGGGAAAAAAGTCATTTTGAATTTTAATGGTTTAAATAAAAAATAATTTGCATGACCCAAATTAAAATGTCCATGTGTGTCAAGTGGTCTTGCATGGATGTTTATGACAATGTTGATCATGCTAATTCATTCTGATTTGACTTCCCTCCCAGATGTCTTCCCCACACTACGGAGAGGGCATGGCATCTACGGACTACAGGGAGCAGGGAGGAGATCAGATTTCAGGGCTGCCACATTCTCTACTGGCAGAGCCATTTGATACCTGCAGCCAAGTTTCAATAAACACCAAACCTGTCCATAAAGCGCTTGACGATAGTGACTGTGCCAAACACGGAAATGAGGGAATGAGATTGTTGTCTTTATTGCCATCTTTAAATGAGAAGCATAGCGATTGTTTACATTTTTGTCATTCACAATGGTTTCTCTGACAGGCTGAAATAACTGCCTACAAACTAGCCAGCAAGATATAATCATACAGTAAAACAGAGGAGGAAATACGAATGGAATCTGCAGTATTTAGCCAAATCAGAGGGACATGACAGCAAGACCTTTGTAAAAACTGACAATAAGTCACTCTTAAGCTGCCAGTTCAGACCTCACAACATCCGCAGCAAATGTCCAGGTTTTTTTTGCCTCCCAATTTTTTTCTCCTCTCAGGAGCTCACCTTTCACCTTCTCAGCAGGGTTTTTTAACACCTGCCAGTGGCCACACAGACATGCAGCCGAGCGTTCACTGGACCAAAAGCATGCACCCACTCAGCAGACCAGACAAAAGCCCTACACAGAAACGGACCAAATGATCAACGGTTGAAGCTGTTCTGGTATAGGGGGGGCCGGGATGAAACCAGCTGTGCCCAAGTCAAGGCAAATTGCCATAGAGCTATGGTCACTGTTGACCAGGATTTTTCCTGTGGCTGCATGTGTTCCTAATGATCTCTGAGTTCAAATTTGGAAGGGTGGGTCAACACTTCTGCATGTGCCTTGGCAGCTGCTTTAGCCAAAGAACTTTTCTTCCTTCTGTAGTAAACTGTGCATTAGATGCAGGGCCAGATGCTTAAAGGATATTAGTTATCCACATAGTCATGAATTTAACAGTCTATGAGCCTATTTATCACTATTTTTGGGTCAAAGTTTTTGTATTTTTTCCTCCAGAAAATAATAGACTTAAACAGCAATTTGTTTTTTGCATTGAAAAAACTAAAGAGCCATTTTACTCTTTATTCTTTGAGCTCTTCTCGTTCCTATTCATAAGATCTTTACAATTAGGTAAAACATTGGTGCAAACTGTCCAATGTAAAATAATATTTGCAAACGGTATTCAGATCATTGAAAAATCTGCTCTTAGAGAAAGAAGTAAACATTGGTCATGAAACACCACCTCGTTTCCATAATGACTTCCCTTTGACAGACTGCTCATAATAAAATAAAGATGGTAAAGAATCTGATTTTTGGACAAATTTATTCATTTCACTTTATTCTTTGCTCTTTATTTTCTTTCCTTAATTTCAGTAAAGAAAAAAAAGAAAAAAAGTTCTTCTATTGAAAAAGAGGACTCAAATACATCTATGGAGGGAAATTATTAGCATAACTCACAGAGGAACTTTTACAAGAAATTCTAAACTTATCAAAACCCAGCCCCAAATTTTCCGTCACAGAAAGTTCTTCAATATAAAGTATTCTCTGTTTAATGAGGTATTCTAAAATATAGGACAGACCTCTGTCACATACTTGGCATTTGTCAAGCTAGAGCAAATCCATGTTTACCCTTTTTTCCCTAGCCTATACACATCCTAAAAAATAATTACATCTGCTGATCCAGTACACATTACAAACATTACATAAACAGCCAAAGGTTCTGGTCTGAAAACAACAGGATTCTGTTTTCTCATGTTACTTTTTGGTGTGACTGGAGAAACAAACAAACTGATGAAAAAAATAGAAACTTTAGGCACCAAGTATTGATCAGGTAAGATCAATGATGCAGAACAACAACCAGATGAGCAAGTTGTTTCTAGTTTGCATGTTTTTTTGTTGGACTCACAGGTTCTCTGATGAATGTGTACAACCAGAGAAGAGCTATGAGAATAGAAAGAATATATGAATGTGCCAAGCAAAAACACAATGATCAGGTATTTCTGATGAATCAAATGAGACTTTTCCAAAACTGTTGTACAAATGATCAGTTGTTTTAATTCGTTACTTTCTTCTGAGGTGTCAGTGAACAGAATGCATGGTTGAAACCTGTTTTCTCTTCTCCTCAGCCCATTTACCCAACTGGACTGAAATCAGAAAACATGCAACTGACTCATTTTAGCTCCAAACGACATGACCGTGTTTACATTTCTGTACCTTATGGATCAAATTATATATTTCTCTTTTGTGTTAATTCTGGCATATAAACATGGTATTTGCTTGGCTTTTTAAAGTTTTTACAGAAAATGATTACCAATTGTTTTTTTTTTCTGTGGACACAGATTAAACATTTTTATGTTGAAAGCTTGTTATTATTATTATAGCTTTTTACATTTTTGGCATCATATCTTTCTGGCAGAAAAAATGTTCATAGTGCAGCAACTTCATGTGGTTCTTTGGATCCAGAGTATAAACGTTATTAAAGGCACATTTTTTTATCTGGTAAACTCCAGTTTCTCTTTCAAACGGAGTGTAATAAAAACACTTTACAACATCCCGAATGGTCAAGCATGTCATCCTCCCTCTGTGGACGGTCAACTTTTATTTTTCTCCATTGGCACTTGATTTAGAGCACATCTGGCAACCCTTTTTTTGTTTTTATTTGTTTTTTGGTTTCTATTTGTCCCATATAGCATCTTTGTCTTGAACAAATGGGTTGTGTTGAACAGATTTTTTTTTCTATCTGCTGAAGCAAATCGGGTCGTCATTTGTACATTTGTACCTCTTTAAATCTGAAACACAAAGTTTTTTTTGTCATCGTGTATGCAGCAAGTAAGTTCAGAATAGACATGGTAATCACGCTAAGCCAGTCTCCAAATGGAAAAAAAAAGTAAAAAGGTAAAGTAAAAAGTAAAGTAAAAAATAGATAATTTATGTCATAATAAAATAAGATGAAAGGTGAAGAGTCACTAATAGTGTCAGGCTACATGAAATCATGTTACCTGGCAAAACTAAATGAGAGACAGTCAAGCATATTGCATAATGTCCATACTCTGGGCCTCTTTCCAATCATTCATCTGTCGAAAGCGAGGAAGCCCACGACATTTTCCCACTACATGCTGGAAAACGAGCCATCTCTCTCATGCATAACACCTAACGAGTGAATTTGATCATGGCTTGAATTGTTGGCTTAAGTTTGCCGTTGTAAAAGTCTCTGTAACCACAAGTTTCCATAATTAACTTTATTCCCTTCAAGCCACTAAGTATACTTGTTTTAATTATTTATTTAGCAAACATAAACATCCTGCCTCTTATACACTAGTCAAAGTCAAATTTAAGGCAGATCCAGTTTTAAAAAAAAGGAAAAAAAGTGGAGGAACTGCATCCTTCAAATGAGCTAAGAGAGCATCTGTTTCATCAAAGTACTGTCCTCTTTAAAGAGAGACATACAGTACCTAGCTTTAAAAATAAAACACCCTTTAGCAGTAGAAATCTTTAGATCTAAGAAAACCACCATTAGGAGCCAGCCATGCATCCCGACAGTATGAGAGTGTCGGGGGTAAGGAGGGACTGGCTGGCACACGTAGATCACCCTTCATTTCTGATAGCATGAAGCAGCGTTCTGGCTCAAGCACTACACAAGATCAGCCATTTCTTGGCAAGAAGGAATGTTAAGTGTTTTCTTACCTTATTTAGCTAAAGCCAGGCATCATATCACATAGCGTGCAAAAGAAAAAAGGGGAGATACTGGAAAGATTGAGTCAACAACACATGCCTTAAAGGTTTGTGAAGCAATCCATGGAATGAGGATGACGGGACAAATGAAAAACTCTCTTTAGTTAGGCATCATCTCTTTACCTCCCTGTAGGAAGATAACTAGATGGATAAATGACATGTAATGGCTATTTTGGTAGACCAATGTGGAAATAAGTCAAGACTAGTCTAATTTGCTAAAGACCCAAAAAATGTGTTTTTGGTGTTTTTAACATGTTCTTGTGGCATTCGTTTCATGATGGACGACATATATAAAGAAAATTGAGTTAAAATTGCATTTCTGTGTATTTCTTTATTCAAATTATTCTGAGTTAGGAACAGATTAAAAAATGTAGTTGGAAAAAGCTTGTAGCTGAGACATAGATGCTACTACGGCAAGCCAAACTCCCTGCTCTGCTTTATTCTGATGCATCCATGTATGAACCATGTACACCTTAATTTTTCTCATCTGTAGGCCATGACAGCCACAGCGTACATTTTGTATATATTGCACCGATGAAAATTGGCCAAATGTGAATATACCTGGAAAAGTAAGAAAAATTGTGGTCTCTCACATGAAATGTCTCACGAATAACCCACGTTAAAACCACAGAAGAAGTATGAATAAACCACCCAAAGAAGACATCAAAATCAATGTCAATCTGGCCCAAATTTCGTGAGTCAATTATATAATTTTAACCTGATATGTGCATGGTATACATGATATAAAAAGGTACAAACTGCTGATACATGTCTGTTTGACATACTTGGAATGAAAAGCCACAAATTTGTGTGTGCACAAAATCATACACAATTGCAGAAGATTTACTTAATAATTGCGTATAAACTACCTTAAAAAACTGCATAATTCTTAACGCACCAAAAATTTTGAAGCTGCAGCTATAACTGTACCTTGGTACTGCGGTACCTTCATTCTTATCAAAATGTCTTTAATAGAATTAAATAAACACAAAGAAAAAGTAATTTTAAGATCTTTTATATTCCTAACTACTCAGTGTTTTATCAGGGCCTGTTTGGATGAACAAAGAGCTGATTTTCTGGAGATGGAAAATGTTTTTAGATCAGTGAATGAGGGCAATTTCCCACAACGCACTTGACCATCTCCCACGGCACACTAGTGTGCCGCGGCACAGTGGTTGAAAAACACTGTCCTAGAACATATCCGACATAGGTTTTTGGATTTTTTCCTAATTGTCTGGTTAAATAAATTGGGAACTCCAGGTTTGTTTTCTTTGTTTTAATCTCTAAACTTGGATGGATGTTTGCTTGTATAAATCTCTCTTAGATCCATGTGATGAAAGAATATTTACATTTTTTTTGCCAAGATTCCAAGGAGTTTTAAATTTAATTTGTTTACTTATTAGTGGAGTTTAGAACTAAACATATCAGATTAAATAAAACAAATTAAATAAGTCTGCATAAAACTTTAGCCTTTATAAACTAAAAGAATTTGGGCTCCAATATGTATCCTTTTTCCAATCCTAACCAATAGATGGCTCTGTTTAATTTTCCCTCAAGCTTTATTTTGCATGCACTAGAGACAGAGTTAATAGGTTTAAGTATTTCAGCAAACTGAGGAGAGGGTATAAAAAGCCAAAGACGAATAAAACCAGAGAAGGACCTTGCTCCTTTGCTCAGCGGGGGGTGAGATTTACGCATGACTGAATCCAATCCATGGAAACATAAAAACACTGAATCTCTCTTGCATAATTTGGGTTGCTGAAATGACATGCCGGTTTTGGTATTTCATCCTTCTACCTCAGATTCAAGGCCAAAACTGTCTAATATTGGTTCGTCACAGATTAAGTACACTGTGGTCAACATTTTTGCTTTGGTCTTAACCATGTTTTACAGCTTGTATTTTTAAGACGCCATATTTTATGTTTGGAAAGTTAAACAGAGCATTGTAACTGCTGTCACCAATAATTTTAAGTAAATGTGCTTTTCAGAATCAAAGTTGGTATTTGGACTTTGATGTGACTTTACTGATTGAATTTTGCTGTACTTTGTGGTACAAAGCAAGTTTGTTTGGTTAGTGATTATCATTTATTTTGACTGAATATATGATGTTTTAGACAAAAGCATTAGGTATGCTTCTTTGTTGCTATGCATTGACAATTCTCCACAACTAAAAAAGAACAGATTTTTATTTAAAAAAAAGGGGAAAATATGGCAAGTTACATTTTTCAAACAAACATACAATTAATGTATGTTCATTCTATCCAATCAGGAAAGGTACACAAGCACAGAGGCAGTGTTTATGGATGGTGATGGTGCAGGTAGTGTGTGCTGTCTCTGTGCAGATCTAATCTGAGCAGGCTACTGTTCTGCGTCATTAAACTGTAACACGTTCAGACACCTCAGCCAAACCTTCAGACACTAGATTCAGGCCCTTTGATGTTTTACCATTGAGCACCGTGATACCTTTGGTAACCCCACCAATCACAGAGCTCCGGCTTCCAGCTAGACTTGTTTGACCTCACGCCAGTTTCACCAAAATCCTTTAACAGCACACCTGGTAGTGGTTAGACTTACTAAAACTGCTGGGAGCAGTTGCAGAAGAAAAGGGAGAACATGACAGCAAAAGGTATTTTTATGAACACATATTACTGTGTTTCATTGCAGACTTGGATGGACTTGGCACCCAGTGTTAGCTCTTATACATCCTTGTTTCAGAATTTATTATATTTAATGATTAGGAATCTATTTTTTTTTTTTTTGCTCTTTTTTGTTGCTTTAAGGCAAAAACAGTAACCCAAAAGTAGAAAAAAATACCAATGTATTAGTACCTCTATCTGCTTATTGAAAAATATTTTTGTAATTCTAAAAAACGAGGCACTCTACCTTAAAAGAATTAAGAATTTTAGTGTCGAGACAACTTCACATATCTTCATGTTTGCAATCAAAATGGGATGTTTTGTAGTTCAAAACATCTCAAAACAGATGCCCTGAATACTAAACACCAACATCTGTTAGTAGTATAATGAAAAATGATAAAAAAAGATCAACTTCTGCTATATCTAGAAGGCTCATCTTAGGTGTGAAACTTTGCAAATGCTCGATGAAGCTACCTGGAATCCATACAGTCCTCAAAAAGAGGCCTTTTGCACTTTGTAAAGCTAAGGGAGTAAACTGGCAGAATGTATAAACTTTATTAAAGGAAAAGGAAAGGCTTAGATAAACAGTTTTGAATAATCTAAACAATTACTGATATACAAACCTAGGCACAGTCTACAATGGAACTGATGAAAGCTTGCAAATGAATTCTGGTGACTTACATCCACAAGTAGGAAGAAAACAAAAGAACAAGTTTTGCATGGAGAAAGAGAGGCAGACATGTTTGTTTACGAAGTGTCACAGTAAAGGCAGGGATTTTTTTTCTTTTGTTCTCCTTTAAGTGGTTGGTGAAACGCTTGATCATGGGTTGGGGTTCTTAGTCCAATCATTGCCTTTGTAATATTTTCATGATTTGGTTTGGACAAATATTGAGGTGGTCGGCATTTTGGCCTCACAGGAAGAAGGTCCGGGTTCAAATTGCAGATGGAGCCTTTCTTTGTGGCATTTGCATATTCATTCTGTGTAGATTTTCTCCAGATGCTTTTGTCTGATAGGTTGATTAAAGAATTACAGTAAATTGTCCTTAAGACTGGGTGGGTGGTTGTTTGCTTTTTATGTGGTCATTTAAAGCCTTGCGTGGATCAAATAAGGTAAACATAGCTTAACAATGAACTACAGGTCTTGGTTCACTTGAAAGTGAATTTTGATGTGGCTCAGCAGCAGTATGTGAATAACAGCGGAGTGTTAAAAAAATAGAAAAGTGGAATTAAAAACCCTATGCAGGAATAGAAAAAAATATATAGCTAAGAAAGAAGCAGTTCTAAAATATGCTGTCGTTGAACAACACGAGTGGTGGTAAGGGGGTTTATCTGTCCGTTTCTCCAATTTCAGAACTCGCTGACTCCCTTTCGGGGTCAATGGATTGTTGGAGCCAACCCAGCTACTGTTGGGTGAAGGCAGAGTATACCCTGGACAGATCCCCAGTCTGTCACATGGCCTCACAATCACACACATTCACTTACATGCACACCTGGGAGTTTAGAGACACCAATTAACCTATGAACCATTGTTTTTGGACTGTGGGAGGAAGGGCCTGGAAAAAACCCAAGCATGCACAGGGAAAACATGCAAACTCTATTCTCACTGTGAGGAGAGAGCGCCAACCACTTTGTCACCGTAAAGTCCAGTACTAAAAGAAAATAGTGTTAAGATTTTGAAAGGAGCTAATCACCTCGAGCCACAGAGTTCTAGTCCACAACCACAATTAACTTCACTATTAACTCGTGATTTTCTTTACACTCTGTTTTTGACTTTGTCAGGTATTCAATCAGTGAAATAATATTATCAACCATATAACCCATATGTCTTCATTGAGCTGCTACAGCAGTTACTAAAGATCTAAGTGGTGCAGGTGCATCCTAGTGGAATCCACCCATCAGCACTACAGAACAGAAACCACATCCAATCATCATGGCCACGACTATCAACTCAGACAAATGCAGAATCTCCAACACCAACTTTGAAACTTCTTAAAAACTCAGCTGTATGGATCCTCTTATTTTGTAAATCCGACATCTTGACAGTGACAATAGTGAATATGATCCCTTCAGGTAGCTATTGAACCATATTTTGACTTCCAGCTCGAAGATTCAAGGTTGAAAAAAACAACAACTTCTTTATGCTTTTTCTTTAACCTAAAGTTCTTATCAGAGCTCATTTTCCGTAATACTAAAAATAACAGTATGACCTTTCTAGGGCTTTGGTAAACTTTTTCCAATTAAATTTCCACCTATCCATTTTCTAAACCTATTTAATCCTTTTTGGGGTCACTGGGCTGCTGGAGCCTATCCCAACTACCATTAGACAAAAACAGAGTACACCCTGGGCAGGTCCCCAGTGTGTCACAAGGCCAGACTCTCTCATAAATTTACACCTAAGGACAATTTAGAGACACCAATTAACCTATGAGCATATTATGGACTGTGGGAGGAAGCCGTAGTGCCCATAGAAAACCTATGCATGCATGAGAACATGCAAACTCCACACAGAAAGGTCACAGCCAAGATTTAAACCAAGCCTTTCCCATGCAAATCTTTTGAAAAAGCCATAGTGTAGCCTTTTTATACATGCACTCAAATTTAATTTTAACAGTAACTTTCTATCAGCTCAAAAGCCAATATTCAGTTATCAGATTTATTAGTATTATGTCCCTGAGCTTGTGCGTCTCACATTTCATGTCATTAAGAATAAATCAAATCTAAAATAGTTTTTTTTATTTTTTTTATTAAGGAATAACATTTTGTACAATCTATTAGATTTCAGCAAAAACTGAATCCAAAACTAAAAGCTCAGCAGCATTGTTTGTTTTGGATTTAATCGGCTGCTCACCACAGATGATATAACATGATGCTCGTAAAATGCACTCTGAAGCTTAATGAGATCACATAATGTCAGTAGACTATTTTTTTATTTGAAAAAGAATTGAGGTGTTAATAATAGCTCTATTTATAAAGGTCATAGGCATAAAATCTGATCTGAAACTGGAAACGTGTCAAGGGCATTCCCTGAACTGCTTGGTGTTGAGGGGCCCATTAAAGTACTTTCCATATTATTTAAATTGAACAAAGTAGGGACTGAATAAGTGCGTTATTTCTACTATTGTTTGCATAAAAAATGTTACATCCATGACTAACCCATTAATCATCAAATGTCTTTTTTGTTTTTATGTGACAACTAAGCCATCGATCACTAAGAAATCAGACTATGACAAAAAGTGTTTGCAGTAGACGAAAGAAAGTCTTCGCTGCTGTCCACGTCAAAATATGTGCAAAAGCAGCTGAGTGAACACTTTGTGTTTGCATTGCGGGAGATTGAGTCTGTATTTAGCGTGTTGTTTTTAGCTAGTCTTCACGTCTTCCAAGTCTGAACCCATTTGTCTTTGGGCTGACTTGGCCACATCAGTGGGGAGCGCCGCAGAGAAAAGTGAAGTCTGCATGTGTGTGATGTTGTGTGACAGCTGCAGTCTGGTTCACAGAGCCACTCTGTCACACCAGTCAACAAACCCTCAACTGTAATTAGCATTTTCAGGGTGATATTTTAGCCTAAACTGGTCTGTGCTTGCATTCATGCTCTGTATACGAAAAATCTATATAACAACCGTAACATCAACCTCTGCTTTGTGTACATTTGCTGTAAAGCGGCGTCTAAAGCATCTTTCCAATCTGTCGTTCTTGGTTTTTTTTAAGTCAAATGTAAGAAGAAAAGTATTTGACCGAAAACTCGAGGGAGCTCTGCTCTGTCAAATGGCAAGTCGGCAATCATAAACTTTACTGAAAGCAATGTCTAGCTCTGTTAATGTTTTTTTCTCCATTAACAGAAAAAAAAATTAGAATCAATAAAAATTCAAAGAGAAAGTTTGCTTTTTCTCACAGTTCAGAGAAAAAAGAAACATTCGCTTTGGTCTCACTTCTACAAGTAAGTACATAACATAAAATTGTAGAGAGCACAAAAGAAAAAATCCCATTTTACTTTTTCTGTTTTCTCAAACTATGAAGCAGAGGTGAAATGGATGTAGCTATTGATAAAAATATTAGCCTTGATTGAAGCTTTTTTTTTAAACAAAATTCATTTATGTATCAACATATGTATCAGTGCCACACTCTCCTTTTAATACTCAGGGTAAAACCTCTTAAAAAATGCCAAAATCAAGGACAGACCCTTGAGTTTTGTCCAAAACACCACATGTTTTCATATCTTTAGAGAAATTCTTTTTCACACTAAACAGTCTTTTTAAATTACCTCTTAAATTTGTTATTTAGATCTGATAAAAAAAAATCTGGATCCAGAGAAAGCTGGACTCCATTAAAATATTGTAACATAAACAAAAAATCTCGGTGGTACAGTTTAAAGTTTCTTCCAAGCATAAACACATACAACTTGCATTTTTTGCAAATGGTTTATTGGCTGTTTGTTATTATTATCTGCTCCAAGTTCACAGAAAAACGCCAACATACACAATTGAAGACACAAAACAGTGAACACCACTTATTGAACAACTATATTACTAAAACATAATATCACTTGCTATTGTCTCTCTTTAGTTGATAAAATACAATTCACAATATTAATTATTCCAGGCCTAATAAGGCATCTTTGAAATTTCATCAAAATAAGAGCTTGTAATATTATGTTATATTTACCAATCACAAGGGCTTTTTATGCTGTTAAATCTGTTTCAGGAGAATAAAGCTTTAAGAAAAAAAAAAGGAAATTGTCCAACAGATAGTCTAGGAGAAGGCTTGTTCCTTTCAAATTCGACAGTGTCTTGTGTGCCTAAGGTGGTGAGAGAAGTAATGACAGGGGAAAATGAATGCAATTTTAAAAGAATTAAGATATATTTTTGTTTGGAGACTTCCATTGTTGAAACTCTCCAACAAAGATCAAAAGCAAATGGCCAAAAGCGGCACGGAACAAAAATGTATGTGTATGTCTAACCCAGCATTTCAAAACCACAACTGTAGAACAAGCAAACAATAAAATGATCATTTTTATTTTAAAGCACGGAGGAGAGCAATAAACTCCCATGAAGCAAACGGACATGTGTATTCACTTTGCAAGGTTGCAACTGTAGAGTCTGTGCAGGCTGCCAGCAGCAGCCTTCATGTCTTACAGTTTATTGCATTAGAGCTTCGTATATGTTTTCTACTCAGATGGCTTGACAGCAGTTGTTTCTTAGCGTTTACTGTCGTTATCTCTTAAAAGCTGATGATGCCATTAAGCTTGAAATCTGGATTTTAGACGTAATGCAGGGGTGTGGGGATTAGGGCTGATTATCTCCCTCGTGGCGACCACAAATGCTTTCAAACAGCTGTTTTAGCTCATATGACTTGTGAAAAATGAAGTCTTCTTGTGTTGGAAGGTTGGGAGCCATGGGGCATAATCATCTGATTTTACTGACGCATTTTTTATTTTCTTTTAACACAGCTTTTCCCTTTAACGCAGAAGTGAAGGGGTGTCAGTTTTGGTCCAACCAACAATTGAGAACAAACCATAGTTATAGTTGTTTAAGTACAAAATTTGCTTTTACATTTGCCTTATTTTCTGCACTACAAGGCAGATAAAAAGTCGTTACTTTTCAAAAAATGAAGCCAACGTGTAGCTGTGTTTTTTTTTTTTTTACATGTTAGCTATTCGCAGTTTAAACCTTATCAATCTGTTTTTCCTTGTGTTGGAGCTAGGGCTGGGCATGATCTTTTAATAAATATATATAGTTTTTTTTTTTTTTTTTTCATATCAGGCGATAACTGTATATATCACAACATAAACCAAATAACTATATTGGTCATCTGCTTATAAGAGAAATGTGTAATCATCAGCAGGTTGTTTAGATTTCAATGTTTATTTTCTATCATACTTTAAACATAACAGATGCACTAATGGAACATGATTAAACTAAAAGCTTTCAAGTTTCAAAAGAAAACATAAATAATACAGATCACCAAACAGCTGGATCAGTTCCATTTAAAAACAAAGCATTAATTCTACAAATAAATTCCAATGTTTTCAAGTTTTACAGAACAAACATAAAATTGACAAACATTTTTGTTGACATCCTATGAAAAAGATATAGAAACTTAAAGCTAATTCACAGAATATCTTCTCATAGTTGAGGACTGTTGCTTCTGTGCAGGTCTAACCTTTGTTGTAGAATTATTGTTTATTTCGGTCTGAGATTGAGCATGCTTCGTGGCTCCGTTTTAAGTGATAAGAAAGGTTGGTTGTATTTCCAGTTTTAGAAGGAGCATGCCTTCTGTCCAATTTGCAGTGCACATTACTGTGTTTTCTGTCAGATTTTAAATAACTGTTAATACCTCCAGACAGTCACCAGCTAAATTGGCAGACAGATTAAAAAAAATCTACAGGCCAAACATTTTTTTCACCAGCCATTCATCTGAATGACAGAAAATGGTCCTAAAAAGAGAAAATATCCAGTGAGCAGCAGTTCTGTGGGCGGAAAGGCCTTGTTGGTGTCAAAGGAGAATGGCAAGACTGGGTCCAGCTTATAGAAAGACAATGGTAACTCAAATAATCACTGGTTACAACCAAGGTCTGCAAAAGAGCATCTCTGAATGCACAACATGCCCGACCTTGAGGCAGATGGGCTACAGCAGCAGAAGACCACACCAGCTACCACTGCTGTCAGGTAAGAACAGGAAACTAAGGCTACAATTCACACAGGTTCACCAAACTTGGACAATAGAAGATTCTAAAAATGTTGCTGGTCTTAAGAGTCTCCGTTTTTGGTGGGATATTCTGATGGCAGGGTCAGAAATTAGTATCAACAACAGAAAAGCATGGATCCATACTGCCTTGTATCAACGGTTCAGACTGGTGGTGGTGGTGTAATGGTGTGGGGGACATTTTCTTGGCACACGTTGGGCCCCTGAGTATCAATTGAACATGGTTACAATGCCACAGCCTACCTGGGTATTGTTACTGACCATGTCTATCCCTTTATGACCACAGTGTACTCATCTTCTGATGGCTACTTCCACCAGGATAACCCGCCATGTCATTAAGCTGGAATCATCTCAGACTGGTTTCTTGAACATCACAATGAGTGATGAGCAGGCACATTTCATCAGATTGTAACCCATTAGAGCCCCTTTGGGATGTGGTGGAGCTGGAGATTGGCATCATGGATGTGCAGCCAATGAATCTGCAGCAACTGCATGATGCTGCCATGTCAATATGGACCAAATTCTCTAAAGAATGTTTCCAGAGGTCAGAGGTTGACCACCCTACCACTGCACAATGGGCGCAAATGACGCAAATAAAAAGGGCGGAGCTTAACTCTAAGTCTCTCCTTCAATGTTTGAACCTTTCAGCGTATGATAATGTAACTTCATGAATCCAGATACTGAAGAAAACAGGACTGTGGGCAAAATGTGGACCTTAAAAACCGTTTATAAAATGGCCTCACATTATTAAATTAAAAAAAAAATAATAAAAAAAAATAAATGCATCTTAAAGCACCTAAAAATGGAAAGGTACATATTTATTTATGTGCTTTAATTTGTAAAGTTTAACCTCTTTGATATGTCTGACCGGATAGATTATGTTCCAAATTTAAAGTAACAACCAATCAAGTGGAGGCATTGGGCTTGCTATATACAAGCATGAGAAAAGTGAGACCTGTCCACACCAAGAATATATGACGCAAGAGATAAATGAGTAAGTAAGTTTTATTTCTCTGGCACCAATCGTAGTGGAGTCAGTGAGCATTAAAATAGACAGTGGTTACATCAAATTTACACAGACAAGTTGCCAAAAAATGAGTTTTACAAGTGGCTGAAATGGTCAGAAATCACAAACTCCTTCTGTTCATATTCAAAACTTTTAGAGGAACACATCTTTCACAGCAGATCAAAAAGGTATTTGTTCTGGAGATTTCTGGAAAGCAATATTACCTGTATCTAATACTTCAAACAGCTCTTCTAGCAGAAGGTAAGCCTCACCACATAAAAGGTTGTGTGAAAAAAAAAACCAGATTTATACTCGTTTTACTGATTAAGAGGTTAAACATACGGCATCGGATGACAGGACAGTCTAACTCTATTCAAGCTTCGTTTTGATCAGACTCTGTGATCTAATTAAACCTCACATTGAAGCATGCAGTAAATATTTAGAAGATAAACACGATAATTAACATAAATGCTTTTGATGTATGCATACATTTTTTCTTTTTGCGAGTATAGAATTATATACTTTGCCCTTTTCAAGACACTACATTCCCTATCAAGTGCCTGCATGAAAGGATATTTAATTCCAGACATTCGCTGTAAAGGAATAAAAAAACAATAATAGAGATAAATAAAGATAATGTAGCACTGCAATAAATTATGTAGGCAGGCACAGAGAGGGAAAGTGATCCCAATCTCTTATAGTTACATTTAGATGATGGCACATTATACTGTTGGATTTAAATGACTTTATCATGCTCTGGACTCAAAGAGGATAATACTAATGCAGCTAGTACTGCAGATCTGAAGGGAAAGTGTCTGTGAATGATCCATTAAAGCAGAACAACCTTCTGTTTGCCAGGTCAGGAAATGACCCCGCTGTTATGATGAGACAAACAACCATAGAAATCCAGTATTTCGGCGGGGTGCTAATTTGTCATGCCCCGCCACAACACGGAGGATGTATAGGACGTGATCCAATCTCCTGCTGGCACATGAGAATTATTATGAGGGGGAAAACTGTGACAGCAATACAGACAGAAAGAATGGGATGGATTCCTGCATTAAGTGGATGAGGCCCTGCTCTCATACGGATTTGAATTACACCACAGTCCACCACTCACATATGGATGTCTCTGTCCAGGATGTTTTTTTTCTTCAGCTTTTTCATTGAGACGGATACTCGTCAAAGATTTATTAGCTACAGGAAACGTTTGACAAATTTAGTGGTCCATCTGTTCATTGCTACAAACTTACTTTTACCTTGAGCATTTTTTTCTGATTAAAAAGTAATATCCCACACTTATCCTACTTTATTCAGTACAACTTCAGTCCGGATTTCTGATGCCATCTTCCAATCATCTTGAGGCACTGAGCAGTGTTTCAAATCCATAGAAGTAGCAGGCCCACGATGTGGGACTGACACTGGACTCCACGCTCCTGGCTTTCTGTGGACTCGACACTTTCCAAACATAACATGGGCCAAGCATTTCCACTCACGGGCAGACTGAGGCCCTGCTGAGGCAAACTGCCTGATGGGGAACAGACCAAAAAGAGCAAGCACACCTCCTTGGATGCAGAGGGCTGTATCTGATATGCCTTTGAGGTTTTTACTTCGTTATGAGAGAAACGAATTAACATTTAGCGAGAACTGTGACTTTAAATGCTGCTGGAAAAAAGAAAACTTACAGACTTTTAAAGCGCAAAGGACTTAAACACCCAAGAGTAATACAGGTGTCATTGTATGCAAAAGGGAAAACAAATCTAGAACATTTATATTTGAGTTTCCTGTCAAAATTACATTTGAAGTATTTCCTCTTAAGAGGTAAGTAAAGATTTTTAGGAAAGACGTGTCCCTCTGAGAGGGCCTGAAAAGCCTGCATGATTGTGTGCAGTCAAACACTGCATGATGTCTTAGAAGGGGAACATTCCTCCGTGTCTTTTTTTCCTTCCACCAAAAGTATCTTTCAATTAAAAACAGAAGGCATGAAAAGTGATTTTGCGAAAAAAAAGACAAAAAAAAAAAAAAAAGAAAAGAGGGCAACAGATTAATGCTAAATTAAGCCATAAAAACTTGACATGGGTACAATGTCCCAGACGGCAAATGAAAAAAGCATTTCTTCTATTCGGGAACTTTCCAGGGGAAGAAATACATGAGGTTGAGTTGCACTCGACCTATTTCCTGTGAGCGCCAATGAGTGCACATAAGGAAAAAAAGAAGTTTCACTTTTGCCAAACATTAACTCTACTTAAAACAGCCTCTGCATGGGGAGCAAGTATCTACAACAGGTCCACGACGTAATGTATTGGAGAGAAGTCAGTATAACTCAAACCCAATAGTCTCTTTAAAATATTTTCTTTCCAACGTTGCCCCATTAGGCAGCACTGAAATTATGTTATGGCTGCAGAATTCACTGCAGCTTCCAGGAGCTGGAATTGTCTCCTCTCCATTAATCACTTCATGGTGACAGGAGGTGGTCCCCTAGTCACTCACACCACCCCTGCTGGCTGACCTTGAGTGTGACAGCTTCTCTCAAGCATCAAATCAAACAAAAAGCTGTGCAGCCAGCGCCTATAGTCGAAGCTACAAAGGTCACCAAGGCCTGTGCCAAACCGAGTCTTTCATCCTACAACATTTCCATGACCAGCATCCTGGAACACAGGCTTCAAAGGTACAGGAGCGGAAGGAAAAACTGGTTTTTGTGTTCCAGATTTCTGTAACAAGCTTCTGCATTATAATTGGTTGGTCCATATGTAGAATGGTGTCAGTTAATCCTGGAGATTTGTGCAGAGGGGGGTCAGCAGGTGGTCCAAAGGTCATATGGGGTTAACCCCCAGCTGATCTTTCTGTTGTTAGAGGTAGGGTCTTTACTTCCAGATTCTCATGCAAATAGAGACACTCTGTCAATTTGTTAAGTCAACTGAAACCCAAATGGACAAGTGTGGCCAAATGTTTAGTCATGTTGTGAAAATCCAACAAGGACATTTTGATTGTAATTATTTAAATTTCACTTTGTCTATTAAAAAATATCAGTCCTTGGTTCACAATGTTGAGTCATCCAGAATCCTCTTTTAGGCTTTAACTATAGACACTAAATGGAAACTTTGCTTTATAATCATGAAAACAAGAAAATTGTGTGGAAATACTGACCAAAATTATTTAGTGTATAACAAATATGTTTTGACTTTCCAATTTTATTTTCTAACAAAAATGGCAATTGCTTAACCATGTGATGGTCTAGCGCCCATCCCGGGACGTACCCTGCCTTCACCCAACAGTGGTTGGGATAGGCTCCAGCAACCCTGTGGCCCAGAGAGAGAGAGAGAGCATAGGGCATTAGAAGAAGGATGGACGGATGATTGATTGCTTAACAGAGCCCTCACATAGTCACATATTACCTGTGTGGTGTTTTTACAAAGAGATCCAGCACCACATCACTCATATCAACACTGGGTATTAAAGAATTAGTGGAAAATGTGATCAAGCAAAAAAAGACAGATGTAACTTTTCAAAACATAAGAATACCAATTCAGAACAGTTCATCTGTCTCATAATATTTATTATGCTAAAGGTGTACAGCCAATAATTAGAGGAGTCTGTCTGACTTTACTATTGGGCCCTGTTTATGTTATAAGGTGTAAGAGCAAAGTAAACACACTCATGTGCAGATCAAACTGGCGTCATCCATGAATTCATCCACCCCGAGCACAAAATATCCTAGTGCATGTGAGTATATTGACTTGCATGCGTGACCTGCTCCCTGGGTGGGAGCTTGCAGGCTTGGAAAGTCACTATGCTAACAAATTTTTGTCAAGCACCCTTTCTGGAGGCAACATTTCCAAAAGTAAAGAGCTGCAGTGGTCTTCTTCTGATAGATTCAAATAAAAATTCCATTGGGAGACATGTGCAAAAAAAAATACATTACATCACAAGTCCAGTGATAACAGTAGATAGTCAGTCAGACAGACAGATAATATTTATTTATTTAAGACATAGTTAAGAAGGCTGCAACTTTGTTCTGATCAACAAATGTGACCAACTTTACAGAACTTGAACAAAGATTTTCAGCTTGTAAAAAAAAAAAAAAGGCAAAATGTCTAATCTTAACATCACAGTGAAGGGAAAGCTACCAGTTGCTTTTTTTTTTTTTTTTGTTCTAGACTTCCAAACCGAAAAAATTCATATTATGGGGTTAAAAAAAATGAAGGAAAGTTCATAAAAAAAGGAATTCAACAGAAGATTTAAAATTTGAATGTTTGATTTACTACTGCAAAATGCATGACCCGCCTGGATAAAATACAGGGTTGTGTTGGGAAGGGCAAACTCTGCCAAACCACCTGTGTGAATCACTGAAGGCTGACCTGCAGACAACTTGACCTCAACTTTCAGCACCGCTGACAACAGCCGCAGAAGGATACGGACCTTTATCTAATGTCTGCAGACATACCGTAACAGCGAAGAGAACTATAAACTCTGTCTAAACCCAGAAGAACGGCTGTGATCAGCAGAAGAAGGAATACCAACCTTGGACATTTGACAGAATATGAACCCTTTTTTATTTCACAGCATTACCTTATTTAAAAAAAAGTAAAAAAAAATAAATAGAGATTCTTAATCAATTATTGAAGATGGTTAAAATGATTGATTTCTAATTATATTAATAATTCACTTGCTCCAAAAAGTCATAATTTGTCATGTTTTATTTTCTGCTAGTTTTATTTTTAATCATAAACATGATTTTTCTAATAAAGATAATCTGACTATATTTTAGATAACTGATCTGTATCTGGTATGTTATTATGCAAAATTGTTATATCTACTTCACATAATTATGAAGTAATTCATAATTATCATGTGATTTATTGATACTTAAGCAGACGTAATAACCTGAAAACTGTGTTGGTAGGGCATCGATATCAGATGAAAGGTTATGAACGGGATATTGATAAATCATGCAATAAAATGGTTACAGTAGAACAGGGGTGGGATTATATAAATTCGCTTCCATCCAATCCCTTTCAAGCAATCTTTGATTTAATATCTAAGTATCCTAAGTTTGATACATCTTTGAATAAATGTATGAATGCTTATTGTATTGTTTTGTGCATTATTCCTTGATTGCTTAAACTAAACCATTTCAAATAAAAAATAAATAAATAAAAACAAAAAAACTGCTGTAGCGACTCCTGCCATTCTGAGAGGTGAACAACAACAGTGTCAAGCACGGACAGCGGGCACTGATGTCACTGAGGCCCAAAGACAGACTGAAACATTTTTTTACACGTTTCCAAACACACAGATCAAAGTCTTATACTTAGGCTTTTATGCCATAAACAACAAGAGTGAGTGAAATATTTCAGTCCAGAGAAAACCACACAACCCTGTGTGACAAGCTCTGAAAAATCTGTAACCTAACAATGATGCAAGCACATCCTGCTCTCCATATGGCTTCAAAGGACATAACTTATGGCTTATGTCAATTCAGATTTTTATTTCTCTTTGAAACCCACGGCAAGAAACATCATCACCAAATGCTTCTTTCACAATAAAAACAGAAGCAGACATATGAAAGTGTTTATTCAAACTAGAACTAAATTTAGTGGTAAAATGTTGAACTTTGAGAGCTTTCCGGCTTTCTCTTCATTTCATTAGACTGTCATAGCAGCTGCAGGTGCAAATCCATAAACTAGAATCTTTTAAAAACTTGATTTAGATCAGGATTTTGGTTTTAAAAAGTAAAACATAACATGTATAAACTCATCCATCTATTTTCAAAACCCGCTTGTTCCCGGTCAGGGTCACAAGGTTGCTGAAGCCTATCCCTGCTATTGTTGGGCAAAGGCAGGGAACACCCTGATGGTTTGTTAACACAAATCTAACCTTCACATTTGTTCCACTTGAAAATTGTTTGAAGGTTTTTTTTTTTCTTTCACACACTATAATTTTTTTTTTGAAAAAGAGGACAATGTTTGTATAAAAGACAAAAGACAAACAAACAAAAAAAAAACTACCTTTTGCATTGGATTCAAAGAAAAACGTTTTTCATTTGTCAATTTAAATAAATTATCATTTTCTTTCAAATCCATCTCAGAAAGAAAGAACATTTCTAATGAAAAATATATTTTCTAGTTATGGCATTAAGTTAAGATGTTGGCATTCCATTACCACAAAAAATAAATGTTTTATTTCAATGTTCCTATAATTCTCTTAAACTCCAAACACACAAAATGCTTCAGTCCCTGAATCTGTCATGTAATCTGCAGCTTAATCATCATCACTGTCCAAGACTGAATCGATTCAACAATGTCTTCGTCTTTTTTTCTTTTCTATGAAGAAATCCTTTCTTCTGCTTTGAAGAATGTAACAATGGCTGTCCAGTCTTCTGCTGCTGAGACTGATCTGAATGGTCCGCTTGAGAACCACGGGTGGGTTACAAGAGGACTTTCTCCTAGTGCTTAGTTCTTTCAGCTGAAAGAAGAGGTAAGAAGACTGAATAGACCTTTATCATTTATTTGGATATTTTCTGATTTCTCTACTCCCTTTTAAATGTAAAACACATAACAAACTTGTAAATTTTAAACATGGCTTGTTTATGTTTATTCCTTTAAATCAGTTTATGGACATTTTTTTGTAACTCTAGGTAGAAAGTAATATGTAAACTTCAAAGTAAGAGGAACATGACAGTAGAAACAAGGCACTACAGCTCAATACTAATATATATTGAAAAATGAGAGCATGTGATCTAACTTGATTATTTTAGGAAATTAAATGAGAAAAACATACCTGGCATCTCAACTTACAAAGGATGATAGAAGGAACTCGAAGGAAGAAAGCTAGTCAACAGATCTTTTAAAATTCAGAGAGCAAATCATTACATCATCACAGATTGCCGTGAGTCTGTCTCCAAAATAATTTAAAGCAACCAAGTCAGCAGCTTCTGGCCAGCGACAGCAGCTTAAGGTGGACTACTGAGACCTGCAGGTGCTACGGAGTCAGAGCACAGCCAGGAGTCATGGGAAGTTTAAAAAACATCAAAAAAAGGCTGCGTCTTATCTGTGGAAAACAAGACAATTAAAACTATACTGTGCAAATATGATTTTATAAACAAAAGCCTACATTTTTTTTCAGCTGATCATCATTTATTTGCTCAGTGAATAAATGTCACAAAAATCCTCTTTCAAAGCTAAACAGTAGTTACCGTGGATTTGAAGCTGAACAGCTGTGGTAATACAGTTTAATCCAAGGTGAGAGAGGAAAAGAAAAAAGATTCGATTTCGTACAACACAAGATGAGTGACAGTTGCTATAATGACAAACAGAGACCTTGAAGCGCAGGGTTCTGCAGATAGATCTGGGGAGGGAAAAAGACGTTTCCTCACAAAGACATCAAAGCTGAAGGAAAGAAAAGGAGCCAGCATGACATGTGAGGGAGGATGTGAGATGAATTCCATGGCACACTAGGATTTGGCTGAAGGCCAGAGGGGCACTGAGTTAAAGTTTTTTTGTTGTTGTTTTTTTTTAAAGACAACGCTGGCAGAGATTATTTTTGTCACAACGATAAGTCCAAACTAAAATATAGCAAGGATGGTGACAAAAAGCAACCGAAAAGCTGCAAAAACTGAGCAAAAACACGAAGAATTGACTTGTATCTAAACAAAAAGCAAACTTCTGCAGAGGCATGCTGAGCATCAGATGTTAAACCACTGCAGACCCTTGAGGAAAGGTAAACAAATAATTCCCCTCAGACAACAAATAAATGTTGGTTTGTGTGAAAACAAACTTTGACTCGGTCCAAGTTTTCCCTCCCGCCAGCAGTCAGCTGTTTAAAGTCTGTGGTTTGTGATGTTACACACCTGTCTACCTCAATGAAGCCTGCCCCAGTCTTAAAGCAGTTGTGAGCATCAAAGTGGTTTGCTTTCGACCCGTTTTTAGCTCTCACAGTCATATGTCGTACACGCCTCTTTGAAAAGGCGGTTTTATGTTGAAACTTTCTGACAGGAGTTTGTCCAGTTTTCAAAATGAACATTAAATAAACAAAAGGAACAGAAGATAATTTATGGCACAGAAACTCAATGAGGCATCACTTGCTATCCACAGAAAACGGTTCTGTCCCCCTGTCGGGACTTCTGCCTCGTTCCTGTAAACATATCCCGAAAAAAAAAGAATCCCCCTTGTAGATGAAAATGTAGAGAGCTCTCTTCTTTCCTGGATCGGTGAGGAGCAGCGCAGAGGGGCCTTACAACTGAAAACAGATGGCTTCTTAATATGTGCATGCCTTTGCATGAGTGTGTTTGAGTCAATGTGGGCTTATAAGAATTGCACTTTGCACAGAAGGCAAACTAGTTTGCAAACAAATCAGCAATTAGGTCTTCTACCACCAATAAAGACAATATACGATTGAACGATGAGAGAATCGCAATAACAAAAAAGATGAAGAGAATCTCTGGCTGCAAGAAAACCAAAATTCTGTCATTATCTGACAGCATATGGCTGTTTGGCTGACAGCCAACAGGGATTGTATACAAAAGCAGGGTGCTCTAAAGTGTGAGCTGACTGATACCATCAAGCCTTCATGTTATATCCTCTTTTGTTTCTGCTCTTTTGCACATTGTTGTCTAGCTTGGCCTCCAGGAGGTGACTTTAAGTCTATCATTCCATTTTGGGGTCTCTTTGAGACAAGTCAACAGATGACCATACAGCCCATTTGATCTTCCTCTGTGTCTCCTGAGTGAATGGTTTCGATTATTCTCTGCTTGGATAGCATTCCCAGACATACAAATGTGAATGAATGTTTGAGTTTAGGGTTGTGTGGTGGTTAAACATTGTAGCCTCACAACAAGAAGTTCCGAAATCAAATCCTCTGCGATGTGGAATTTGTAATGTGGTCCCACTGCCTGCGTGAGGTTTCTCCAGGTATTCTGGCTTCCTCCCACAGTCCAAAACAATATACATGTGAGGTACGCTGGTATGCTGTTGGTGAGTGTTGGCCCGTGTGTGGCCCAGCCAATGGAGTGTCTCTGTTACAAAGTGGCCAGGGTACATGCCACCTCTGGCGCAATGAAAGTTTGCAAAACCTCAAGCCCCCTCTGACCATAGATGTATGGAGAAAAGATAGTAAATAGATCCTACAGAAGTAGGTCAGTTTGTAATACATGTACGGCACTTTACTAAAGTGAGCATCAATTAAAATGAACAGATGTTGGGAACAACATCATCCGAACTTATCATCCGAACTTTATGTGCTGACGTCCCACACATTCATCAACTCACAAACATTACAGAACAAGAAATAAGTACAGTAGTGCTCCAATGTACTTTACTGCCAAGAAGAAAGTCCTCTTACCTGATTCTAAGGAGGATGATTGCTGAAAATGTATTGCTCTTAATCTGTAATCCAAACAACTGTGCAGGGCTTTCTGTTACCAGACTGATGATCAACACAACTGGTCAGTCAAAAATCATGCATAAAAAGAAAAAAAAAGACAAAAAACACGCAAGACAAAAGAGTTGACAAAGAATCCCGGCTTTAGCGACATATATAAGAGGTAAATACACAAAAAAATCTGGTGAGAATCTGTTCTCTGAAAGACTCAATCAGCTGACGCTGATTGTAAAAGTATAACACTAAAAGTCTCACTGTTTATTAAAACATAATTATAAATTCCAAAAACATTTATAAAAGAGGGAAAACTGGAATTACATTACCCATGTCATTTGCTGATTGGAGCATCTTGAAGCCATACTTGTTTGTTTGTTTGCTTATTTATTTATTTATTTATTTATTTAAAGTTACATAGTCATTATTCTTTGTACGTGGGGGCCATGGGTCATGTGTTTTAACGGAGGGGAGTGGGAAAGGTGAAGGGTGGGTTGGGTTTTTACTGTAATGTTGTGTGTTTTTTGTTTTTAATGTTAAAGCGCTTCGAGTTGCACAAAATGCATGATAAGCGCTATTTTATAAATAAAGTTTGATTTGATTTGATTTGAAATAAGATTGGAGCATCTTGAAGTAAGATGATACATTTCCAAAACAAATAAATTACCGTATACAATTTCACAACTATGTTAACTAAGAACATTTGCATTTCTGCATTGGTATTGCCTCTGTCTTTTTCTCTAAATATTAACTTAAAAGTCTAATTTTGAATCATGGAATTATGAAAGCATGAATCATGAAAATAAGATGCTACCTTTTCTTTGGTTTAATTATCAATATTTACCAAATACTTCTGAAGGAAAATATGGTTTTCTACTGCAAAATTAAAAACAATACATAGCAAATTGGCCAAATCATAAATTTTGGAACCACCTCTAATTTGTCTCTTTGAGAAGCCTAAATTCAGATGTATTTATTTTAAATAGTGATTGGCCCATGATGACACTGCAGTATTCCCCCCATATTCGCAGGGGTTAGGGACCACAGACACCCGCGAATCAGCAAATACAGAGAACCAACCCCCTCCCCCGCAGCGGAAGAATGTCCGTCACAAATCCTTACTCATCAAAAACCCTTCTGAAAGGTTTCTGATGCTTTGTATAAACATTTATTAAAGAAAATTAGAAAATTGTTCAACTTACTTACAAAGTACTTTATAATTCACATTAGGAGTGTCACTCTGTATCTCTGTGCCTTAAAACCAGAAGCCTTCCAGAGTAGGCCGGTGTCATCCATCACTCATCCGGATGATAATTACTCTCCAAGATTATCTTCCTCAGCGTATCAGGATATTTTCCGGGTGCACCCGAGTCATCCGATGCCATTTCTCCGTGCAGGGGCACAAACTTTGGTTGGTAGCGCTTAAGGAACCGGTGGAAATAGCTGTGAAATATTCCTTAGAAGCCAGTAAGGAAGCCGACGGGCCGGCGTGCTCTTCATCTCCGCTCCCCTCCTGCCCCCCAGCACCTCTGTCGGACGCAAAAGTCTCATACAAGCGTCTTGAGCTGAGTTTTTGTGAAAAACCGGAGTAGTCGCATAACTGAAAAAAAATCTGCGAATATATGAAACCATGAATAGTAAAACGCATACAGGCGGGGGAACATCACTGTTTTACTGTTTCATCCGTAGCCATATACTCACAGGACAGATAGTCGTTGATATTAGCCATAGGAATGGCAAAAATTCTGAAGTGAGAGGGGCAACTGGACTTTACTCTACCCAACCCAACTCAACAATGTGCTAATGACAATGTGCTATTTTAACATGGTAGTCAATAGAAAATTGCTTCGTTCTGACATCAACCCCTAGTGGCATTAGAGAAAAATCAACATTTGTACTTCCTGGTTTTTAATCAATTCCCAGGAACAAAAGATGGGGGCTTGATTTAATCTCTTAAGACCCGAGCTAATATTTGAGCTAGCCTATAAACATGTAGTCACAGGGCTCCAGTTAAGCAGAATTAACCACTGTGGTAATATGAACCAAAATGTGATGTCCACGCATGTCCACACCAGGTTTAAAGAGACGAAATTCTAACTTATTTTAATGTGTTAATATTTTTTTTTTACTGTTTGTATTCTCTGTCTGTATATTCATTGAATTTGATACTGTAAATAACTAGTAAACTTGGGATTCTGGTATGGTACCATGACTGTTTAATTGATTGATTGATTTATTGAGGAACAGTAAAAATTATGTATGCAAAAGAAAACTTTCTTCTTTAAAAAAAAACAAACAAAAAAAGTGTTTACATTTTAAGAATAAAGTCAGAAATATAAGTAAAGCAAACAATTACAAACTTCTATATGCCACAATTAAAGTACCAGGAATACAAAACAAAAGGATTAAAACAATAAAATTACACAAAATCATGGCAACAGAATGCACAAGAGCCACATGGTATGTCACAACAGCTTTTAGGGTGAGAGATTTCCTTTCCCCTCTTTGTTGTTCACAGTGTTGCCTCTCTGCTGCAGAGACACATGTATCTGAGTGCTAATGACTATGATTAGAGAAGCCTGAATTAGGTCTTCCTGTGGTTAAAGTCACATACACGCTGTAGTACACGCACATACATAGACAAACAGAAAGCTGGGTTGTGTTTTGTGTAAATCTGGAAAAACCCCAAAACCAGAAAATATACACAAAAAGATGTACAATTGAATTAAACCTCGAAATGCACGCATGATAACAAAGATTACAGTGCACATAGTTTTAACCAACTCATTACTCATGTTTCTGAGGGAGCCTCTGGTATAAACAATGTGGGTGTGCTAATCTAGCGCACAATCATAAGTAAGGATACATAGAATATCTAAATAGTTTGCGGCAACGGAGTGATTTAAAAGAGTTCACACTGCAGAGTCTGCTGAGGCTCATTCATAGGATTTTCACTGACAGTAAGACAAAAAAAAACATGACATTTGTCTGTGGAAGGATAACAAATTATATCCTATGTGAAGCAAGAGTAATTCTGTGTTTAGGAGGCTAAAAGGTTAGCCTGCTAGTCAGATCACATTAGGCTCAAATGTCTAGACAAGTTACAGTAACAGTGATCACCTCAGCTAAAGGAGAAAAAAACAATTCTATGGGCCACACGGGCTGTTATTGAGGGGGACTGGAGGGGGAGGGAACAGGTGGCCGTCAACTTAGAAAGAAAGAGGGTCATCATCCACTTAGAGAAGGGTGGTGAGTCTGTCTGCTGCTCTGCAGGCTCCACTAAGCTGAGCCAGTACCAGCAGGAGAACAGAACAGCATAAGGTAAATCCGTTCAGGGCAGTTTTCAGCTAAATATTTACAAGAACAGTCAGATGAGCTTGTGATGTGGGTACATCAGGTACATTTAGGGTGTCCCCTGTGATTTAATCTGGACATTGCTTCCCATTAAGGGTCCCCTTACCAATGTTACAAAATTAGTAAGCATTCATTAACTATTTACTAAAGTTTTAATAGCAATGTTTAAGCATTACTATGTATTACTTCATGCATTAATTATAACTAACATTTATTAAATGAACCTTACTTAATGCATTTCAGAGTATTAATAAAGGTTTCTAATGCAGTTTTTTAGTATTATGAATACAATAACTACATGTAAGTTAATATGTTTGCCAAGCCTTAATAATGTCTAAAGTAATCGTTTACTTTGTTTTTTACTATGTTAGGTAAGGTTTTACATAACATTTTTAGCCTTACCTATCCCTTGGATAACGCTTAAAAAAAACCTTATAAGCAAAACTTACATACCATTCTCTAACCTTGTTAAATGATAAGGAATTGAAAATACGTGGTTTATCATTTCTTGAGGTGATAATAGGTTTATTTACCACTGTTATGAATTCCTAAAGGCTTAATTTTTGTAAAACAAGCGAAAATACAATAAGTAACATTTAAGAGAGGTTGTCAGAAAGTTATGTAAGGGGTACTGGGCAACGAAGTGTGCATTATCAGAAATTAACGCACGCCAGAGAGGCCTGAAACATCCGATGCGAAGCATCTCAGGTGCGTTAATTTCTGATAATGCACACTTTGAAGGCCATTATCCGGCTGATACCATGGTCATTGATAAAATAAATAAATATGCAATCAATATTTAGTACTTTATTCTTGTTATTTTTTTGGTTTAGATCAGGGGTGTCCAACTCATTTTGGTTCGGGGGCCACATTCAGCCCGTCTGATCTCAAGTGGGCTGGACCAGTAACATAAAAGCAAAATAACAGCTTCGTATTTTTTTTTTTTTTTTACTCAGTTGGAAAAAAATGCCTATACCAACATAGTAGCCCAAGTGATTGGGCTACTATGTTTAAAAAAAATTAAAAAATTAAAATGAATTTCACTTAAAAAAAAAGTTGGTCTATTCAATTTTATACAGACTGGATATTTGACATCTGACACTGAAGCAACCCTGACAATAAGCTTAAAAGGGGATACAGAAAAAAACGAAACACCTGCCTAAAATGTAAATGTCCAAACCATTATAACTTAAACTAAATTAAACCTGCTAACATTTGTGAACATAAGACTTTAACCTCCCTTTCTCTCCTTAAACTTCACCCGACCGTCAATATCAGGATTCAGATCCTGTGCAGCAACACATTTTACTGTCATTCAAGTGTGCAAAGCACAATGAAATGTCCAAGAATCTTTTCCTGGTTTGCTGCCTGAATTTTGTGGCAACACCTGCCTTCTTCCTGACCTTTGATGGGGCGCCATCAGTGGCCAGACTGACATCATGTGACCAGTTCACTCCAACATCGTCTGGCGCAGTAACTAGAGAGCTCAGTATGTCATCAGCTGTTGTTGTGTCCAACAACTCAAGAAACTCAGCTGTGACGGTCTCTTTAACATCTCTAATACATACACAGCTGTATATATCTGTGATGTTGGTGCTTTCATCAACAGTGACTGAAAATGCAATAAATGACTGGATTCCTTCATTTGGCGTCCAAGTCTCCTCAGAGATGTTGGATCTGCAATCGTAATCCTTGACAGACTCATGTTGGCAAAGGTCAACTGCTGTTTGGGGCACAAGTTCACCTCTGAAAAGAGTTTGGATGTTTGCACCAACGTGTTTACAATAATGCAAACGGTTGTTTTTTCCGTCCAGCTAACAGTTGGCAAATCTTCTCTTTTCTTAACTGCGAATGGTGAAACTTTTCTTTATGGTGAGTCTCATAGTGGTGCTGAATGTTGTATTCTTTGAACACTGCGACCTGTTGATGACGTTGGTGTCACTACTGATCATCCTTATTGCAAGACAACAGCTGTAAGGCTCATAGGGAACCAAACTACATCTTACCCAGACGCAGAACTGTTAGGTTTCGTTTTTGGCACGTGCAGAGATATGCTGTTTCACCTGTTTTGCTTTTCTTTGCTCCCCCTAGTGGCGGAATTGCGCATTTTGGTTATTTCTTTAAAAAAATCATAACTCACCACAGGAATGGACTAGAAACTTGCTTTCTTTTTTAAACATCCTTATGATTTTTACTCTTCATGTGTGGGCCAGACTTAACCACCTGGCGGGCCGGATACGGCCCGCGGGCCGTATGTTTGACACCCCTGGTTAGATTGTTTTTTTTTTTTTTTTTTTTTTTTTTTTTTTTATACAAAAATCAGACTATTTGTGACGTAGTGCGGCGTGTTGTCAAGGTCATATGACAATTTGGCAACGACCTTGACTGCAGCGGTAAAGGATAGTGATATACATGCTATATATCACAATGGGTTAAATAAAGTATCAGTTCAGAGAGAAAGTTCACCTCTTACCTCTAAAGTTTACCTCTTGTTTATGTCCAGATGATTAAGCTAAAGTTTGTTTTAAAGAGGCCAGCGCAGTGATATAGAACATTAAAGCTATGTGACCAGAACTTCTTTTTTAGGCGTGCAAAACAACTGTGCATTATCACTTTTTAATGGACGCCCAGCAGCCAATCAGAATGGAGAATTCACCTGGACCATGGTATAATAAGTAAAATCTTCTCACACTTTACAATAAGGTTTCAAAAATCGATTCATTAACTAATCCTAAGTAATGCTTTCAGCATTACTTAGGATTAGTAAAGGGACCCTTTTTGTGAAGTACAGCAGAAAGCTGCAAGCATCTCTATTTTTTTTATGAGGAATAACTGAACTGTAGAGTTACTATCATTTTCACATGAAAACTTAATCAAAGAGATTTTTATTTTTAAATCATCTTGATTGTCTTGAATATACCAATTGTATAGGGAGCTAAATCTTTGCAATGCCTGGTATATATCACATGTAAAACCCAAGAAAGGATTATCAAGAATAGTGTTCAGAATCGGCAGACCTCATTTAAAAAACAAGTTTGTGGTTCACTTCCACTGCACAGGAGAAAACACCCAGTTAGTTATAAGATTGGACAGTCCTCAGCTTTATAGCCTTCGGAGACATTGGGTTATTTTGCATTTTAAGGCTTGAGAAGAGGAAATGCATGTGTCTGTATTAGATAACAAGACTTCCCACAGCTACTTCTACCACTTAACCTATTGCTAATAAGCTGTGCTTGTTTTTGTTATATATTTTATTACAGTTATTTACAATAAAACACTAGGGAAAACACTATATGCTCTTAACACCAAAAGGTGAACGCTAACATCCCATTAGCATGCATGTGTGAGCGCATGTGCCACACACATAAATGATAGCACATGTTTTCACTCAGCTCCTTGCGCCATTACCTTCATTTAACTTAAAGACAGCAAGAGGCCCAATTAAAAGTGTGACAATACACAGTAACTCTCAGCTTCATGTCAGAGTTGCATTTTTTTGGAGTGTTGATGAAATGCTGTTAATTGTCACGTCAATTGTGATTCTTTGATGTATCCCGAAGCTGCCACTGTGCAAGCTCAACAAAAACCTAAAACAAACTATGTGTCTGGAGGCCATTGAAGCTCCCATGACTTTGGTGCGTTTTCATTGGGTCTGAGTTTGCTTTTATGGATTGTCAGCTTTACCACAACAGGTGAAATAACTCATTCAAAGTTTGGTGAGAGCATAAACTCTGGTCCATTTGAAAACATTTTTGTCAGGGTGTGGTTTATCATTGTGGACGCATAACAACAAATCCAATTCAAGCCGCTGGTGTAAATCTAAGATACGGCAAAGGATGTCTTGTGTGAACTTTTGTAAGTATTTGCACCTCTGCACTTACTTTGAAGCTGTTAACAAGTCATTGTTGTGCCTGTGTTTTACTGTCCAGGTGTTTTGTGTTTTGTGATGTGCATTCTTATGAGCATAAATGTATCAAAAATAAAAATATAAACCTTGGAGACAATGTTTTGCTTTTTCACTCACCAATGCAGGCATGAACTCTGACTGACAGATGAGTTCGGAGGATGATGCTATGTTTCTTGCCCCTCCTAGAAAAAGAAGACAACAATGTGTTATGAGCACATCGTAAACATCACTATTAATCCAATTTGTATGTCCAATTTTTGCATCAAACACAAGTAGCTTCATTACAAAAATAAAACAAATAGTTGTTTTAAATGTCTGCAATGTCTGCAAGTATGGATTTTTTAAAGGTGGTGAATTTCTCTTTTTTCCAAGAATTATTGCAAAATAAAATCATTATTTGTCTTTCATACACACTGAAAGTGTCCAACTGACATACAGACTGTGTAGACTGAATTTATTTGTGGCATTAATTCAAGATCCAAACATTTTCAGTTAATTTTAACTAGAGTGAGAAATAGGAAAAGGTCTTCACTTTGGACAAATAAATGGCTGAGAGCAGTTCAAAGGTCCAATCCATCCCCTCATGCTAATGGAGATATGCCAAGACCCTATCAATGTGCTGTCAACAGCTACAATGACTGAATGACAATCAAGAACAAAGAGGAGAACCATGCACCCTAATTCTATTCAGTAAAGACGCATTTGAAACCTCAACAAGATTATTGGTGTATTTCAAGGCAAAACCTCTCCTAATTTGAAGCTAGAAGTCCTAAAATCTGCTGTTTTAAATTATTTTCAGGGTTTGACAACTATTAAATACATTACGTCCTCTCTATTCTGTCTGTTGTACTCCAATGAAGGAATGCTGCATGCAAATTTCTTCAAAAAAACTGTAGTTTATGGTATTTTAAATCAAGACTCCAATCTGGTGTTTTGTACTTTGAAGGTCTGAACTAATCTCTTGTGCACATTTGGACCACAGATTGTGTCTTTAACATCCCAAATTGCTATACTAAGATACAATCAAACCAAACACAGACAAGAACACAGCAGGTAGAGTTGCACAACAACCCCCAGACTACTTTATAAGCCAGCTAGCACAAAAATGGCCTTTAATGCAGACTTTACAAAGGCTGTGTGTGACTGAGCAGACCGGCAGAGTGCCAGCTGCAGCCTGTCAGAAGTGGGTCTGGCAGACGGGGAGAAAAGAAAGAAGCCTAACAGCGTAGAAAGCAGCTCATTCTGGTACTGCAACAAAAAAAAACACAACACCACTGCAGAGCAGACAGACTGACATCTAGTCAGATAGCCAAGAGGTCTGTGGGAGAATGTTCTGATATTCAAAAAAGCTGATTAAAAGCCCTGCAAACTCTCAATGTTTCACAAATAAAATTTCCAGGAACAAGCAGAGGTGACACAGAAGCCACAGCCGTCAACACGGGCCTTCCCTGGTGAGATGAGATTGCAAACAGGAACTTAATCCTCTGTGATGCTGTTGAGGCAAATGCGTAACAAGATCCATTTTGTCACGAATGTCTGCGTTTTTTCGGCAGCACACTGCAACAGTATGCCTGTGCTTAAGCAAGACCTGAGGCTGCACAGACCAACATGCTCATTATCAAATTAAACAGACGTGCATGAAGCGTGCATGGGCTTTGAAGACCCGGTCCCATCAATTACATATGAAAATTGAACACTCCTCTGGCAGTGCTGTACCCCTGTAGCCCAAAGGTAGAGCATGGATCCCAACACTACAGCATTGCAACAAAAATAACTGATTTACCGTATTTTCCAGACTATAAGTCGCTGCAGAGTATAAGTCGCACCAGCCCAAAAATACAATATAAAGTCGAAAAACACAGATAAGTCGCACTGGACTATAAGTCGCATTTTGACGGGAAATTTATTTGACAAAATCTGAGACCAAGAACTAATAACTTGCACAACCTCATATGACACAATCATAGCAGACTGTTTATCTCATAATTTCACAGAAATTCTTTCTCATACTTATTTATTTATTCCTTTAATGAAGCATCATTGGCCAACTAATACTCTGTTTTCATCCTGCATTTGTAGAAACAGTTGTCATTTTTATTGCATTTCTGAATCTATGAAATCATTGGAAAATAGAATATTATGTTGTTAGCCTTCAAGATCTTACTGTAAAAAAAGTTTGCTGATTCTCTGAGTCACTTAACATACTCTTAACACTTAACATACCTCATACATCAAATTGACCCAGGAACATCATTTCTGTTCCTCACAAACGAACATAACAGGAGGGTTAAAAATGTATTTATTTGAATTTATTTCTAATATAATTCGCTGCGGAGTATAAATCGCACCCCTTACCAAATTATGAAAACAAGGGCGACTTATAGTCCTGAAAATACGGTACTTTGAAAGGAAATTTGTTACAAGTTTTACATCTTTTTTTAAAATCTAAATTGTTTTTTATTTTGCAGTTTTTCAAATAATGAAAGTGCAAATTATAAACTGACAACTGACATGTAAGGATGAACAAAGCGTCAATTTAAAGCCAGTATTTCAGGTCCACAGCAAACAAGATGAGTACCAAGTTAAGGATACAAAATCACCGGTTAATCAAAAGATCACATTTGTTTAAAATTCTCAATTTAAATATGAAAAGAAATAATGAAGTACAGAAAAGTTGTTGTACTAGAGCTGAAAAATCCAACTATTATTTAGTGACTACTTTTATTTCCTATTTTAATTGGGACCATTTTGCATTGGAATGAAAAAGGACAAACTGGCTAAGCCTTTAACAACTTTAACATCTGTAAAGCACTACCATGAATTGTTTCAATCACAAACAAAAGATAACTAAAATACCTATAGAACAAAATAATTACAGGTATTTTTTTAACATAAAAAACTTAGGGAGAAAATAGATACAAGAAATACCAGAGTAAACCTTTAGGTAAAAATACTAATACACTTCAGTAAGACCAGAAACAACAACAACGCTCCATGAGGCATCCTCAGAAATGGATGATAAAAATTTGGCTAAACAAAAAAAGAGATAAAAATTGCTTGCTTAAAATTGCCTAGAAAATTCCTATCAGAGTAAAACTAACAAAAAATGTACATTTATTTTGTAGATATTGATACAAATCTTACAAGTGATTTTCCAGAAGTAATAAGAGTGTAAAAGCCTCTAAGCCTCTAGGAGTCTCTAAAATCACATTTGCAGTTGTACACAAAGATCTACAAAGTTCATTCTTTGTCCAATTTTAAGCACTGAAGTTTCGGAATTTCCCTGATTGCAGTCAACATCAAATTAAAGCCTCCCATCTCTGCTTTTCCTTTTTAAATGTAGTTTGAATGAGTTTATTTTTGTAAGTCATGGCTTAGATTTTTGATTTCTTTTTGACAGTTAGTGTCTTGTGATCATCATTTTTAATTTATTTTACCTATGTTTTTTAATTCCAGGTTTTAGAATAAAAAAACTATATGTATATTTATATGTATATATTTTAAACAGCGCTAAATCTAAATTGAACACACATTTATGGACTCCCACTCATAGACCATTACTTGCCAGACTACAAGGTCCCACAGAGGTCCACTGACTCGGCACATTTTCGAAACTCTTATTTTCGCAGACGGACCTCCAGCGCTGCAGCAAGCCAAGGGGAGATAATCAGGCTAAACTGGCTCAGGCTACAATCGGAGTCGCTCCCTCAGGGGGGGGCTGCTTCATTAACTATTGACCAGATCTAACACTAGCAAACGTAAAAACAGTAAGTGGCAGCTCCATTCTGTTAATGAAAGCCCTTAACTGCAAACACAGAAAGGTACAACCTGGTTTTTGTTACACTACATGAAGTTTTGGGTCCCTCTGCTTCTCTTCAAATACACTTTTTTTTATTCTTAGATGGAAATCTTGTGTGCTTTAAAAGCACATGAAACAATGTCCAAGTGGGTCAAAAAAAGAAGGAAAATAATGAAGGCCCAGCTGCTCTAAGGAAGATGAAAGCACAAGATGAGAAACTCTGAATAGTTGAGGCTTGCAGTGGATGAACAGTTGAATTTTCATATGCCAGCCTTTTAAAAGGGTTGTCAAACACATCACAAACACTTCATACAGCCCAAAAAGGACATTTTCAACATGCAATTATTGACATTCTCATACAAATTCTAAGTGAACTGTGACGAGTTATTAAAACTGCTGTCAAAGACATGAGAAGGAACAGAAGAATGTCTTTGAGGAAGTAGAACACTGAGAGACGCTGATTTGAACAAAGATGTCAAGATCAACAAATAAATCAACGTGAAGCTTTGCTTCCACTTTGCTCCATTGACATTTGGGTCTTTGCGTCAAAGATGTGTTAATATCAAACATGTTTTTGGCCCATCTCTTGTCTCAAGCAGTCAACCAAATAAACCTGTGATCATATGGTTTGATTCATGACAGCTGCAAACTAAAATGAGGAGGGGACAACCTAAACCTATTTCTGTGTGTCTGCGCTCATGTCTGGGGAACATAGTCAGCTAATTACCTGAAGCGAAGCTGCATCAATGATGTGCTGGGAACTTACTGCACAATCTGCAACAGAAAAGCCTCATAACCTGGTGTGGAAGTGATTATAGCCCTTAAGCTTGCATGACATGGATATCCTCTGGTCCTGCAGCCCTCTTGTCATACTTTATTCTGATTGGGAAGACACTGAGCGTGACACATGTGCCTCAGGAATGTAACCTGTGATAAATATAATTTACAGATAAATTTAATTGGCAATTATCAGGAGGGTTAAGGAATTTCGGATTACTCACTTTGTAGAAAAAAACTAAAGGATTAAAGCAAAGAAACAGAAAGCTGCTGGATTCCATACATCCTCTCAGGAACTGGACAAACTTTGACCCTCGAAAAAAAGAGAAAAGTCTGTTTTTTTTTAATTGTCTAATACTACTGAAACTACTTCAATACTGGAGTTTGGACTGCTGCTCATGGCAATGTAAAGCAAACAACAGAAATAGGAAAAAGAAAATCAGAAAGTCTTCAGACCCTTATTTTGCTCAGTAATCATCAATTCAGCAACACCAAACACGGACTGCAAACTTTGCCACTTCAGCGCCATAAAAATCCAGTCAGTTAAACTGCTCCATTTTTTAACTAAATAATTGGCCAACCACCCTTAGCCATGGCCTCCCCAGACAACACTGAGTGGGTTTAATGACACATATCCATACCAGTCTGTGCCAGCTGGCACCACACAGCACCTGACAGGCTCCATCTTTGATGGGAGAAGAAGTGGACCACTTCCTCACAGCTCTCAATTGGCCTCCAATAAGCTCCAAACAACATTTCAGCTGAATCTGGGAAAGGACAGCACCCCCAAGGGCCAATAGAAACACCAAGCTATAGGGAAGCGTCCGAATTCCAAGTTAGACAAACACATCCATGCATGTTTGTGGTGCAGCTGACCGGGATCTCTGATTCCAACCTTTTGGTTTGCAATCATCTAGAGTGGGCAGCACATATATCAACGGCGTATGAAAGAAAAACATATGGAGCCAAAAAGTTAAACGCCAAGAAAAGCGTATGAAGTAGAGAATTAAACTAACAATTTTAAGCCTTTATTTCTTCATCTAGATCCAAGGGTAATGTGATTGACTAGCCCTATATTTCACAGACATTAGAGCTAAAACATAAGTTAGGAGGGGAATAACCGAGGTGTACAACTGTGGTTACCTCAGAGGTCTAATGAGTCCACCAAAGACTCCAAGCAAAGATCAAGATAATTATCCTGACGGCAACCCAAGCTTATTCAATGACATCATTGCTGCCATGGGAGGCTTTGTTTTTTTTTTTTTTTACAAAAGACAAATGTAACAGAAATAGTTGTGTTTCCGTGTAATCTAACTCCGTATGCATGACCAAAATGTGTATAAGAGCACCTATATCCAACAATTTTTCTGTGAATAACCAGAAGTGATTAAAAACTAAAACAATAAACCTTTTTAGGAGATCTCACCCCCCTCACAGGAGTGCTAAGCAGGGATATGTCACCTAAGGAGAAGGAATTATTCAACTAATTTGTTCAGAGTCCAAATACATATCATTAGGATCACTGTAATGAGATTACATTCGAAGGAATACACTAGGGAAATTAGAATGTTTTCTCATATTAAAAACCAATTGCCTCTTATGTTGCATTCATTTTTATGTCCCTCTCTTTTTGCATGCATCATATTTTAATGATTATGTCTAACTGTAAGCTCAAAACTCCTCTGACTCCTTCTTTTTAAAGCCAGATTGTTGTAATCAAAATGTTTTATGTCACTTACTTTTGAATTATTATTTTTTATATATGTCTCTTGGTCAACAGCTAATTTGACCACAGCAACATGGAAAAGATTTTTTTCTGGGCAACAAAGACCTGGTGAGTTATGTCCATTACTGTATCCACCTGTTTGGCAGTGCTAGTCCCTCTTGTGTTTTCTGGCCTGGCAATAATCCTAGTTGCATATTTTGAAGTAAAAAATAATATATGACCAAGTTTTTTTTATTGCAGTACCCAGGTTCATTTCAGTTTTCAACTTTAGTGGAATAACAGCCATTGTTTTTCATTACAGCGTGCCATGTGCATGCTGTTTTTGTATTTTAATGTATGCTGTTCAACATGTCAAAATCTTAAAACACAATCTTACCCTCCGTCCTCCTGAAATCCCTCCAGTTCATCCCTTTGCTCTGCAAGGGTGGACTCCAAATCCAAATAGCTTCCATTATGAGAAAGCTGGAGGGCGCAGTCATCGAGCTAAAAAGTAGAAAGAAAAATAGTTAGTCAAAGTCGTTTGTTTTCATCGGAGCTGAATAAGACTAAATTAACTAAGCTCAATACATGTATAAACTCACTACACTCCATGAGTGTCTGGCAGCACAAATACACCAGCTGCAAAGAGATAGGACTCAGCCCCCCACGGTTGCTAAAAAAGGGCAAAAAATCCTGATTGAGAAGGATCCCTTAAAAGGTGCCGTCCCATCCAACTACCGGCCAAAACCTTGTGTCTCCACAACATAGCAGGTCATCTCAGGCATCATTGCAATCAAGACAAGTAGAAACAAGGATCAGTATTTGAGCAACAGATATAAAATGATATGACAGAGATGGCAATAAGAGGCCAAACACCATCTCCTGCTTGAAGGAATGGTCGCTTAAGATGGTGGGTCATGACACACCAACCTGTTCACAGTCTGGATTGAATACAAGAAAGCCTATGACTCAATGCCACACACATGGATCACTGAATGCTTGGAGCTGTACAACATCAACAGGATTCAAAAATCCTTTATAGGAAACTCAATGAGGTTGTGGAAAACCACCCTTGAAGCCAACTGTAAGCAACTTGCACAAGTGTTCATCAAATTTGGTGTATACCAAAGAGATGCCCTGTCCCCACTGCTTTCTGCAGGTCTGAATCCCCTCAGCCAAATAATCAACACGACTAGAAATGGATACCAGAAATTGGACCTACCTGAATAACACCAAGCTACACACTAAAAGTAAGTAAGACATTGATCCCTGATCCACACCAGAGAAATACAGTTGGATGGTGATAAAGTGAGGCAAGGTGGTCCACACAGAAGGGGTCCCACTTCCAGAAGGAGTGACAGTTAAAAAACTGAAGTGGCTCATATCCAAAAGTCCTACCAATGGCTAGGAGAAGTTGGCTTTACAGGACAGACAGCACAGAAGCCCTCATCCTGGCAGCATCAGAGCAGGACATGAACACCAGAGTAATAGCGACTCAGGTCTACCACATGACACAAGACCCAAGATGGAGTTATGTGCTGAAACAATCCAGCACATAACTGCAGGGTGTATGTGACAGAGTAGTTGTATCTACTTGTCACCTGTCTTTAATTGCTCATCACTTTTAGACACATCATGTATGTAAAACATAACCACCAAATGTTTAGACTTGTTTGATTTTGTCATGTTTCTCACCTTCTCTTCCTGAGTCGCAAAGAACAAAATGGTGACCAAGGCCTTCACTTCCTGTTTAGGTGGAAAGGATTTGGATTTCTTTGTATAGATTTTGGTTGTAATGATTTGAGTTGTTTGTTCATTTATGTATTCTTTGTTTGCAGGACTTTAACTGTATGATATACAAGACATTTCTACCTTTTGTTGTATCTTTTCTTTATTTGGTGAAAGTGGCTTCCTTCCTGGGCGTGGCCAGCCAATTAACTGGAGCCCATTAAAGAGAAGGAGCTCAGTGTGAAGGAGAATGAGTGTGGGGGAGCTGTGAAGCCCAGGTGTGCGAGCTGTGAATGAAAAAAAAAAAAAAAAAAAAAAAACCTGTTCCTGAACTTTAAGGTCATCTGCCTCCTATGTTAACCGGGCCACTCTAGTCACATCACATTGTGACAGTATAAGATGCTGGGAAGGAAAGCATACATAGAGTGTCACAAACAAGTGCCTTAGATAGTATGCAGGAACATGTGTGCAGAGTATGGACTGGAAACCCCAAGGTCATAATGGGAAACACCACCAAAGACGGTAACGAATGAGAGGGCAAAGATCCTGTGGGACTTTCAGATACAGACTGACAGGATGGTAATGGCGAACCAACCAGAGATTGTAGTGGTGAATAAAGAACAGGAAAACCATTGTGGTGGATGTGGCAGTGCCAAGCGATGGAAACATCAAGAAAAAGGAACATGAGAAATACCTGTGAGGAAATGGAGAAGGTAACAACAGTGCATGTGATGATCGGGGGGACATGGGGCAGTGACCTCCAAAACTGGGGGAGTGGCTAAAGCAGATCTTAGGAAAATTAGTAGAACAATATTTGTAAGGATAATGTAACTTATATGCACTTATGATCTACGATTGATGCTATCATAGGGTGTCCTTACGCCGCACCCTATTGACTGCATGGAAATGCTGCATGCATGGGGTGTGCACGTGATACATAAGTGCCCATAGAATGCCCGTAGGACACCCACACAACTACACTATGATTGTCTAATTTCATAATCTCTAACAGTCAGGCTGCAAGTACGGAGGATGGAATGGAGTGTGTATTTGAACAGCACTAACGGGCCCTTGTGCAGTGCACAGGTTTTGGGAGGATTGAAAGTAGTGAAAAAACTGTACGTCATGCTTGCGTCTCACATACTTCCCCCTTACTTACCCTTACATGTTGTTCAAGTGTTTGCTATGAACTGCCTCCTGCAGCATGCCCGTATAAAAAAATATGCATGAACATTTTTGCTCTTGTGGCTCACTGAGCAGCGTACAATCTTAAAATTTCGTGCAGTCCACCTGCATGCCCTGTAAAGGTTTGCCAGCAGACAGCCTGTATCCCCCCATAAGGGAAGTTGTATCTATAGAATAAAGAGAGAGTTTGACATTTCAGGAGGAAAAGGGGCTACTTTTAATATTCCGTGCATTATTAGAGCCTGAAACGCAAATTCTTTAATTCCTTTGACAAGCTGAGAATAGCTGGGAAGAAAGCTGCACAGTGGGAGTTGCTTGGCAGTCTGGTGCCTCTTATCTTTCTGCTTTCCATGTCAGATAAACTATCATCGTACAAGATGATTACGCAGAGGAGGAATGATTTGTCTGCTCTTGAATAGATGTCATCACTTGACTCGAGTCAGGGAGACGAAGAATGAGAGCATCTGTTTCACTTGTCTGGTTGACCCGCAATTTGGAGATATTAACCTATTTATCCTTGGGGGTCTGTCAGCTCCACAGGACAGAGGCTCCAACAGTGAAGGAGTGCACAGAAAAACAAATACCATTAAAGGAAGGTAAACATATGACCTCAGAAAAGAGGTTGGCATTACTTTATTAGTCAGGGTGTCTAAATATATAGCTTGATTATTTTTACTGTCAGGCTTTGGTGAAGCTTTCCAAGATTGCAACAATTGGCCAAATTAACATCCACTTATAGCATATAAACCCCTAAAACAGGAAAATAAAAGTAAGGTAGGGTGGTTTTGAAGTCTGAAGGCAGTTTGGGAGAATTCCAACTTGTTATTTCTTTCTGTGCTTTCAAAAAAAGATCTATTATTTCTTGTTTTCTCAAAAAAATGTTTAAAAGCCAAAGTCTTTTTAAGATGAAATAAAGGACAGGGTGAAGCAATAAACAACATGGATGATCACACGGTTTCAAAGCTGCATCTTACTAAAATTGTGTCGGGTGTTTGGAACAGCAAGGACAGAACAGTGAGGAAGAAAAGGATAAAGGAGAGAGGAAAAAAAATGTCAGTGCTGTACACAGCCGGGCCTTTGCAAGCAAGTGATTCTCCAGATTACAGGATGGATTCTCACAGGAAATCCAAGCACAACAGTCTGAGCTTAGTTCACTGCATCATTCCTATGGATTGCCATGGTTTTGAAAAAGAGTGCACTTCAAGCAGAGTGAAACGAAGTGAAGAAGACCTACATGCATGACATTATGGAAAACCTGAATATTTAGCTTTTTTTCTGTTTCATAATTATATTTTTCTCATGTTGTTCCTTATTTCGCATTTTTTTTACAAAAATCACAAAACTTTTTGATAAATGTAAACTATATCATCACGGTTTTGACTATAAATGCAAATAATACAAATATTCATTTCACACAAATACAGGACAAAAAAGGCAAAAATGAATGATACTTTGTCAACTTTCCACTGTTTATCTTAACCGTAAATAGAAACAACACGGGGTTGAATTTGTGACTGTAACCAGTAATTAACTAACAGTGGCAGAAAGAGAAGCATTCCCCAAATGTTTTAAAGCAGCAAACTCAAAGCAAATCCAACGTCGGCCAAGTTCTACGCTGCTCTTTAGATAATTAACCTGGATTACAAGTATTTTAGTATGTGCCCAGGATGGGATAATAGAATAATGGCTTTAAACCACAAATTGGAAGAAAAAAACTACCAACAGATTCTAACAAACAAAGAGTTTGGTATAGCTGTCTTCCTGCCCAGGACTTGAACCCAAGCTGGCCCAGTGATGTCCAAGTCCAGAAAAGAAACCACAGGAGCAGTGCACACACATCCATGCACACACACACACATTGAGGTCTGGCCTCTCCCTTCAAAACCCATACTGTGGTGTACTGACCAGCAAGGCAGTGGAAGCAAAAATTGTCTAAAAATAATCGCCATGCAATATTCTGTTTAAAGCTGCTTATCTAAAGACAAATGCATTCAGAATAAATAGGTTGAAAAAGTGCTATAATTGAGAGAAATCATGATAAATAATTATAATAAATAGGTCCAAAATATAGTGTTAAGTTTAACACTTTTCAAGCGCTGAATCTGAGCTAGCCAGTTGCAAAATGTAGTGGACTCTGTTTTATTCATGAAATAATATTTACTTATACAGCATCTTACATTAAAGAACACCTAAGAAACCACAGCAGTAATCTAAAGCATCAATCAGATGGGGAATAATCAATTTATCCGAAGGGAGGCCTCTGTTCAGACGCCCTCAAAATGCAGTGAGGAGCAAACCTCAACTCTGCATGAGAAAGTGTGCAAGAATTCAAAAGAGGAACCTGTATTTTAAAGCATTTTAGCTTCTCACTTTTTCTAACTTCTCATTATGTGACCAGAAAAAAACCCCAAGCAAAACAATTGTCTCCAATCCTGACAATAGGGCCAGAGTCCACAGTCAGAGGACTCCTGACAGATGAAAATGATTGGTCTGTGGATTTCTGCTGAAAATTGCATATTTGGAACATGTCCGGTTGATTTAAAGAGAGCATATTTTCCTCATTTGATAAGGACACTTAAACCTGCATCAGAAACTGGGGGAATGTAAGGCAGTAACTAGGTATGCACACACGGCAAAAAGAAATGCTGACTCACATAGATGATGCTTCAGATACTCACTGAAATAGAGGTTGCAGATATGGGTTTCATATGGCCAATGCAGACGCCAAGCTTAAGAAATCACGAAAGGTGATGTTTTTTTATGGCCATCTGCTCACAGATTTAGACAGTAATTCGAAAATATTATTACACTGTTATTGCTGTTCATATTCCTACCACAACACTGCCTATACCCAGAGAGAAGCCTTTAAATTTAATTAGAGCCATAGCTATTGTATGTAAATATGCCCATGAAAGGCTGTGTTTCATCAAAAGTTATCATTAAAAAATACAAAAGCAAGAACAAAAACATCAACATGTAACCGCTGTACTACTGCAATGTCAAGATAGAAGACATAGACAGTGCAGTATAATTCACGCACCACAACAACCAAAAACATGAATGGGAATGAACTACACCATGGACAAAAGGTTCATATATACTATAAACATCCATCTTCAGGACCTGCTGAATCCCATTTGGGGTCATGGGGTTGCTGGAGCCAATCCAGCTACTGTTGAGCAAAGGCGGGGTATGCTCAGAACAGGTCGCCAGTCTGTTGCAGGGCATGTATAATACATGAACATAAAAATGTAATGTATGTTTTTTAAATCTTTTACGATGGGATTTACTGGGTTACATGGGGAAAATTATATTTTTTAACTTTAAGGGGCTTAAAAAAAAGTTTACTGCTTAGATCTGGTGACAACATCCACCTGATTGCTTTTTGTTTGTCTCCATGGTTACAAATAACCACCAATACCCATGTGATGAAACCACACAACCCAAGCACAGGCTTTCTTTTTGTTTAGTTGCAGATCAGCTTGCAGCTCAGCTACAACCAAATGAAAGGATGAAGTTCATTAATGTTTAATCATTCTGCCAGCTTCTCTCCTCCGTCCAACAGTGGACCTCATCTTATACTCCTGGTTAGTCTGAGAGGGCTGTATAATGATGAATTAGCAGGTTTAGGAGAGATCTCCTAAGGTTCCATGACTTATATGACAGGATATAATCCCAATTAAATGCTAATTTACACAACTTCTCAATTAAAGGTGAAAAGTCAGATGCTGGGTCTTCCGTGTTTTTATTTTCATTACACTTTTCACCATGAAAAAATATGCATATAATCCAAATGAAAAAAAGATAAAATTAAAAAAAGTTAGAATCTAAGGCTTGCAGAGAGAAAGAAGAAGAGACATTCATGTCTATGTTTTGTCTCAGTGTTTTCCTTTTGGCAAACTTGAACAAGGCAGTTGCACCATACCAAAAAGGAACAGTCAGTTATTTTGAGCCTTTGAATTGGCTGCAACATTGTTGATCTTGGGAAGTCCAACTTTGGCTGCAGAGGAGAATCAAGTCCGATGTGATAAAGCTGATCAGACATAATGTGCAGTTTTGAGAACCAGAATGTTAGGAACGCACCTAAAGGATGACGTGTGAGGAAAATAAAAGATAAAATATTGAGTATTTGGAGTTCACACTTTCTGAAGCCCAAAGAAATGACGACATACTTTTTTTTTTTTTACTGAACATGTGATTAAAACACAGTTGGTCTTTTTAACAGTCTTAATGTGCACAAAAATCATTTTATTGAAGTTGGTCAATGATCAGGAATGTCATCCTCATTTGACAGGAAACATTTATTCATTTTTTTGCATGGGTAACACTGAAATTTGACTTTGCTAAATTGCAAGTGGGGTTGTCTGTAAATTTGCAAAAATTAAACAAAACAAAAAAACAATCAAAAACAACTCCTTGTACTCCACTGCAATGATCTGATGCCCCCCCCCCCCCCCTCGTGTCACAGATCCATCATTCCTTAAAATCAACTCATTTGTTCATTTACTCTGTCTGTAGCACAGTAACCCCATCAGGTTCAGACTGCTTCTTCATTATGGTAACTCTCAACTATATGCTCATGAAAGCATGCAAAGCAACAGGAGTAAAGCCAAGCATGAGTACATACATGTGTGCATACCTTCTGTGGGGCTTTCAGCTGCCTGTGGACTCCAGCAATCTGATTGATCAGAGGAATATCCTCCCTGAACGTGTACAGAGGGGGTCTGGTGGGCTCAGGGAAATTGGTGCTATTGAATGGATCTGTATCATCTAAGAACTGCACCCTGCATATAAAGGTGGCCATGATCCGTCCATGCAAAGGGACTTTTAGATCATCAAAACGGTGGAAGCGCGGGCCCCCCTCTCCTCCTCCTCCGGGGCTGCGAACTACCGACAGGTCCTCTGCAGTGGCAAATGGAAAAAAAAAATCCCGCAGCCTGTTATCCTTGGATCTCCCCCATTAGTTCCATGCCGTGCAGATGAGGCTCAGTGAGAGTCTGCGCCTGAAGGCTGAAGAAGCCGCTGGTCAGAGCGGGGGGGAGGCGAGCAGAGCTGCAGCATCCAAGGGCATTGCGGGCGGCTGAGGTGTTGAGGCAGACTGCAGAGTGCGGACAGGACTCCTGTACTTGGTGCCTGGTCTGTGAGAGCGATGAGAAGCGGCTCCCTGCTTAAACTCCGCCAGGGGATTCGGCGGTCAGAGCTCGCGGCCGGCTCGGGTTACACTTACAATGGCGGCCTCTAGTGGCGGCAATGATAACTACAGAAAAGGTGTGAAAATTAAAACATCAGTGTGACACGTTAACAAAACAGCACAAAACTTTATGAAAGGTACATAAAAAAAATCAAGATTGCTTTTAGTTGATTTTGTTTTCCAATAATTCTCAAATTTATGGAATGTCTTTTTTTCCCATTAACTGGTGCATCTGCTGAATTTATGGGTGCAACAATTTATTTTAACAATTTAATTCATATTATAAACTGTGGTTGCCAATACGATTTGTAGCCAATCTGGGTTCATTTAAAACGATCTGATTTGATCTGATCCACTGACCTAAAATCTATTTAGGACATATTTAGCAAAAATATTCAACCTGGGTACTGAACAGTGCAGGTGAAGTTTTCTATAGCCCTTGTATTTCTTCCAAGATAATCAAGTGTAAATTAAAAATGTGCACAAACAAACAAATAAACAAGAGTTCATGGCAAATCCATTCCCATTATATCCATTTCCACTATTGTTTTTTTTTCACATCAAAATAATACAAATGGAACATTTTACAACATTATACCACACTGTATTACATGTCTTTGTAAAATTCAAAGTGTTAAAGACGAATTTATAATGGTAAAGGTTGATTCGATTAGTAACTTTCCTCAGACAGACCGATCTGGTTGGATTTTAGGAATGTAAATCGATTCATCGATTAATCATCACACTCTAAGTTAAATGATCTGTTTTTATTTTGCCATTAAATAATGTTCAGTGTTTTGGATGAAAAAAAGTCTAAAAACATGTATTGGCAGTAAAAACTAAAAATCATTATTAAGAAAAGTGAGCCTCAAATGGCCAATGTAAAACACATGCTGCTGTAACACCCAGGCCTGCTCTTCATCCTGATCATTTGTAAACCTTTTATCACAAGTCAGCTTACATATTCTGCCTTGTGTGTGATCAGCACACTCAAGCTGTTTCCAAATGTATGCAAAAGATGGAGGTTTGATCTGCTGACGGGCCATTTCAGCTTCTCCCCTCCCAAATGTTGGAAGTTATCTCTGACAAACCGTCAAGAATAACAAGGGGATAGTGTTTACCTACAGACTGACGTGAGGAATATCAGATTGTCATTGAATCCTCTTTTCTAGTGAGGAAGACGCTGGCCCACATCATCACACTGACTTCACCAAACAATATTTCTTTTGAAGTTGACATGTTTAGCATTTTTTTTACTATCATTTGATTCTTTTTTAATTATTTGATCTACAAAATGTTGCAGCACATGTTCAGACGTTCTATGATTATTGAGTGCAAAACGTGTGAGTTTATGTTCATTTTAAGGTGTCTGACTGTGTTGCTCTGCATTAGCACTGATTTCAAAATATGCTGAAATTGTCATAGAACACCTGCTTTAAGTTACCCTTTCACCTTTGCTTTATTAGATCTGTCAAATGTGCGATGCTTCTCCTCTCCCTCTCTTGAGCTCTTCTGAGACAGCTCCAGAAAAGCTGAAAAAAAGTGACAATATTAATAAAACTGTGAAAATTCTTTATCTTCTCAAACTGAAATGTTACTTCAGAAGAAATACATGTATTCTGTGCTTGTGGGTGAGATATAGTAAGAGCTTGATGGCTCTTCTCCACCTGGATGGTCTCAGTGATCATCAGCCACACCCACACTGTCCTGTCAGTGTTTAACACTTTGGATCTGAATATTTGGACTTTGGGATTCAGTGAAAAAACCTAAAAAAATATGAATTTTTAGTCCGCCTTCACTGCTGCTCAAAGACTACTGAATCCAGAAGGCTTTTGCAATAAATCTTTATTATTAGGCATTAAGGTTCTCTATGTTTTAATCTCAAAATTCATTTTTTAAGCAGGTAAAGACAGAGAGCATTATGAATCTAAAAATAACCCTACTGATATTTCAACATGTTTTTCAAGCAAATAATATTTAGTTTCACTTTTTAATTTTTTAGAGGATTTAGTGTTTTCCGACCAGAATGAGGATGTCAAGGACAAGATTTCCATGATTTATAGATTGCTTCCAACTCTTGGAGAAACTGTAAATGTTCAATCCCTTTATTGATCAAACATGTGGTTTTCTTCTTATAGAAAGCATTTGAAGCCTGGTCTCCTTGTGAGGGCTTTGCCTTTTTGCTTCCTATCGTTAGAATTATGTTTTCTCAGTGTTGTGAGTTCTCCAGTTACAGTCTCACCTGCTTTCAGTTGCTAAACAGCTGTCTAAATTGAAGTCATCATCCTGGTTGTCGGGTCATTTGCTTTGTCAAACTTTATTTTTTTTCTCCCTTGTCTCAGTTTGTTTATGTTCTACTATATTTATTAAACTTGTGGAGTTTCTGACTCTGTGCCTATGGATCCAATCCTGACTTTCCTTCTTGGGTGGGATAAGATTTCCAAATATTTTTGCGATAAGATTCGGTCTATTTTTAAATTAATAATAAAAGAATAATTTTATCTGCAATCATTACTGTATGAGGTTATCCTATGTTCATGCTTTAGTGGAGAGAAAAAACAAATGTTCTTGCTTTTGTTAATTGGTCTATAAACATTTACACTGAATAGTTGTAGTTGCTCATTTTTCATAGACACAGTAGAAAAAAACATACCTCTTTGTTATGAATTGTTATTTTCATTTATTTGTATCTACCAATACAGTACCAATACAGTTTTTTGCTGTTTTGACTTGACTTTTGCTATTGTCTGTATCTTTTGACTTATTTTTTTCATTTATTTTTTCCTTACACCCACACTTGAGTGTTTATTTTTCTTCTAAAATTTAAGATTTTGCAGACAGCTCCTATTATAAGTTAAAATATACAATAACAAAAGCTGCTGCTTTCCTTTAAAATCTTAATGTAGTAATTCAACTTGATTTTCATTTATGGAACATACATGGACAATGATATTTGTTTATTCTTTCAAGTCCCTATGACATTCTCTTTGACAATTTAATAGGGACAAAGCCTATTAAAGCCTCATTATAATTTTTTTTGTAGCTTGCCCACATGTCTTTTTCTTCAAAAACAAAAGCAAAAGTCAATGCAACACTTAATCCTAATGGATGGCTTTGCCATTTTTTCAGAGTAGAGCTCATTGTACTTGCATTTTTAAATAATTGAAAACTGATTGCGTAGTTTGTCTTTAGTAACCTTAGAATTAAAAGTACACGATTAGTTTAATCTTTAATTATGGACGGAAGGGAAAACAAGAAGATGTAGGAACACATTTTGTCCAGCCAGGGTCACTGTTGGGATGGTTGTAAGTAATTGAGTCTCCAAGAAGTTGGGCCAAATCCATCATCAGAAAATAATGTCATGATTCACGTGGATTTAGTACCAGTGAACTGATGTTAAACAGCATTAAATATTTGTGTGCTATATGTTGCTTTTTGGCTCTTTAACGCTCCAATTTCCCACTAAGAGAAAATGAACAACAGCTAAACAACATATTGTCAAAGAAAAGATTTTCACAAAATACAGATTATAATGTAGGATTTGTCAACATAATATGGATAAATGGTTTTAGCTCATTACTCTTTCTAATACAGTGAGAGCTTTTTAAAATAATTTTTAAATAATCCCAAATAATTTAATCCAACCCTCTAATGCTTTTTATTATGTTGTCCTTAATGTAACACAGTAGGTGTATCAGAACATCACAGGTGGGATTCCAATCAAGTCAAGTAAAGTTAAGCTTTCTTTGAAAAGACTTCAAATGAATACGGACATTCATTTTAGAAAAAACAACATTTGTGTTTTTAAAATCTGTGTTCAATAATAATGAAAATGAGAGCAGTGGAGGTCTTCAGCCTGTGCTAACTGCAAGAGTGATGGAGTGTTGCATGATGCGTCTTTTATGTCTTCTTTTCTTTTTACATGTTAACAGTGCATGTGGGTGAACGAAAAGCAGGACAGCGTACGCGTGGGCGGAGGTGCATGCATGCCCTCACTGGCCATGTGTGGTAATGTGTGTACTTTTGGTTACACAGTTGTCTTTTTTTGTGTGTGCTGTACAGTGATATTGTCCCAACGGTGTCACGTGCGCTAGAATATGCTGGCTGCTTTTGTTGTCCCCCTGGCTGTTCTGCTTTTCTGGCACTTTCATACAATGGTGCACTTGAACACGGTGATGCTATTAAGCCTTTCAAACTATTACAGCTTGAGTTCCAGCTCTCAGGAAAGGCTAGCATTCTAGATGTAGATTACATGGCACGGGATAAATTACCAAGGAACAACAGCAAAGACCAAGTACCACATCCAAACAAAGGTGACAACTAATGCTGCACAGACGTGAGTTAAAGGACTGCATTGTTGAGGGTTTTGTAGTTATAAAGTCAGTTAGGTGTTGCTAAATCTTGTAGTAAACTAGCAGAAAGGCATTATAGTCAAACGTACATGTGGTTTGACCATGTATACTAACTTTTGGACATTTTTTTGGGGCACACTTGAAAGGTAGTGGTACAAAATTGTTGAGAAAGTACATTTGAAGACGAAGGAAAAAGGATACGGGATCGGTTAACACTGGATACTTCTTTGTGGCTCCTTTAATATATTTTAGTCTGCTTGCTTTTACAAGAAAACGTTTGATAGTGTCAACAAAGTGATACTATCACTTGCCTGCAGTACAAATACCCTAAAGTATCATCAACTGGTCAAATGTGCTTTTTGAAAACAATCTTCTTTCTAGGAAATGTCTCAGCAAGCAGACGCCTCTCAGTGCAGCGAGGTTGTGGTTGAGTTGGAGTCTGATGCCAGAGAGTCAAGAGTTAAAAAAGCAAGGAGCATACCAGGTTAACATCACTAGATATGTCTAGGATTTCTGCAGAGCATTTACATGGTCTTTGAATTTAAATTTCTCATTCATGTTCTTGCAAGGTTCAGCTCTTGTCTACCTCAAAGGTCCCAAGTTTCTCATCTATGTCAGTGGAGCCTTGTCAATGTGGGTAAGAAACATTTCCTTTCATAACCTGTTCAAAGAACAAAAGATTAGAGAGCAAAAATGAAAGGTGGTTGGGTCATGTAAGCATTCTGATCCAGTCTTGTAATTACAGACTTCATGATGTGTTTTTTCTATCTTGTTTTCTGTAGGGTGACCGCATGTGGCACTTCGCAATCTCTGTTTTCCTCATTGAGCTGTATGGTCATAACCTGCTCCTGACTGCTGTGTTTGGACTGGTGGTGGCAGGGTCAGTGCTCCTGTTTGGGGCCTTAATCGGAGATTGGGTTGACCGTAACCCTAGAAATAAAGGTACACACATGTTTTTCACATGTCTATGTAAACTTTAGCATGCAATACTTTATTGAAGGAGCAAACAGATTTTTCATTCAAGTTCAAGTTTCAGAATAAGAAATCATGTTTTTAGTTTCTACTTTGAGTAATTCAATCACTTTTAATCAGAAATCAATCATTTCAAATTCCAAATTGATGAGAATTATGATTTTGGTGTTTTAACATGTTCTTGTGGCATATATCACATGAAGGACACGAATAAAGAAAATTCAGCTTAAAAGATGATTTCTTAGTATTTCTTTGTTCAGATCATTGTCATTGGATAAAGCTCGTACTTGTGACGTAGAAGTTACATGCTTTATGCTCCATTGCATTGCATCCACTTGTAGAGACAAATAGATCCATGCACATCTTGGCTTTCCTTGTCCAATCTGGCATCTGACTACCGCTGGATTGCTCTAATATTGCTCGCCTTTTTGTTGCTCCGATAATGTTAGGTTGGTTATGTGAAGGGCTGTAAGCTAGCGGGTAGAATGTGTACAAAGGAAAGATGGGAAATAGGGACGGGCTTACTACGCGCCAACAGTCCCACCCCCAACCCAGAGGCGAATCTCTGATGAACTACTGCAGCTCTGCAGAAACAATGTCCTAGAAAGCATCACAGGTTTTTTTTTATTTTGCTTAAAAACAACACAATTATAATTAAAACACCACTGGGAACCCTTTACAATAGATCAGAATATGATGGGAGTGGAACTTTAAAAACATAAAAAATGTGGTGTTTCTAAAAGTCTGAAACTACCTTTTCTCATCTTCTGTTTTAGTTGCACATGCATCTCTTTTCATCCAGAACACCTCAGTGACTGTTTGTAGCATTGTGCTCATGTTGGTGTTCTCATACAAGCAAAGGATTGAACAAATCTGGGATGGATGGCTTACTGTAAGTAGACACGTCATTGATGTCCTGTCAATTATTAGTAAATACTGTAAAAACGCAGTAAAATAGTGAACTATTCAAACAATGCTAACCACGATCCTTACTGGGAGGAGTCACTCTGTTGTTCTCTTGTCTTTCTCGTGTCACTGCTGTTTGTCTCTTGAGCTGGTGGCTACTTTATGCTGTCATAGTAACATGTTGCATCGCAAAACTCACACAAGGTGGTTTGTTATACGGTGGTGATCATCCTGGCAGATGTGGCAAACCTCGCAAGTACAGCGCTGACCATTGCCATACAGAGGGACTGGATTGTAGTTATCACTGGCTACAACCGAGGTCACCTTGCTGGTGAGGGCGTTTACCATATTAGTTATATTCTTTGAATATTTTGATCTTGCATTTCAACATGACACATGATAAATGCTTTAAGAAAATGCTTTCTTTACATTGTGCTGTGGTTGAAAATTTCACGGGAGAACACAGTTTAACCGATGTGTGTTTCGTCTAAACAAAAGGAATGAATGCAACCATGAGGAGGATAGATCAGGTGACCAACATCCTGGCCCCACTGGCAGTGGGACAGGTAATGACCCTGGCCTCAAACGTGGTGGGCTGTGGCTTCATCCTGGGGTGGAACCTTTTATCTCTAATTGTAGAGTTCTTCTTCTTGTCGCGGGTGTACCGCATTGTTCCTGCTTTGTCTGTCAAACCACCCACAGATGAGGATGATCAGGTGTGCTTCAAGAAGAAGATAAGGAGAGGAAATCAAGGTATGAACTGAATGCTGGGAGTTTTGGTTAAAACCTTCTGCCTTATTGAAATGCAATAATTTTATTTTGAAATTCTCTAGAAAGATCCTTTTAAAGCCCACAGTCAATCCTTACGCAGGACAATTACATTATGATTGCACATATTCCTAGAGATGCTTATTATTATGCTTATTATATGTGATTGTAAAAAGATGGCATCCAAAAGAAAAAAAAGTTCATCATAGTTTTAAAGTTCGTTTTTTGTTATGCCCCTTTGAGTTCTGGTTTCTCTAAGACGTTTTCACACTGTCAGGTAGGGAGGGCAGCTGAACGTGAAGGACCAAAACGGCAGAGGCAGGAGGTTCAAGGGCAAGGGGTTTATTCTAAATAACAAAAAGCGGTGCAGAGCAGGGTAACAAAACCAAAACTGAATTTACTGTGGGCTAACCAGATAAACAGGGCAGAAGACATACATGGCCAACGGCCATGGAAGACGTTAGATGTTAATGGACCAGCACAAGAGGAAGGCGGAGACAAGACTTAAATACAGACAGGGCAGACAAGACACAGGTGAACATGATCAGGACAGATTGGGACAAAGGGAGTAAAACTCAAAAACATGAAAAAACAGGAAACCTTTCAAAATAAAACAGGAAACAGAACTCAAACATGACAAACAAGACCGTAAGCAAAAACTAATAGAAAGAAACCCAAACCGTGACACGCACAAAATCATCAACAAAAAATGTATACTTTTTTTCATTGAGTAAGAAATCTTTTGTTCACAATTAAAAGTGCCATCAATGATAAAATAAATGGAAAAATGCTTCCTAAAGCTTTTATACATATGTATTCTTGCACAGATATTTTTAGAAAATGTTTGATCAAAATTTTGTTTAGTAAGTTGAATGCGCTGTTTCTGATGCTTTCTATGACTGTTGTTGATTTGTGTGTGGAGAGCCAACAGCCTTCTGTAAATGACATAGTCTGGATGATTCTATTTAATTATTTTTCTTTTACCAGTTTCATATTTAGATGCTAATCTCTTTCAGTATGCTTATATTATTGATGGTCTTTATTTTTATGATTATTGAAATATGACGTGTTTTAATAGACAAAAATAAATAGGAAGATGTAATGTTTTTAGCATTCTGAAGCAGAAATTATTTTTTAAACCATGTTGTAAAAGTTTCTTATAAGTACTGTCATTTCAACCTGAAATAATTATACACAGGATATATCAATTTGGTATTTATTCACATTCAGGCAATTTAGCATTTATTGAGGCTGTTTGAGCAGTGTAAGTTAGTATTATAATATATTTTCCGGTGATAATTTCCAACTTCCTTGAGTTAAAAAGGATTACTGTAAATTAACCAGCTAAATTAAGCTCTAGCATTGAGAAGCAGTGCAGAAAACAGTTCTAAAAAAGATGATCCAAAATTAAGCCTGACATTGTTTTTTGTCTTTGTTTTTTGCATCAGGACAAGGCCTTGTTGGACAACCTCAGGCTCTGACAGAGGGCAACTGCAACTTAAGCGTGCACTCAAAAGACATCACAAACGTGCCTCTGTGTTTCCGAAGGTTTCGTTGGTTGGTGAGCACATGTAAAGATGGCTGGATGGCCTATTATCACCAGCCTGTTTTCCTGGCAGGAATGGGCCTGGCTTTCCTCTACACCACAGTCTTGGGTTTTGACTGTATCACCACCGGCTATGCCTACACACAGGGCATCAGCGGCTCTCTTCTGAGTCTGCTGATGGGCGTGTCAGCTGTCGCAGGGTTAATGGGCACCATAATGTTCACCAGACTCAGGAAGACCTATGGCCTCATTAACACAGGCATCATTTCCAGTTGCCTCCATCTGGGTTGCCTGCTGTTTTGTGTGTGTTCTGTGTTTGCTCCCGGAAGCCCTGTGGATCTCAGTTTACTGATGCCCTACTTTACCTACAACTCGTCTGCTGAACCTGGAGGGATGGCAAGTCAAAGCCAAAAACACACTTACCCTTTGACAGGGGGCAACAATCAACCACTGCTCCCCGATCGCTCCTCCATCCACTGGACCAACAATACAGTACTTTTTGACAATGTGCCACCCAGAACAGCACCAGAATCTTACATCTCTATTATTCTGCTGTTCCTCGGAGTCATCACAGCACGCATTGGTAAGTGTCAAAAGTTGACTTATGCTACGTTCAAGAATGAGTGTTCATTTCTCATTTGGTGTTCACGCTGGACTTCCGCTAGTGCATGCAGTTACAGTTAGAAGAGGCTTGGTGAAAAAGTTGAAGGCGTGCAAATCACATGAATTTTGCCCCAGGCTTTTTCTTTTACAGCTCTGTTTCGATAAATGAAAGACTTGGTGTTGTATAATTCAAGCCGGGCACAAACTGCAATTATTCATTTCTCCTCCGTGATCAATTTTCAAGCATCTGGCACTTTGGTGAACTAAAAAGGATGTCCAAATCTGAGTCCCTATTGATTCAACTGGTTTAACTTTCAACACACGCTCAATGGATGCATGTTTTGTACATAGAGCTCAAAAAACAGTCTTAAAGATGTGGTTAGTGACGGGCCAACGTGAGAGTTTTGAACGTGGAAGCCCAAAACACACATATACACTTACTTACTTATACATTTCATTGAACCAAGTGTTGCTACAATGAATGATCTACTTTGTCTGGCATATTCGATTTTCTTTTGATCAATCAAGTAAACTCTGGTCTGCCTGAAAACAAGGGTCCCAGTTTATTGGCCAATGAACTGTTGTGTAGCTCACCTATACTGTAAATCCACATTAACTACTGGAAGACCAAAAAGGAAAAACAGTGTGCAATTTGAACAGTAAAAACAACAGCAAGAGAGAAGCATGAATTACAAAAGAAAAAACATTTTTGAAATGTCCCTTTAGCACATTACACATATACTACAAATAAAGGTGTGGAACTTATAAAAAACTTTTTTTTCAGGCCATTTAACTTTATTAAAGAAGCACCTTTAGTTTAAAAACCTTTTTGTTTTGTTTTTTATGTTAGAAAAATAGCAAATGATTGTGCATCCCACTGTGGTTCCTGTGAAACTTTACCCATGCATCACCTTTTATGTTATGATTAGCCTATGGACTTTAACATCTATCTTTCTGTCTGAGCTAAAGACCCACAAAATGTCAATTACAGTAGTGTCTGCATCCACATAATTTAACAACTAGAGTGGCTCAAAAATGTTTAACTCACAACTAACCTCAAGACTCAGTTTTACATTTTGCTGCTGTGATAAAGGTGATGCTCTGCTGATGTCTAATTCTACTAAAATTCCTTTTTTCATGGCAACTGTATTGTAGGTCTGTGGTCCTTTGACCTCACCGTGACCCAGCTTCTTCAGGAGACCATTTGTGAGTCAGAAAGAGGCGTGGTGAATGGAGTTCAGAGCTCCATGAATTACCTGATGGACTTGCTTCACTTCATCATGGTGATCTCCGCTCCCCAACCTGAACACTTTGGCATCTTAGTTATCATTTCTGTATTATTCATCACCACCGGGCACACAATGTACTTCATGTATGCACATAAAGCGAAGAGAAAACACCGCCTGGATACTTAAACGGGTAGAACGGCTCGCACATCCTTGCGTTTAACGCTTACCAGCACTGAATCCACTTCAAAATGAATGCCTCACTCCTTTTCCTTCTGCAATCTCCTTGCAACAGTCTGTTTAGGACATGGCTGTCCTCAGTCACTGTCTGGTGTGCCACAGCAGCAGAGCTCAGGTGCAGTGTTGTCTCCAATTCATTTGCATCCGCTGAGAGGTTTGTGATACCTGTCTATCCTAAAACACCAGACAACCAGACACAAGTCTAAGACTTCAGCATGTACCTGTGTGAAATCTGCAGAGCTGTTGCAGCTGTTAGACGCTTTCTTAAGTCTGGCAGCTAGAAGAAGGAAGCGGGGTGTTGGGGAGGGTGGGTGCATGGCGAGATTTGTCTGTCACTCACTCAGTAAGGAGCCAGTGTTGCGAAAAGGACTTTAATGTGAATGATGTACAGAAAAACAAGCCGGAAAAGTCCTCTGACAAGTGGCATTGTTGCTACTGATCCGTCCATTTGGAAATATTCCAGGTTGTCCAAAAAAGGAGCACAAAGGGAAAATGATGTGGGGACTGTTTTATGAAACACTAAATATTAAAGGCAGCCTCCTCCTAGAATGGACAAAGTGAAATGACTTCCCCTGGTTTGTTTCTCTGTGGATGAATCAAGCAAACATTTGCCTTCCTGTTATGCACGTCAGCTTTGTTTTTGTACTGCAGCAGTAACAAATCAGCACATCATAAAGCACCAAACTCCATTAGCACTTAGTTAATCTAGATTTTTCATGTATTTGGATGAATTATCTTCTTCAAAACATCCTTTCCCTTATAAAGAGTGGCATTGTTAGTTTTATAGAAAACCAAGATGAGCTCCGTTTTCTGACAAGGTTGAAACCAACAGTAGTTTTATAGCAAATGTTGATCACGATTGTTGGAGTTATTTGTTTTAGCCTTTGCTTCATTCTTCTGTAGTTCAGATGAACTAAGCACTAAGTTACCTCAGCTAAGAATACAAACATCTCGGGACTTGATCTCAACTACTTCATATTTTTATACTTCGTCTATGTACAGAGAAGATCCAGGCTAAAGATTTTGCCAAATCAAACACATCAGATCTCCATATATTTGTATAGTGAAACTGTGAAACTTCTGTATTTTTTGTTATCCTTATTTTTAAGACTGATATTTATGATAATAAAGATAAATAAAAATGATCTTCGGTCAATGTCTTGATGATTTTAAAGGATATTAAAACACAAGTGTATTATGAGACATTTGAGGCTCATTCTTGGTTGATTGGTTTTAATGCAACTTACTTAAAAAATAGAACTCTTACATAGTAGTATACAAAATATTGGAATTCTGTCATCATAAATGAAGCTGGAGTGGTAACAACATTTGCAAAACAAACCAATCCGATGTCATAACAAAAGCTAAGACAGCAGTCCTAGGCAGAAGTTCCATTTCTACTCCATTGCAGCTTCGCTGTTGGATATGATCTAATCCAACATGCATTACTTGCAACTAAAAATGTGTTCAAATTAGTTACCGAGGTCTTTTTAGTGCAACAGAATAGTGCCAGAGTACGATAACTATGGAAAAAAAAATTGTTCTGTAAAACACAGTAGGGGTGGGAATATATACTGGTAAGTTTGCTTCCTCCCATTCCTTTTCAAGCAATTTAGTAAACTCGCTTACTCTCTTTTTAAAAAGTATTTATAATGGCTTCATTTACATGTGCATATGGACATATCCATCCATCCATCTTCTTAACCTGCTATATCCTTTTTCGGGGTCCCAGGGAACCTGATGGGCAAAAAGTGAGGTACACCCTGACACCCTGGACATGTCGCCATTCTGCTGCAGGGCCACATAATCTGTCCTACATGAGCACTAAGGCTGCATTTACACTGCAGGTCTTGATGCCCAAATCCGATTTTCTGACTATATCCAATTTTTTTGACGACCCGCTTACATCATCTTTTAAAAGTGACCCGTATCCGATTTTTGCATTTACACTATACAATGCTGAAACTATCAAACGTAGACGTTCTGAGGACTACGTAATGTAGCAGCATTTCCGCCTTCCGCATACCTTGGCACTGATCGCACGGATTTAAGAAATTATGAGCGAGCATGCAGGCCTATAATCATAACAGTAATAAACACATTAAGAAGATGTGTGTTGGTCCAAACGGCAAACATTTAGCGTGGCGAAACCCTCCCCTTTTTGTTGTGCTTTTTTTTTGTGTGTGTGACTGCGGTTGTCATGGGGGCAACGCAGCGACGGAAGGAGGCGTTGCCTTGGGCTCTCTGGGATGAGGCAGCAGAGGGGATGCGCGGGAGTGGAAAAAGGAGGGCTGCTCGGCCGGCTTATGTGCTCTCTCTGAGTTTTGAATGAGGAAGTGTTTGCAGATGTTTTGCTGTACTAACAGCTTAATCCAAGCAAAGAAATAAATGGCCTCTAGCCAGTTCCAGAGCAACGGTGTCCCACTTCATTAGTTACCGTTTTGCCTCCCAACCGGGACCGAACCGGACCGGAAATAACAGCGGTTTCCGACTACAGTCTAAAGCAGGGGTGTCCAATTCCAGGCCTCAAGGGCCGGTGTCCTATATGTTTTCCAATCAACCTGCCGTTGAAGCTCCTTGTTGGTTAAACACACCTGATCCAGGTAATCAACAGCAGATGAGGCAGGGTTTCTGGAAAAGCAGCAGGTTGTTGCCGGGCCTTGAGGCCTGGATTTGGACACCCCTGGTCTAAAGCCTGTGGCTAAAAGGTAACATGCTGATTGGGCTCCAGCTGTCCTCAAACAGCAAAATCAGCACACAAAAGCACCTTAAAAAGTCATGCGATCTCAGTTGGCGGTGTCCTGCATTGACGTCACTGATGTACGACTCGCATTTACTGGGGAATATCCGATTTGTCTGCTTACATGGCACACGCAAATGCACGTATCCAATTCGTATCCGATTTATTTCCACATATGAATGAGGCCTGTATCCGACCTGAGAAAATCGGAATCCATGCGCTTTTGCCCTGCTTACACGTTCACCGGTCATATCTGATCTGTGCCGCATGAGAGGAAAAAATCGGAATTGGGTCACTTGAATCATGCAGTGTAAATGCGGCCTTAGAGACAAGTGCACTCTGAATCAGCCACAAACCTCTTAATAGTAAATTGATCACGTGTTTGTGAAATATCCAAAGTTTTCATACTTTGTCTAAGGCATTTAACTATTGCTCACTTTTCAGCAGCAGAGAGATCGTTTCTCTTTTCCCATACTCACTGAAAATGTTGGTCTGCTTAATGTGGAACGTCCTTCTTTGGTCGATTGTCCTTCATTTGAACTCACCTGACAAACTAATTATCACAGGTGTTTGAGATTGATGTCAGTGATTCAAAGAGCCCAGAGACACAACATCGTCCATAAAAGAATTGCAAAATAGTTTAGAACACATGGTAGAGTAACCAATTAACCTATGAAGCATCTTTTTTGAGGGTGGGAGGAAGCTGAAGCTCCCAGAGAAAATCCATGCATACACGTGGAGAAAATGTGACGTCCACACTGAAAGGTCCCAGCTGGGATTTGAATCAGGACCTTCTCACTGTGAGGCAATACTATAGGTGCAGCTCTGTATATGGACATATGTGATATTTATATTTTCTTCTTTAGTATTTTTTATGTTTACTTGAAAAAAAATTATTCCAAAAATGGGAAAAGCATCAAAAACTACTAACAAAAAAGATTAGTCTGAAAGAAACTCCAAGGCATAAAATAATTATTTAGTAGCGTTAAGTCTGAGTTTTACTTTGAAAATGCCTTTGAAAACTTCAAAACACAGGCTTCTTTGTTAAAAAAAATAACTTTTGCTAAAAAAATAAAGAAAAAAAAAACTTCAAGTGGTATCCCACAATTAGATGGCATCTGAAGCTAAAGCTGCTTGCTCAATAGAGGAATTTGCTAATAAAAGGATCTACTGAGATCTGTGTCTTTTGTTCTTTATGTTTTACTCAAGTTACATTTGTTTTGGAGTCGAGGTTTGTGCATTTCATCCTTTTTAATCTACCTTTCTGTTCCTCTTAGTCCTTGTTGGTGAAATCAAGTCACACATGATTTCAATTAGTTGCAATTACACCCTCAATATATTCAGCTAATCTCTGTTAAATCTTTAATTGTCCTCAAAGTTTTTTTTTTTTTTAGGTTTTTATTAAAGGGTAGATTATAATACTTTAATCATAATTTTACTGGTTTACTAGCTCCTGTTTAATTTTAATAAGTAAAGATTACATATTTTGTACATATTTGCCAAATATGATGTCATATCTTGTTATTTGTGAATTTTACAGACAGAAGAGAGATTTAGTTTAAGAAAGTTTGAAGCCAGAAATGCTGTCAAAAGTAAAAAATAATGTCTTGCTGATGAAATGGTAACATTTAGCTGTCATATGTGTCTGACCTAACTTCCAGCTTTAATCTATATTGTGTTAATAGATTTTTTTTTTATCCTCTGTACTTGAAGGACAGATGGGAGTTGCTGCTTGTAACCAAACATTATTCATTAGAAAATCAATTCTGTTATTCCACTAAATACGCATGACTTGCACTTCAAGTTGGACAGAGATACTAATCACAGATAAAAAAAAGAGCATACTTTTAATAGGACAAACATGTTACCTTGACCTCACTACAAAGGGTAGAAATATTCCAGTTATGTGGAGAAGAATGGTGTTTATTCCAGATGGTCAGGAAGGTCTCAAGACCTAAATATGTAGCAGAGACCAGCAGTGGTCTCCGTTTCTGTGGGATGACAGGACTTCCCCTTTGAATTCTGTTTACATTTACACAAAATAAATGACATTTGAGTGTCTCTGAAAGACTGTTTTTCAGGGATTCCACAGTTTAATTGTCTCTGTGAAAAACCAGAATTCATTTTTTATGCATTCATATTTAACTGGAGAGGGTTAATCTTTTGCAAAAGGAGATTCTGTAAGAGCCCTTTAGAGTTTCATCAGTTTTTTTTCTTTTGCAGAGCTTGAGGGCTACAGTCACGCACCTTCCAAGGATGTTGTGGTGCTCTCGTCTTTCGCTGTGCATTAGATGAAGCTCACTAACAAGCCTGGCTTCAGGCAGTCTCACTTTGTAATTCATTTTCTGGAGAATCTGGGTCACTGTTGCCAAATTAAATCTAGATTATTCTGCTGAAAGAATTTTCAATTTCCTGAGTGAAAGTGTATCAAACATACATCGCATGGTACATGTTTGTCGAAAAAATCCCATAAAAAAAGACTTGTTGTAAGTGCACAACTTATACAATACAAACAACACGTATTTTTAATATATGTGTGATCTGATTACAATTTCAAATAGGCCACACTGTAACACAAATTTTAAAAATATACCAAAAAGCAGCTTAGCCTTTCATTTAGATCAGGTACAAACAAAGGTTTTTTTTTTTAATCTGGGATTTGGTTTGTGAACCCTCTGTAGCAACATCACCACCCTGTCAGTTTTTGGCAACATTTGGCATACCTCTTTAGGTATTGCCACACTGAATAAGCTGTCACCGACCCGCACAAGTGGTTTGGCAGAGAGTTTTTACATTGGATGCCTTTCCTGACACAACCCTGTATTATTTCTGGGCTGGAGACCTTCACAGGGAGACCCCAGACTTGGGTCCCCCTGTGGCTGTATTGTCAGTAGACTCTACAGAACGATAAGTAGCAGGTAAGGTCACTATAGTTACACCGATATTTTCTGTAAGATCGATTTATATCAAGGAGGATTGGCTCAGTAAGGGGACACTAGATACAGTATATTTCATGAAATGCATCTACCATATATTTTCATTATAGTATAACCTTAAGGGTTTTACAAATAAAATTAAGAAAGCATTATTGACTCTTTTTTCTTTTATTTTTACTATGTTGTCTTGTAAACTTATTTTTGTTTTTTTGCTACAAATTCTGTTTAGCAGTTTTATTTTATTATTCAAGTGTTATTTAAGCTGCTTCATCATTTTGTTTGTGGATAGCACCTTGAATCGTCTTCCTGTTCAACTTGTGCTGTACAAAAAAGCAACCTGGCAATGGGTGAACTGGAGAAAAGAAACTAAAGAATACAAAACTTAAAATGTTGAAAAGTGGAAGACACAAAAACTTGACCAAAGCTCACATCATAGGAACAAAATTGTTTAAAAGTGCTGATGAAGAAAATGCATGACACCATAGGTCTGTCAATGACTGATCTTTTGTAAAAATCATCACTACCTCCAAGTTGTAACTACCACAATGGCAGGTGCATAAAAAGTCTCAGGCATGGGGGGCTGGATTGCACTACAAACTGATAAGATCTTTAACTACAGGCTAAATAAGCTAACTGCCCTTTTTGAATGGCAAGCCGTTCTCATGGACAATCTGCTAATGGATGGACTAACCCAGAGTGGTTGACTCAGTGTTTGCTGTTCTGATCATAAAGGGTCTCCTGAGAGTGGACCGTACCTTCCAGCCTTTTTTCATTTGTTATCTTGTTTCACACGTTTCAGTGATTGTTCTGGGTCTTTATAGCAGTTTCATACAAACTCAGATTTACTCAAATTTGTAACTTGTTTTCTTACATGACTTTTTTAAACCACCATTGAGCTCAAACAAAAGCGATCACATGTGTTTAAAATCTTTCCGCTCCCCCACAAAAGTTAACCCTTCAGATATCCCATAACCAAACTACTTATCATTGGGATAAAGACTGGGGCTCGTTCTAAACATGTAAAGCTATGGACACACCGGGCATGCAACGTAGCGTTCTTGAACACAAACCATAGTTATTAATTTCTCCTCCGTGATCAATGTTCAAATGGTTGGCACTTCAGTGAATTCAAAGAGATGCCATCCATACGTCCCTACCAAATCTAAGTCCCTGATTGGCCTCGACAGAGCCCAAAAACAGTCATAAAAACGTGCGCAGCTGACTGTAACTATGAAAGTTTTGAACGCAGAAGCCTGATACGCATATCACCATTCGCGTAAACTTTTCATTGCAAACCTGAATGCACATTACCAGGGGCTACTTTATAGACTTTTAACAGGTAGAAAATTCTAGGTGAGCACAAAAGATCACACAAGCTCAAAAGACTCCAACTTAAAACAGCAGCCTTCAAGCTGTGTGTTTACGTATGTGCACGTATTTTATTATTTCAAAAAAAGGAACAATTGAGTATTGTTTTCCTCTCATATCATCTGCCATGTTACATATCTCCACCCTAATAAGAGTTTGACCTTCTAGTACCCTGCCAATCCCTGAATTCTGACTCTCTCCTCCTTTCAGGACTCTGAAACTTCCTTTTTGGGTCTGTTCAGCTCAACAGATGTTTCCTGATCTCACAGTGTTTGCAGCTCACTCCCCTCCCTTGTGGTAAAAGACACCAAAGGGAGACTGAGAGGGACGCTGCCACTCAGTTTCGTTACAGCCAACCACACAAGGAGATACCTGGACCCCAGCTGATGTGGTCTGTCTGAGTGCTTCTACAGGACCTAAGAACTTGATGGAGAAAAACCTGAATTTACTTTCACTTAAGTGAAGAAAAACGTTCTGATCTGGATTGCACATGGCAAGAAAAGTCCACACTTAATGCAAACTGTTGGACTTTCTGTTTGCTCTTTGCGTCAAGTCATCTGTGTTTTTGGAGAAAAATGTCGTGGGACTGTGGTCTGAGATATGTGTTTTCTGTGCCCCCTGCGCTGCATCAGGGGAATAAGTGTAACTTGCATGACAAGGAGGATCTGTCCAGACTAGAGATGGTTCAGAGGCTGGCAAAGGACGGCTGCCGATTCTTGCAAAATCATAGCAAGAGCCCAGAGAAGGCAAGTGAGGTAGGTTGCAAAAGGCTTGTAGTATGTAAGCATAGTAAGCATGCCAAAAGAAATTATGAAAATTAAACTTCTTGAATTAAATGAGAAATAAAGGTAAAATGCATAAACTGCAAAAACTGAATCTTAAGAAAAAATGTTTTCTCAATTTTTGCCTGGCAAGACAAACAATCGTATTGAGGCATTTTTCAGTAGCAAAGTCATCTTAGTTTAAGAAAACATCTTAGTGGCTATAGACTTTTCTTCCTAAAATAAAAGTGAGTACTTTTTTACCCCATTGGCTTATTGTTATTTATTTATTTATTTATTTGCTTATTTAAAGAAAATGTTTAGAAATTTTAAGATATTTTGACTTATGTGTAGGCGGCCTGCTTTTGAGGTATATACCAAATACCAAATGTGTAGTAGGTCTCAGAATGAATGAAAAATCGAAGTGAAATATTTTCTTCTGTGAATTTTCCTCTAGTTTTAGACTTCACTAGTGTTTTTGCGATGTGGCAGTACCTTTGGTTTTGGATTTGATATTTTGAAGCACCATTCCTGGAAACGGCCATTTCAAAATATGTCATCCCACTCAGTCACAATTCTTTCAACCTGTACTTTTTTTTTTTTAGAAGTATTACGTCAGCTACCATTTAGCTAATCCGGAGCCGCCTGATTGGTTGACATTGAGGCAGGTTCAGCCTGTCCCTTCCTGCCAGCTGTGTTTGTGAGCTGAACTATGAAACAATTGCAGGAAGAGATGACGTAGATGGCTAGACCACCGTGCCAATACATTGTGTGGTCTCAGGGTGGGTTCTCATCTATTGAATGTCTGACCTTTTATTTATGACAAGGTAGTCGTTTGTCCACTCATTGAATGTACAGTTATACATGTTAATGCCTTACAAAGTAAACCACATTTCTAATTATAAGTGTTTTCAATCTGAGTACAATGGAATCCATGAGCTCAGTGTTTTGTTTTAGTGAGGTGGAAAGAACTGATGCGCAGATATGCTTGAAATCTCCCCGATAATGGACAGATAGGTTGACTTATGGGACCGTGACAGTAATCTTAAAATATTGGTATTATGTGAGATTACTCTTGCGATGCCTCTCAACCTGAAAAGGTTTAAAGTGAAGCCATAATGATTCCACCCTGTGTATCATGTGACTAGCACAAATGGTTCAGTCATCAAAAAGCTTAGGAATCACTTAAATCCTGGCTGCTTAATGTACTGCAGACTGTATGTTAGTGGGTGTAAGTGAGAGATTCTGGTGCAAAACCGTCATTAATGTTATGTATATCATTTCATGTTTAAAGACAGGAGAGGATTTCTAGAGGAATCGTAAACTATTTTTTTAATTTTTTGTTTTAAATACTATGCAAAAAACAATAAAATCAAACAATTTCACTTTTACTCAATGCTAAAAGTATTACAATTAATATAACTTATAGAAAAAAACATTTTACACAACATTTCGGTGGTTTAGGCCTTTTCATAGAAGACAATCCAACATTAATTGTTTTTTATTCTAAGAAATCAAATTTTGTTCACTCTTTAGAATATATAATTTTTTTCATTATATCAACAGCATTATCTATTCAAGAAAGGGTCTTCAATTCTTTTCTTTTTTTTTTCTCAGATGTGTAAATGGGATGAGTAGGGCTCTCTGTTCATGGAGCAGTACCCATGAGAATCTGTGCCAGGATTAATTATTCATAGGGAGGACGAGAGGACAGCTGGCTGTCATGTGTCGTGAGACAAAAACTGGAGACTCTTGTGACAAAGCTAAAAGCGCCCAGCGCGTGTCATGTGTGGATATCATAAGTCGGTAGAGCCATCCGTGTGCTTTTTTGTTCCAAGAAGCAGGATATGAATCAGTTCAGCCTTACCCTTCTAGAAATGTTTCCACATTTTTGTCACGCTACAAGTTATGTCAAAGAAAGAAAAAAAAAAGCCAAAACAACATGCTATTTCACAACTGTTGTTGGATGAAAGCAATTGTTCTCTGGATGTGTGTGTTTTTGGGACCTATAACATCCCTTGATTAGATTAAAATATTTGTAATTTTTCACTCTTGCCATTTTTGAATCTGCTTTCATGATGTGTTTATAAAATTATTTGAATCATTAAGGCCCAGATTGTGAAGGGTTGTGTCATTTTTTAGCTATTTTGAGTGTTAACTGATGTGTAAAGGCCTCATTTTTCCTGCATCCATGAACCATGTTTGTCAATATTTGGTAAGTGTCAATATCCCAGAAAGTGCTTAACCCAAGGAAGCTGTGTGTCTCTCCAAAAAAGGCAATCAGAGCAGCAAACTGCAGCCACTTCCAGCCTGTCTGCCCCACTAATTGCATGAACAGAGGCTTGTGTTGCAGTGATTGATGGCTGGGGTAGTGAGCAGGGGTGAAGGAGGAAAATGAAGCACGATGAGTCTGCAATTTGGGAGTTTCTCATTAAGAGCAATATATCTGATCTGGATTCTCAGTTGTCAAGCAGCTATCAAGAATCATTACGCTTCAGTAACTGCCACAATCTTTGTTGTTTGAAATATAACCTTTTTAAAGCTTAGATTGAGATTTGGTTGCTAGTGGAAACATTAAGGGAATGGGGAGGATTTAAGGATGTTGGAATATTGTTTTTGTAAATAGATGTTTTCCTCCAAAAAAAAGGTGAAGGCTTGATGTATAGGTCACAAAGAGGAGAACTGGTCTCATAAATGCTTGGAAGTTAAAATCTTTATTATTGTGAGTAAAGATTGACCTATTTTCCACTATGCAAAACAAATTTCCTCAAAAGTTAGGAAAGCTAGAAGGTTGCTTCAATTTTCAGCTGCATACAATTGTTGTATTGCAACTTATTTATGAAACAGCATACATACCTTAATAGCCTATACTTTTTCCATTTTAACACAATACAAAATCATGTGTGCGCTGTAGGCTTTAAATCTGGCAAGGGTCGTGGTGCAGAGATAGAGCGTCCTACTCCTGATCCAAAGGTTGCAGGTTCAGTTATAACTTAGTCTTGCACCAAAGTGTGCCTGGACAAACCACTGAACCCCAAACCATTTATCATTTATTAGTTAGGTTGCTATGTACAAATCCAGTACTTTATCTCCTTTTCTGAGTTTTTTATTGACATTTTAGTGATCTAAAGTTTTTGCAGATTGGGTCACACAACTTCACATGTAATGAAGGTTTTTATGTGAAAACATCTGAAGGGTCTTCAAAAATGGTTCAACATTTTACAAGGCTTAGGAGAGAGCCCACGTTTTCCCTGAGCTTTAAATTTTGTACATACCTTTATTTTTATCTTCTTTTTTTTAACTTAACAACTTGTTTGCTTTTTTCTCTTACTTAAGAGCATAAGACATTGAATCCAAATTCCTTGTTTGTGCACACATATTTGGCAAATGAAGCTGATTATGAGCTTTTCACTTTGTAAGAAAATAAGGAAACATGCCATTTTATTTAAAAAATAGACATTTTATTTTGGATCAGTGTCAAGAGAAATAAGACAACTTTTGTGCAGCAGACCACCTTAAAAATAATTAGCGTATAAAGTATCTTAAACAGTACATTTTAAGTCAGACTTCCAAACGAAGTAAACCTCATTAAACCCAGTTCTTCTAAGTCTGTCCTTTGCTGCACAACAAGGTCCTATAATGTAAACTGGAGGTTTCAGCAACACAAACAACTGTTAATATGCACAATGTAACTTAAAGACTGAGACCCTCCAGACAACCCCCATAATTTAATTGGCTCTGTGCATAAATCAGTGTGTGAGTCATTTGTGTTAATCCCTGAATGGGTTCCTGTGATAAAGACCAAACAATGATGTATGGAAATTCTCTTTCAGTTACAGTGCTGTTCCTGTCAGAGTATTATGATGGAAATCTGCGGTGATTTATGTGAGATGAGGGGCAAACTGAAGGGAATCTCCTTGGTGATGAAGCCCTCCCTTTCTCTTTTCAGCCTCAGAGTGACGAGGCAGTCCGTTTATGTCTCAGGGAGAGCGGCCGCGATGTGCTCATTCTCCAGAGAGTGTCGTCAGAGCAGCCAGCCCTCACCGCACTGGCAAGGGGAGGAGGGAGAGAGGAGGCGAGGAACAGGAGGTAAGCCTCTCCGCTCCCCCTCCCTTCCTGGCTCCCCTCCCTCTTTCTCTCAGTTTCTCTCTCCTGCACTCATTTTCACATCATTCTTCTGTCTGTGCAGCTTCACTCAGGCATGCTTACATCACAGCACCTGGCACTTAAAATGAACTGATCAAATACATAGACGTCAGCAGAATGACATTGTGAGGCACTCCATCCATTCAGCCACATCAGAGGGTTTCGTCTTTTGATTGTGCACAATCTGGGAGACTTCAGAGTGCTTGAGGAATACCCATCGCTGTTTGTGGATGTCTAAAGGGGTCATGCTGCAATAACCACGGCTGCTGAGAGGGCACAGGAACTCTGGGAGGATGGGATCTCATCCGCAGCCGCTGAACCTGCAGGATGGCAGGCTGCTGCTGCTTGCTGCTTTGGTAAAGCAGGAGGAGGACGAGGATGAGGAGGGCTCAGAGGAGAGCAGCACGGAGAGCACAAGTCGGGCAGAGCCGCTGACGATGCCCACTTTTGATGTCCCCTACTTTCGCTACATAGACGATGAAGGGGCAGAGGGAGAGGAGGAGTGGAGCAGCAGTCGCTCGCTGTCGTCTATTGAGGAGGACTCGTCTGCTGACTCTGCTGTCTCTGACAGGTACGTGGTGGTGTCAGGGACCCCTGAGAAGATCCTGGAGCATCTGCTAAGTGACATGGCACTGGATGATGACTGCGGGACAACACAGGGCAAAGAGTCAGGTCAGCATTCAACTTTAAAATCTCATTTTTTTTGATGGTGTAACAAAATTTTTAAATGCCCTTTAGAAAGCAATTATAAAATCTAATGGTGTTTTCATGACTGTTATATTCTAAAATAGAAATACAGGGGAAAACTAGTGCCTTCACTGTCTAGTGGTGTCAGCACCCTGGGGGGGATATCACTGGGTTAATCATGTGCTATAATTGCCAGAATGGTTCTTACAGATTCTGATGAGTTTCAGCTTGTTTAAGTCCACAAACTGTTATATGTTTTAGTGTCAGAACTGCTGTTTTTTTTCTCACAGCTTTGGTGTTTCTCCATTTAGCTAAAGAGCAGTTCCCCATTTTCATTTGATCTCAAGAAAATATTCCTGGAAGGGAAAGGGTTAAAACTTGTGACAGAGATAAACTTTGCTCATATCTTTCGTGTTAAGCCGTGACAGACTGCACAACAAGCGCTCTAGCCTCACAGCAACCACAAATCAACACATTTCCTCTCATCCCAGCAGGTACATGATAATATGACACTGTTGCCAAGGCAGAGGAGACCCTCTGTTGCTAACTAAAACTGGAAACACAGCTTTGGGTGGCGACTGAGCTGCAGGACGTTTAGAGAAAGCAGAAACAATGAAGGCAATGGGGGATTTCTCATTAGCTGACACATCATGAAGAGGGAAATGTGTGAATGTGAATGTCATCTGCATTTAAGTTTTTAGTTAAAGCCGATGCTCTCGAAGAACAACAGAGCAGTGTGTTGCTGATAAATTATTTACCGTGAGAGCGTCTTGTTGTGAGCAGAGCAAAGGGAGTCCTCTTTGGAGAGCCGTCACACAGAGCATGATGCCGTGTGATGTCAGGGTCAAAGAGGCACAGATCTGGGGAGTCCCAAACATTCATTGAACTGCACTCGGTGATGTTTAGTAGTCTGACTCCTGCTGGCTCTGAGCACAGTCTGTGTTAGTGCTACACTACTGCTGAGAAGCTTGTCCTTGGAAGTTGTGCTCAGCAGGAGATGATAGCTGGAGGAGAACCAAGACTTTTATGTTTTTCTAAAAAAAAAAAAAACCCACACAGCTGACATCAATTTCTCTGAGGGATAGTTTAAAAAAACTGCAGCAACAAGAAACTTTTGCAACACATTATTGATGTGTTTCCTCATTATTGCTGCACTTGCTGTCTTAAGTCCTTAGCTGTCCAGCTTTGAGAGTACTGATGCTCCTGCTCTCCTCCTGCACATAGAAGCATTTTTGCATGTTGGAGACTGTGTACAGATGTCTAAATGGTTTCCGGCATCCGTTCCTGCATAGCCGATAATGATGAAAGATTTCTCCTTTGGACAATTCTCTAAGCCAACTGGAAAACAACAGATTTAATCATTTGTTTTTGCTAATGATAAAATGTTGAGGAAAATGTCCTTTCTGCACCGTTTAGACATGTGATGCACACCTGCAGAAAAAAAATAAAAGAAGATCTAGTCATGTGAATAGGGGGGAAATTCCTGACCAATTCATCAGCAGTGCACTTATCTCTAGAGCTTTGTTGATCAATACAAGACGAGATCGGCAGGATGACGGATCTCTTAGTTCACCTGCGAGTTAGACGAGTTAATCAATTCTGCAGTGTCGCTAAAATGGAGAAAAGCTTTTTTTTCAGTACAAAGGAACGGGTACATGAATGTGTGTGTATAGAAGTTTTCCTTTTTTTTTTTGCTTAGTATTCATGTTTTCTTTATGAAGGCTAAATATGTTGAAGTGAGAGGACTCTAATAAGCAGTGAGTGATGTATCCTCAGCTGCTTTGCACGGATTAACATAATGATGTCAGGGAGTCCTGCAGGCCAAAGGACCAGACAAGGGCCCCAAGAAGAACACAGCATGAAATGAAAGAGAAGAATTTACTACCATGGGTGTGGGACACACTTAAAGAAGGAATTGGCTGTAATGAGATCAGTGGATGAGAAGGGCTCAGATGAAAGCATCTTTAGGCTGGACTCCACTGGGGGGATGCTGGTGATTCTTCTACTTTATCTTTCTTTACACTTCATTTTGTACGAGTTTCCACTTGGTTTTTTAAAGTATTGTAGTTGAAGTAACAGCCTGCCTTAAGTTAAATATGCATCAAATCACTTCGGGTCCAAAATTACCTTAATTTAGCATCTACACGAAAGCAAAAATATGCTTTTTTCAGAGCTGGAAATGAATTCAGTCATCAAAGGGTTAAGGATATCGGTGATCCAATTTACTGAAGTCTCACTCTGACCATCTTTTGATGTATTTTCAAAAACATTTCCAGTGTTCTTCTAATTATGAATATGCTGTTTTTAGACTAAATCAAAAAACTTGTGTCAATTTCTAGGACATCGTTTCAGTAGGTAAGTCATTCATCAGAAATGCACCTCTGAGTTGTGGGCAGGACTGTTGGCGCAGAGTAAGCCTGGCTCTGTTTCCCATCATCCTTTTGTTGACAGTCTGTCCCGCTAGCTTACAGCTCCTCGCAGCCCCGACATTACCGGTGCAACAAAAATGGTGAGCAATATCGGAGCTATCCAGTCGTACAGTTTTGAGCCAGATGCCAGCTCAGACGAGGAAAGCTGTTTGCTCCTGATTCACCGCGATTTGAATAAAGAAATACTCAGAATGAATGAGAAGGTGTGTCCAAACTTTTGGTCTGTACTGTACATTCTCCATCATGAGAAAAATGCAACAAAATACAACACCTGCTTTTTTCATCTAAGTGGGTCAGTTGTACTTCTTTAATTTATTGTGGGAATGAACCTTAAAGAAAAACAGCAGATCTACCTCCTAACCACATTACGTGGCTTGCCTAAGTTGTTTTTGATTGCTCCTTTGTGTGTTTTAGTAACATTGCAAACACACACACTTCATCAGAGGTCACAGAGAGAGAGTCACCTGACACATCAAGATTATTGGCTTATCTCCACAGATGCAGCCTGCACAGGCCAATGTGTGAGAGTGAAGATAATGCCAGTAAAAGCTTGTTTCAACTTACTTGAGCAAAGCAGATCCAAAGGCTGTTTTTTTTGTTGTTTTTTTGTAAAAGATATCTGACAGTAACAAATGAGCTCTGCTGCTTACATTATTAAAGTGGAACAGAAAGAAAGCAGAGGCAATTTAAATTATAAGTAAAGCCCTACTGTTTGTGCAGCTCCCCACATTATTCATGCAGCTGTCCATGTCAGTGTTGTTTCGGCCCTTCGCTGTGCTGCTGCATTCATTAAGCTTGTTTATCTCCTCATTTTCGGGTCTTAATTTCTATGAGGTTGAAGTTTTATGCTGTTTGTTTGTATGTTTGTGTGTTTGCAGATAAACTTCTGGATGACTTTTTGCTCACCTACCCGGTTTTCATGTCAACCAGTGATTTATGTCAAGCCCTGCTGGGACAATATCCTCAACACACAAAAAAATTGTAATATTTTAATCATTAAGTCCTGATCATGTGATATAAGCAAATCTAAGCCTTAACCAAACGCCACCTATTACACCAAACGACACAGAGGAATGGAGGAGCCAAAGGAGGCTCTTGAGAGAAAGCAAAAAGTCCTGCATCTGGTGTCTCAGTGGATGTCTCGCTGCAAAGACTTCCTGAGGGAAGACCAGCAAGTCAAACTCTTCATGAAGGTAGGAGATACTGCAGATGAACATAAAAGATAGATGTGGCTCAGAGTAATAAAAACAACCTTGTACTTTCAGACTTTATATCGGCATGTGCTGAATGATCTCTATGAGCATCCTACCCTTGAGAAGGAGGTGGGCGAGCTGCAGAAACTCTACCAGCTGCATCGCAGACAGTGAGTGACCATGCTGGTACTTTTTCATCAGTAATTCCCAACTTAGAAACTGAACATCTCATGGTGTGGCCAAAAAAGGAGAGCTCAGAGTGTTGGACATATCTGAATGTAAAAACAGAGGGTCCATTCTAACAGCTTCTTTTTTCACATTCTTATCAATGAATACATTCAGAAACTGAAGCGAATGGGCTGTGTTCTGGGGTGTAACACTCAAGATTATGAACATAACCAAGCTCTTTATCTGGAATCTCCAAGACAAAAAGAAAAAGAAGAAGGAACTTGTGTTCTTTCCATTAGTTGCATCTAGTGCTTTTTACTCTCTTTAGAAGAAAATGTAACAATATTCAGTGAATGCTGCAAAAACAAAAAATACATCCAAACATTTTGCAATATATCGGATAACACAGCAAATATATCTTTTCTGTATCTCATTGCTGTGTAGTTAAACAAGTTTTTATGCTAGTTCAAAGTCTATTAAGGAAAAAATCTGCAGTGTCAACAAATATCTTTCATAAAGTACATACTTGCTTGTCACTAGAATTACCCAACAACACATTAAGAACACCACCCCAGGATATAGAAACAGGAGTGGCATCTGTGAGCTTAAAAGTCAGAAGTAATGAGGAGAAGGAGGGCTTGTTGTTTGAACTCCAGTTTGCAAAAAATCCTACATTTTCTATGAAAAGACTGCGGCAGACTAAGACTCCGATTCAACAGCAGCGTCATAGCAGTTTTGACAGGATTCATACACTGATACGATAACCACTACTTTTGAGATCCATAAAGTGTATTTGCAGCTTCTGAACTATTTTCCATGAAAATTTGAGCAGGCACAGGCATGAAGACATATATGCATGAGGTCTGTGCAGGTAGCAGGCATGTCTGCCCTAAAGGATGTACAGAAAACATACATTTATTGTTATGTCATTCTTGTCACAACAAAGCTGTTGACTTCTTATTTTTATCTTAACTATTTTGTAAATTGTCATGTTAAATATAAAATTACACATATAATGTGCAAACAGAATGGCATAAAAGTGAACAATCCTTTGCCACCCGTCACAACGCCACACCCTTCTCCCTCCTTCCTCTTCCTCAGTCTTCAAACGGGAGTTTCTCCCCTGTGGATAGTTTAACCCTCCACCCATTAGAGACCAGATTATGCAGCCAGACCCTGCTGCTTCCACCTGACTCGTTCTTTTTATATCCAATAAGGGAAATCCACAGCATCCACTCCATTAGACCTGCGGATTGCAAATGTGGGTGTTCCTGACACAGTCCTGCATTTATGGGCCTTTCACAATCAATCTTCAGAGGAGGACAAGCTTGACTGCTTGGTGGTGATCTGCAGCCAAGTGAAAAGGTGTCATTATTTTTTTTTCTCCTGACACAAGCCTCCCATCAGTTTCCATCTGGCCTTTGTGAAGAGGGACGAGGGAGTCACATGACTGTGAGCTCTCACAGTGCGAACAAAAGCTGTTTATTTCTTGCGCCGTACATCATCGTGTGGCATCACAACTATCACTGAGCTCACTGATGTTCTGCCGTGATTCGGCTTTTTCCAGACATGACAGAAGGAGTCGGCCTTTATTAGAGAGCGGTCACTGCTCGCCTCTGGGAGGGGATCCCTCAGGGCAGGCTTTGTGCCAACATGCCTTTTGTGATGCAGAGCCCAGTAAAAGCTGAGGGATGATAATGGACACAAGGCTATCTATCACGTTCGACAAGACTAACCAATGAGAATAGGCTGATTAAATGAAGGGATCATGTAGAACGGACTAAAATCTACTGAGCCCCATAATCTCTTCTTCACACCAAGCATCAGTAATGGACTGAACACAACAGAGGAGAACACTTATATAGACTATGATCTTGTTAACCTGATTATGCAACAGGATCAGTTATTATCAGGACAGACTTTTCATCTCTTTTTCCCTCTCTCTGTTGCAGTACAGGGGATGAAGATTCTCCTCACAGAAAGGTATGAACATTTTTTGTTCTCTCTGAAGAGTACGTAAAGAACTTCACACAATCGAGCTGACTGGGCTCGAACGCTCACGTCTCCTCAGAAAGTCATTGTTCTGTGTGAAAATGACCTCAGGCAGAACGTCTGTCAGAATCCACGCACTTCCCTTCTTTCAGACCAAAGCGCTTTTCCACCAATTGAGCTGGAAAGAGAACGTGCCGCAGTCCAGGAGCTCGCAGAGGGAGACTAAGGAAGGTGAGACATAAAACCTGACATTCTTCTCACATTCCTCCCATCGTACGCCGCTTCCAAACTCAGTTAAATCAGCCACATAGTCTGAACAGGCTTTCCCAGGAAATGACATGCACTTCACAAAGCAGGTTCCTGTTTTACTTTTCTTTGTTCTTTAAAGCCACGTTCAACAATTTAATATATTCCCTTGCCACTTGAATGTATTCAAGTCATCATAAATAAGTAGTTACAATTTTTGTTTAATATGTGCCAATGTTAAGAAGAAAGGCCAACATTTTAGTGTCATTAAAGTAGAATCTTTGAAACCTGCAGGAGCCCTGGGTTTCACAGCTTGTTTTCTATTAGATGCATTTTGTGAATTGACTTAAAAGAACAGACTCTTTTTTTTCTTTCCAGTGCTGTGTCATGTATACGTCACCATGGACTCGTACCTAAGCATAAGGGTCCACTCTGAGGTGGAGGTCCAGGAGCTTTTGCAGGCAGTGGCAGAGCGGATGGGTGTTTCTCAAGGGGAACTACTACTGGTTGCAATAACATTTACTGGAGGTAAAAATCATAATTAACTGACCAGCTGGACTAGTAAACAAAGAAGTCACCAACTTTGTTCATCATGATGCAAAACATCTGATGTCAGACCTTTATAAACAGACACTGATAAACAATATATTGCATGTTTTACATAATGCAGCACAAAAGGAAAGGCTAAAACATATTAAAGATTTGATTACAAAAAGTTTTTTTCCCCTAATGTTACAGATACTTTTAAATGAATGTCTGTGCTTTCATAAACAGAGCGATAAAAAGCAGTTGTAACAAGTCAGTCTCTGGGTTTTTATTATCAGAGCAGACCTTGGCACACTTTAATCTTGAATGTGTGATATCTGTTCGCTTGCTACCTGACAAATTTTTAATGGTATTCTGCTTTCCTGTGATTTATTTTTCTCCCTCTCAGGCAGACTCCTCCTGCAGCCGCAGGAAAGAGTTTTTTCTGCTTCCTTTCGGTCAGTAGAGAGGATGCATGTTTGCAGGAAGGATCTCAGTGAAGTCCAGGTGAGAGTCTCCTCTCAGCTTGGTACTTTCATGGTGAGGTTACTAAACGGGCTTACCTTGAAAGTGGTGCAAGGATTTGGAGGGGACCTGGCATTGCTTAAACCTTCTTCTCTTTAATGTGAGATGGAGAGGAATGTTTTTGACATACAGTCAGGACCATAAATATTTGGACAGAGACACCTTCTTTCTAATTTAGTTTCTGTACATTACAACAGTGAATTTTAAATAAAACAACTCAGATGCCATTGAAGTGCAGACTTTCAGCTTTTATTCCATGGGTTGAACAAAAAGATTGCATAAAAATGTGAAAAACTAAAGCATTTTTTTAAACACAATCCCTTCATGTCATGGGCTCATAAGTAATTGGACATATTAAATAACTGAAAACCAAATGGCCATTACTAATATTTGGTTGAAAACTCTTTGTTGGCATTGACAGCCTGAAGTCTTGAACTCATGGACATCACCGGATGCTGGGTTTTCTCCTTCTGGATGCTCTGCCAGACCTTTACTTCAGCGGCTCTCAGTTGCTGTTTGTTTGTGGACCTTTCTGTCTAATGTTTAGTCTTCAACAAGTGAAATGCATGCTTAATTGGGTTAAGATCAGGTGACTGACTTGGCCATTCGAGAATATTCCACTTCCTTGCTTTAATAAATTCCTGAGTTGCTTTGGCTGTATGTTTTGGGTTGTTGTCCATCTGTATTATGAAATGCCGCCCAATCAGTTTGGCTGCATTCACCTGGATCTGTGCAGACAGTATGTCTCTGAACACCTCAGAATTCCTTCGGCTGCTTCTGTCCTGTGTCACGTCATCAATGAACACAAGTGTCCCAGTTCCACTAGCAGCCATGCACGCCCAGGCCATCACACTGCCTCCACCGTGTTTTACTGATGATGTAGTGTGCTTTGGATCATGAGCTTCTCCGCGCCTTCTCCATACTTTTCTCTTGCCATCATTCTGGTAGAGGTTGATTTTGGTTTCATCTGTCCAAAGAATGTTTTTCCAGAACTGTGCTGGCTTTTTTAGATGCTTTTTAGCAAAGTCCAATCTAGCCTTACCATGCTTGAGGTTTATGAGTGGCTTGCATCTTGCAGTGTACCCACTGCATCTACTTTCATGCAGTCTTCTTGTTATGGTAGACTTGGATATTGATGTGCCTACCTCCTGGAGAAAGTTGTTCACTTGGTTGGCTGTTGTGAATGGGTTCCTTTTCACCATGGAAATGATTCTGCCATCATCCATCTCTGTTGTCTTCCGTGGACGTCCAGGTCTTTTTTGCGTTGCTGAGTTCACTGGTGCTTTCTTTCTCAGGATGTAACACACTGTTGATTTAGTCACTCATAATACTGTAGCAATTTCTCGTATGTTTTTTTTCTGTTTTCTCAGCTCCTTTGACCGCATGTTGTCTGTTCACAGCAAAATCTTCAAAATGCAAGCACGAGTCCTCTGATCAACTCCAGGCCTTTTATCTGTTTCCCTCATAATGTCATAACACAGGAATTGCCCCCACCTGCCCATGCAAAAGCATGGAAGTCAATTGTCCAATTTCTTACGAGCCCATGAAATGAAGGGATTGTGTTTAAAAAATGCTTTAGTTTTTCCAGTGAGAAGTTCTATAATTTGACTTAGTAGATTTTGCAGGCATTGATTTAATCAAAAATATGAAAATAAAGATAAAATGTTAGAAAACAGCAATATATAGTCATAATACATAGAAGAATTAAAATAATCTCCATGCTTCTGAAAGATAGGATAAAAAAAACAGCCACCAAAAGACACAAACTAGATTATATCGAGCCCTGAGTAGCCTAAATATATACTAAAATAACCAAATCCAATGCAAAATTTGCCATATGGGCATTAAATTACCCAAATGGTTGCAAAAATCTCATTAATTATCCAAAATATTAACACAAAAAGCGTATAACAATCACTGAAACCCCAATGACAATGCATAATAAGACATGCAATTATGCAAACTACCTCAAAGATACACAGCTGGAGATGGAAATAACAAGACCTACCCGGTCTGTGATTGACTTGGTCCTTGGACTTTTAACATAAATGCCCCCAAGAGTATTTTCAGTCATAATCTGTTGACCATGACCTTAACTAAGAGGACAGTTGTCTTTAATATACATGGCATCAAAACCTGATAAAATGCAGCTGTTGTTATATTAGTGCACATACTTACTTTTGCAACATGGATGATGTTCACAGCTTGGCTCAATGCCTGAGGGAATTATTTGTCATCCATCACTTTTGCTAAAATACAATTTCATGTGTTTGATGTTGAAACAAATGTTTGTGAGAGGTTTTAACTGTCCCGGCATTTTACAGAACCCATTTGTAGACAACTCAGAGATTCAACAGAGGACAGCTCGTGTTCTGAGTTTGAACACGTGGGATGTGGCTGTTGCCCTCACTGATCTTGACTGGACCATTTTCGACTCGATGCATGAGGTTTGGCCTTAAAACTCAAATAGTCAGCCCAACACAAACTGTTAAACATTGCTGCCTTTGCAAATTCTGATGAAATAATGTTCCTTTGCAGCAAGAGGTGATCTATTTCACCTTCAACCGCCATGTTTGCAGTACCTACACGATGGCATTGGAACTGCTGCTGCAGCGCTGCAATGAGGTCCAGCTGTGGGTGATGACTGAGGTGCTGCTGTGCCCAACGCTCTGCAAAAGGGTCCAGCTCATCAAGAAGTTCATCAAGATTGCATCTCAGTTAGTGGCTTTGTTCACACTCCATGGCAGCGTGATAAAACATTCATTGACTGATCATTCACTGGGTTTGAAATTCCGCCAAAGGAATACACGTTTATGAGATTGGGGCTCCCTCTAGTGGCAAAACAGTAAACTGCATCTGTCGAACTTTCTTTTTTTTTTTTTCAGATTCAGATAAAGAATACTTTATTTATCCCAGGGGGAAATGCATTTACAGCAGAGCTCCTGTCGCTGTGTTTATACACAGAAGTGACAGAGGTGTAGAAACTCTGTTCATCTTTTAAGTCCATATTAATAAAAAATAACTTGTTTCTTTTTTAGCTGTAAAGCACAAAGAAATCTCAACTGCTTCTTCGCAATATTCATGGGACTGAATGCTGCAGCTGTCAGTCGTCTTAGTCACACATGGGAGGTAAGCGTTTTATTACAAGAACCCTGGATTTTTCATGTTTCATCTTTAAGTTTCAAAGAACATGACATATTTTAATATTTTTTTGCAGAAAGTTCCAGGAAAATTCAAAAAGCTGTTTTCAGAACTGGAAGCTATCACTGTAAGTTGGGACAGTGACCAATTAATATAAGCAATACTGATATTAACCTACAAACGATTAAAACATCTGGAGTTCCCCAAACCTTCCACATTCAGCTCCATAACCTACGTGCACAAACATATCTTTTCCCAATTGCTTACCCTAGAAATCTCTTTACAGGATCCCTCACTGAACCACAAGGCCTACAGGGACTCCTTGAAGAAGATGAAGGTGCCAAAGATCCCCTTCCTTCCTCTGCTTCTGAAAGGTGTGCTCATCATCTCTTTATCTCATGTCCTTCAGATTCCAAACAAACTAGAAAAATATACATTTCTGTTAACAATAATTAATAATAATAACAATAATAACAATAATCTGATAGAACAATAACATTTATTTTATCTTAAATATTATAATAAAAAAGAATGCTTTATTCTTTTAGATATTACTTTTATCCATGAAGGCAACAGGACATTTCACAACAACATGGTCAACTTTGAAAAGCTGGTGAGTTTGTTGTGGTACATTATTTTTAGTTTTTACCTGTAAAAAAATAAAAAGCAAACTGTTGAACTGAATTTGAATTCTTTTTACTTTAAGCACATGATAGCAGATGTGGTGCGACTCATCCGGCAATGTCAGAAGGATCGCATGGGTTAGTAGTTTAATCCTTTTTTTGTGTTAAAAATGGAAACATCAAACTTTCAAATTTTTAAGGAAAATAATCATATTTTAAAAATACGGTTTGGGTGTTAGCCTCACTAGCTCCAGTTATTGTTTGACAAAAAAAAAAGTTTGTTTCAATGTGGCAAAAGCAAATTGAAAAAAAAAAAGCTCTATTTTTACTTACCTCAGACCACTCATGCATTTGAATCACAATAGAAAACAAACTGGAAGGGTGGTGAATGCGGCTGTCATGTTCTGGAGTTAAATTCTTTTCTGGTTCTCCAGGAAATGGAATCACACAGAAGAGCAGCTCAGAGGTGCGAGCCTACATTGATTGCCTTCACGTCATTGACAATCAGCAGACTCTGTTCAAGCTGTCACACAGGCTGGAGCCTCGGGCTTAAGGGGAACAGCTCCTCCTCCGCTTCCCACTCCTTTTGATTTGCTAAGGAACCACTTATCACTGTCTCCTTTTGATAGCTCAGGACTCAGTCAGCAATCACAGGCAAACTGCACAATCCCAGCTGAACACGGGAGGGAGACTTTCAATCATGAGACTGTCAGCAACCACACAAACAAGCAGAAAAAAGGCTCGTCTTTGGGTGTCTGTGAAAGATGTTTGCATACATGGGCAGCAGTGGGACTGATCCATGGCAGCTGAGAGCAGGTTCAGCCAACACCATCTTACTGTGGAGCTGCAGTGCCAGCATTTAAACTGCAGCAGCAGCAGAAGGCATGAGCTGCAGACGTTCATCAGTACGGTCTACATCAGAGCACTGCTGCTGTTCATGTCTAGTCCTGCAGATGGCACAGGTTTTCAGCTGCACTGATGGACCGATCACTCCTCTGTGATGCACATTCAATAAAAGCTGTTTGCCTGCAGGTAAATTGAACAACCATGGTGTAAAATCATCACAAATCCAAAAAAAGCATTTCAACCAGTCCTGATTTAACAATATTACTGCTCTTCACCTCACCATTAAGCAACTTACATAAATAACATTATAGAGTTCTGCTTTTATAGGCACCAGTGGATGAAAGTTTTTTTTAAACATAACCACAAAGTATTTTATCTCACAAATCAATACCATGTTAATCAGTCAGAGACTGCAATGAAAACTGTGAGGGAGAACCATGCAATTGCATATACGCAACATACATGGATGGTCAATATTTACTTATTTAAAAAAAAAGCAGACCTAACATCTATTTTTTCAACATAAACATCTGTTTTTGCAATAATTGTAATTTAACAGGCTCAGTTTATGGTTTATAATTATTTTCCTGCATTAAACTCTGAAATTAACATTAGATTGAGCTTTCAATTGGTTCCTGGTTTTTATTTGCATATTTGAAAATCTCAATAAAAAAACCATAAATAAATTACAAATAAAACAATGCTACTTTTTAAATATATTTTACATTTCTTGCCTAATGTCTTCCATTTACTTAAAATCTGGACAATTAGTTTAATAATTCTCCAAATGTTTACTTTCACCTCTCAGTATTGTTCTTCGGTTATTTAGAATTTGGCTTTAGGTTTTAATTTTTGTTACCAAAAGAAAAAGGTATGAGAAAAAGAAACAAAAGAAGCAATGGAAAACTCATGCTAAGGCACCTTCAATCTGGTTAAAATATAATTTAAGACTTTAAAAATAAAGCCCTCTGTTCGTGTGCATAAAATAACAGTGTATAAATTCTGTATGTGTGAACTTTCTAGTGACAGCGTCATTTAAAGCAGTTCAAGTAGACACTGTGAAGTGCTGTAAGATCATTTCGGTCCCCTTTGCTTGTATTTTCTATATTTTTTAACCACTTGTCATAAGAAAGAAAGTTCCGTAGTAAGTTCCTTTTATTTATACTGTGTATATACTTGTATAGATGTATTAAAGTTCTGAATACCGTTTATTTCAGAATCATTGATCTGTTCTATCAATACAATAAAGTAGAACTTTTCTGTTTATTACTTTTGTCAAAACATGTCAAACCACAACTGTGCAAGAAATAAAACTTTTTATCACTACGGGCTCTTAATTGGAAAAGTTGTTTTAGTGGATATTAAGGTTGGTCACTGTTTCTCTTTGAAATATTAATTTCAATTTGCAAAATAAAATTAAGCGTATAAATTCGTATCCGTTTCCAGTTATTGGCTCTCATCTAATTCCAAGTAGATGCTAAATTAAAGTGGGTCTGGAGCAGAAGTGGTTTGATCCATATTTGTATCAATAGGCGTCGAGGGGTTAAAATATAAACTAAAAAAGTAATAATGTATGACCCACTAGTAAGTTATATTTTCCATACTTCCTGTTTCATTACTTGACATAATCTAAAACTAAGGTCTGGGAGTTCCTAACAAAAGTTTGAAATGAATGTTGCTGCAAATAAACAATTTCTTTTAACATGTCTCTTTTTACCTTTTTTTCTCTTTAATTTAAGCAAAAAAAAATACCCAAAATGGTATTCTATGCTATTGCTGTGAGGCGTGGGTGTGACACAGATGCCCTTCCTGACTTTAACAAGGTGTCCTGCTTGGCCTTTAAAATGACTTATCAGTGGCACGACCCCTGCTGCGCCAAGCTCCGTACCCTACCATTTCCTCCCAAACACTGTATCATTTCTCTGACACAAAATGACTGGCTAGCTGCAGCAGCGCGTTAATGAGAGGAAGAGAAGGCAGATGAAGAGAATTTGCAGGAAGACCCGTTTTTCATTTCCCCTCCTGCGATACAATGCACAGAATCAATCTTCTGGCGGCTGTCTGCAGCCAGAGTGGCTGTGGGGAGGAATTAAGAGCCAAAAAGCAGTTATTAGTGTTGGGGGAAATTTTATTTGAAAAGAATGCTGACTTGAGCTCTCCCACCTCCCCAAAAAACCCAAAGTGTTTTCATTTTTATGCCACTCTTCCGTTTGTTTAAATATGAAAATGGCACCTGTAGTATCAGTCTATCTGTGGACTTTTAAATCAAAGAGAAAACAAAATACATTTTTATTTTTCTAGATTTTAATATGTATTTGTAATAGAAATAAGGAACAACCTAGCAAAAAGTGTTAAAATATATACCATTTTAGATTTTCTTACCAGATAGATTTGCGTCTTGAGCGCATTTAAAATTGGATTGAGAACAGAGAGGAGACATAGAGGAAGGGTTATCTAATGTGTTGCTTTCTCACACAAAGCTATCACTATCTTCGAATAGATGTTTTCCTAAAGGCTCGGCTGAATGAATTACACTAGTCTGTTAGTATTCTGCCTCAGCTGCACAAAAGGTCAATGTCAAATGCACCTCATTTAAAAGTCAATAGTAACCATGCACATCATCTCCTGGGAATTTGGTCCAGGATCCCTCCAGACAGCATTGTGTATCATTCAGTTAGCAGAGGGCGAGCAGAGAGCCTTTTTAATCCTGACCTTCCAATAAAATATGCTCCCTATCCGGAATTACATGGTCCAAAATGGAGACATAAGCTTCCAACAAATCACGGCCACACTCAGGGGAGAGCTGCAGCGGCGTTGGACACAAATACTACAGGTTCAGACATGTGGCAGTATTACATGATCCAATGACAAGGCTGTCAGAAGAAAAAGATAAAAAAATATTTGACCAACTAGTTTACTATAGCAGTTAGTACCTATATTTAAACTAAACAAAAGCTATATTTTTTTAATCGTATAATACAGCATAAAAAGTTCTCAATAGCTATTAGTAAAGAGTCTGTTCACATCTGTGCTTAGACCTCACACGATTAACAGCAGCGCAACTCCAGCTACAACCCACTTGGCTGCAGGCTGTTTGGTGCGGAGGTGGAAGGCCCACACGTAGGTGGACCCTCGCTGCTTAGTGCGGTACACTGGACACCTAAAGGTGTTCCTCAGATCCAGCTCCTCTGATGGCACTGCTCTAACGTACAGCACTGGCATGGCTGGCGTTAGATCTCTTAAAACTGCTTCGGAAATGGTACCGGCCTCAGAGTCCCAACGGGCCCCTAAGAGGAACAAGACACTTTAAACTAAGAACCCTCTATTTTGTCAACATCATAAAACTATGCTGAGTAAAAATAAAAACAGATGCATTCAGACAACTGAAATCCTGGTTTATCATTTCTATTAGAGTCCTTTACACTGACCTTCCATGAAGAGTCCATGGATGTAGGAACCCTCCCTGGGAGGATGTCCAAAGTCATCTCTCAGCTTCTTTGTTACATCCACAGTTAGAGTCATCTTGTCCAGGGGCCACTGGTTCTTCCGAGCTATACTCTGGAGCACAGCTGTTACCGTGACAATGTATGTTAATATTTCTGGTTTAAAAATCATTGTGTTGCTTTCAAGGCGGGACGTCACCGGTGAGGAAGGACTGTGGGCTGAAAAGTCCAGGGAGCCAGACCACAGCAGGGAGCGTAAAGTCATGAGTCCAGCTGTCCAGCTCCTGACAGCTCAACATTACATCACTCATCCTAAACAGACAATCCTTCATTAGCAACAATAGTAATGACAGGTAATTAAATTGCTAACTGAGCCAAATATCCAGAGCAGTAACTAAGTTACCATTGGGCCAGTGTCTTAGTTGATGGATAAGCAAGTCTGGTCCAAGACTGTGGCACAAAGTTATTGAATAGTTCAAACTGTAGTGTCTCCATACTGGAGGAAAAGGAGAGTTCTCCCTGTAAATGAGGAAAAAAAACTAATAGTAAGATTTAGTTGTTATTATTCCTCATTTGTGCTGACAGCCCATTAACCCAGTGAACTGCACCTTTAAACCCAATTCCAGATCAGTGAGGGACCTCCGCATTTCTGCCAGAAGAAGGTTCATGCGTTCACACTCCTGAAGGCACACAACAGTGTAGGGGCTTCTCTCTGCTCTCTCCATCATCATCTTTTCCATGTTATAATCCTCAGGAAGATTCTTCAGAATGTCTTGAATTATAGTCATAACCTGACAAATATTATAAACTTGATTAAGGATGTGAAGGTTTTTTTTTTTTTTTGGTATTCTCAGCCACTTTTCCAGGAGAAGCTTCCATCGTCCCACCTTCTCTTCAGTGCTCTCAACCACTCCCTCCTCCCTGGCAGAGCCGTGTGGCTGCAACTCCAGCAGAGCCCTGAAGAGGTTGTCTGAGGTCACAGTAAGACACCCCAGCTCTGCGTTAGGATGGAGGCCGTACAATATCGGGCTCTCAGTGGGGAGATGTTCATCAATGTAACTGTGGTAACCACTGTAGTCCAAAAATGGAGGAGCTGGAAATCCTGGACACAGATAGATTCCGGATTCAAACTATAAAGACAAAAAGTAAAACACAAACGGAAGCAAAAAAAGTTTGAAAAATATTAACAGAGAAAGTACTTTTGGGTAAATGCATTTTTTTTTACACAATTTAACAGATTTTCTGACACTTAACATAGAAACATGAAAAAATGTAAAAAAAAAAAAAAAAACTGCATCCATAAGTTTCAAAATCTACAAACTTTAGACTTTAAAAATAATCATATTTGAGTGTAGTTCTCATTTACATCCCAAGAGGGCACCCTTTACCTTAATGGTCACTTAAAATTGTTCAGGTAATCTACAAGTTTTCTTTCCTATTTCTCACTGCAAAAGTAGCAAAACAGTATGAAATAATGACATGTTCAAAGGTCTGAATATGTTTTTCAAGCAATAGAAATCCCCTTTTCACCTTACTTTCAAAATTGAAAAGAAAACATGATCCAAAGGCAATACGTGCAAAAAAGTTAAGAAATTAGAGACTCCAAGTTGCTTCAAGTACTAAGTTACCATTTTTGGATGCATGAATTGTTGCAGATAGGTCATGCAGAGTCTTCTGTCCCATTCATCAGTGATGTGACCTCCATACATGATCTCTCCAAAAAGGTAGCACAAGTCCTCCCAAGGTACCTGAACAGACTGTCAAAGGCTCCTTTAGCTCATCAAACACACACACACACAAAATAATAACATAAAAACACTAGACCTGAATCTAAAAATAAAAACAACATTAAAGTTTGTAAAAACTTTTGAAAAAAAGTCTTTTTCAAGTGTTCTTTGAGCGTGGCAGTGATTTGTTGGAAGCTTATGTCTCCATTTTGTACGTGAACACATCGCTCAAAAAGCTTTGGGAGAGAGTGAAAAATTGTTTCTTTCTCACAAATGTGTGACAGAAGAAATCTTTCCTTAGCTGGAGATGACGATCCGTAAGGGTGAAGGAGGAAGAAAGGAACTCGTGATTCATAACAAATTACAAAAGCTGCAAGTTCACAATCATTTGTACCTGTATTGTTTTGCAAATTACTTCCTTCATCAGCTCTAATTGCAGTGATCACTTATGGAGCGTTGTGAACTGTCACATTGGCTGCATGTAATTACATTTAGGATAACGCTTCATTGCCTTCCTAATGAATTCTCTGTATACGCACATACAGGTTACTGTTTGGTTAACATAATGAAGGACATTCGTTTTTGGAGGGCAGAATACCTAGGAGATGTAATTGGTTATGACCAGAGTAATAAGAGTTCTAAGAGAAATGCATTAGGGGCTGCGAGGAGTGCAGCGGGGAAAGAATGGATTTTTTTGTTTCCACAAAATAAAGCTTAATTATAGGATGCATGTTCACAATTATTAGGAATTTGAAAAAGTAAATGGGTATGAGCATTTCATCACAAATTACATTGAAAGAGATTATCTCAAGAAATAATTAGAGGCAGTGTGTGAATGTCACTGCTTATTCCATCACCAGTATAAAATCCACTATTTGAGGATTTATTAGCAAAAAAAGACAAAAAAAGTGTTTTGCTGACATAATTGCAATTAATTTGAAGAGGTTAAGATAAAAAAAAGTAAATTATCAAATACTTTGGTGTTGGCCTCTAAGTAGTTGCATAGCACAGTGGTTGAGGTGATGAGGTCTCCTTTGCTGAAGGGGTAGTTGTGGTTCCATCCTCGTGGGCCAAATTTTTGCCGCTCTGTTACACAGGAATGAAAGAAGCAAAGGGAGAAAAAGAGGGAGTTGAACTCTCGCTCCCTTGTGCAAACATCCAGCGTCTCCTAAAAGTGAAAAAGGCAACAAGAAAGACACAAAAATGAATAACGCACAGTAACATCTTTTTCACAACCAGAGATAGAATCCTTATCAGTAGAACCCATCAGACAATAAATTCATACACCTTTATGAATGAAGAGAAAATAAAATCCCCTTTCCACAGCAAAATATTCCTAATTCTCCCACTAAAATAAAAAAAAAACACAGAGGCTGGTATCACAGTAGTAAATTTAAGCATGTGCTCGGAAGAATTTAAGATACATGCTTTTGTTCTTTTGTCTCATCTCCACATTCTTTAACATTTCATAGTTTTAGGAAGGGTTCAAAGTCTCACTCCATTCATCTTTAGATCTATTTTAAAAGCTTTCGAAGTGGTCTTTTATTATGGGGTCGTTTTCTAGGACACAGTTTCTGCAGAGCAGCAGAAGTTCATCAGAAATTCGCGTCTGAGTTGTGGGTGGGACTGCTAGAGCGGAGTAGGCATGGACTCACTTCCCATCATGCCTTTGTTTACCCTCTCCTGCTTGCTAACAGCCCCTCACAACCCCAACCTAACATTAGCGGTGCAACAAAGATGGCGAGCAATATTGGAACTGTTCAGCCGTGTAGTTAGAGCTAGATACCAGCTCAGATCAGGAAAACTAAGACGTACATGGATCTATTTGTCTGCAAGTGGATGCACCAAAATGGAGCGAAACAGAGGCTCGCTGATTCTAGTTTGAACCCAACAACTGAAATCTGCTCCTGATTCACTATGATTTGACTAAAGACATACCCAGAAATGCAGTTTTAATCTTAATTTTCTTTCTATATTTTCTCCATCATGAGAAAAATGCGACAAGTACATGTTAAATACACAATTTTCACCAGAGTGGGTCTTTAACTTAGTTATTGTTGCATGTGTGTTATCTTTAGCCAAATGACATTTTGGTTCCTGATTAGAGCAATTTAATTTGCAAAACTTAGATTTAATTTAGAATAATTTCATTCAACAAATTCCACTCACTTTATATCTCATTTTCTCATGTGACCCCACAATAAAAAGCATTTTCTGAAATCCTCAAAATATTTAAATAAAATATTCTGAAAGACCAGCTCATTTGAGACTAACAATAAAACCACAGTCAAAGTAATTTAAATCCCATTCCTTCCAGACTCTGATAGAGTGTGAACTTCAGCAGCTTCTCACCGCTTCCTCCATTTTCACTGCTTGATTATTTGTGTCAACACACAGTTAAATTGCAATAACGTTTGTTATGGCTGGTGTTTAAAATCTCTCAAAAAGCCTTTAAAAATTTTATACACACCTGACTGAAGTTGCTAAGAGCTGCATGCAAACTGGCACTCATGCCTGTGGGTGGTTCATTTGTGATTTTTATGGCTCTCTCCAGCATGCCTCTGGGGATTACATGCTGCTCAGGCCTCGGGGCCGGCTCCCCGGTGAGGAAAACCCTGTAGCTGGGATGACAGTTCTCTGCCGTTGTCTCCAGAAGAGCATCCAGAGATGGCAGCCAGTGAGCCACGAGGTGAACATTCTGTACAAATAAAACACCCAGAGAGAAATTCATTACATCAGACTGATTTCAAATTAAAACAAAAACTTTTCTTTTTTGCTTCTGCAACAAATATCCACACATTTGCAAGAATCACTAATTAACTGAGCTGCTGCCTTCTCCCTAAAAGGAGCCATTTATGGAGGCTATCTAGCCAATTATGGCTTTTATTGAACCAAATTGAGTTTATTTCCCTTGCTCAGGGGATGAGATAATATCATTAGGAGGAGTAAAGGGAGGCTGCAAGTGTAGCCCAAAGCCATTAAAGGTAGATCTTTTTAATGAAAAATGTTATCCACCTGCAAAATGACCCAGTGTCCCTGTTGAGATGCATTCCCGAGAAGCTTCTCAGCCACTGTTTCCTGCCCCTGTCCCAGAGAAACATTGTGTAAAGTGCCCTTGTCCGTGGAAAATCCCAGCTTCAAACCTATGGACAGAAAATACAATGTAATATATAGAAAAAAATAAATCCCACAAAACCCAGAACCTGATTGAGTTATCATTACTAATAACACCTACAATCAAGTGTTTATAATAGCTGACTGACTATTTTTTATGTGGTGGGGAAAAAAAAAAAAACACCAACTACCTTGTTTTTCCACATCTCTCAGTGGATCCACTCCAGGAGAGAGGATGAAGAACACAGGGGTTGAGGGTCCACAATCCTCATACAACTTTTCAAAATCCAAGCGTGGAGCATTTACGTACTCGCTTCCCATGCTTTCTGCCACAAACTTCCTGAAGGAAAACCTCAAGCACTTAGTGAAAATCCCTACTCTGACAGATCCAAGTGCTCTGAAGTTATACTCTTACTGTAACGCGTATGTCATCCGGTCCGGGCGCAGAGCTCTAAGGATAATCAGCTTTTGAAAGGAGCTCTTGTTCTTCCAGTCCTGTGGAAGTCTTTCATTTTCTGGATAACTGGACTCCACAATCTTTCTCCAGGGCTTCGGTGAGCTTTCAATGTCTCTGTCGAGTCCACTGAAGCAGTCCATACTAGATATGCCCTGCATCAAAGCAGCTGGCATTATTACTGCACTTGGGAAAGGCAGTGATTATTAACTGCTACTATTTTCGAGATAATGTGTGGCATCATACCATGATGGCTTCCCAGGCTTGTGGAGAGAGGAAAGACACTGAGCTGAATTTACCAGCTTCCACTGGGAAGTGCAGTAAAAAGTAAAACTCCTGCAGATCAATCTGGCCTTGTTTCAGCAGAATCTGAAGGAAATAACCAAACTAATTCTTTCAAGATTTTTTTTTTTTTACAAATATTACATTTCAATTTTGAACAAAAAAACTACAAAGAAAACTTTATTTGTGGGTCAGCTTCTATGAACTAAGTAGCAGTGAATGTGAAACTGCCAGATGAAGGACAGCCCTCAAAGTAGCATAACTCTGATGAAGAAAAGTTGGCACAATGACAGATAATTGCATTATGGTATAAGAACCAGCCCCCCTGTCAGAACCAACTGTCTGAACAGCAGCCGTTGGGCAAGGTATGAAAGGTAATCAATAGCAGCGTATGGTAGAGCTGACTGCTTTTAATTGAAGTTAATGTGGGGGCAGAAAACTACTTTGATTGATGAGAGTGACAACAAACCCCACCTCTGAGGCGGACCTCGGCCCCTCACCTGGAAGACAATGTGTGACAAGAAGGTTAACTTGTCTCTCTCAAACAGGCCCTGGCTGGTGTACAGAAATACAGAATAGGTGATGGCTTCAGTGAGGGTGTGCACCGTGGTGCGCACATCCTCGTCCCGTTTGGCATGTTCCATTGCTTTGTTAAACATTGAATAAAAAGCCTGAAAAGCAGACAAACAACATTTAAAAAGAATCCATGATCAGCTACATTACCCCAAGCTGCCTCAAAAGAACACCCACTTTTTTTTCTTTTTAGTTTATTTTAAAGCTTTTATATTATTTAAGCTAAACATTGCAAGCAAATAACTAAACACATCTGAAGATTATTTTTGTTTTGTTGCTCTTTCTGACAAATATGGTTCTTGTATTCCACTGAAAGCTCTTCAGGGATTCACCTTGAGTGAAAACTGGTAAATGGGGTTAATCTTGCTGAGGTCGTTGATGATGAAGAAGAGGAGTGACGCTCTTTCAGCTGCTGGGCGGTAGAGCTCCCGAGCCTCGTTGATCTTTGTCTCATTCTCTATGGCCTCCAACACCTGTTTGTTCCAGTTTACAAAATGAGCTATTAGGTTTTCAGTCAGGCTCCAAAACCAATGTCCCTAACTATACTATATCACTTATGGGTAATGCAATAAAAACAGGTGTTTGATGTTGTATAAAATTAAAAAATGTGAGACTTAATGAGAAAAAGAAGCACATGCTGTCATCACGTTACCTTGGACTGAATGCAAGCAGCCATGCTCTTGGTGTTTTCAAGCTGTTCCACAAGAGAAATATCTCCCAGAAAATTACCTTGAGCTGCAGAAAGGCGGCTTAGGAGGTCATCTTCACACCTTTTGAGCTCAATTTTGAAGTCGTTCTGTTGCTTTGTTAGCTGCATCTTTGTCCATCAAGATTAAAAATTTTACTGATTTTCATCAAGTTATCATCATATGAGCACTTTATTTTAATTCAAAAATAAAAGCAGATTTTATATATTGATGGAAAAAAAGATGCGGTTTACCTTAGAGGCCTCAAGTTCAGGTCTCTCGTAGAACACCACCTGTCCTAAAAGCTGCTCCTCCAGGCCCACAGGAGTCACTGTGAAGTTTATGAGGGTGGTTTGAGCCTGCAGCTCAGGGGGGAAGTGTGGGTTGGCAAGTTTGGTGTGAAGAATAAGCTGAAAGTTACTGTTATATTCACATTCCTTTTCCCCAACACGGATATATCTAGGTGTAAGAGTAAAAAAAATGTTTTATTTATTTTTGCTTATTGTGTGCAAGTTACATTATTCATAATTTTTCTTACATTTTGAAACGTATACATTTCAGTTAATAAAGAACGTTTAAAAAAGAAACGAGGACTTTCAAAAGTACATGCTGTGGGGCAAAGCAGATCCTGGCAAAGAGTCCAATCCCATCTTGAAGAAGTAAGTAAAAAAAGTGGACAAGGTGTTGTATTTTCTTACAAAATGAAGTGAATGAGATGATGATATCATGAGCACTAAGAAACTGAAGCTTTCTGTGAGTTTCTGTAACAGTTTTATGGCTTTCATTGACAGAGTTGGCTGTTTTTACTCGCCAGGGTGACATTGAAAGGACAAATTTGACAAGTTTTGAGATCAGTGTCCGATTAGTGCCCCAGATTAACTCCCTTGGCTGCAAAGGTTTTGTCCATGATGGGGGGGGGCTGCCACCTTTATGAGCAAATTTTTCTGTAACGAAAACCAACAAATCTAAAAAAAAAAGGTTTGCACGCAAGCATTTGAGGGACATTCTGACATCATTTGCTTTTCAGAGTGGAATTGTGATGATCATGGGTAGGTTAAATAATGCAATGTTTCAGAAGCAAAATTTAAAACAGGAAATAACCTCCCGAAAAGACTGTCACAAACTAAATAATAGAGTGTGTGAAAACAAAGATTTGTTGTAATACTCAAAAACATTTTGTTACAATAAATGGCAGGTAGTAATGCCTTTATATCTGATTTTGGTTTGATTTAACCTTGTTGCTCTAACAAAGGCAAGGCTGAAGTTCATCCGGAGACAATAATGAAGCCTTAATGTATAATCTCATACTCCTGTTTCATTTATTTGAAATAAAATGTTTTCTCAATTTTCTGCATTTTGATTTGTAAATTTTATCCCAAAAAAACAAAGAACGTTTAACAAACTTCAGACATGGCATGTTTTTACAAGAAAAGGTTTAATAAACACTTTTCGAATGTACCTGTACCTATTAACCCTATACAAAAAATAGAACAATACCAGATTTTTTGTTATCTTTTAGTTTCTATACAACCATTAATTGGGTTAGGGTTAAAGAAATGCTACGAGACTTAATTATCTTGCTAAACTATACCAAAAGTCTATTTACTGGAGTTGGCTTTGACCTTTAATTGGAAAAAAATAATAGGAAAACTATGATTATGAGAGTTGAAATATTACTAATGCTTTCTTAACTCAAAGATATGTAGTCATTCTTAGGAGAAAAAGTTAGTCTTGTGTTTTTCACAGCAGTGGAAGTAACTTCAAAATGAAGCTGATGAGAACAGCCATCTGCAAACTCCATGTACCTCTGAAGGCCTTTTCATTCTCATGCTCTCATAGATCACAACTTTAACTTGGTTTTACTTTAGTAATCCTGTTTTGAAATATTCTTTAATAATAAACATGAAAGATTATCATAACACCAGCCAATACTTATTTATTTCGGCAATTCAATTAAATTAGTACAGGCTTGATGAACCTGCGGGTTTTCATTTATTTCTAATTACCCCGCTGGTGTCAAACAAGGCCCCAATTTTTATGGCACAGGTTTCTTGTAGCCTAGGTATGGTTCAACTCTATATCTTCACAAGCCAGAATTAATGTACTATTGATAGAACCATTACTCCACCAAATTAAAGTCTTTGCTGATGGATTGGCTTGTAGTCTTCCGTCAGCCATGAATGGAATAATTAGTATTCATTACTTCACACTCTACAACATTCCAATTATTAATGAACTTCAGCTGTGGAGCCCTACCAGATCCATCATGGGTGCCCCACAAGGTTGTATTAATCATTGACAGAAGCAAGTGTGTGGGTCATCTACTAGGGATAAACTTATAATCAAATTTACTATGATAAATTGTTACATCTGAACAGACAGCCTTTCAAAATAAGCTCAATGCAGAGGCTCCACAAAACTCGATATTCATGGTACAACATAGATCAGGGCAAGAAAGATGTAAACATTTTTGTGGAGGGAATCTAAACAGAACATCAATATGTGGTATTTTCTATTTATGCTGCTGGTACACAGTTGATGGAATTTACAGTATTTTTCTTTTTCAGAGTAATGGGTGACCGGAGCAACAGCAGAACAGATTTTCTATAGCCATTTTTGACAGAACTGATGGTTTTTGGTGAACAACTGCAGTATTAGGAATTATTTAAGTCAGCTTAACAGTCACATGTATATTTAGGAAAATTGAAAAATTCAAGAAAACAAGAACTATTTCAAAAGTTTACATGTATTGTATGCTTTAAATGATGCAAAGATTTATTATTGTCAGAGTGGTGTCAATTTATTGAGGTCATTTGAATAAAATTCACACCAATCTGAGCAAACTAGTGTTATAAATTTATTGACTTATTTACTGGATACATAATGATGGAGGATCATTAAATCCAGTGTGATACATGCCGGGAGTTTGCACTAGACAGAAGTCCTTATACATAAGCATGGCTGTTCTCAATTTGCCTTTTACACTGAGGCTCAGCTGTTCAATATTCATTACTCCTAAAGAATATAAACACACAAATGTACATCCATCACTGCTCTTGAGAGGCCAATCAATATTTTGGCCTGTGGGACTTGGAACTTGAGCAGCAAATTCATTTCTAATCGAAAGCATGGACAATAATAATGCGTTCAGTCATGTCATGCTGCTGTTTCAATGCTCAGTGGCATTAAGCAATCTGGCAAATCTCTGCCAGTTGTTTCGTGTCAGAGAAATAGAAAAAGATTCACGAATATAAAAAGAAAAAACATGGATGACTGTAAAACTGGATATCTTCTTTATTAATATATACATTTTGTTAATCTTTCCCCCCTAAAATGCAAATGTAAAATGGTTTGTTACAAACCTTCCTCTTTTGATCGTTTTTCTCCCAAGCAGAGGCTCCAGGACCGGGTCGACCTTTTCCGGCAGGTTTTCTATCAGGACTATTTCACCACAGACGAGAGCCTGTTGAATAACATCTAGATACCTGTTAAAAAAAGGAAACAGAAAAATCAAACCCTATAATGCTTGTTTTCAAGTTACCACAATCAAAAACTGAAATCAGATGTTGCCTTTTCTGTCTGAGCTGCACCACCCTCAGCTTTGACCCAAAGCAGTTACGGATCCACTTGAGGGCCTGCTGCTGTGGGTCGATGATGAGTGGCCAACGCTCGCTGATGGTGAGGATGGCAGCATTTTCAGTAGACATCCTATCATTTGGCAGACCCTGGTTTTGCCAGGCTGCCACCGTGGCATCATCAGTAAGCAAACAGATTGGATCCAGGCCATCTGTGAGGGGTGCAAAGACCTAGAGCCAAAACAAAAAAAAGGTGTCAGGGTTAAACAAAAATGTACACCTTTTGCAACGATAGTTGTACTACACCAGTCTTAAAAATGTCCAAAAAATGACGTTACCTTCTGAGACTGAAGGAAGGGAATCCATGCATTGTTGAAAAGCTCTCCTCGAAACTGGCTGTTAAAGTAACCCAGGTATGAGACGAACGCTGAGGTGAGAAGAACATCCACACACAGACTTTTCTGTTGCTTTTCATAGCTGATCATTTCTTTGCCCCAGCGCTCCTTTTCTGCCTGCAAAAAATTCCAGACAATCTTTTTTATAAACAACAAATAACCAAATCAAAAAGCATTCCAGAAGATCAGCTGAAAAAAAGTACGGATACACTTTACATGCATCTGCATAACGTGTATTTTCTAAACAAGAAAATCTAAGCACCACAAAAAATACTTTACAATGGCTCTCTGAATTTTCTGCAGCATCAATACAGCATTCATTTAAACCTTCAATACTATGACTATGACAGTCTGTGACAATAAATCATGTGTGGCATTTTCTTACAAGGGGTTGTGGATCTGGAAAATGTCATATAATAAATTCTCAGACAGTTAAAAATCACTATAATTTTACCCTAATGTATTATGGATCTCCTGTAATATCACTCAGTCTGGGGTGAGACATTGTTAATTTCCAACAGCTGTTGAGGCTTTGAGGTAAGTTAATGATTAAATATGGAAGGCCTGATTTATTAGTCTCTACACTATTGCTTCCAGGTCAATGCCATAAAGACAAAACATTTATCTTGATATGCTTAAAAGCCAAGCTGTTCCACACAAAACCACATTTATTCTCTGAAAGAAGAAAGTCAAACTTTCAAAATGGCCAATGAAATTACCATCTTTTATTTCACTTAAACAAAAAAGGGAGGATTCCCAGAAAAGATGTGCACAGCAACCCTTGAATGCAGTTTTTTTAATGAAAATGTGCAGCATTTAGAACTTAAGCAAAAATACAGTTCTACAATTCTTCTCCTTCAATCTTAATCTTTCTTTAATCAAACTCAAAAAATACAAAATAAAAAAAGAAACAAAATACTCAACCAAATGTATAGAAAAACTGCAGTTAAAGATAAGATCAGATAATTATTTTCTATACAAGCAAACTCTTCAATGAACAAACAGGGAGATCTTTCAAAATAAGATTGGTCTCTCCTCCTTTTTTCTCAATTTAGAAACTCATTCACTATCCCAGCTCAGCCATGCGAGCTCTGTGGTCCAGCCCTTCCTAGCTCACCCATGTTCCCTGTATGCTGCTAAGCCAGCCTGTAAAATCTCCATTTGCCTGACCTGCTTTTAAAAACTGTCAGACTTCCTGCCAGGGTATCACAACTTTTAGTTTGGAGTTGGGATGCAGTTCGACTGCCAGCCTTTCTCTGTGCATGCCCCAAGCTAAATGACAGTTAATCCTATGCCAGGCCAGCCCCAATGACACCACCATTCTCTCACTTCTCCCATTGTTTACCATTAAGCCTTTAACTAGTTGGTTGGCCAGCTGGATGGTCTGGGTGGTTTGTGTCACCTCCTTCTGACAGCCAAGTTTCTCAGCCGTGGCTCTTTCAAAGTGAGTTGTTAAGTTCTGGAGGCTGGCGTCGAGATCCTAGAGAAAGAGATAAGAGCAGCATACAATACACATACATATGTAGCTTTTAGGGAGACCACCTTCAGCAAGTTAAGGGTGTAGTCACTGCTAGGTTCTTCTGAACTGCCGTCAATTTGGCTGTTGCCATTTCCAGTTCTGCATTAGCTCGGGACAATGCATCTCGCTTTGGGATAACTTCACAATAAACCTAAAGAGAACAAAAAATTGACATTATTTCTATGTTCTATGATGCAGAAGAACTTCTTTTATCTTCTCTAATATTCGTTTAAAGACCACATCTGACCTCGTAGTATCTGACAATATTAATTGTCCATGCACAAAGACCAGCTGCAGCCGATGATTTGGTATAGACGAGATCAGGTTGGAAGTCTGGATTTCTCAGATAGTCTTGTTTCACAACAGCTAGACAAGAATCTGGGATATGTTCTTTGTCATATGACACAAGGGCCTGCAAGAAATCATCCACCTAATAGGCAAAAAGACGAAAGCAGACACAATTTAAGATGAACACAGAGCTTCCTTTTTTATTTGAGTTTGTAAACACAAAACTTGAATACACTTCGAAATGAAGCTGCCATTAGAAATCTGAGCACATTATAACTTTAAGGTGGGACAATTGCAAAATTTACAATACAATTTTAATTTGAAAATGTATCACATCCTGTACTCAACAGGCTGCCATGGTGTTCAGAAAATTTGACCTGCAACTACACTTTGAAACAAGAAAGTCACACACCACCTGAAAAATGGAACTGAAAGAGTTTTGTCTCATCTCAAATGGACTAAAATAAATTACTTTCTGAATTCAAAGTTTTGCATTTATCTGAGCCATTTCTTTAAAATGTGGCGAAAGCAAATCTAGACAGTCATTGAGTTTTAGCATTAACATTCCTAAGCTGCTGTGCAGGGCCAGGGCCAGGTCAAGGTCCACACAAATTAGGCTGACATTAATCAGACAGCTGTGGAAGATGATGAAAATCTAACCTTGCCCATGAAGGCCCGTGCCGCCCTCCAACTCCGATCCTTAGGCACACGACCACGGGGGGACAGCAGAACCATTACAGCAGCTGCAACATTTCGAACTGCTTCTGGGGGATTTGGAAAGGCTTTCAGCTCGGTAAGATTCACCTAAAACATAATTACACACACAGCTCAATTCACATATTCCAATTTTTTTTCATCAAGTAGAATTTTGTTCTACAGAAAAAAATGATGTACCTTGTTTAAAGTGTCTAGGGCTGCTAATGCAGCAGTCAGTGATGGCTCAGCTTTGACTAAGTCATTTTCACACTCTTTCTGCTTTGCAGCAATTTCTGCCTGCATTACAGCAACCTGCACATACACAGGTAATGTTATGATTCATAAAATAATGTAAAAAAAAAAGCTAATAAAGTCATCATGTCATAAAATTCTGTAACCTTCTGTGCTTCCACATCTGCAGCTTCCTTTTTCTTCCTAACTTTTTCAGTTTGCAGTCCAATCCTTATTATCAAATCTTCAATATTCTGGTTTTTGAACGACAGCTCAGCTTCTTGTGACGCCAACTTGCATTTTAGATCTTCAACCTAAAATAGTATAGTTTGGAATATATAAATGTTTTTTTTACAAAAACATGAAAAATAAGTCATTTACATTTGTGGAACCTATTTCCCGTCGCTTTACCCGTCGCGTATTAGCTTTACCTGAGCAGCTGTGGTGTGGAGCTTCTGCAGGCCATTCTCAAGCCGGTTCATCTTGTGCTGCAGCTGAGACCGACTCTTTTCAAGAAGGTTCCTGTACAGGCTGATTTGCTGGAGAAAACTCTTGGGGGTGGTGTAATTGTACCTCTTCTCATTTAGCAGGTATTTTTCACTTGCCTGGTTGACACTGGTGTGAACGCAGGCCATGAAAAGACTGATGGATTCCTGGGCGGCAGGCTATAAAAAAAAAAAAAGGCAAAAGGGGAGAGGAGAGATGATGGTAAGGCTGAACTGAGTGGATTTTAACACCCCAACCCTGATGGGAACTGAAATATTATCTTCATAAAGTTTGAATTCATCTACAAGTTCTGCCATCTTACTAGGCTTGACTTACTCAATCTGAAATTTAGGTGCAGCTAGCAGAAATGAGTACGCTTTGAAGCCTCTGTGAAAATAATGTTTTTAGAGCACTGACATCCCACTTGTAAAACATACACACTGTTAACAATATATGTGCAGTCTCCAAACTTCTCCACCCTTTATTCTACAGCCATTGCACTAAATGCCAGCTAAGTATTCATCACACGCAACAAAAAGACCCACTACCACCATTAATCATACACTTAGCAATCAATTAAAGCTAAAACAAATGAGTGGAGAATATGGGGATCAAACCTGATAATAAGTCACAAAAAGCCATTGTTAATGATCACCGAGCACGTAGACGAAAAAAAAAAATCATTATTCATTAAGATCTGGCATAATGTGTTTTGACAAATCATGTTGGGTGTTGTTGAGATCTGTTAGAAGGTCATTGATTGGTCTAGTCTAACAACGATTAGTAGGCTAAGCATTTCTAACTTTTAATTAATGATCATTTCATTTGGTGGGATCCTGCCTTTTAAAGAAGATAAACAATCATTATTGACTTTACTCTTTTTATTTTTTTGTTTCTTTATTCTGCCAAATGCTAAACATCTACGTTTGAACCTTACATTCACAAAAATGTTTGATCTACCCAAAAGCTTCAAGAATAGTCTAAATAAATGTAACATTTATCACTTACACTCCTTAGCTTAGATGGTACCAGCACTTAAAAGTTCTGTTGTAAAAGTTGTAATTGTTTTCCACTTTTGATCCAATAATAACACAAACTCTGTGAAAAGCTGATATTTTCTAAAATTACACAACTGTGTTGCCACAGATCAACATCCACAGATGTACTTACAGAAAAAACAGAAAGCAGTGGTCTGGCACATATTTGAATATGTGATGACACTTCCTGGTGGTGACAGCTGCGCCACCTTAGAGGGTCATTATGGGCTTAATCAGTCTTCTCTCATTACCATAAATGACTCTGGGTTGTGATCGCTTCACTGCTATGATGGAAAACAATGAAACGACTGCGCTCACTGTTAGTCTCCAGGCATGTGTTCGGCAATTTGTCAGTTTCTCAGCAGAGAACTAATGAAGAAGGATGTCTGTAAAAGTTAATCCAGCTGCAGAACAATAATTATAAGGTGGTCATGAAAAATAAAAACTGTCAGTTTCAAGAATGTATGCCTCTCAAAAGGTGGTTTAAAGTGATGTTTTGCACTGTTGACTTTTGTTCATGAATTTAACAAAAAAAAAAAAAAAATACTCAAGGTTGCAGTTCCTTAATAAACCACTAGAGGATACTCCCTATTGACTCCCATGTTGAAAAGTGAGATTTTACACACACAAGAAAATCTTTGTACAGCCTAGTGTTAAAAAACCTTTCACAAATAAAATTCTCTTGGGATTGAGGTCTACTTTTTTCTTAATAATCTTTTTAACTTTATTGAAGCTTAAATTTAGGTTTTTGCAAAGGTATATCTTCTTGATTAACAAAAAATCTTCCTTTAATTGTCCTGCCTCAATCAACCATTCTCTGTACATTGTTGACGTGGGTGAAGCAAACTTCAGTCAATATGTCTATGGGTTCATTGCCGGCTTTATTATAATCATTTAGAATCCCATGAGTGAGTGAATTATCTGTTGAGTGTATATAACTGTATGTCAACGGTTGAGACAGACAGTGACAAGCAGGAAGTCCCAAAACAATCATTTAATTTTTAATCTGACTCATCAGATAAATGCCAGATGAAGCACATGAGTTCCGAAGCCTAACCTCAATGCCTTCAATGTCTTGAATGAATCTGTGGCTGACTGACTGCAGAGCTTCATTTGTCCAAGGATGGAACCAGTCAATGGTTGTGCAGCTAAAAAGGGCAGGTAACTGACGGGCCCTAACCCGCAGGGCACTACCCAGAGGAGAGAAGCACAGAATGACCTAGAAAAAAACAAAAAGCACAAAGTTTAAGAGTCAACGAAGCACATCTTCAGAAAAATGATTTATGCTTTTCTCATTTTGTATTTGCATATTTGTAACTAACTAAATGGAATTTAATAATAACAATAATAATAATAATTAAATGTCAACATAACACAAATTAAACTTGAGCAAAGATAAAATCAAAGCTGTCTAAACCTGTTTACTTCAGCTTGAAAAGGCAAAACACTAAACTATTAATGAACAGTGGTTTATTTTATTTTTTGGAAGTTAAGTTAAATTGGGCATAAACTAATGAATCCTACAAGAACAGTTTTTCTTCAGAGACAAAAGGAAATCCTTGCTGCATAAAAAGACAAGCAAATTAATTTTTAAAGGTTGGACCGTGAACTGTTGTTGCACTCGGTCTGTAAAGAATCTCCAACAGTTCTCTTTGGTATCCAGGAGTCCGAGGCCTCGTACTTCAGCTTTTACACCAGATACGATACTCTCAACCTCTTCATCACTGAAGAGCTCTAAAATTTCTCCTAAAGAAAATAAAAACAAATCAATGCACTCAAAAGGTTTGATAAGGACTATTTCCAAGGTTTAATAAACTAAATTCATAATGAACAATAAAAGTAAAAAGTATCAAAAAGTGTGTTGCAGGCAGATAAAGACTGCTGCGGATTTCAGAACTCACCTGATGCCAAGAAGAGATTAATCCAGACCAGGATCTGCTCATCAGGAATCTGTGCATCAGTCAAAAGCAAAGCCAGGCGTTGATTTTTTACTCCAATCTTCAGGAACAACCCTGCCAGATCCATCTGAGATAAAAAAAAAAATAAAAATAAAAAAAAAGCAAACAAGCGCTAATGAATGGTTAATAGTGCTAGTATTCTTTGTACTAGTTAAAAAAGAAATCAGGCTACTAATCTATAAATAAAACAAATAAAATTGATGCATCACTGAGGAATAAACAGCTCGAGGCCAACCAGAATGACATCAACAATCTTTATGCATGTTAAAGAAAAACCTCAAGCTTTAAAAAAAAGTACACAAAAAAATACAGTGCAATGTTCAATATACGTAAGACATTATTCATGGCCTGTTTTAAGTAGAAATTAAGCATACAATTTTAAATAAATAAGTTTTATTTGTTGACTGTTTTTGCATTTGTTTACAATTGTGTGCGTTATTCTTGACTGTACAATTTATGAAAAGCAGTATTTACCTTAAAGTCCTGCACACTATAACTTTGACTCAGACTGATTTGAAAAACTTCCACTGATGACATGTAGGCAGCCAGACGAGTCAGGCTCTGCTTCCCACTGCCCCCAACCCCAATGAGCAAGCCGTGCGCTCTTGGGAGTTCCAGGATACGACTGATGCGACAGCTGGTAGAGACACATTCTTTGTTATAGTTTTTTTAAAATAAATGCCAATAATATTGTTTTTCATTCTTTCTTTTGCGCTTAATTAGGGATTTTGTTAGGACTAAACTTACACATGGTGAACAGCATCTTCAAACAAAACTAAATTCATTTCTGGATGCAGGTCATTGTAGCTTTCCAAAGCATCAGTTAGTATGGTCTTGAGTTTGGACCAGTCCGTCACAGGGGTGTAGGAGGGTTTCTCACCCATTTGAGTGAAGTGACAATAGAGGAGGGGCTGTTTTTTCACCTCTGTGACCTCAAGTTCCTGAAAGAGGAGAAGCACAGAAATTGCTTGTTTGGTGCTGTTTGGTAGGTAATAACCAGCACTTTATTCTTAACTATTCAGTCTGTAAACCTTAAAGCACTCATGCACAGTCTCAGTTTGGAGCTTCAGGAAAAGCTGGAGGTCCTTGGCATCTACCAGTCGATCTGAGTACACCCTGTTTGTCTCATGGAGCCACAGCATTGCCAGATCATTACTTTCTTTCAAAGTCTCAGGCCCAGTCAAAAGCATGCCCTTTAAACCAAACACAGTCATGTCAACATTTTGCATGTAACTTTCTGGTTTACCTCAGATATGTAATAACTACCTGAAACACGTTAGACATGTCCCGCAGATTAAATGTGTAGTGAAATTTGATGGCCGTGGGCAAAAAGTTTTGAGCCATCTTGTGATGAAAAGCGACAGCAGCTTTGACCACAGTTGAGGTGCTTCTCTGAACCTGCTCCCTGAAGACCTGCTGTTTGAGATGGCAAGATATAATCTGCCCAAAAATTGACTTCTGAGCCCCAGGGGAAGGGAAGTTCACAGCAAACACTGAGAAATGTCTCTGTCGATGAAAAAAGCCATAAGAAAAAATTAGAGAATATTCTGCACTAAATCAAAACTACTAAAAATTAATGCCAATTGTAAAAAAAAAATCTGACAAGATTTGGATTTAATGCATTGAAAAACAAATGGTTGATATGCATTGTTCTGTTAAAATCAAGAAATATTGAAGGAAATTTTACCTGCAACCGGGGGTTGATAACAAAGCTCCCAGCGGCTGGATTCATACAGGCCACATATTGGGTGTTTTGTATTTCTTTAAGGGTTTGTTTTTGTCTGTCATACCTACAGATGGGAAATATATGAATACCTAATTAGCACAAAACTTTAAATGTACACATACAAAATTATGCATCCATCCAGGTATGTTTATGTCACACGTGTATCTGTGTTTATCTTTTGTTTTAGATTTCTATGTTAGCTGGGGGTCTATGGTACACAATTGGGCATTCTCACCAGTGTCCATAATCCAAATGTTGGCGTATGAGTGCATGAGGCTGGATTGTTCCGTAGTTGTCAACAGCTGGTATGTTCAGGTCATCAATAAAGTAGACGAGCCGCTTGTTGCCAGCAGGTGAGTAGCTTCTACCTGCTCTTTTTTCCAAAGATCTCTCAAGAATCTCTATTGATGAAAAAGTAAAACACCACCTAACACCAACTACAAATATTTACATAAAACATCCCTAAATTGAATCACAATGACAATATTGTGAGATTATTTTTTAATTTTGCCACTGTTTTTAGGATGTATTAATGTTTTTCACAAAAACACCACTCACCTTGCAGCATCAAAGAGGTAGTGTAGTAGTTGAGAGGTATGTTTGAGGTTGTATAGCTCTCTGGAAGAGAGGCTAACATATTCCTGACAAGGACCGTTTTTCCCACTCCTGCATTCCCAACAAGCATCACTGGCTGCCTCCTCTCTAGCAACAAGTCTATGAAGTACCGCAAACTCGCCGTTTCTGCAGTGTGTACCAGAACAGCCTGCAATCACGGAAACAGCAGGCAGATACTGAACAGAAGCATACGTGGTTATTATAGCTTTCTTTTAGGGTGATTTATTGACAGACATGTGCTCAGTGAATTGAATGTGATTTATAATTTCTTGTATTTCTCCAGAACACCACAACTATTCTGTCATAACAGCATCATTTGCTCAGAACAAAACCCCACTAATTATGGCTCAGCAAGAGCCTTTGGAGCATTCACAGCTGTATGCAGGAGAATAAAGAAAGACAAAAGAGCGTGGGTGATAGCTCAAGCCTTGTTGCTCATGCCGTCACCCCCACAGACTCTGCTACAGAGTAGTAGATGGTAATCAGACACAGTGGCAAGTCTATCATCCATTCCACCACCCCTGCCATAACCTCATGATGTGACTTTACCCTCTCTTATTATGTTTATTGAGGCATGCATGTATTTTTAATTTCCCCATATTGTTCATTTTTGGTTATTTTGCGTCTTGTGATTATTTGTTCAAGCACTTTTGAAAAGTTTCTTTGATTAATTTCTCCTTCCCAGAGTTACAACAGTTTGTAACTTCTTACTTGTAGTGTTGTGCATGTTTCCAACTGAAACTGTGGCACAGTGTCACTCCAGGGCAGAAAACGCTTGCTTTGATGATCAAGGTAGTAGTCAAAAACTGTCCCATTAGCCGGTAGCTTCACGGTCTTCATTTCTTTAGTCCACCACTGACTGAATTCTGCCCGATAGTCATGGAGCTAAATAAAACCATGAATGCAAAATAAAAAATGATCAATTCGCTTAGCAACACAACAAGACAGGTAGGTCTAAATCTTATTTGATTTTTAACTCTATATTTGCCTACTTTTTTAGGTAATAATATTTGAGACAGATTCGAAATAGTACAAACTCACCCAGTGATTAGGTATACACAAACTAATGGTTGTGTTAAAACAGTTTTTCCAGTAACACATTTTTATCTGATATTAAAAATGTAGTTAAAGTCCATTGGGAGAGGTTAGGTTTCAAGAACACATTGAATAAAGTAAACTTTGGAAGTTTTGTTAAAAGATTTTAATGCAAGATAATCCTGCATAAGGAACAACGCTGATGTAATTTAAAGATTCAAATCACAACACCGCATTTTTTCTACCTGAATGAATAAATAACATACCTGATCCTGGCCGAGGGCTCCTCCAAAAGCCCAGATGCAGGCAAATGTGAAATAGTTCTCGTAGGTCTCACGGGTGGACACAGATGAACAGTTTTCTTGTTTTAAAAGGCAGTCGAGCAAAGTACAGAGCGTCTGAGGGAGAACGAATATGTCTAATTATAGTTCAATTTTTCAGGTCATGTGGACAGAAACAGATAAATGACCATCTGTGAACCTGTCTGAAATGTACCTGCACCAAAGAGATCTCTGAAACTGGAGTTGCTGTCTTGAAAGATGTCTTCATTTGTTCCACACAACGTGGAACATATTTCTCAAACAGAACGATAAGGTGAGCTCTTTCAGACTGTTGTACTCTTTGTTCAATCCAACTGGCAAAGTAACTGAGAAAAAAATAAATGAAAACGTGTATAAAATTAGAAGACAGTTTTGATATACAAAAAAACCTTGTGTTTTTAATAACTCACGCATTCCAGCCAAGGTCCTGTTGGTTAACGTACAGAATTCCTGCTCTTGATACAGTGGCAGGAGTGGCCATCTGTAGATGACTAATTTCAAACACCAGTCTCATGGACGGGGTAAGTGACACACGTTCATTGTTTGCTAGAGTCAGTACCTAGAAAATATTTTGACCATTGCAATATTATTACACTATAATCTGAGACTTTACCTACAGAGATTTAGAATTCCAAATCTCAGCATATTAGACAATTGGACTATTTAAAACAATTGTAACAAGGATTAATTGCTTTCAAAAAGTATCTCAGGAAGTGGGGAGAAAAAAAACACATTTTTCTGTACATATCACCTTGGTTGCTATATATTGCACAATAGCGTATGAGTGAACAGGAGGGAGGTACCTTGTTATCATCCATCACCGTGTTGAGTGATTCAATCCACAACGGATCAATGTCTCCATCCAGCACAATCCACTTAGGCCCAAGGTGGGAGATGTTTGCCTGCTCTCGCATCAGAGATGAGAGCAAACCTTGCACACATTGAAGGATGAAAAGACCAACAAGTTAGACAGTAAAATACCCATTTCAGCTTTTTACTTTTTTCTTTTGATTACTATCATTGAAAGGTCAAGTGATCAGGAAACACCAAGAAAATACAAAAAACAAAAAACCCTATAGACATCAGACTTTAAATGTAATTAATGCAGTATTTTCTAAACATGCTTGTGCCTAATGTATGTTTTTTATCTTTGTCACTTGCCCCATTTTTATTTGTTTATTTGCTTTTTCCCCGCTATTTATGGATTTCCATACTTTTTTAGCAGTGGTTATACATACTTAATAACAATTCCCAAGATGATCATATTTAAAACTTCATGCATTGTTCTGTCTTCTCTTTGTCCTCCATGGTTTCATCTCCAAAATGCATAGTGGTGATGTGCCCCATTTCCATAAAATATTGCAAAACTTGTATGTGTTTATGTATTTTAAAATTAGGCCATTTGTTGGGAAAGATTCAAGTCATAGAGTTTAAAATATGCTGTTTTTTGTTTACCATCTTTCCACTCGCGGGTTGCATGATGGATGAAACCAAACAGTTCATCTCTGTTTACCGCCTTTGGATTGAGGTCGTTCCAAACTGGGTTTCTCCCCAGATTTACGTAGGTCTTATAAAGAACTCTCAAGATCTGTTGAAAGGGACAACAAGTCACCATTAAAAGTTGCGTTAGAAAATGTGAAAGTGCATCGATTTTAATTTATTCTTTAAGAAAACCCTGACCTGGCTTTTCCCTGTTCCTGCATTTCCAACAACAAACACAGAGTGACGCACCGCCATGAGTTCCTCCAGTTGCATCACCTATCAACAAAACAGACTGGCAAAGGCATTCCTTTTTTAGCTTTTCTATATTCAGTCATACCAATTTATATCAAACCTTCAAGATAAACGTGTCCTCGGGTTGCAGGCCAAGCTCCAGGGCAGATTGTCGGCTTGCCTTTTCAAACTCAGAGTCTCTCTTTCTCTCCACCGCTAGGCCTGGGAACAAGTCTCCAAGCAGTCCCAAGAAGATGGGCAAATCCTCAGTCACAATTTTGGCCATGTTGAAGTCCCGCAATGCATGCATCAGTACCTAGATATAGATATGCTTTTTACCATAATATTCATGCTTGCCTCACATAGCTTTGCCTTAGCATAAACACATCAGGTCACCTGTTCTTCAGGTCTTTTCTTGTCACTTCTTCTCAGAGCACCCGCCAGAACCAGAACAGACTTAACAGCACGTAAACCCCAATCATAATGGTGCTGGGCAAAAGAAAAAATACTCTCACTAGAATTTAATGTGTTTCATAGATTTTCAAAAAAAGTTTTTTAAAAAAAGTTGTTTTCCAACCTGTTTGGAGAGCAGCTCTTTGCAAAGATTATACAAAGAAGTGAACTTCCGGGCTAAAAGCTTTGCAGCACAGAATCCTTCTGCCACTAACATAATCTCACAGATGAGCTGCGTGTCAGGCACCACCATGGCACAGGGCCTTCACCAGGAGACAGATAGATGGTGCACACTATGAGGTTTATGCTCATTAACTGAACATCATAAAGAGGGCCTCTAAATCAATCCTACCTGAAAAGAGCCTTGAGATTCTCGGGCAGCTCTGCTCGGCCTGCATAACCAGGGTTCATGGTGATGAAAATTCCAACTGAGGGCTTTAAGGTAATCTGCTGGTCAAGGAAAAGGAACCTGTGGGAAAAAATGTTTTAAATCAATCCTTAAACTTCTAAACTCCTGCAATAAAAGCATGTTTTATGTATCAGTAGCATACTGTACCTTTCCTTTTTTGAACGAATGGCATCCTGAATGGCTTTTACCTGAACTGCCACAACTGACAGAACATCTACAGAGATTCGGTTGAACTCATCAAAGCAGCCCCACGCCCCACTCTGAGCCAGACCCTTGTAGATGTTACCAATAGACTTAAAATAAACAAAGCAAAAATTGTACTTGATTTCACATTTTTACCTAACGGTTATGGCTAAGGCAAAAGCAAAAATAGTTCCAAACTCGATTAATCTGACCTTGTAATCCATCTGCTCGGAGCAATTGAATATGTACACCATAACACCCATGGCTCTGCCAAGATCCTTTGTTGTCTCAGTCTTTCCAGTTCCAGCAGGGCCAGCTGGGGCGCCACTCATGTTCAGATGGAGAGACTGTGTCAAGGTAATGTAGCACCTAAACATGGCAACATATTAAAGAGAAACAACAGTGAACAGTTTTTGGAATATTTGCTAATGTGAACTCATATCCTGAGAAAAAAAAGAAAAAAAAAAGATGTTGCTACCGGTCTGTGAGAGGAGTGATGACAAGACGTGGTGTATTTCCAAGATACTCATATGAGTACAGGAACTGTGCATCACAGATGTTAACATAGCAATGGTGTTCTTGTTCATCCCAGCGATGCCGAAGCTGAGAAAGCCACTGAAATGCCTGTGAGGTGGTGACCTGTGAACACATAAGTTTAGAATGAAGCAATCCAAACAAGTAACTACATAGCTTAAGCAGTTATAACACTTAACTACAGTCAAAGTCCATAGTCTATATATAAATGAATCCATGTTTGTTACATACAAGGCATATAATTTATTCTGTGCAATTTATTAATATTACAGTAAGTGTCTGTACCATTTTCAGTACAGTTTTCGCTTTATTCACCCCTCTAAAACCTTTAATTGTAACTTACTTTGTACCATCATATGTAACCATGTTGCATAATGCCAGTTGTTTTGCATCTATTAACATATGAACACAGGGAAACATATTTACTTTAACCTTTTGAGCAATGAGGCTGGCGACAATGTCTCTGGCGTGAACATCAATAGTACAGACAGTTGTGATCTTCTGTCTGTCGCCTGGACTCAAGTCTCCCAACAGCATGCCAATCAGCAAGTTTAGCTGGGAAATCTGTCAAGAAAACATCGTTAATTAAACATGAACAATCCACAAAAAGGATGAAAATGAATCTACATGAAAAAACTGACGTGATATAAAGTTTGTATCATAATTTTTTAATTTCAGCTTGATAATTTTTAAAAGGATTAAAAACTTTATCTTTTACTTTTAATTTGATCTCCTTTGAAGAAAACAAAAAATCAAACACAGACAGCATCCAAAACTGAGAGCTTTTGAATGTTTTAAGCATTCATAAGTAGTTCAGTTTTGACTTTAATACCAGTACATGTAATTTGTTCCTGGTGTACTATGACAGCAGATCCAATCAGTGCAGGCGTTGAGGGAGAAGAAAAATTATTTAACAGCCAGCCAAGGACATGACAACCTTTAGTAAAGCTGATGAAACTGACAAAAGTGATAACATTAATGTGAGTATAATCTACAAAAGGGTTACACTTGATCAGCTGAGGTTACTGACTCTGATTTGATTAGGATTATGAAACATGATCATATAAATCTGAAAAAAATAAGAACAGATTTTAAATAGTTATTCCCCAAATTGTTTACACCTAATCCGAACTTTGATTATTACAAAAATTATATTTGACAAATGTGTGTCTCTGATTTGACTTGGCAAAAAATGTTTGCTTTGTGTTCTAGGTCTTTCCAGAGTTTTGTGTTTGGGTCTTCCAAGTTACAACCTAGACACAGTCTTTAAGGATTTGTAGGGCTTATGTACATTAGAAAACTGTACATTAGTTTAATTAATGTCCCACTCCAATCATCTTTTGATCAATTGTAAAAGTGTTCCCCATGGTTTTATAATTATGTTTATGACGTTTTTAGCCAAAATAAAAAAAATCTGCATCGTTTTCTAGGACATATTGGTGCAGAGCGGCAGTTCATTAGAAATTCAACTCTGAATTGTGGGCGGGACTGTAGTAAGCCTGCCCAAACTTCTTGTCACCCATCTGTTTATATGATCTCCCAATAGCCTCTCACACCCCCAACCTAACATTGGCATTGCCATAAAAATGGTAAGCAACATTGATGCTGTCCAGCCATACAGTTCTGAGACAGACGCCAGCTTGAACGAGGAAAACAAGACGTAGATGGATCTATTTGTCTGCAAGTGAATGCTTCTGAATGGAGCGGAGCTTCTATGTTACAGCTACAAGGTTTTTCAAACCACATTTATTTTGTCTGCTCCTGATTCACAACAATTTGAATAACTAAACACTCAGAAATGTGATTTTAAGTTTAATTTTCTCCATATATGTCCTCCACCATGAGAAAAATGCCACAAAAACATTTTAAAAACACCAAAAACACGATTTTCAAATAAGTGGGTCTTTAAATATACCTGTTTCTTGTTGTAGTCTTTCAGTGCAAATGAAAATCCTTCTTCGAGTTTTCTGAAAACAAGCTCCATGTCATTACTCCACCAGATTTGTGAACCAGTAAGTGCAACTTGGGCAGGGAAGTCAAGAATCCATTGTTCTCTTTGTCTGTCCTCATACACCGACACCGCATTAAACAGCTGATCCCTGACACTTTTCTTCATGGACTCTTCAAGAGAAGCAAGCCAAGTCTCCACCTAAAGCAAAGAATTAGAATCAGAAACCAAGTTGCTTCATGAAGGAATGTTTTTTTTGTTTTTTTTTTTGTATGGTTTAACAAAAAACATATGCTTACCGGTCCATAACACCAGCACTCAGTTGTGAATGGAACATACTCTCTTTCTTTGCTGTACATACCCACAGCCTGCTTGGGGTTAAGCATCTGTTCTGTTTGGGCAAACTCAAGATCTGACATACTGTCAAAAAGCTTTGATAGATGGACAATAACCTGCAAAAACAACCAATAATAATAATTATACATATGGTAAATAAAATAATTATATAAGTAGTGAAACTTTAGTTAATCAGAAAAACTTCACCCCTCTGGGATGATTCCCTTTAGAGAGGATGTCTAACAAGTTGGCAGATGAAATAAAGTAAAAGCGTGGAAAAGTTATTCTTTTTGCCTCCAGGTAATCCGCAAGGGCTTGTTCACATAAAGCCAACCTGTCAGAAAGAAGGCTCTTTTAGTAAATAGTGGACCTGAAACTTAATACCAATCAGATGAAATAAACAAAAACCTTTTCTGTAGATCGTCTAACTTCTCAAACAGATGTGGTATGTTGGTGGCCTCAATCACATTCTTAGTCCTAGCACTGTTCACCATCAAGACCTAAAAGCATCAAAAGCTTTCTTTTTTATTGAAATTTAAATTTAACAGTTTCAAATTATCAACATGTAAATACAAACCTGAAACTCATTATCAACTTCCTGGAATCTCTGGAGATCTGCAGGCAGATGCTGACAAATGTCATCACAGCTTTTGAAGATACTTTCAAGGTAAGCCCATGTTTTTTGGACCTCCATCCAGATTATCAACACGGACTCTGCCAAACTCAACTGGTTTTGCAGCTCTCGTACCTGGACCACAAAATTATCTACATGCTTGCTTTGAATCACAGTTTGGAGTCGAACCTTGAGGATAAAAAAAAAGAAAAACTTTATCTTCACTACAGTCGGCTTTTATACAATATTCTATGGTATTTAATCAGTCTTTGCAAATGATAAACTGCAGCATTTAAACTGTAAAGTACTTGTTCACGATTCCGGTAAAGGGTCAAGCTCTTCCTGCAATTGAGTTTTTTTCTAATGTGATGCAATGGGATATTTATTCAGTTCAATGATGACACTTTATTTTTAAGACACAAATAAAAGTCCCTGAATCTCCTAAAACTTGAGAAATCTGCAGTAGAACACATAAAATAAGAGCATCTTGTTTCACTAAATTATCATCCAGTGAAACACATGATGGTAAGATGTTGGATTATGAAGTCACTATATACAGCAGATTCTTAGAAATTGATGGTGAATGGAGTTTTGCCCCTCCTTCCATTTCGTTTACATGTCACAATGTTTTATTATGTCGTTTTGCCTGCAGTTCAACATGTGTATCAGTTGCAAAGCCCAATGGAATACTTTGCTTCTTTACTGATTTAAGAAAACTTCATGCATCTGTGCATTTTCCAACACAGTTTCATGCAGTACAGAATTGTGGACTTTGGCATACATGTGGCCCCAGCCTTATTTCAATGACTGATACAGCAAAGGTTGATTGGTGAAGCAAGCAGGAAGGCATATCTAAAGGATGTGGTTGTGCAGTCCCAAATGAAATTCTGTCCAGTGTTCCAGTGCTTGCAAAAGAGTCACTTACTTTGAATGTAGCTAAATGCAAGCTTACCACAGCTACTGTCTCTTATCTTGGGAAGTAGATTTGTTTGATACTAAAATTATTGTTACTGCTCAGGTTCCTGTTTCCATCACTCCACGAGAGCTTCCTTGGTTTTGATTAGTACTAGAGAGCATTTTGCCTTAACTTTGATTCTTCTTCGAGTGACCCCTTAGTCCCACTAAGACTCTGATTTGGGACACCTAATGTGACGCATCTTTCATGACTAAAAGCTCTTCTCACACTTTCTATTTTAGTATTGTCCCCTAACTTTGCAGTACCATTTATGTTGCAGGTTGACATATTAGCATTGTGCGGGTGTAAGATGATGATCCTTCTAATGTTAACAATTGTGTCTACTTTTTTACAAATAAATTTTATGTAGACTAAGTTAGGCATAGTGTCACTAAAAGAGGCTTTAGCCTTGCTTTGAGCCCTTCCTTCAATATTTTTAGGCCTAAACAGGGTAAACACCTCATCTGCTGTCACAAACCAAAAATGACCTCGAGCTGCATCTTCAATGGTAAGTCTCGTGCTTTGAGTCTTTACAGCTCAGAATTTTTACATTAAGATCCTATACAGGAAGGAGCAAGATAATGTAATGACTGACGGCCTCTTAACAAACAATTTAAAATTGTTGATAGCATGGTATTCATCTTATGGAAGAGGATCTTTCATCATTGGCGTGTTTTATTTGCTTGCTTTTTTGTCAAGGATAGAGTACCACAGTGCAATACAGAATGATTGAGGAAAAAAAACACTAGTTTTTTTTTAAACCGCTCCTTTCTCCACCCTTACTCTCTTTCAGCTTGCTGACAGAAGCTCCAACTCTAGTCAGTTTTAAATTCCTATGTTTGTTTGTTTGTCTTGTGGTAAAAAAAATGATCTGTAGCATTTAACTTAGGTGTTGCGTTCCTTCTTGCGTTGGGACTCCATCGTAAAATATTAGAAAACACATACAGTACCACCTCATTGGCATGGCAACCTGAGCATTTCAGCAAAGATGTGGGCACTAAACGTCTAATTGCTGGCTGTACCTCCCAGATACATCTGGTGTGCTAGTTCAAAGTTCAAAGGGAAACACAATGCAACAATGCCCTGCGTTCCCCACCAGCTGTAAATCTAAGGACTGAATAGTTACAGTGGTCCTGCTAGACACTCAGACAGGACCACCCTTCTTGTAGTCTGCAGTCCGCCCTTAACTAGCTTTCCTTCTCCCAGAGAAACACTTGACAATAAAGTTCTAGATTCTACACGTATTTTGCATCCCTTTACTACGTGAGACTACAAGGCGTCTAAGTCAACAAATGGGATGTTTACCTGGTGGTCCTCCAGCATTTCAATTAGTTCTTCATCACATTTCAATAAAGGTATTGAGTTTTGATCATGTTCTTCATACAAGAGCTCTTTTGAGGCCCATGTTTGACCTATTTCTGTAACAATCTGAAAGAAATACTAGTTATGACAACATGCTTAGTAGAAATAAAAAACAGTTTCATAGTTAAAGTTGAAATTCATTGCTCAAAGTTATTTTACTTGTACACAACAGATAAATTGATATTAAAAATGATTAAATGAAGTTCATTGTGTCTATAAGTTCTATTAAGCACTTAAATTATCTTTTATCAGACACTGGGTTAGTTTTGCATAAAACATACCGACATGTTTTGGCGGAATGCCTTCCGCCTTTGTCAGGGTCATCATCATTAAATCATGATATCATGATATTAAAAATGTTATGTTAGGTGATAGAAACCTTTTCAATGGCCATCTCTTTGACTGCTTGTTCAACAACTTTGCAAACTTCCTCTTCAAACATGTGAAGCTTCAAAGCCAAAAGCTCCCCCAAGGTGGTGCTGTCTGTCACAGTGAAGCTTATCTGTGTAAAAAGAAGAGCACTGGTGTGATTCAAAGTTCATATATATACACCATACAAAAAAGAACATATGGTAAGACTAATGTTTGCATTAGCATACCTTCAGTTCTGGAGTTAGCTGCACCCAATGGCGCTCTCGGACTGCCAGGTTTTGCAGTTGACTCACAACTCGCAGTAATGTCTGCATGTTCCTTACATGAAGTTCTAATCCAGTGTACACATCCCAAGCACGAGCGTCTTTATCAAGTTTCTGTAAGTCCTACACACAGAAGGTAGGAACACTTTTTTTATTCAATAATTTCTTATAAACGACAATTAAGAGGACAATGAAACAGTAGAAAGTTGAATGTCATGCAGCACTGTGGGGGACCTCACCCTGGCAAATTTCCTAACTTCAGCATCTATCTGGTCCACATTTATCTGCCTCCATTTGATTATTGACCAGGTCTTCACTCGTTCCTAATTAGATTAAAAAGACATGACTAGGGGTTATAAGACTGGTGGTGCTTAATTGTGATATTGGTAAGAAAGCATTTAGGTGAGAATGCTTCAAAAAGGGCAAAAGAATTATGTCACATAGATATAGGAGTGAGGCGTATTGTGTTAACGATGCTTTCTGAAGATTGAACTACTTGCCTGGAAAAACAGAACTTTGTCCCACAAATCTTTGAGGATAGTAATCTCTCGTCTGCATTGTTTGATGTCTCTGAAGTCCGAAATAGTTACATCAAGCAGATTTGAGGACTCTTGCAACTGTGCTTTTTCCCTCTCCATATCCAAAATTTCTTTTTCAGACTATAAAACAAACAATGCAACAACAAACATTCAATGGATCACGCAATGCAACATTTTTGATTATATTGTTTTTGTGGTTTAACTCATACTTTCTCCAGACAAATGTGGGGGCTGGTGGCATTGTAACTGAAGGGTGCTTCTGTCTGGAACGTCTTCCGAAATTCACTCAGTTTTATCTTAAAAAGGAAATAAGATAAATGTTTAATATATTTCCAATTCTGAGATTTCTTGTAGTCAAATTGATGTAATTTTTTTTTATAATCAGGTGTCATTTCTCATATGTTTTATTTCTATTGTTGTTTATTTGTTTTGGGCTGTGAAGTAGGAGAACGGGGATTAGAGAATCAACCTTTAAAAAAATCTTAGGTCGGAACGACAAAAGGGATTTTTTACCTCAAAATCCATGCACTGTCTTCGCAAAATGAGGACTTCCGCACTCTGCATGGGAGCCACCTCTTGTGACACTTTTAAGGTCAGTTTTTTAGTCTCATTCCACATTTCAGGAAGCTCCTGTAGAAAATATTTTATGTTTCTTATGACAATAAAAAAGAAAAAAAAATAACAATCTAACCCTCAAAAACTGTTTTCATTAAAAAATCAAAAGTTACGGAAAATATAATAATATTTACTTATTTATTCATTTATTTTCCTCAAAATACATTTTCTTACCTCCATTTGTGAGTAAAATACCTCTGGAATGGTTACTCCATAGCTCTCTAACAGACTTATTATGTCCCTGAGTGGAGCAAACATCTTGTCGGTGGTGCTTGTTTTGTCTCTGACTGCCAGCAGGTGTTTCATAACTTCCACAAAGCCTTTGTGATCTCCTTCAGTCAAAGAATGCCTGAGGCCATCAGCAGTGGCCCGGAGGAATTTCCGCAGCTCATCAAAACTGAGTGGGAAGGCTTTCACAATGAGAACAGCTCGAATAAATTTGGTCTAAATTGACAAGATGTGTTTGGATATATTTACCTGTTAGACAAATATGTCAAGAGGTAGTCCTTAAAAAGCCAACTCAATCTGTTAATAGTGTTCAGAAGCCCAGCTTTAAAGAACTTGATGTCCACCCGCAGCCATCCGTCAAACACTACAAAATCTTCCAACTCAGAAACTTCAGCATTCAGAGACTCATAATAGTCAATCTGTAAAATTGAGAAAACACAACTTTAAAAAAAATAAAACGATGACAATACATTAATAAGACCTAAATTAAATGATACCTGTTCCTTGAAGCTATGGATTGTAGGAGGGCTCCCAGAAGGCTCATCTGTTCCATAAACATCCACCTCTTCAGTTGTTAGTGCATCTCCAGAATGGAGAAACTGACTAAGAATCTTTTTCTTGTCATCTTGCCACAATGGAGTGTAGCAGTCAAACTTCTGCTGGTACTTATCCGCCTTTATCAAAGAGCTGTCTACAAGCTCAATGATTTCCTTTTTCAAGTCCAACAATTCTGGCATGCCATTCATTAAATCCTGCAAGGTGTATGCAGAAAAAAGATGCAGAGCAGAAGAATCAAATCATTATACTTCACATGCAGACTAGAAAGATAAAAAGATGTGCAAAAACACACCATGAGACCCATATAAGACTTCTGCAGTAAAACCAAGGACTGAAGACAAGCTGAATGCAGTAACTTTATATAATTTTTAAGTCATAATGAAGTTTTAACATAAAGCGTAAATGTTGATATCAAATTAGTACCACAGTACCTCATAGCTTTCCATGCTGAGATGAGCAGCTACTCTCCTGATACTTCCTGATGTTTTGAAAACATCTCGGAGAAGTCTTTCTATCAGCTCATAGAATCCACCTGCTTTGCCTTGCTCCACTGGAGGACAGAAGGTCTTTCCTGAACTGTTCAGCACCAACTGAATTCCAAAAAGAGGAACCTGGTTTGGTCCTGTTGACATGTTTTCCACAAAAAACTGAAGACTGTGGCGTATGTGTTTGAAAAGCCCCTCTGCTATCATTTCATCAACATATTCCAGGTAAGACTGCCATTCTCTTGAAACAGGATCAGCATGGAACAGGACCATATTCTCCTAATAAAATATTAGGGACATGCATATCAAATTCACTTTAACAGACTCCAGAAATATTTGAAATTACTCTATTGAAATGACAAGAAACATGATTTGCAGTGCCTAATATTACTTGCAACACAGATAGTATTTGGATTACATACCTGGATTTTCTCGTGTATAAGGTCTCCATCATGCTTCATAGAGATGTACTTCTTGCTGACGTTGTTTGCCCTGTCATCTAGTGGCATTGGTAAACCTTTCCCGGTGTCTTCTCTGCAGAACATTGTCTGTTTGCTCCATTTCTTCGTCAATGACTTAATGACCTCAACATTTTCCTTTGCGCGGCTGATTCGAGATGAGAGATCTTGGACAAGGTCCTTAGTGGTTTTGATGAAACCCCAGGAATCCTGATCCTGCCATGTCAGAATGGTTTCTGCTTTTGTCAGCTGCGAGTCTATGGCGTCCAGCTCTGCTTCAATTAGCGGAAGCTCCACTTTTAACATCGTCAGCTTGAGCGTGTTATAACATTCCACCAACACCTGCAAACTCCTGGAATACTTTAAATAAAGTTACAGAAAAAACACACATAAGTTGAACCTTGTAAAAAGCAAAGTGACCTATTTTAAAGTCCTACTTCAATCATATTTTGATCTGTTGTAAAGCAATCCCAGTGATGCTTTAGTTACAAGTTTGCTATTTTTAGACAAAATCAAAAAAACAGTGTTGTTTTCCAGGAAAAAGTTTGTGAAGGAGTTAATCAGAAACTTGCCTCAGAGTTGTGGGCAGAACTGTGTGTGTGGAAGTAAGCCTCCACTGATGTCCCGTCATCCCTTTGCTTACGCTCTCTCCTGCTATCTTACAGTCCCTGACAACCCCAAGCTAACATAAGTGGGGCAAAATAAATTACAAATAATTTTAGAACTATGCAGCTCTGCAGTTTGAGCTAGACCCCAGCTCAAACAAGGAAAACAAAGACGTTTATGTCTCTATTTGTCTGCAAGTTGATGCATCAGAGTGGAGCAGAGAAGGGTGACTTTGGCCTGCCCACTTCTTCATAAATGAGAGCTTTTTCAACCTGATTCATTAAATAAAAAAATACTCAGAAAGGAGGTTTTAATCCTAATTTTTTATACATATTCTCCCTCATAAGAAAAATGCTACAAGAACATACCAAAGAACATAAAAAATACCAAAAACATGATTTTCATTTCATTTTCATTGAGTGGGTCTTTAAAGAGCTGTCCATAACAAACTGTTCAACCAAAATTGTAACTTTAGTAACTATGTGTGTTGCTGGCTGTTGTAGTGTAGAAATTGGAATTCTGTCTGAATATACTCTGCTTTTATCAAATACAGTACCCAATGCAGTTTCCTAAAAATTTTACAGAACACAGTCAGGTCAGAAAAAAACTTTTTGAAGTGTTTCATTTCTACTCCAGCTTGTCTTTGAAGCCAGAAACAGCATTTTTCACTTCTTTTCTCTCGATGAAAAAATAAAATCAGTGTACTTTTCTTCTTATCACTGTTGAGGCAATGCCATCAAGATTCCAGCACTTCACAACCCAAAACCCTTTTTTTTTTTTAAATCATGCTATGGTATTACCTCTCATACTGAAAGTATGACATGTATTAGGTGAGATTATCCCCAACTTAAATATACAACATTATACAATAAAATCACATGCTTTGGTGACATTGTTCCTAGATTTTTGTAGTAACTAAATTAAATTACTTTATGTATCTGTATTCAAGGGTAAATGACTAAGATGTTGGAAAAAATAGAACAAAGCAGAGTGACAAAGCTGTCGTAAGGAACAGGGAAACTTATGTCTGACTAAGTTTAAGGTTAAAAAGATCCATGAATTAGTTAGTGTTGGGAACTGATGAGAAAACTACTGAGCTTCCTCCCGTGTTACACAACTAAAAACGACAAAAAATGTTAGACAGTACAGGGTAATAATATTCTGATCCTTCCTCAATTTGAAAAATGAGATTATTTTTATTTCTGTTGTTTTGTTAACTTTTTTGTGGCCCTTTCACTTAAGACCTCGACTTTGAGCTTTTTTTTACAAACTCCACAATTCCTTTTCTTTTTTAAACCTGTACCTTAGATCATTGATGAGGTTTACTTTCATGTAAACCAGCAAGTTTTAATCATTAACCAGCAATAAATAGCAACACAGACTGTACTGTCGCCCTCATACTTCACAGCTATTACAGCGGGGAAAATAAGTATTGAACACGTCAACATTTCTCTCAAAAAACCTATTTCTAATCGAGCTATTGACACGAAATTTTTACCAGATGTCGGCATCAACCCAAGTAATGCACACATAGAAAGAAATCCAAACATTTATGTCCATAAAAGAAATTATGTGTAATAAAGTGAAATGGCACAGGGAATAAGTATTGAACAGATGAAGAAAAGGAGGGGTACAAAGGTCTGGCAAGCCAAGAAAGCAGCTGGAGTTTGTCAGTATTCAGAAGGTTAACCTGCCCCCTATTAGTGCAAAGTAATATCAGCTGGTATAGTCCTGATTGATGCCTTTTAAAAAGGTTTCTCACCAGCAAGGTGTTAGACAAGAAGCATTGCATGATGGGTAAACGCACACCACGCAAGACTCCATTTTTGAAGAAGAAGCATGTTGAAGCTCGTTTGGAGTTTGGGACACAACATTTGGATAAACCCATGACATTCTGGGAGTAGATACTCTGGTCAGATAAGACCAAAATTGAGCTCTTCGGATGTCATAAGACACAACATGTTTGGAGGAAAAATGGCACCGCACATCACCCCCAAAACACCATACCAACAGTCAAGTTTGGAGGTGGGAGCATCATGGCCTGGGGCTGTTTTTCAGCATGTGGTAGTGCTAGACTTCATATCATTGAAGGAATAATGACTGGAGAAAAGCATCAAGATATTCTTGATCAGAATCTGCTGTCATCTGCCAGGCTGCTGAAGATGAAAAGAGGGTGGATCTTTCAGCAAGACAACGATCCCAAGCACACAGCCAAGGTAACACTCAACTGGTTGAAGAAAAAGAAAAGAAAGCTGCTAGAATGGCCCAGTCAATCACCAGACTTGAATCCAATTGAAAATCTTTGGAAAGAACTGAAGATCCAGGTTCACAGAAGAGACCCTCTGAACCTTGAAGATTTGAAGGCAGTTTGTGTGGATGAATGGGCCAAAATCACACCTGAGCAATGTATTCAACTGGTTTCTCCATACAGGAGGCGTCTAGAGGCTGTAATCACCAACAAAGGTTTTTGCACTAAGTATTAAATACATTTCAGTAAGCGTGTTCAATACTTATTCCCTGTGCTATTTCACTTTATTACACATAACTTCATTTATGGACATAAATGTTTGGATTTCTTTCTATGTTTGCATTACTTGGGTTGATGCCAACATCTGGTGAAAATTTCATGTCAATAGCTCGATTAGAAATATGTTTATTGAGAGAAATGTTGACGTGTTCAATACTTGTTTTCCCCGCTGTAGTTCTGTTTTTTTCCTGACAGTCAGAGCTGAATGCATGACCACCACAGTTTAGTATAGAATGTTCTACAACTAAGTATTGTAAGCACCCTTCCTATAAAAAACATTTAAATTGGAGGAAGTGAATGTAAATGTATGTGAGCAGGTGAAATGTGAGAGGTTTGTTCCTCACCTCTGTGAACATGTCCCGCTTTTCATAAAAAGTCACAGCAGCTGGAGGAATGTTGATGTGACCGTGCGCCTGGATATACTTCACATCTTTCACAACTTCAGTCAGCTGCAAAATAGAATAATAAAGATAATTTACAAGTTTACTAAGTTTAAATGCATGGCAAGAACAACCAATTTGCTTTTTTTTTTTTAAGAAAGAGGATTTCTTCTTTCCAAACCATTTAATTATTATACCTTTATGTTAAAGTTGACTGAGATCAGGCCAGTAGAGGCATTTCTTAAAATCAGAGGCTTGCTTAGATGGATCAGGTATGTCTCTTCCAAACCATTGCACCAGTCAGAGTAAATTATCTCCTCATGCTGTTTGATGAGAGTTATCATCTCTAAGTATGTGTGGTACTCCTTTGACATCTCCTCCTTCACTGAAACTCTAAAAAAATAAAATAATCAGGCCTTTTCTTTTCAAATTTTACTGTATTCTTGGATTCTAAAATTATATCAAAATAATATTACTGACAAGTGGCGTCTTAAGTATTCCCATGGTGTCTGGATGCATTGTCTTAGCATCTTTAGCCACTTTAAAGCTCCAGATATGTGTGCCATGTTCTTGATTGGAGGACGTTTCTTCTGTGAAAAATGAAGGGAAATTACAGAAAAATAGAACATTTATTTAGGACTAATGTACTGCATACTAATCATTTCTAATACTAGAGAAGCAAAAACAAATGTACCTGGTTCTGAAATGATTCAAACAGAAATTTGCAGCTTTCCAGCTCTTCTCTGAAATAGCGCTGTAGCTGAGAGAAGATGGGCTTGCACTTTTGTCTGATTTCACTTCGCTCCAGAAAGGATCCAACCATCATTACAAGCTTGGAAAAAGCAAGAAGGATGAAGTTAGTCTGTGAAGCCATCACTTCCTATGTAATTCTGTGTTTAAAGTCGCACTAGTCATCAATGAAACTTACTTTTAAAGCTGATTCTAGACTTGTGCAATCCTGAAAGGCCAAACACAGCTCGCTGGACAACCGGCATTCTACATCTGTAACCATTTTCTTGAATTCTGTGTACTGGCTTTCGAACACCTTCCAACAAAAATGACAACCTTACTGTATTTAGTGGTTGGTTTTTCTGTATAATTTAGCTTAATTACTCAGGGATGTTAAACGTTTATCAAATCGTAGCAAAAGTAAGATGTTACCTGTAAGCTGATGTCAAGTGGGTTGTTCATACTGTGCATAAGCTCCTGGCAGTGGTTACTGAAATCTTTGTAAATCTTAGCAACACATTCACCATAGTGATGCCCAGTAATTCCACCAAATTCTAGTTTTTCCATCTTCCGGTACTCTAAAAAGATTTCAAGCACATTCTGCAAAAATAAACAAATCAAAATAATCTTAAAAAAAAATCAAAACCATACAGAAATATAATGCATTTTAGGTGACATTTTGGAGACTAGATACCAAAAATGACACATTTTCTCACCTCCAGCTGTAGCAGACGATTTGAGAATTGGTTAAAACGGGAAAAGATCAAGCCAAATGGAAAATTCCAGGGCGTATGTTTGACTTGGTTGGCCAGCCTCTCCCTCTGGTTGAGGTAGTTTTTCTCGAAGCAGCTGAAGACTTTCATTACTCTTCTCACCATATGCAGACTTTCCTCTAGATCCTCTTTGAGAAGGAGGTCCTCTGACAGATATGCAGAACCCTATGGAGTAAATCAGTTTTTTCCCCCCACACTTAACCAGAGATGCCAGCAGAAAGACTTGTGGGTGACACAATTTGAAACATGTATTTTGATAAATACCAATTATGAAGCTGATGTTTGGAGATGTGGCAGTTACCTGTTCGATGAACAGGTTGCAAACCTCTTGTAGTAGAAGCACAATGCGAGCTGGTTTTTGATAAGATGGGCAGTTAGTCCAGATGAGGAAGAGTGTGTGAAAAAGTGCTGGGGTGTATGTTTCCAGGTGTAGAAAATCTTTCTCTTCCAGCTGAGAGAGCAGCGCTTTCAGTGGTTGTAGAAAAAGGTGGATTTCCGTGGCTTCCTCAAGTGCTTAGAGTGTTTAGGGATTTTTATTTATTTTTGGGAGGAAATAACGTGTCATTAACATGTACCGGTACTGTTATTATGTTATGTGTAATTTTCCTTTTATTCCAAGAGACAAACTATGCTCTTAAAAAAACACAGGCCTTACCTTTAGACACACTGTCAGATAGAGTCTTGACTGCTGGATGATAACTGCTCTCCAGGGTCTTCAACATATCCACCATCTTTTCGACAATGGGACTGTGAAGCTAAAATGCAAAACAAACCAAAGGATTCTGTAGAAAATTATTCCAATTGTAATTTTGAAAATTCTAAGATACGGAGAAAGCATGCCTGTTGATAGATGCTTTCCAAATTTCTCATTCTGGAAGACCAAAACTCCAGCTCTGCTTTGGGTCCTGGATTAAAGCTGAGGAGGTCAGATGAATCCCTTTTTAAAATGTCCTGGATCAGACATGACCAGTTGACGATATGAGTCTCTATGGTATGACCTAGTGCCCTTCCAGAGCTCTGATCCCTTCGAGAGAAACAAGAATTTGGCTTAAAACGTTTAGATAAACTGAAATAAAAATCTCATTTTTTTGTGTTACTTACATTTGAAATGGGTTGTATGAGTGTTTAATCCAGTCAGCTGAGGTTGGGATGGGGAGAACAATTTTCCCCAAAGCCAGTCCATGCACAATAGCTGTTTTACTATGCACTGACTCAACATTTCTAATGAGGTCGTCAGACAAGGGAGAGGGCCAACCATGGTGGTTTTGCTTGTTTGTCAGGAGTGGAACAGAGATCTAGTGAAGGAAAACACAAGCCATTCAAACAGGAAACACTCCTAAAATGTACCACACCAACACAAATGGGAATTGAATGCTTTGGTGAGTGCCAGAGGGGAAAGGAGGTACCTTCTCCACAGTGTTTGAGAGCTGCAGTGATGGTTTTGAAAACAAAACGCCATAAAGCAGGATGTCTCTGTAGTTGTCATTGTGGATGGACACACTTGTTTTCTTCTGTATGTAGATTTGATTGCTTTTAACATCAGATGGAGCCTACAAGTAAAATGTAACCTTTGAAATATATCTAACAGTATAAAAGCCTTAAAATAAACTAGATTGAGAGAACACTTTTATTCGAAAAAGCTCTAAAAATTGCAGCTTCTCTCACGGACTTACCTGATTTGAAACGTCAAGCGAACCTGTTTCTGATAAGGAGAAAAACAAAACTGTATCTTTGTCGAAGAAGCGCTTCAAAGATGTTTGGAACTCTTCTTTGGCGGCAGTTGTGTTCCACGTTCGTCTCTGAAGTCGCAGGAACGTGCAGACTTTGTCCCTAATAAACTTAACTCTGTTGTCCTCCAGAAAAGAAGGGGCATTTTCTTCGTCTGCCATGACAGGTCGTCTGTCCTAACAAGCTTTACCCGCTCTGCATTGTATTTGAAACATGTCACGGCGTAGCAGGAAAAAAAAGAAAAGAAAACTTAAACTTGAAGCCCCTTCTCTCCAGCGTCAGAAACTAACTTCTCAATCTCAGAGGCTCGGACTCTGGTTGCTTAGCAACAGCCACAACATTCAACACTTGCTAAGCAGCTAGCTTTCACTGTAAAGCACATCGCCATTAGCTGCATCTTAAGAGTTTGTTAACTATGTAAGCCTTAGTTTCAGAGTCATGCTGCATGTAGATGTGTAGTGTTTGTTTGTTTCTATTCCCAGGCTGTTGTTGGCAACATTGAATGATTCACACAAATCACAATGTCACAATTCCTCCTGCTGAAGACACTTGCTATGAGAAGTGTATTTATTAGCAGATTCTGATTTCATTGAAAGTTTCAACAGCAGGATACTTCTTATGGAGGTCTTTCATTATTTAGTTTAATGTCAAGATAAACTAAGTGAATTAATGATACAGTGCTGTTTCCATCTGATGTTGCTTAATCATAAAAACAAACAAATCAATATAACTAAAAATATTAATAATTATTAAAGCAAACTTGCTAATAGAAATTTGCAAATTATTCCAACGCTCAATGGAACCTACTTTTTTTTATTTTCACATCAACTAACTTTCAAAATCAGTAAAAAAAAAAAAAAGTTCTGCACTTCTTTCATTTTTCATTTTAGCAGCACAACACTGTGTTAAGCAACCATCTTTTGTCATTAGTTCACCTAAATTCCTTCTCAGACCAGCCTAATGTGACTGTTATGGCATAAATTGTTTGCCAAAGATTGATTTTTAGGTTTAGCCTACATTGGATTGAGTACATTTTCTCTGTAACTTTTACTCTGTGAGGAGAGTAAATTTAGAATGGGGCCAAATATAAAATTGTATTCATTTTGAGTAAAATTTACTCTGTAAATGTATTAGTCCATGAAAGACAGGAAAATAACATGACTTTTGGAAATAGCATTATTAAAAAATAAATTTTAAAAGAAAACTGAAAGCAAAAAAGCCTGTAAAGTCCCTGGAAATGTGGTTCTCATGCACTTGTAAGGAATGCAACACTGACATTTTCTCAAAAACATATATGACAACTGTTTAAATTTGCAGCAGGACATGCTGCTGTGGATCTCGTGTCTTACAAAGACAAGACCACCTGCAAGAAAGAGATTGCCTGCTTGTTGCTATGGTGCTTAATAACGAGCAAAGAGTAATGCAACCAGCCAGGATATGAATGGGCCTCCATTGTTGCTACATTTGAGGAAAACTAAAAGCAAAAGAAGCCTCAAGGACATGACACACAATCAACATCAAGAGCAACTTCTGATAATAGTTTTCCATTTAACTATTTTTCAAGCAGACAAAAAAAAAACAAATAGAGGTTGATCTTTTTTCATCGGCATAAGTGTATTGCATTAAAGGAGATGGTTTAAGCATTATTAACCCAGTGTTTAACTACTCAAAAGGATTGTTTCCTATTTTTATTTTTGTCACAGGTTTGATCAAAAATACTTCCTGTTATGATACCAAATATGATCTTGTAATTTGAGCAGTAATTGGCTGTTACAATCTTTTCTTTTAATTCTGAGTCTGAACTCTTTTGTTGTTCTTTTACTTTTTTTAGTAAAATTGTTTTGAATTTGAAATATGAACCAAAGTAAGACATTTTCTGTTATAGAACTGATTTAAAATATCTTCCAACAATTAAGTTTATCTTCAGGATCTTCTTTCAGGACTGAAAGTAAACTTCACATCGCACACAAAAAAAAAAGAAAAAAATCATTGCTGGGTCAATTTATGTGGTCAATGAGAGTAATAACATTTGCAGAAATGTTTGCCTCATAAAATGTTGGAATCATAAACACAAAGTGTTTAATACAAATGTCAAAACACAAATATCTTCACAAATGTCTCAGGAAAATTTTGTCACAAAGGTAAAACGAGGACAACATTGATTATGCCGTTCATTGTTACATAAAGAACATGAAAAAACAAATACTGAAAAAACAATTTAGACCAGAATCATTTGGCGTTTGTTTTGCAACCATACAAAAAAGTTTATTTTTGTAACTATTAATTACATTTACTGTAAAGACACAATGCTTATCTCAGAAAAATATAAACATGACCATTTTCAGAATCAGAATCAGAAAGCCTTTATTATCATTGCTACGCAAGAAACTTGTGACAACGAAATTCCGGTGCTCTCCAGCTGCTTAAATAATATAAATAAGTAATATACTAAAGAACAGTAAAAAAAAAATTGTTTCCCATATATTTCATATATACATATATTTCATGTAACATGTAACATAGCTGCATAAAATTTCAATATTGCTGCATAAAATTTCTGTATTGCACCTGGGAGCTGTAATATTGCACATTGGCTACAATTATTGCACGAAGTTACAGATTATTGTGGGATGAATAACATGACAAGAAATCTTTTATACAACCTCTTGTAAAAAGACTGTACAACATAAACACAACTCTTAAGTCTCAAACACTTAAATAATACCGGTACATGAAATTCAGAACTGCAAATGAGACGGAGAAGAAGGATGAAAAGTTTTACTGACTTTGGGCATTTCTTCCCATTTGTTTATCTGCCGTTTACCTCTTCTACTATAGTGCAATAATTGTTCATCTTTCTAGAACAGGAGCAGAAGTTGTTTTCCCCGTGAGCTCAGATATTGCGGTATGTGTGTGCACTTCACCTGCAGAGGGCACTGGCTTTTCTCTTTTGACATTCCTTCCTGGAGGCAAAAGAGACTAAGACCCAAGCACTGACATTAAGACAACTTAAAAGATAGATAGATAGATAGATAGATAGATAGATAGATAGATAGATAGATAGATAGATAGATAGATAGATAGATAGATAGATAGATAGATAGATAGATAGATAGATAGATAGATAGATAGATAGATAGATAGATAGATAGATAGATAGATAGATAGATAGATAGATAGATAGATAGATAGATAGATAGATAGATGAAAACAATTCAACAATCTAAGTGTACCTCTTGTGCTAAAGCGCAAATGTGTCAGCAGGAGCACGCAGCATGTGTGTGTTGTTTGGTGACCTCCTGCCCATAAAATAATTGATCACATTGACTAAATAATAAGGTCCTGTCAGTTCAGCCCGTCATAAGTTATTGCTCCACCTGTCTCCGGAAACTCGCTTGTGATGTGTTGGTGGTAATTAATAGCCTGCTGCATTTGGTGGAGTTTGTCCCGTGCAGTGAACTGGTGCCTATTTAGTGCAAAAATAAATAAATATAACAGAAGGCCGCACACTCGATGTGGTGACGGGATCTCTGTTGTCACATCGCGCTAAATCCTCCATGGTTGAAAAGCTCGTGTGTGTGTGTGTGTGTTTGGGTGGGTGGGGGGTTATGTAAGACCCAGTCAGAACAAATTTGTTAGCCTACACCCCAGGGCATGTGGTGATGGATATGCTGTCCTGGGGGAACTGGGGAAGCCACAGCGCAACAGACGGCCGCTTGTCTTGAAAGGCTTGTTTTAAGTGGTCCTTGGTGGGGAAACAAAAGCTTTAAGAGCCCCCATCACCTCCCAATTGATGTACAATCGTCACTGTTCAGTTAGTTCAGGCATCGGTATAAGAACATATGGCTGAAATTACAATTTTATAAACTCCTTACAGAACTTTGTGCCTATATTATATTATAAAGTGACATGGTAGCCTCACACGTATGTCCTTGCATCATGGATTCTGGGGAAAATAGAACACAGCCTGATAGGTTGGTTTATCCTTTTTAATCAGCATCCTGAGAGCCTGGCACTGCCCCCATGGTCATAAAGTATGAGGTCACTTTGGGTTTCTCAAACTGAATGGAAGTCCCAGCAAACAATGCTGCTGTCAATCAGCCTTAACCTGAGCTAGGCCCTTTCTTCCTCATACAGTGTACTTGTGTAATCATTCACTCCATAAATGCAAATGAATCCCATCGCTGTTTTGACCGACACGGGACAACATGGGAAGCTCTTTTGCATGTTGAATGTCTGGACACCCCCTTCCCATAGGCCTGTGGTTTTCCTTCTTAAAAAATGATACATCCTACATGTATGTCGACCCTACATTTAATTGATGCAAAGAGATAAAAATCTTTAAATGATACACGGATTTTGATCTTTGAAAACAATTCTAGATGTAATTTGCTAATTGAAAATAAAAATGTGTCTTTCCCATATGGGGGGGTATAACTCATCTTCATCTGGTCTTCTCAGCCTCCTGCTGCTGAAAGCACATTTATCTTGAAACCTATAACAAGATAATGAAGACACTAGAGAGAGCTTCCTGCAATCTTCTGTAGCTTTTCCGTTTCATTGAGACCATAATTTGTACTTGTTTGGATGGCGCATACAGTCTGTGGTTTGGGGTTTGTAGCTGTAATGACCCAGGGGCTTCTGTCAGACCAGCACCATTATAAACGACAGAGCTGAGTGAGCCTCGTTGGCTGTTGCTCAACATGCTGGCTTCCTCGGGACCTTCTGTAGCTTTTGCAGAGCGCATGGCATTTGATTTTCTAACCCCAGCACATGGCGAATATTCCCCTCGCAAGTCATGATTTATGTTCTTGTGGTACAAGGCTCAATTCTGAGAGGATCGCAGGTGCGGTGAAGCCTCTGTAAAAACTTTTTATATGCACACCTTGTGGTCTTTGACAGGGCACAGCTCAAGGATTACTGCATTTCAGTTGGGAGGAGAGTGTCACAAATGTTTAATATTCATCTGAGGCCTTACAGTCAAACGATATACATACATGAATTTACACCAATCTTAGATATGTGTATCATGGATATGCTGCATCATTTATTGAACTGAATTTTTAGAGACATTGTGAATGCAGTTAATAAAGTCTGATGGGCTTATTTCTGACTTTTTTGTCTTTCTCAATGTGTGCCCTATAGTGTGCCCTATAAGGCAGAAAATAAGGTAATCATAGGTTGCGTTCAAATTCTTTCTCTACTCATTACATAGGGCACTATATAGTGCATTCTCCATTTATATCTAAGGGTTAATGGCCGACGCTGTTTGTGTCAGACGGTTGCTTCCGCAAAGTGCGTTAAAAAGTGATAATACAGACTTCGAAGACCATTAATCCGCCTACCATGGTCACTTACAAAAGAAATAAATATTAACCAGTTTTTAGTCCTTAATTCTTGTTTTTTTTTTCAGACTTGGATCCTTTTCTCACAAAAAGCGGACTATTTTTTACGTGGTGCTGCGCGACGTAGCAAATAGTCTGCGTCGTGCCGCATCACCGCTGCAGTCAAGATTCGACGATAAAAAGCGATACATATATATGTTTGCTGATCTTTCCGATGGGTTGAATAAAGCATCGGTTCAGAAAAAAGTTCACCTCTTACTGCTTGCTTTTGTCCAAATGATGAAGCAAAAGGTTGTTTTGAAGAAGCCGGCGCAGTGATACAAAAAATTTAAGCTAGGTGACTGGAACATCTTTTTTCACCGTGCGGTTTCCTATGGTATATCACTTTTTAATGCACACCCAGCAGCCAATCAGAATCGAGTATTTACCCGGACCATGGTATGAGGTTTTTTAATAGTTAGGTAGTAAGAAGGATATTTGGAGATAGCCAAATACATTTTTGATTCAAAAACAGGGGAATTGGGGAAATTCCATCCAGCCATTTTCTTAACCCGTTATATGTAAAAATGTTCAAGTCCATAAATATGTTGAAAAAAAACAAACACTGCAAATACCCCCACAAAAAAGATAGTTGTTTTACTTTTTTATGTTGATTTTAAAAAATCTAACTTTACCATAAAATAAATGTAAATGGTGATTTGATCCAACTCACCATCCAGACATTTTTTCTTTCAACTTTGAACACTAAAAAAAATTTTTTTTTTGGGGGGTTAAATATTGTTATTGCAAATTCTAATGTTTTTTTTTTAGTATGAGACTTAGGGCATAAAAGAAGGCCCACAAAACCTATTGTTTGACAGTGAACATAATCCAACTTTTTCCCCAGTTTGTTTTTTTTTTGTTGTCAGGGGAAACAGATGTGGGACATCATTAAAAGTGTTGACACTAATTGTGCTTTATGTTTCAGTCAAATTTTAAAAAATCCATTCAAAGATTTATTTGGGTTCTTCCCACCAGTGATCTACTTTTTTGTCACGACATGTCACAGACATTTTCGTGTGCACCAACAACCTTCCTGCAGGATTTAATAACAGTGATCTGTGTAAATCACCCACCCTTCCTTTTCCGCTTTGCAGGCTTCGCCAGAGGGTATGCTGTGTAAACTGCGCCAACTTTACCTGACTGCAACTGCCTTATCTTTTAATGGCTGCATTTGTCTCAATTCCTCTTCTCTCTGTGACTTGTTATCTAGGCACAGGGGTCAAGAAGGCCCTTTTAGATGGGAAACTGAGTGTGCTTGAAGTGAAATGACCTTTTCAACTCTGTTCTTTGCTGGGAATTCATGAGGCTGATGTGTTTCTGAGTGTTTTTTTTTTCTTTTTTTTTTATTAGCACTTCCTTCTGCTGAATGTTATGTAGTGAATTGTAGAGGCTAATAGACTGGGGTTATGTCCAAATTCCCTCCCTACTCCCTAACTACTAAAAAAAAAGTGCGGGACCATCTAGTGCCCTGGATTTTCAAAGTATTTTTGACACCATGCTGGCTTTTTTTTTTAAACTGCAAATTAGATGTCAGTATAATTTCCCAAAGTAAAAATCTAATAAATATGAACATTTTACAAAGACTATTGAGAAACCCAATGTGTTCTGATGATGAAAACTTAGATGGTTTATTTTAAAAAAAAGAATTAAAATGCTTCTTTTTTACCAGAATTGTTCAAATCCAATGCATTGTGATTGCAGTTTTTTTTTTAGATTTATCTTGGTCTAAGCACATTTTGTTCTCTTCATCAAAATGTAGACTATTTGATCTTCGATGCTTTTGGTGGGTTGTATCATCAATTTTTACTAGTTTTACAAACCTAATGGGCAGTAAAAGTGTTCCAAAATAAAAAAATTTTGTCAGAAGCTGCAGAGACCAGTGGCTGTTTTCCTATGGAATTTTTTTTTGCTTATTCCTAAAATATTATGTTTTACAAAATAATAATAAAACACAAAAACTGAAATGAGTGCACTGTCTGCATTTTATTTGTATATTTTAAACCCTGTGTCAAACTTACTAATGCTAAAATCACATTTTTAATCACCTTGTTTTTTTTTTACAATTCAAGCTTGTTAAACTTCTCCAATCCCTTAAACTGTTACTGCTGCAAGATCTCTGTAGCTTTGTGTGAATTTTATTTTGAAATAAACTCAGAAAATGTATCTCTCCAAGGTTGCACAGGAGATTCATTTAGTGCTTACTGTGCCATGTCCCTTCTCCTTCACGTTCATTCCCTCTCTTTCTTTCCCATGTCCATTAGACCTTGCAGACTAATCGAGCAGCACCAATTGCTCCCGTGGTGAGATCATTAAGTAAATTATTTTAAGATCAAACGGTCAGCAGCCACAATGAAGTCCTGTGTAACGGTAAAAGCCTCATAAGCTGCCACCCACCCGTCTCTCAAATTAAAGCCCAGTGGGGAGGGCTCTGCACCTCTCAGGTGGATGCCCCCAACCATTAGGCCTTTTAGCTGCAGGCTAAGGTAGGACCCACTAATTGGTCCTTTGAACAAAACTAACCCACTGACAGGATCTGACTTGTATGCAGCTTAACAGTGCAAAATTGTTCTTTGCCAAAGACAGCACTTTTAAACCGCTGTAATAGTCTATCCATAGAGGGAATCAAGTCCGACCTGTCCTGCTAAGATGGCAGCACAAAGGTGATAATGTTTCAGGGGATTTACTCTATAAAGGTGGGAAACTTTTTGCAACCAGCCTCTTTAATTTGACCACGGCTCTAACAAAAAGAGTTGTAAAAATTATTTTTCACTATGTGCAATTGTTTTCATTTTCTGCACATCTTTATTTTAAAGGACCATTGGAGTAGGGATTGAGACTCTTTTTTTTACGTTTGATTTTAGAGCAGGGGTCTGCAACCTTTGAAAGTAAAAGCGCCATTTTGGCCTGTTTCTGACAGATCAAAGCCTAGTAGGAGGTGCAAAATATACTTTAAGACAATTTGATGCTTCTTGACATTCACTGCACTGTTACCTTTATAATAAATATGAATTGAGTTTCTTTTTTGGCTTGAATAAAAACAGAAATACAAAGACAAATTAGCGTTTTCTTAAAATGTAAAATTGTTTTTTAACTTTTGTTAGAACCTCGTATGACTTCATTTTAAAATAGACTTCCTGTGCAAAACAGGATCATCCCATTGCAGCTTTACTTCAATGAAAGCTTTGAACAACGCAAGACAAAATGGGATTTCTCTGTACCTTGGGTCTACTTTCCTTTATACTTACTACTGCTGTTAACCTGAACATAAATATGAATTCATTGGTTTTTAATTCAGTTGAAAACATATGTGAAGAACATGTAAATATATAATATGTTCTTTAAACTCTTTGTTATAAACCGAGAAATCAGAAAAGATCAGGCTTTTTTTATTTTATTTTTTTTAACAAAGTTTAGGTTGTTATTTGAAACCTCTGGAGGAAACGTGGGGCAAACACAGCCTCTTGATGTTAGCAGGGATGTAAGAAACCTTTAAGCAGTTCCTTATTTCTAGGTGAACTTCAGCCATAAATTTAGAAACCATTATAGAAAATCTAAATCAAATCAATGCTAGTAAAGAAACCCTTTCTTTTAAAAATGACTATTATAATATTTTTCTTGAGCCAGTGAGCCGCTATGGAGGGGTGAAAGAGCCAAATGTGGCTCCGGAGCCTCAAGCTGCAAACTCCTGTTTTAGAGTAATGCCAAAGCTATATTTAAACACATTTTTAAAGATGTGACTTCTTTTTGCAAAACCAAAACTTGGCTAACATTAAGGATTCAATTTATGGCAATATATATATATTTTTTTTATTTCCTTATTTTATAAGAAAATAGGATTTTTGTAACCCAACAAACAATACAGCTTTCAGTCATCAAAAAAATGAATCCTTTGACTTTATATTTTCGAATAGTGTAACAGATTCCAAATGCTACATGAGACTTTTGCTGAAACACTGTTAACAAAGCAAAGTTCCATCCTTCTTCAGGGTTATTGAAAGTAAAAAGGGTCAGGTGTTTTGAAGTGTGGGCGGCACAAAGCATTTTTCGAAGGTTTGCATGTAATAGGCTGACATAAAACCCACAAGAGAGTGAATATATGAAGCACTGACCCTGAATAGGTAGGTTGATAATTACTCTTTTTTTTAAAGATCAAAGTTTCCTTCAATTTGACACAGCAAAGGATATATTCTCACCAAAAGACAGACACATAAAAACAGTAAAGAAAAGGTATTTAAAATGCTTTCACAAGTTGCTGTATTCACAAGATAGTTTATCCAAGTGACAAAAAATTCTAAAAAATGCCACAACTTGTGAGTCTTTCAACTTTTTCTTTATTATTAATTTCGATGAGCTGAGGAAGTGTTGGATATACGTACAGTATCTTCTGGTTGGAGACAGGACCCAATGCAGCAAAGTGACTGTGAGAGTGATTTATCTCCACTTGACATGAAGCGTCACTGTCATCAATCACAGGCTTTTAATTAGTGATGGCTCCCTTTTGTGCCTGAGAAATGTGCATGTAATTCAATTTGGACCCACTGCTGCTGCAAGAACCCCACACACAGAATCACTGCCAGTATTACACTTTTTCAAGATTTTATTGTCACAGCACCACATCATTCTACAGAGAGTAATAGAAAACATACACTGTAAAAAATCCCAAGTTGACTCAACTTAAAATAATTTGTAACCTGGCTGCCTTAAGATTTTGATTAATGCTAGCAAATTATTTCAAGTAACTTCAACCTATCGATTTGTTTCCCAAACTTAAAAGATCAAGTTTAAATCACTTTTTGCTTTGTTTAAGGAAATGTTTTTTTTAAGTTAAATAAACAAATATTTTTATTACATCAACAAAGGAAGTCAAGTATTCTCAACTAACTTTCTGATTAAGTCTAACTAATTTCTTAAGTAATGTCAACTTACAACTAAATTCCAACAACTTAAAAAAATGTGTTAGCCAGATATAAAATTGAGTTGTGATTACTTAATTTGTGTTGTTGAAACTACAAACTATATGTTTTTTTCAACTAGAAAATTAAGTATGCACAACAAATCAATAAGTTATTTGAACTTGAACTTTTAAGTTGGAAAAACTATCATTAAGTTCAAATTATTAGAAATATTTTGCTATCTTAAATCAAAATTTTAAGGCAGCCAGGTTACAAATTATTTTAAGTTGGAAAAACTATCATTGAGTTTAAATAACTACAAATATTTTGCTATCTTAAATTAAAATTTTGAGGCAGCCAGGTTACAAATTATTTTAAGTTGGACCAACTTGAATTTTTTTTCAGGACAAGTCTGAGTCTTAAATGCAGAAGTCGGTCGGAGTTAAAGTTTAACACAAAGCAATAAGAAATACCATATTAAATCCACTACTATGAAAACAACATACCTTTGGATTAAACACAATCTCAATAACTTGTGAAAAAATTTATTTCAAAAGTTATAATGTTATTAAAACAGTTTAATCATCCTTTTGAAAAAAGCCATGTTTCTTGCATTTGTTAGTGTTTAAAGTGGCATCACAAGCAGGAAAAGCAGTTGGCATGGCATTACAAACACAGCAACTCAACTGTTTAAATTAATGACTTAAAAAAATAAAATAATTTGTTTTTCAACATGTCACTGTGTGGGGTGTACAGTGACAACAGTCCTTCAAAGTTTACATTTCTTCTAACATCTTGCAAATTTGCTAGAAACAGGTCTGACTGAAATAATACAGCCATTTTTGTATAACATTTTTTTGTATCTTTCTATAAACAGGGCATTTAAACAGTTCACAAATGTCAATTCCTTAAAATGTGTTTACTGTACAGCGCTAAAAAAAAAAGTTTAACAGTTGCTTTGTTTTGAAGAACGTCTCTACATTGTCCACTGAACCAGTTTGTCCCGGTCCACAAACCCGAGCAGAGACACGGTACAACATTGTCCATGATTACCTTCTGGATGAACTTGAAGGTGTACTTCAGTTTTGAGGCAGAGAAGTAGTTCCATCAGCACTGCAAAGTCATTACATCTCGCAACTCACACAAAACGGATGCACTCCTCCAGGATTACAGGAACATTCAAACTGGTTGACTGGTTGTCATCATTTTGCTCCTTGGTGGTTAGGGCCAACACACACTCCTTTCATTACTGACAGTATCCTCTGCAGAATCAGCCTGATGTAAAAAGGAACATAAAATGAGTTTACATACCCCTAGCATTTAAAAATATCTTATCCGCTAATTGTAAAGCTCTGTAAAGTCCTCTCCCTCTAAATGTTTTATTATTTCTTCTCGCCATTGTGCATCAGCCTTTGATCTGCAGGGGTTAAAGATAGCCACCAAGACACAGAGAGGAAACTGCCGATCAAAATACACGATGAAATGCACTTTCAATCAGTCAAGTAATAACAGAGCATAACAGAGTCTGTTTGTGTGATTGTCTCAAAGTATACCATGTTGTATAGCTTTTGTATTCGTTATGCATTTTATTTTATATTTAAGAGATTGAATGAATGATGCACTGACCAGAGAGATTTTTTTAATTTCATTGTACATAAGACCATGACATTAATAAATCTGATATAATCTTCACACCACTACATAAGGGTCCTTTTGAAGGTGCATCCTTTAAATTTTTACTGTTTTACATCATACTGGGTGTGTTTCAAACATACCACTAAGAACTTTATGAAGTTTGAGGTACCCTCTTTCAAGATGAGTGGAAATGCAAGAAGTTCAGTGGATCCCCTGTTCTGGATGGACTTCTGTAAAAACACCAAAACGGACATTTGGACTTTAGAGCCCTACATTCATAAACATTACAATGACTACAAGCATTTTTGACATCACCAACACATAAAAGATAGTGGCCAAATGAATATGGAATGTTGGCCCTAGTTGAAAGAAAAAAAAAATCCAGGAAGTTTAAGCCATATAGTTAGACAAAATTGTACATTTTGATCACAGCCCATAGAAAACCAAATGTATGGATGCTAGAGTATTTCCAGCAGCCAATTTGCAAAGAATATGTGACTATGTAACCCTTGTGCTATCTTAGATGACCCCACCATTACATTGACATGTTCTCCCTACAATGACAAAGGTGGACAAAGGTGGAGAGGATTTCATGTAATCCATGGACACCAGTGAAGATCACAAATCATTGAAGAACAAAGGTTCAGAGCTCTGTCTAGTGGGTCTAGATGACCCCACTCCCAATGTTAAAGTGCCTAGGATAGCACAAGAGATAAGACACAAAGTATTCTCACATGTAAATATGAATGGATTAGGGTTGGGCGATGTCCCTTAAATTGGCAGTTGACGATGTTTGCAGTCAACCATCGGGATGGACGATGATATCGTCGGGGGGGGGGGGTAATTTTTCGTTATTATATAATTATTATCCGTTATTTTACTTTATTACTTTATTTATTTTATTTCCCAAATAATGACTCATCCGCGATGATCCAGTATAAACTGAGGGAAGTGACTTTAAAAAAAGTAAAACAAACAAAATAGAATAGAAGTGGTCCGCTCCTCCTGCACTTGATTAGTCAGGTGGACCAGTGGAGCAGCGACCGCGTCTCTAGCAGAGCAGACGGACTTACAGCTGTGAGGGGAAGGGGGGGGGGGGGGTGCTTCATTACGTGTGGGAGACTTAGGACTGTGATCCGTCCCACCGCTCTACGTGAGCGAGCTACCGAACTTAGGAGAACTGGGTCTCCCGGTAAAAGTGTGTGTCGGGGCTCGGAGCGCCAGCACACACACAGCGGCTGAGGAGCGCTGTTAGCTTCAAGGCAGAAATGTCACTCAGTCCTTAAAAAACCGTTCAAACAATCACGTGGATTTGTGTTTCCAGTCGTGTCTCGACAAAATAAAGGCTGATGTTATTCCTACATATTAACATGCAGCCAAGATGCAGATTGCAGCCTTTCCGGCATGGATACATTTTATGTTCATGCTAATGTTGTTAGCCCGTGTTGTTAGCATACTGCTAATACGGGCTTCTTTCCGGCTCCGTTCAACAGAAAAAGCACTGACCACACGGATTACAATTACAATGATGAGCAAACAGGCGCTTCATAATAACCGTAACATTAATAAAAGCACGTTTAAAAGATCATCTTGTACATTACCGAGCTGCCATATCTATCTATGTAGCCGCTCTGCGGAACTAATCTTCTCTTCCGGTTTTTACTGCGCATGTGCGAATGATTTATTCCGACCGAAAGTGTGACCCATGGGAACGTTTTTTATATTCTGAAAAAGTTTTTCTGGGCCCGTGTACACGGTTGGATTCTAATCCGACCAATGATCCCATCAAGATATTTTGTTCATGTAACCGCGGCTTATGGTGTCGACTCGCAGCGTGGCGGGGGCGTGGCATCACGATGGTGTCTCTCCATCGTGATGCCAGTCACCCATCACGATAGACGATGGTATCGTCCATCGGCACAACCCTAGAATGGATTATATTTTTCCTAATACGATTATGTAGCAAAGATGATGATGACTTGAGGTTATTTTCATCATCCATTTATACTCCATTTTTCCAAGAACTGCTGGACTAGATGGACTAGATTCCAGCCAGTCCAACATACCGGTGCCTAAAAAAACATATTCTAAACCAGAGGTGTCTAACTCCAGGCCTTGAAGGCTGAGATCCTGCTTGTTCTCCAGATCTCCTTGTTCTGCTGCCTGCTGGTTACATAGAGCAGGTGTGTTAAGTCAATTAGAAGCAGGAAAGGAGGAAAAAAAAAAACTTAGAAAGAGGGCCCTCCATTCCAGCCCAACCCTTTTCACATCATGCTTCAAATTGGTTGGACAGACCTGACCAGGTAATCATGAGAAGATTGAGCAAAGAGATCTCCAAAACATGCAGGATGTCAGTCCTTGAGACCCCAAGTTTGACACCGCTGATTACAAACAGATGATGCAATGTTCACAAAAATCTGTATATTTATAAACAGATTATAATACCAAACAGTTCAGTTTTGTTTACTATTCACTTACTACAGAATCAAGAAGACTGGAGCTTGGTGTCGTGTCACAGGATTGTCCTCCGTTGCTTATGTGTTTCATACTGGCTGATCAAACTTGGCGAATACTGGTCAAATCCAGTCAGGAAGGACTTTAGAAGGTTAGCAGATCCAGGACATGTAAACTCAGCACCAATCTTTAAGGATTAAACACAAAACAAAACATTTCACATGCAGAACAGTTTGCTTATTCTTGGACAAATACATAATATGTTAAATAGATATAAAAGTGACAATATTTAATTGCATAATGAGGCCTTGCATTGCATAGCAAACCAGACATTTCAACATACTGCAAATAGAGATATAAGTCAAAAATACTAAACTTGCTTATGTATGTATTTTATCAATACTGACAAAAGTTGGTAGTATAAAATTATTTTAATTGCAATGACAGAGGAAGACATGGATTTCTGTGTTTCTGAAAACAAAGCTGGCCATCTGCTTTAAATCTCAGTCACAAGTGGCTGGTTCTTAACTTATACCTTTCTGTGAAGCGCAAAGGTCTGGCCCATCAATGAATCAATTACATTACAGTCTGGCTTCTTCTCGACTTCTAGGTGATATTCTCTATCCTCTCCAAGACTGTTGGAAGTTGTTCCTTGAGGGAGGGAAGAAACAAACAATAATTATTACAACAATCTCTGACATAAATTTGGTTCAAACCAGTCCAAAATGGATGTCCAAAACTGCATGTTTATGTCAAAGCTGTACAAACAAGCATTACAAAAAAAAATTACAAATACAGACTTTAATGTAGTAGAAAAACCCCTGGGTGAGACCAAGAGTCTACCTTGAGGGTGGTAAGGAGAATGCTGGCAGTAGCTGTTCAGCTCTTCTGATTCTGCAACAACTAGGTCTGCAGAAGGTTTCTGGTTGAGTTCATAGCATCTGAGCTGTTCCAAGTACTAGCAAGCTGCTTTTGTTTATTTATATATATATACAATCACGCCTTTTTTTCTATTCAACCAATGTGTGTGTGTGTGGGGGGGGATGCAATAAAATTGCAACTAGGTTTTCTCAACAACAACAAAAAACATTTCAATTGTTGCCATTGCTGTCATTTTCTTATTACCTGTAGTTCCACCTGTTATGCTGGAACTTGATGCTCTGAGCTGCTCATTCGCCACCCCCCACCTCCCTGCTCAGCTCAAACACATATTGACCGATCGGAAGCCTACAGAGAAAGATGTAAAAAGATGGTTAAAGTAGTAATCGCATTTCCATGTCCATGTTCATTTATACGATCATTCAAAGATTCTCACGGTACCTGGGAGCTTCACTCCTGCCCCAAGAGCTGTGTCTGAATGACAGCCGCTTCTGCGGTGTTTCTGTGACCCAGTATAGGCTCAGAGTCCCGCATTAATCCAGGAGGGGGAAAATAAAAACAAATAAATAAATGAACTTTATTACTGTTTTTATTAATAAGAAAAATATCACTGACTTGTTCAGGAGGCCCGAGCAGACTGCCTTCTCACCCTAAAGCACCTTGTCTGCCGACGTAACGGGAGCGAGCTCCGCTGTTCCCCGAGCTGCTGGCTGGCCGTCAGACAGAGAGCCGCCGCAGGTGTGAGAGGATGGTGACCAGTCCGGGGTGTGGGCCTGTGGCTGCTCCTCTTCCAACAGCAGCCGGGGCGGGCTCTGGTAATCTCGCGGCCCCAGCAAGTTAACAAAATGGAAGTTCGGGACAAACACGTTCATATTGGATCATGTGTATTCTACCCGCTGATCGATTCACTGAAACGACACGTGCCCAAAGCTGAGTCCCTGATTGGAAGATGCGACAGCGGCGACCTAGCCAAAATTCATATGAACTCTGGGCGGGCCTTACCGCCAGACCTTCATGCCCCTCAAATCGCCCCCAGGAACTAAGATTGCATCTGTACTATTGATTTAAGTTAACATAAATTAAACGACGCCTCTGCCAAGCAAATCGCGTTAGTTTTCAGACCGAATCACCGATCATCATCAGCACTGTCAGTGTTAAGTCTGCGAGCAGCTCTGCTCATTTCTAGAAGATTCTGTTTCCACCGGCGTAAGGACCCCACCCTCCGCACCCTGCTCCACTGTCTTCGTGTGGGGCAGCGGCTTATTTGGGCTCTGATCATCAGCGGATCGGAGCATAAAAACATAAAAATGTAGTTTTGTGGTCCAAGGAAACAGCGGGATTTTCAAGAAATGAGCGGAGCTGCCGACAGAATTTTCACCGCGCTAATATTGGTCGGTCTGAAAAACCGCGGATTTTCAAATTCCCCCCAGCGTTGCCTTGAAGTTCATAGTCCCGAATCAGAGTGCAAAGCAGCTTAAAAGGAGAAAACTAAACTCATTTTCTGCATTCAATAATGTAATGCTGTTTTCCTACTGGCATCAACAAAAACAGATTTAATCCATTCTTTAATTTAGACTGTAGTTAATGTACAGAAAAAGACAGACGAGCCGAGGAAGCCTGAGAACGCCATTTCATAGTATGCTAGCAGCATGTCACATAACCAACGGCCACCCTCTTTACATTTAATCCCCAAAAATCATAAATAAAATTATGAACTTACCTTTCAACTCCTTGAAGTGCTCTTATAAATTTAAATTTCCTGAAGAAAGGTATACTCCTTAGTCCACCACACAGATGTCCAACTTGAGACGAAAATGGACGTTATGATTTCATCTCATGCCATGAGGTTGTACAGGCACGGGGTGGCCAAGGACACTGTGCAGGGGCAGTGTACTGAGCATGTGCAAACCCCATCCCACTACTGTACAAGTTGACTAAAATGAAACTTTGAAGTAGACCGTGCTAATTTTTTTGTTGGAGGGATCAAAACCTAATATTTCTAGTTGAATCCACTTTTTAGTTGACCTGACGCACAAAAATAAGTTGAAAGAACTAAAAGGCAAAAAATTTTTTTGCAGTGTAGAGCAATATATATTTTTACTCTTTTCTTTCATTTAATTTGTGGTTTTCTTATCAGTGATTCATATCATCGATATGCGAGCAGCAGGGGTGTAAAGAAAAGTACACATCCAACAATTCATCTATGGCTTATTCATTCTTCCTTCAGTTAAGTTAAAAACACTTTCTTCTTGAATTTACAATCATGCAAGAAAAGAAAAAAAGTTTAACGTTAAACTCCAGGATACAAAATGCAACAAAACTTTAGTATGCTGTTAAGTTTAAGGTCTCAAATAATGAAATAATGGCCTGAAATAAAGCAGAGGCACTTTTTTATTCTATTTTGCTAGAGCTGCTTGCTACATAATTTTTTGTTATTTTATCTATGTTTATACCTACCACCAACAAAAGAAATGTAGCCAGGCGTAGTTGGTTCTTCCTAAATACACAAAAAAAGGATGTTCAGTTTAATAAATTAAGACAAAAATTGTCTTGTTAAATGTTTGCATTCTCTTCGTATAGAAATGTGACTTATCTGTTTCTACTGAAAATGTGTTTCTGTGCGTTTTCTCTTAAGACTGGACTGAAATGTTATTTTAGGGCAGTTATAGGTAAACCAAGACACTTTACTTTCAGCTATAGAACAAAAGATAAAAGCTTAAAACACACAAAAAAATTATTTTGTGATTAAATATTTTAAACTTAATGTGACTTTATTTCAGTTTATATTCCTGTACATTTCATTTTTTTCCAAAAAAAACCTGGAAATAATGCAAAAGTTCAATTCTGCAAAGTTTTTTTTAACTTCATCCTAGAAGTTCTCAACACAGACTGCATTGTTGTTCTTTTATCCATCACTATAATAATGCTTTCTTCTAATTGACTCTTCAATGGTAAACTTACAGGAACAATGGATACTGTCAGGGCTAAGGATCCCATTGAAATGCAAAGAATAAATAAATAGCAGTTATTTAGTTCTCTGAAGATACTTGAAAGTCTCTCATCTGATAGATAGCAAACATGTCAGTGTGATGATGCTTGTTCCACTCTATTCACTTCAGTCATTCACTTTGTCAATAAAAAGTCAGTTTCTGCACTTCAAGACATGTTTGTAGAGATTTTACCTCTGACCTCATAATTATTAAATAGGAAAATACTTAAAATAAATTCATATGGGTATTATTTGTGTTTGATTGTCCAATTGTGAATTTTTGTGTGTGATAACTTTGTCATAAAACCACATAGCCAAAAATGCCTAAATCAAGATTTTTCACAGAGCTGTCTTTCGCCCAACTGTTCTACAAACTCAAAGCACAATAGAATCCGATTATTTCTTGGAACATTATTATTTCTCGCCTGTGTGATTGATATAGATCAGCTCTTTTACAACATCTTGTCCAATCAATTCCTACATTCTATTTAACTTTTAGAGATACTGATTAGACTCTGTGTTTTTCCTCTGCAGATGCCCTCAAACAACATCAAATCAGTGTCCCAATTTCACGTGGACCTGTGGCTCACAATCAAGCTGTCATTCAGTCGATGAAAATTTGGTCGTGGCATTAACGAATGTGCAGACAGAAGAAATTTCACAGAACTGTCTGGGTTGTTGTTGTTGAAGGGAAATGTTGGCTTCATCCCTTACTGATTGACTCTAATCAGGCTTACCATGCCAGAATCCTTCTGTTCAGCAGCCCAGTCACACTGGCTACTGATTAGGTAGAAAAACAAAAGAGTAAAAAAAAAATAGATTTTTGGACTGCCCTAATGTTTTGTTAAAGTATACACACAAAACCTTGAACTGGCTTTACTTGGTTTTATAGCAACAATTTTGTTTGTATAGAAATCTACCTGAAAAAGCAACTATTCAAACTGTTAGCACATAAAGTAGATCCTGGCACTGTGAATAACTGTTGATGCTTCTGAAAATCTAGTTTTTAGATAAAGCAATAGTCAAACACAAGTATTGGCATGTATTCCCATGAGGAGGCTTGACTAAAGGAACGCAGCTGACGCCAGTCTCATTCTGCTCTGTCTGGGTCCACAGCAGGTTTTAACACCTGCAGGCTATTCTCATGCAACAAGCACATTTTTACTGAGTGATTGTGAAATTATTGCATTTAATATCTAATAGTTCTGTTAGTCAGTCCACAGTCACTTTGTCTAAACTTAACCCCCAAAAAATGAGTAAATCATTCTTTCTGTTTTCTGTTTTTGGGAAGCTAGTTCATGGGCAATGTCCAGAGGCAAAACCAGACAGGTCCTTCCTGTATCCTGTGGTTGATGATGCAGGGCCTCACCTGGGCTGTAATCTGGAAGAAGTGATCACAAAGAGCCAGAGTGAGTTAGATTCCGCCTGTCCTACTTCAAACAGAGGAAGACAGTAAATCAGAGAAGACACACCAGTCGGAGGCACACCAGTCGCTTGTGTTTTCTGTCTCTCATCCCCTCAGGGACGGGAAACTAAAATGTCAGCAATGTCACCGGACAGCATTGTGGAGCCTTTTTAAAACCAAACCAGAGTACCGTGAGACAGGTTTAAACTACAGACATTAAAGTTGCACTAATTAACTTTATTTTTGTCTTTTAATTAATTTCATTTATAAAGTCTGTAAAGTACAAAACCATTGGCAAAGAAGTTGACGCCGTTTTACTTCAAAGGATTGTCATGTTTATCGTGTTTATGTTTTTTCTATTTGACATGTTTGAAATAGTGAAACATAAACAAATCCTTAAAATGTAAAAAAAAAAACAATTACATTTTAATGACCATGTTCCAGGTTTGGATCAGATTCTACTTTCAATTTATGTTATTTTTCTTGTGATTTATGGGATTTTCTGCTCAGTTTTTTTTTCCCCGTTGATGGCTAAAAAAATGTATTGATCTTGTCAGCTGTGCTGCTGGACTGATGGTTGCTGTTAATTGTGGTACTTTGTGACATATGTTATTGTGTTTACCCGTGACAACAGCTTGGTTGATTACATTTAAAAGATTTCAGTGCCTATCAACAGCAGCTGGTGTAATCATGAGCCTGTAAAAGTGAAGGAGCATCTGTGCGTGCCTGATATATGGCTGAGAGTTGTGCTTTTTTTTATTTTATTTTAACGTCCTTCTTCAAGAATTCTCAATGAAACGATTCATTCTGCGTTTTTAGTTAAATGGATCGTTGTGTTTTAGGTTTGTTTGTCTGAAACCATGAGCTTTACCTCTTTATCCATGTACAGAATGTGTATCCTCCTGTCCCAGTTTTCATATTATTTACATCCACGAAAGAAAGCTCTGCTTTAATCTCATTAGGGGGTTTAAAAATCAAAAGGACAGCCTCAGTGTGAGTGTATGAGATGGACATCCAGCTAGAGGAATCTCATCTGAAGATAAGGTGTCAGGACAAAATGAATCAGGATTCACCAAGGTCAGCGTGATATTACGAGGCTTCTACTTTACATGGTCGCATAACAAATGAAGGCCTTCAATCAAGTCAGATTGGGTGAATGAAGAATACAACAACACACTGAGGTAAAAGCAATGCTAAAAGGTGAAGCCATTAATTGATATAAAAGAGACAGGATCAAAATAGTCACAAATTTTTACATTTGTGATCCTATTAATATGATAGGGGCTGTTTTTCTTGTACTATAAATTGATTATCATTCTTTTTAATGATCAGAAAATTTTGTTGCATCTTTTTTACACAAAAGCATATTTTGTTGTCTCTTTTCTGCAATATATCACATAAACTTTGCAATATTTGCAGTCTAATCTAATGTGTTCAAAATTCCCAAAACAAATGGTATTCTGGTCACCCCCAAAGGTTTGAGCAAGGAAATTTGCTTTTTATCAACACATGAATATGTGTTCAAAGTCTAAATAGAATTTTTGTTTTCATTCGTGTGTTGAACAAATTAAAAGCCCGGCTAGTCAGTCAAAGACCAATTCATAAAAGTGAAAAGTGAAGCTGCGGCTGTGATGGGGAGGACCAGTGAAAAATCTCTGCTGACCCTCTCATCCCTCTGCTCATCTATCTCTCACTACTGTCCACTGATAGATTTCCCCTCACTGATTTATGGGAGAAAAAAAATGTCACAGTGGAATGGGCTTTTGATAAAATTGTTCAAGAGATTCTGGGCAATAAATCCTTATCTTTACATCCAGGTTGCAAGCTACTTTCACATTCTTGAGTCATCAATAACCGCTGCAAATGTGACAGATTATCAATAACTTAACAATATTCTGGGCAGTTTGGGAAAACAGTAACATTTATATTTAAAAAAAAAAACAAAAAACAAATGCAGGTCAAAGTATGATACTACACATATTTGCATGAAACGAAGTAAAAATATTCCTCCTTTCTTTGAATTTTCAATTAAAGAGGAATTGTTTAAAACCAATTCTGACTGTGTTCTGTTTTTACAGACTATCTAATAAAAAAGATCTATTATATTTTGCTGCACATATTAACATTATGGATACAGATTTCCCCAATATGCTAAATGTCCCCTCAGTTGACCAATAAATCATTTGTGTTTTGCTAAAAAGCCAATTGAGTAATGAAAATGTTAATCTAGCTCTCATCAATCAAACTGACTGCACACTGTAATGGTTTCAGAGATGAGCCGTATTATCTGTGAGGCAAAACAGTCCAATAAAAAGAGCTGTAAGAAGTTGCAGGATCTCTAATCCCACATAACTCACCGCAGAACGTCTCTGACAGGAACTCCACAGTCAGCCGAGTGGCGCCATAAGGATGAGTGATTCAGCAAACCTGCCTGGTGTCGCCCCTCCTGTCTTTCAATCTTAACAATGTAACTCAGAGAAAAAAAAACAATGAGCCTAATGCTCTGCACAGGTGTATCTCAGAGGAGGTGACTTGTAAAAACAAGTAGAACTTCATAGAAGTGACTCACATTAAAGGACATCTGCAGAAAATGCTCACAATGGAGTCCTGGATGCCTGCACAAATACCTTGAATCTTAGCACCTTTAATTTGCAAAATACCATAAGAAATGGGTTTATTAGATAAATTATTTTGCAGGTGTTAATGGGTAAAACATGCAAGTGTTTGCTGTAATGTCATCCATTGTAGATCCACAAATAAAACACTCAGTACTTTGCCCTCAGGCTGACAAAGAGACAAATACTCAGCCACATTAAAGAACATGGTTTAAATGCCCTCTGCAATCACAATAAAGGCCACGAAATACTACAACATGAACTTCAATCTCTCCAAAGTGAAAGCTATCACAAAGGTGAAAGAGGGGGAGGCAAACGGCAAACAGCAAGCGGGGGAGTTATCTGGTCAGCTTTGTCTTTCAGATTAGAGCTTGAGCAACACAAGGCAACAAAGGCATTTCTCACAGGATGAGGAAATGAAATGTTTACAGTAAGAAGACCGATAAGTGAGACAAGAAACATTTTAAGAGGACTTGTTTGCTTCAAAAGGAAGGGTCATTATTAAAACTCCTGTCAAAACAGGACTGAGGAAAATGGCAATCTGGGTGCTTCTCCATTTTATCAGGAATATCTGAATGTCAATTGTTTTTGTTGCTATTGTAAAATTGAGTTTCCTGAGAGCTGGTCAGGTTCTATTTTCGCATTTCCATTTAATAAGCTATAGCATGACTTTATCTAGACAGAACTATGGAAGTTACGTTTCCTTTATCACTCAATCAAGAGGGTGAGGACTTTTGAATTATTTACATCAGTTGTCACAGCCTGCTGTAATTTCAAGGAACATGGTGCCGGTGGCCAATTATCCTACAAGTCTTTGGGGAAAATGAGACATATTCTCCGAGATAGCCGTCTTTTCTGATTCCTGCGGGAAAATGCTATGATAATTGAATGTGTCCTGTTCCAGCATGATACAGCATCAAAAAAAAAAGAAAAAAAAAAAGAAGCTTGTTTCTATTTATGCAATCAGGAGCGAAGGGCACACGTCCCTTGTGCCTCATCTCAGGGCTAATCTTTCATTTCATAGCCCATCTCTCCATATCAAACAGCACAAATGGCTCAATTTGCATGACAGGATTTGTAACATGGTAAATCAGGTGTCAGACTCGATTAAACATTACACCGGCACGCTATCATAATCAGCCGGCTAATGAGTGTAGCCACTGGTATGAGAGGCTTGGATGGATCAGGGAGAAGGGTTTCTCCACGCTGCCCAGCGGGGGGTAAGTAACTTTGGGGATTAAATTGAAGATTCAGTGCTTGTGGCGCTGACAGAGAGGCTCCTCTGGGTGGCGAAGCCAAAGCCCTGTGATGCTGACAAGACACGGCACCACAGGCCACACACGCACTCACACAGAAGGAGGAGATCTGGAGGAGAGAACCACAATATGGCTGAAACACACAGACAGCCATGAAGCAACATCTGAAGGCTGCTTCCCCCCGTGTGTCCTCAGCTTTGAATATTAATGAAGAAGCCTCCCCAGCACTCGAGCACACAGAGCTTCCATGAAAAGAAGACAGGAGGATGTGAAGACGCTGATATTAAGTTCCACGTTTCTTCACGTAAATATCAAATAAATGATACCCCCGTCTCCTCATTGTTAAGTTTCCTGCAGTTGTAAAGTTCCCACTCCCATGTCTGCGCTGAATATGTTTCATGCTGATGCTAATTTGACTGCTGGCTGTGTGGATGCGCAGCTTTTGCCTGCTGGTCCACAGAGATTTCCCCCACTCCTTCCCCCACCCGCTGCCCTGCTCCCCATTTGGGGTGACCTGGGTGCTGTTCTGAGGGTTCCTCACACCCCAGAAGCTGTCAGTGGCCTCCTTCCTTCCCATGAGCGGAACACACAATAGAGAAAGGACTCCGGCTGAGAGGTTCAGTAGCCATTAACCCCTACCAGCTGTTCCTGCCGAGGGTATTCTGTGCCACAATACGTGCCCCCGAGGGGGCCCTCACTTCCACTAATCTAGCCATTGTTGGCCAGGAATGCTGACAGAAGAAAAGAAATTTTTCTTGTGTCCATGCAAGCGTGTGTATCCATGTGTGAGAGCCGAGAAACGTAGGGCTAATTTCTATAGTTGCCCGTGAAGAAGGGAGACCATGAAGAATACTCTATTTAGCTGCTTGACAAAATTCTCCTGCCTTAAAAAAAAACAAAACAATGGCAATTGTTTGCAAGAAGACTTCTTCACACTGTCCACGACTCTGAATTTAAATAGCAAAAAATCAGATCGATGTCTGCTGAAAAGAAAAAAAAAGTGAAAAGAACTTTCCAAGACTTGAATCATTTATTTATCTGTGTATCATTTTTGATGCATGACCACACAAACATTTAGAAACAGCAGTCACTTCCAAAACCATTTCAAAGGGGATTACATTTTGGTAAAATTATTCCATTTTGGTTCTTTGCTCTCGGAATATATTAACAATTAGTCCATTTTAATTAACACGGAAATTAAAACAGCATTTTCCAGTCAATTTAACCATGCAGCCATTAGAGGCTTCTGGTGTGCTGAGCATGCCTGTTATCCCAGTTTATAAATGGAAAATAGAGTGATTCCTGCTTTAAATCCAGGATGTATTTTTCATAGTTAAGTAAAATCACAAAAAAGCCAATTTGTTTGGTTATTTACAGATACAAAAATGAACGACAAAGTGAGGTATTTATATAATAAAAAACAACATCAGAAGTCTTTTACTGTAAAAAATAGGGGCAAACCATTTTCTTGATGTGTCGTGTTTTTTTCAGCCTACAGCGTAAGGTCAATAGAAGCGATATCAGTACTGTTGACAGCAACATGAGACAGAGCTGCATGGTTGTCAGCAAGCTGCAGGATGCAATATTTGCATGAAGAAGGTAAACAAAAACAGCACCTAAAGAAAAGGGGAGGACAGTGCCACTAAAAACTGTAGGGTGATTTTTAAAGGAGATAGGTATTTTTCTGCATGTCCTCTGTGTTGTGACAGGCGGGGGATCTGTGTCAGTCAATTATATGTCCCAACAGACCTTTGTGCTAATGAGTTGGTCCAGCCATCGGCAGACTTCCCCTGTCGTCCAGAAAAGATCACTTTCATTGCTTGCAGAACTAATTCAGAGCACAAAAGTGGGAGCTTCACCATTGCAGCCTCTTTTACTGCTCCTTTTGTGGAGGCTTTAGAAGTGCGCTGAAGAGAGGGCCTAGCGCTCAGGCCTCTTCATCTCCAGTCCATTGCCTGTCATTAACATACATATCCATATGAAAAGTGGGGCAAGGCCGGAACAGCTGTCCAGTAAAGAGGCAGTGATTCCTTCTCGCAAACGCTGACAGAAGCCTTTAGCCTTCCTCGGGCAATAATAAACCAAACCATTTAAACAGTCTTTCAGGGACTGAGAAAGAGATTGGGCCATAATGCTTCATTCACAGGCACCAGTGGCCCTGCAACAGTCTTCTGTGGATTCTAAAAAGGTGGGAGACAAAAAAGGGAAAGCATCACAGCAAAAAATGACAGCAAATAAAGCAATCAGTGCTAGATTTGTATTGATGTTTAAAAAAACTTTATTTATTACCATAATTTAAAGAGAGTTAAAAAATTGGTTGAACATTGCGTTGACACAAGATAACGTTGACATATTTGTTTGTTGTTTGCACTGCTTGTTGAGGGCTTTTCACCCTGAGCAAAATGATTTGGTGGAAAGAGACTTGAAGAGTGTGTGGGGATGGAACTGAGCAATCCTCTTGTTTAAACTTGAGCAGTGGGCATGAAGACAGGGGTTAAGTGACTTGCCCCGGGTCACATGAGAAGTCGTTTACTTAGGGTGGATTTTCACATTTAAAGCCTCAGCCACTTAGACCAGAGGGGTTTCACAGCATTCCTTCACTTGAGGCTTAATTGAGTTTCAACTGGAACTTATAGTATATGAAATCCTTCAATTCTGTCTTTCTCTGAAACCTGGAACAGTGCCTTGGAAATAAAAAAGAAATAATTGAGAATGGCACTTTGGTGATGGCAAAATAAATGCCTTTTTTCCATAAAATGTAACCATAACTGCCTTTTCAAATAAAATAGAGGATGGCAGATTTTCATTGAAAAATATTTGAAAAATGGTACAGGTAGAATAATTAAAAATACTGAATAGAAAAATAATTTAATTAAAAAGTACTAAAAATGTGTTTAAAAAATACAATTTCGACATTTTCTTATTACTAATTTTTTGTTTCAATAAAGTCTATGAAATATTTCCCTTTTATTTAAACTCATGTCACATAACATGAAACTTTCTGTTTTTTTCTTGACTGCTACAAACAATCTACTAAAGATGTGAAACAAAAAAACATTCAGTTATGGCAGTAATGAAACATCCTGGACTTCAGTTTCAGTTGACTTTTTTGTAGTTTCTGTCCTTAGTGGTGAATGTGATTCTCTATGCTTGAATATGCTACGTTCTTCACTGAAGAAGGGGAAGAGAGAAGCCAGAACCCGGATCTAATGAATAAGAAAAGCTTTTGGTTAAAAGGGGTTTGGTTTGTTTCTTCATGGGTAGCTTTTTATTCAGCTTTAGAAAAGACGAGGAGTCCTGATTGATAAATCCCCTCTCTTTCCCCCCCAGTGCCTGTGACCCCAGAGTCATCAAGTACAATTCACACCACCTACACTGAAAAAGTGCAACTGCTGTTTTATTGGATGAGATTATATTGTCATAATGGGGTAATCTAAAATGGTGGTAATACAAAATGTTCAGTTACCACTTATTTGTGATTGTTCACCTTTCGGGATATCCAAGTACATTAAAAAAATTGCTAAAAGTTGTTATTTCAAACTGAATGTTTTTGTGTCACATGACCTTGTCTGCATTATGCAAATAAGTCGTCTACAGGCTACATTTTGTAATATTTTTCAAATAAAAAATAAATAAATAAGAAGCTTAGTTTCACAGTGACTCGGACCAATCACTGTTGACTGCTTTCAACATGGGAACACCCGTATCAGGAAGCAGTGGTACTTTCTATTTGGAGACATGAAAAGGGACGGTTTGAGCTGTCCATTGTTTTTACAGTCATTGGGTAGAACCAGACGATGGACAGGACAGCCAATAACTGACAAAGCCCCACAAGAAAATAACAAGAACTGTGAGAAGACTCAAGTTATTGAAGAGATACAAAAGTCTACAAAGTGACAAGGCTGATAGGAATGGCCAAAATGAGTTAAGTGTCTATCAGGCCAGCAGGGTCTATCCTACAAGGCAGAGGAGAGAACCTAGTTATTTAGGTTATTTTATCACTGGAAACTCTGATACAGATCAGATTCACAATACTGCTGTGGAGCATTATGTGCCATCCCACACACAATTTAAAAAACAAGTCAGTTAGCTGAAAGCAATGGGTTAAAGCCATAGATGAGGAAATGTAGTCATTAAAGTTTTGTTTCTTTTTTATTTCTTTATATATTGCTCTCTCTCCGCCCTGTACTGCTGCCGCAATAAGGAAATTTCCCCATCGTGGGACGAATAAAGGAATATCTTATCTTAAAAGTGCCACATCTGTATCTGAATTACTCTGTCAATGAATAGGAAAACATTGGAAAGAAAAGTGGATTTATTTTCTTTGGAGTGACACTGACGGTAATAGTAAACAAAAAAGAAAGGTGTGTAGCAAAGGGATGTAAACAGATGGATAATGGTAAAACTTCCCCCTTAATAGTCAATTTTACAAGCATAGGGGTTGTTTTTACAAAAAGCAACCCAGGAGAGCTTATTACTTTAACAAATGGATGTGAAAATAGCTTCCTTTCATGTTGCAATTGTTTCTACACTGATCAGCTAGAAGGTTATGAGGAAGCAAAAAATTTTAAGCTAGAGAAGTCGGTATATAATCTCGCCTCAACTGGAATAGGATCTTGCACAAATATCTAACAGAAAATGATCTTTCACAGAACCCTTATACCAAAGAGATGCAACATGACCATGTTTGGGATGACTTGATGATTGCAGTAAGCAATAGAGAAGTAATAGGAGATGTTAAGGAGAAGATTTCAGCCAGCTTGAGGATGACAGACTAAGGCAGACCATGCATTTTCTTGGTATAGATTTCATCCAGTTTGATGCATGTGTAAAAATGTCAAAAGAATCACAAATCAACAAGATGCTGAAAAGGTTCAATATGCAGAACTGTAAACCCAGAAAGATTCCCCAGGAGATGGTTTTAAGATAAAACATGTACAGATAGACTGTGGGAAGCCACCAGAAGAATGATGGGTGTTAGCCAGAAAGGATTGAGATCAGAGGAACTGAAAAAGGTTAGATCTAGCGTCCTATAGTCATGCATACTGGGCAAGTGACACTACCGACAGACACACCACTACAGGTTATTGTGCGATTCTCAATGAAAACAGTTATTTAATTTAATGGAAAACTTGGAGGCAGGCTTCAGTTACACTCTCTACCACAGAAACAGAATATATAGCTTTAGCCTTCATGATGCAAGAGTGTTTATTAGAGGAATTGGAGGGTATGGATTATTACAAGAGTGCACAGACAGCAGTGTATAAGAGCAAGCATGTAAAAATCTCTTCAGTCAAAATACTTGAGAGCCAGTAAAGGTACAAACAGGAGAACATGAGAAAGGAAAGATTTTTTTTGCTGCATTATACCACTGAAAAGATGGTTGCTAACCTGTACAACCAAACCTGTTTTTAAATTAAAAAAGACAACATTTACAGACTTTATGTTTGCTGTTTAAAACTGTGGAAGAGATCCATATATATATATATATATATATATATATTGTGATACACAGTGCACATTTTCTTTTACATTTATTAAACCTATATGTGGGGGTGTTGAGAGATTTTATTTGATTCACTCAAGTTGAAGGTCAGATTTTATACTATTGTTAAATGTGACATAATTTTTGTTTTACACCACAAATTTGGACATCAGGAGGGTTTGTCGTGACTTTGACATCTAGTGAGTTTTAAGTCCCTGTAAGCCTTTTTTTTTTTTTAGAAAAAGGTGTTTTCTTGTTTTTGTTGCTAATAGAATTAGACATTGTTCATTCCATCATGTTTTTCTTTTTAGTAAATCGTTGTTGATGCTGCAAAATTCAAGAGCAGAATATTTTCTGATGGAGGTCTTCATTCTAACCAATTATTCGCTGTCCGAAGTGACTGTTTAGACCAGGGGTCAACATTCTGGGGCCCACGTGCCACTGCAATAAGCACTTAATGTGTCGTCTGTTTGTATTTATCACATTTGAAAAAAAAATCAGGTTGGAGTGACAATCCCTTCTTTCAACTAGCTTTTTTTTTCCTCCATGGGGAAAGGGTCCACACAGCACTGTTACTGTCACCCTGCCCATCATATACCTATATAAATACTCCAATTCATCCGCGTCAGCACTCATAAACGGGCATTTTAAATTAATGTGCACCAAAATGTGAACAAATATTAAAATGATACTACAGCTGATCACCACTCCATTGGGGTGAAAAATTGACACTGTCCAATCGTGGAAAATATATATTACTATAATTAGCACACTATCATAAAAGTAAAAACATTTAATTGTGCATGGAATAAAAGCACCTTCACAGAATTAACTTAGGCTACATTAAGTTACTCAGGCCCTGTCTTATAATGTAACAAAACATAAATATGCCAAGAGCATACACTTTTTTTTCATATTAATGGCTGTGAAGGTCTTAGAAATGTTGATGATATTTTGTTCTGATGTATCCAATCCTATTGCTGAAGGTAGGAAAAACCATAAATGCAGTACTTTTTGTTTCAAGCATAGTTGCACTACTATTTCAACTTGACTTTTTTGCTTTGTGCATTAGTGTTATAAGAGCACTTTTTTGAGTTATTGTCAATATATGTAGGTTAAAAAAAACTATTTGACCTGCTGTTTGTGAAATAAATAACATTTCAGAAATATTGGAAATGTTTTTGTATTTCTCTTTATTATAGTTCACATTATAGTTGGTGATGGCACAGTTGTTAAGGAGAAAAATCGTATTTGGCACTTCGTGTCAAAAACGGTACTGAACCCTGGTTTAGAATAACACTGTCCCACCAAAATGAATGTGAAATCTAATGTTTTCCTAGGTTAGCATTTGACTCTGGACCGTATTAGCCACATTATCAGCCATTATTTGACCGTATTAGCCACATCACTGGTTATGGTAAGTTCTGAACTTCTAAGTTTCTTTATTTGTTAAAAGAAGAACGCCAAACCCAAAATCGAAAAAGTATTGATAGAAGAATAGCTTTGATCTTAACATACACTTTCGATATTCAGTGTGTGTTTTTTACGTGGCTGCAGTTTTTCTATGTAGCTGCATGGTTAAATGTCTGGGTTTGTTGGATTCTGGAATTTAGTCACATTTAAAATTGATTTCTACCTACATGCAGCTAAAGGATTTGAACAGAAGAACTGTTGGTTTCATCTACTAAGAAACTGGGACTATTGGGCATAAATTGAAGAGCAAGGGCATGTCATTCCCTCTAATGTTAAACATAGGACTGCATACAACCCAAAAGGTGTGCTGATGGAAATAATGTGACATTGTTTTCTTGTACTCCTTTGTTTTTCTATTTTTCTTTTCTTTTTTATAGGAGAAGACTGCACATACTAAAGGTTCTTGATCAGGTATGCAATGCAATTTACACTCATTAAACATGTGGCAGTTTATCGTTTAAGCATTGAGCATTGCTGTTGAAATCTTTGAGTGTTTGACAGCTCTTTCAGCTGGTGTTCTGACAGCTTTTGTTTATCGCGTGAGTTCTAAGTGTTTATTTGTGTGCTGTGTAATTAATATATAAATAATATATATATTTATATATATATATATGTTTTTTTAGGAGGGGAGGGGGGGTGATCCGGAGAATAATGAGTTTAGGTTTGTATTTTGTCATACGCTGATTTCAAATCTATTTCACTATCTATTTAATCAGGCTGGTCAGGGGGATGAACAAGGTTTGGAGCGGTGTACCATGGCAGTTATTGTCATTTTATCCCCATGTGACAACAGGATTGTTTTCAATGGATTTTGAAGTCTTATGTGAGTTGTGTCACTCATAGTTTTACCTTGTGGCCTGTTTCACTGTCTAAAACCTGAGAAATTGTGAGTTATGGCGCTGCAGAAAATAGTTATGCAAATAAAACAAACAATTTATAGTAATTTTATTGGAATTCCACTTTCAAGCAAAAGGATTGATCAGAAGAAAAGTTTTATTATAGATATTATTATTATATTATATATTAAAATAAAATGAAGGAGTTAACAGCTTTGATTAAAAAAAAGAAGTTCCCATAAAATAGTTGGCCTTTCATGTGACAGCTACAAAGTAATTTATATTTTAAAGTTATAAGTTGTTACTCAGGTCTCAGGTTTTAGGAGAGTGCTACAGATACGGTAATTGTATGACAGGTTGTTCAAAAACACTACTTGTACAAATTATAGAACAGAACACTGTAATTTATTTAACTTGTGCTTGGTGTTAAAACAAGGAAAAAGAAACAATAACATTTCAGTATAAGGCTTTTCAATTGGTTAACTATAAATTAAAAAATATATATATAGATTTCAAATGTATGTTAAATGAGAGAGCTTGGACATGCTTTAGCAGTAATCGAAGTCCCTATGACCACTGGGACATGGTTAGCTGGGGCTCCCTGTCCTGCCTCCTCCTGTGCAGCTGCATCATCTCAGGATGAATGCAGTGGCACTTGTTGCAAGTGCTTCAATCCAGCAAAAGTGATTATCGCTACTAACCAACACCTCCGGCCTATACTTTTCACACATCCCTCTATTTTATCCCTTATTTATCAGAGTTCTGATGTTTGTTGTCTCTTGATAGTCCCACCATTCATTAAAAAAAGGAAAAGGGGGTAGGGAGTGGAAGAGAGTATGGAGAGGCGAATCTTGCTGGGGGCTGTTGTGAGGGAGCAGGGGGTAAAGGGGATGGATTAGGATGACTTTTTGAACACATTTTCTCCCTTTTTCTGCAATTAAACAAAGTAGGCCTGTGATTAGTGCAGTGCAGGGAGCAGAGAAAAAGACACCCTTGAATCCCAATAGAAGGACCTGACTGAGCATTATTGCCTGACAATGCCTGAGTTTATTGCTGAAACCTGCTTACCCTCCTGCATGGCAAACCATGGGAACTCCAGTCAGGTGGAAACTTTTTCTCCCTTTCTTCTCCCGCCCCCACCCACCCCCCCAAGCACGGAAGCCCTCCAGGAGCTCGCAGTATCCTTGAAGCCATACAACTCCCCCCTGGTAACTGAGATGTTTGGAGAACAGCTCTGCCTGCTTTTTGTACATGAGCTCACACTTGTGTGCTGTTGTTCGAACACAGTTAATGATGAGCTTCCTCTGTTTTTTCCACAGCCCTTCCCTCTCTCCCTGTCCTCCTCCTCCTCCACCTCCTCGCTCTCCCTCTGCTCCTTTTCTCCTTTCTTATTTGGAGCTAAGCGGCTGTTTAAGTGGAGTGCCTCCTCCCTCTGCTCTTGGGAAAGCTCTCAAGGGGCCCTCGCCTGGCACTGTGTTCATGACACATAATGAAAACAATTTTACGCTGCAGAGGGAAGTACGAGGCAATTACGGATGTGACAGTCACCTGCAGATTCACCCCCTGCAGGCTGCAATTGCACCACCGCTACAACCACCGCGCAGTGTCGGAGCACTGATACACCAACCCTCACCCATTCCCCACTAACCGCATTCTCCACCAGCCCCCAGCTTCATGAATATGTGATGGCTTGATGATGTTGTGAATGGCTGGGGCAGGTGAGGAGGGGTTGAGAAAGGCCTGTGCTGTAATAAGTTGCCCAGCTGGAGATGGTGTTGTGGCCCTGTCGCCCTGTGGCAGTCCATAGAAGCATCTTTCCACAAGCTCTGACCCTGGGTTCGGCCTCCTGAGGGGAGCCAAGAGATGACGTGACAGGAGTGTGCAAAGCGCTCCCCAAAATCTCTTGTTGGCCAATTTTACACATGAAGCCAGGCCCAAAAGCCCAAGTGGCAGGCCTAAAGGAGCCCCTGATTTAATTTGATAACCCGCTTAGTGAATGTGAATTAAATGAGTTTTCACATACAAATGATCTTCTTTTATTGTTCCAATTAAAATAATTACTCTTTTGGTGTGCAAAACACGTGTCTGCAGACCTCTTCTTTCATTCTGATTCGCTTTGTTTTATTCCTTTAAAATAAGTCTTTTCTTGTTAGTCTTGTTAGTCTGCAGTTTGGTCAAAACAGATATGTAATGCAACGCAGCAAAGATTGTATTTCCTCATACAAATTTTAAAGGAAAGTTTAAGAGAAAAAGCTGATCCCTCACATGCACAGCGTTTCTGTGTGTGGTGCGTGAGATTTTGTTGCTCTAGAGAACCTTTTGACCCGTAGAGTCTTCAGAGAGGGAATGTTTTATGCCTGCCTCCTGATAGTCTGATGTGTCCTTAATGGTTCTGCTGAACAGCGAGGACAGCAGCATGATGAGTGGATCCTCAGCAACATCTGACACTGGAGACACCACCTGATAAAAGCCGCTGTGAAGACCCACGCGTTGTCGCTTATGCGCACGCCACCTCAGACAAGGATGTCCTACACGATGCAAAACACAAGGCTGTGAACAAAAGCGCCAGCTGGAGAGGGGCGAACGTGGCGAATGATGAGTGCTGATCACAGAAAACACAGGTGGGGATGCGATGAAATATAGCCGACTGAAAGCTGATATTATGCAACGGTTTCTGTAACCATCAATCCAATGAGGCATGAGGACTTTATTCTCTTAGTGCTCGGAAGTAGTGTAATATAATAGATGAGAAGATCAAGGTGAAACAGGAATGAATAAGTGAAAACAGCATATCTAAGCATGAAAAATATCACAGCGGACAGAGCAGACAGTAAACTGAGGAGCAAAGAGATGAGAAGTGGTAAATTAATCTTCCTGCAATATCTTGCCGAAGAGAAAAGTGCACCAGTCTTTATTTCTTATAACAACTCAAGACAAATGACCACTGCTGCTACATTAGTTCTGCTAAGGGACATGCAAGAAAGACAATGGCTTTCAATTCCTGATTTAATCAGCCAGTGGCATGATGTACTTCTGGAAATAACAACACGGATTAATCAGGAATCAAGACATGTAGAGGGTGCAAGGGCAAGTGTCTGACTTCTCTGCATGGCTATGTGATGAAATATACATAGTATAATAAAGGCTCTGCTGCTGCCAGCACAGCCTGCCAAGGCTAAGCACCTGTGAGATTGAAGCTGTGGACACCACATTACCAAAACCCCGGCTGTGTTGAATTAATGAGACCAAAGCATCAGTGTGTGCACGTCTGATCTGGGGAGTCCTAATTTATTTTCTCTTTCCAACTCATCCTTTACAAAAATGACAGTGTCTCCTTATCGATTTTACACTCAGAGATCAATCAGCTTTGCCCTGACTGAGAGAAAATTTACGGCCCCCTCCCCAGCCCCCCCATTCCCATTCAGAGCTCCTGTCTACTAAGATGGCAGGAGTGTTGGACGACCCCCCCTCTCGCACACCAACCCACGTATACACACTCTAAACCCAGGCTGCCTATGTCAAAGCCTGACTGTAGTTTAAATGAGCTAATCTTTAGAAAAAGAGGTGGCTGCTTCCCTGTTCAGACTGATTTGGGTCGTCTTTTTCTAACCCCCCTCCATTACACCCCAACCTTAAGCGGAAAGCACAAAAGACCTGAGGGTGAGAGGTGTTTATGCAACAGAACAGCACTGAAATGAAGCACCATTTTATCTGTTTGTGTTTTTCTGTAAAAAGAAAAAAAATTAAAGAAAACTTCCTTTTCTACTGAAAGATCCACTTTTCTGAGGATGACGATGACACGACTGGATAGTGCTGCAGCTTGATCCTAACTCAGTGACATGGCAGAGAATCATCCCTGCCTGGCAGTGACACTAACACCAGCTGTACAGAGATGGTCATGCTGTCATACTGCCCCTCAAATGGAGCAAATGGTGCCAGAAAGAGTCAGAGGTACCTGGCATCATGCAGCCACAGCCATTAGCCAAGGCCATTACCTTGCACTGGGGCCTGGTGGGTTAATCCAGGGTTAATTCTATTGGCCTGTTTGGCATTGGAGAGGTGAGCAGACTGACAACACTTCTGGACATTTGATACTGGAGTCTAAAGTCTGTTTTCCCAAGACAATGAATATATGAAGCTTTTGAAATTACAACAAAAAAAATAGAAGTTTATGGCAGATGTCTTAGTAAAAAAAAAAAAAAAAGGGTTCGGCAGGAAGCATCTATCAAAGCACCAGTAAAAAAAAAATAAAATAAAAAAGTGAAGCATTTTAAAGGCAATAAATGGGAGTTCAGAATTTAAACTAAAACTCTGATTTTTTTTCATTAATCTTACAGTCCAGTGCTGTAATGTTGAAATGTCAAAACCTTCTGAAGCTAAAGCAGCATTTGCACATACATGATTGATAGTGTGACAAAATATTTCTATATTTATCACGTCTCTCACATAGACAAGGTTATTATAGGCTTATTACTGCCACACATGGGTACAACTAAAACACTCCATGTTTTAGCACCGTTTCTGCACACAGGGGGGAAAAAACACACACATTCTACAACATCATATCAAATAAATGACACTTTATTCTGTGAAACAGAAAGTTCATTTACAAAGGACTTGCTGCCACAATCACTGCTCTAATGCAGTTGTGCGGAGGGGAAAAAAAGGGTAATTGGTTTGGTAAAGATCGTTTTCCGTCGCACCATAAAGCACTACACAATAGAAAAGGTCGCCAATTAAGCAATCATGAATACCAAGTACCATAGCTGATGAAAATAGGCCAGTGGTTTAAATAGATTTGCAAGCAATTTACCTTTTCACAATGTTGGCAATCTGATGCAATTTGCTTGCAATTTTGTCTGCTTTCAGTAGCACTCTGCGCTGACACTGAACGGTGCAAATGGCAAAGAGGACCACATAGAAAATGTAAAACTATCTTGGCCACATCAAGGTATCAGAATGGCGCTTCATCAGGAAAATTACAACAATTAGCATAAGTGCTCCAAAATCAACACTTTAAATGTCAGCGCCAAAGGTTGGGCCACAGATGAGCAAGAGTGCGCAATGTCCTCTAGGATGGACTTGCCGTGGAACGCAAAGCAATCACCCATCATCTCTTGCCAGTGATGGCCCCACAATTGCTGTGACATTCTCTCAGGCCTGTCATTCTCGGTCACCAACTGTGTGTGTGCTTTTTACTTCTCTGTCTTGATTTGCTTGCAGCAGAATTATATTTTGCTCCTTCATCAGTTTTTTTCTTCCACTTTTTCTTTTCTGCTTTTCTTCACTCACTGAAAACATTAAAAATCCCACTGGGTGTGGCTCAAATAATTCTTTCCATTAAAAAGTGCATACGCTGATTTTTTTTCCCCCTCAGAAATAAATCATGTTAAAACAAATGAATAACTGGAAAGACAAATAAAACATATGTGTTCAGTTTGTACAGTGTAAATACTGTATGTCCACCTTCATATGAAATTTGTTTGTAAAGCTAAGCAGGCCAACTGATTTAATTAGGAACTCTAAATTTTCATTAAAAAAAAAAATCAAACCCATAGAAAGGCTTCTATAAATAAATTACAAGCTGTAATGAGCTTTTAAAGCTAAAAACATAGCTGAATCTCTGTGTCAACATCTTTCATTTGGAGTTTTACATCTATTCTCAGTCTAACCCATTTTAGTAGTCAGAACATGATTCCGACAGGATTTGTAAATCTGCAAATGGTGTCATAAGTGGCAGAAAGCAGGGAAGTCAGATGTTTTTGGCAACTGAAAAACATGAGTTGTAAAATCTACTTTACGTAGTAGGTTGTGGCTTTGTGTTTCACACTACATACTTAGTTTAAAATGGCCTGTCCACAGTCCTATTTTATTTGTGAACTGTGTGAATCATTTAACCAAGTCTCAGCGTCTCTTCTGCTTCCTTAAGGCATCTCTCAAGAAGAACTTTTAGCTTTGCCCAGCAGCTCCTCCTCTTGTCTCATGAGCTCACAAGTTGAATTTGTGAAGAGGGGAAAAAACAAACAGTCAAAGGGGACAGTTGCGAGTGCTGCCTCTTTATCTCGTGTCAGAGCTGAGACTTTGAGTAAAGGAAGGGCAGTTTTAGTGTTAAAAATTTGAATGGAGAATGGAAATGAGATTGAACACTTCATTAAATTGATTTGCAAAAACAGTGTCAATATTCTAAGAATCTTTACTCATCTTTATAACAGGATGAGTGGGTACGATTTCACAGTTTTTGCTTTTCTAATTTGCACAGTAGAAATTGAAGCAAATTTGTTTGGGATTGCTTTTTCAAGCACATGAATTAACAAGTTCTTTTATACATTTCTAGGGAACCTAATCATAAGATGTTTAGTTCACGTGTTTAATCAAAGACTATTTCTGATAGTTGACCCATATATTTTATTTTAAATTACTTTTTTGTTTGTTATTTAACCTAACAAAATTATTCATTACGTGATTTTTCCAAAACCTGGTGTAAAAAAAATCTGTTTAAGGTCATGTTAGTGATGGTGCTGAAGTAATGTAGAGGATAAAGAAAAAACACAGTAATAAATATTTTGGCACATATATACTAACATATAATGATAATAATAATAATAGCATAAGTTAATATATCACAACAAGTGCAAGTGTGTAAAGGAAAACAGCATCAGTTGTGGGTGTGTCCTTGACACTTCCCTATGTTTGTTAATTTGTCCATATGGATTTCATCTCATTCCATCCCTGTAATGCAGTGTTTTGTCAATATGTGCTCACAGTGTTGTCTGTTCCCTCTGAAGTGTGTTTAATATTTGCCAGCATCTGAGCCTAATTAAAGCAAGATGAATTAGCCGGCTCCTGACAGAATTTCTTTCGATAATAAATGAAAAGTGGACGCAGAGGCTCAAGACAGTGAAAGAAACTTTGTGGGCTTTGAAGGAACCCTTGCAGGGGCCCAGCTCGGGAGCGGCCCCCAGCGTTGGAGGAGTTTGTGAGCTCGCCGGTGATGGGGCTGCACAGATGGGCTTGAGCCTGCTCTTTTGTATAGAGCCTGCTCTGTAATTACAGCTGATGAGTGTGTATGGGAAGAAGAGTGAGGGGGAGAGGGGGCGGGAAAAGGGAGATTCAGTGGGGGAGGTGGGAGAATGGGGTGGTTGGGAAGGAGGGGGGGTGCACAAGCAGGTGACAGGACGAGGAAAGGAACCTGTGGCAGATCCTCAGCACCATCAGGCACAACGCATCCGCAGCCTGACAGCTAATTAGAAACGACACGGATTTCTCCCAATGTAACAGATGTTGCCTAATCAGCCCAGCTCGGGAGAACCCAGCGCCAGCAACATTTCATGCACAATTTAACCATCTAAAAGGGATGAAATACTTAATGCATTGTAAGGCCAGCACAGCTGTTTCTCTCCTCTGAAAATTTCCCAGTCAAAAATATGCACGTTTTATGTAACTCTAACCGAGTGTTTATAATGCTATAATAGCTTTGAAAAATTGCTGCCACACATTTGCCAAAAGATTTCAGCTCCAGTGGTTACCATAACATTAATTGATCAGGAGACCAAATGCACATTGGATTTTTCTTTTATCTAAAATGCACAAACGAATAGTCAAGTAAACTGAACATGTTTTTCCTGAGAAAAGTACAACTGACTATATCTTTATTGTGCTGTACACAAGACACAAAAACATGCCAGATTTTACACCTTAAAGTGTTGTTACTTTACAAACTCTGCAGATTTTCTTTTTTTAAGGTGGATATATGAATATGAAGTTTGTACAACAATAACATTTAATGCAAAAAAAAACAATGTCTTCAGAGTAGGATGTTTATGTTTTGCTATGTCAATTCGCCACTCTACTATATTAGCATCTTCCACGTCCAAATCTAGTTCTTTTCATCTGCTTCAGTGTTGACTTTGTCTCCTCAACTTTGCATTTTTATTTGATGCACAGCATGACATGTAATCTAGTTATCTATCTGAAAGTTCCAACAATTGCCCACGGAGAAAAAAAAATCTTGGCTGATGAAATCTGAGCAGTTATCACACTAACCATTACCTGTCAAGCCCTCCGCTTCAATTTAAGGGTGCATCAATTTTCTGAAGAGGAAATCAAGGACGAGGAAGAAAAGCAGTCCAGATAAACAGTGACAAAGGTTTCTTTTCTGCTGCTTTCATTTATGATAGAAGGTTGGTGTGTGGGGACCAGGGAAAGGGCTTTATCGGACCAACTGATACATCTCTGATAGCTGGGGAGTCTTCACCTTTGATGAAGTGATGCACTTGCCAGGGAAGATTTTCAGCGAAGATTTTGCTCAAAAAGCTGTGGATGCTGGGGGAGCCCCTAAACGACCACAGGCAGTGGAGTGGAGTGACCAACTGAGTAAACAAAGACACCAGCTCACATGTACATGTGAAAATACACACTGTAACTGGTAGATTTAAAAAAAATGTTTTTGTTCATTTACTTGTTTTAAAGATCAACAGAAACAGATAAAGATTATCCATTTTAACAAACGTACAGAAATTTCCCCTTCTGAATCAGCTTTAAAGTGGTATCATTAAACCTAACACTGGTGTAAAAATCAGGAGGGAGGTCTCTAAGCCAACTATCCTAATGCTCTCAAAGCCCTGGGTGTTTCTGTGAGCTCATGCTGGATGTTCAGACTAAAGACTCCCGTGCTGACAGTTAACTGAGTAGCCAGAGAAGAACCATAATTAGATTCATCTACGGTTATTGACGAATGTGCCAAGACTCCATCCTGATCAATACGCACACTCACCATATTGTTCCTAATACCAATAACAGTGAATACCTGTCCTAACTGCATTAGTTACAGTCAGATAATTAAATGTTACAATCAGATAATTAAATGTAAACCTCTCAAGCAAGAAAGTGACAAATATGATGCATTGTATTTAAGGTAAAGCACTTTCGTGTTCTAGATCTAAAGCTAAATTATTTTCTGTTTGTCATCAGAAAAAAAATATATTTAACGGGAAAATGATAAACAAATAGATTTCCTTCCAGCTTTGTCTAATTTTGAGGAAGGAAGGTGCTCTTTGCACTTGATCTTAATCATGTGTTTTGGCTACTTTATCAGTACTATAGTGTTTTTGCATGAATGACTTTGGCCCGCTACATCCCGCCCACCAAAAGCGTTTTCCTGTGAATATCCCTCCCTCAATCAGGGAATCCATTATTGACAATGCCAAACACTCTCCTTCTCTCCCTGCCATTGACGTTTGACCCTCTCAGTATCTTTTGCCTCTATTCAAAATCACTGATAGCTTTTTGTTTGCCATAACTGCCCCGGCTGTATTTCCTTTGCTCTGACCCTTCTTTGACTAAGTGCCCATCCAGCAGTAATGCAGATGGCCGAGCGGTGTGTCTTTCAGCCTGTGACAATACGGTTAAAATCAGCTTGACTGTGACGTCTCAGCAGCTGTCAAGCATATAACAAACATAGCTTGTGATGTGTAAACACCGACTTTTTTTAAAGATGCACGAAAAAAAAATCTTAGAAACACATGACAAACAAAGGTGTGTAAGAAGCAGTCATATTATCTCGGTTACGTTTACTAAAGTACCTTTTGTGAGTTTTTGTCTTGAAATATAGTCACTTTTTTGCTTGTAATATTTGTAGCAATTAATCTAGAGATGTAATATATTATTGTCACAATATCAGAATCACCAAGTAAGGTATATAACAGGTTACTGTGTAGATAAAAAGGTAATTATTGCCATTGTCCACTGATGTGTGACAGAGTAATACAACATTACCTTAAAGTTATAAGTTCATGAGTAACCCTGAGAAACATGGTGGCAAAATCTAAGAAAAGTTTACTTTTTTTTTCTTTTTTTGGTGCAGGCAACAAGTGATGGTAAACACCATTATAATGGATGTCACACATCAGTTATTTATTCAGTGAGAGCCTTTTTATTTAAATAGTGTGTAAAAAATTAATTCAAACTTGCATAAAAATATCCAGAATTTTCAAAATTTGCACAATATTTTGGCGCTGTTTCCAAAAGTTTTAGAATATAAACCAAGTGTGTTTTAACGGTAATTCTGCACTTTAGTTGTTTTGTTTTGTCTTTACCAATTTCACAATTAATTTTTAACTCTCATTGGAGTAAATGATAGGATATATTTTACTTCAACTTAAATACTTTTACTTTTTTAGATCAAAAATGTTGCCCCTGCTGATAACTAGTGATATATTTCTATATAACAACCACAAATGTGGTTTTGCAACTTCCACAATTTATACTTAATTCTTTTAGGTCTGTTAGTTAAATGTAGGCTGTAAGACAAGCTCTTAAATACAACACGTGAAGAGAACTTTTGAAAGTCACTTTTGAACTTTTGAAAGTGTTCTCTAAAAAAAATTAGAAAAAAAAACAAAAAAGTAGAATAAACCCGTAAGTTAAAAAAAATGAGGTGTACGTGGGATTATTAACTTAAAGGGTTTTGGAGTTCGAGAATGATGATGCTAAGTAGCTGAAAAAAACTAAAGAGATGCTCATTTCAGATGATTTATTCACATATTTGAATTTTTTTAGTCCTTTGACCTGCAGGGCAGGATAATGTCTTTTGAACCAGCCACCCTGTGGCCCACTCATATGCACACACTGTCTCCTTCAGAAGCACACATGCACACCAACTCGCACTCAGGGAGAGAGGTCTATAGGAGTCACAGTTAATGGGATTACCCCGGCAGTCCAGAGGCAGGCCTTACCTCACCTCCAGGTCCCACTGTGGCAATCAGAGGCATCAGCATCTTTAACACATCACCAAGAGTGCTTGTGATACCACGCTGTGGGACCGCTGCTCTCTAACCTCTTAACACAGCAGCACTCTAACTGAAGTGACCTCTGCAGCTTTATAGAGCTTCCCCATAGGAAACCTAAACACAGCATTCACCAGGTCACAGCTTAAGAAACTATAAACCTGAAACCTCCAGTCAGATCCAGTCCGTTTAAAAATGTCTCCTCTGGCAATCACAGCAGCATCAACACCTTGTAGGCTGACCCTGTCACACAGCTGTCCAGATACTTGCTCTTTAATGTGAGGGTCACTAATGGATCTGTGCTTGTGTGTCTGCAATATGTGTAGCTGACAAAAGAAAGAAATGGCAATTTTTATGCTGCTTTGATACTGAAAACACGGGAACTGGTACACATTCCTTCCTATCCACACTCCCAACACGATTACTTAGAAATGAAGCGGAAAATGGAAGCGATTTATTAACGAGACATTAGAGGCACTTTTAATAACCTTTCCATCCTGCTCAGCAGGGAGCTGCGGATTACACCACACAGGTTTCGGTGACACCAGAAAGGAAGTCCCCCGCCGGGTGTGTGAAGAGCGCAGAGGGGCACAATACCAAGCCTGGGGTTCTCACATCCCGCTCTGGGCTCTCACCCCGGGGGGAAGGACAATGGGTTAAAAAGGCATGAATGTCCTGCCTATCCAGGATATAATGTAGGTGGCTGCCACTGGGTCTGAATGGCCTGACAGAGCAGCGGAGGGAGAGGCACAAAGAGGGCGTAATAAAAGAGATTCCTCGGGTCAGTAAAGCATTGCATTCACTCTGGCCTCCACAGCTCACGGCCTCTTCTCACATTCACCTTTAGTTTGCAACAACTATAGCATTTATTTAAAATAGCAAACAGATCTGGAAGCATTGTTCTGTTGTCCAAAAAGATATTTAATCAAAAATTCTATTCACAAATATCCTGGGTTTATTTTAGATTTGTGGCAGTTTTTCCAACATTATTCATACCAAAGAGGCCTTTTCCGGACAACTTTTGTGCAAACAACACCTTGTTTATGAAAAAAAGAGGAAATATAATATGTTCATCTGAGTTCATTTCAGTGTATTTAAAAAAAAAAGACAAAAAACTTCAGTTTGTAAGGAAAAGATTAACTTGCACAAAAAGAAGAGGATTAGAAGAATTCCAAAGTATCCGGTGACATATGTTCGTGCCAAATGGTGAGAAATCGACAGCTAGATAAGCATGTTGTTAAGGTAAGAGTTTTCTGATCTCAAAGGCCATTTCAGTTACATTTCATGGTCATGTTTAAAGTAAAATATTATCATTTACATATGAAATACTACACAAAAAGGTTTTTTGATTTATCGGCTTCAAAAAGGGAATCGTCATTAAAATGTTGTCTGATTCAAGAGCGGGAACAATCAGATAATGCAAGGAGACAGGGGATAATGTCCTCACAAACACATGCGTTTACTGCTCCTTCATCTAATTAAATTAAATAAACTTATAACTGATCTCTTCAGTGACAAAACACTGCTGAGGAAGCTAATTTGCTTCCTTGTTGTGGTTCCAGAAAGAGATAACACTGTTTTATTACACAAAGGTCACCGGGGAAATTAACTTCTGGGCCAGCAAATAAAAGAAAGTCCCAGCACTCAGAATAACAAGTATACACTGATTACATTCAATCAGGAGAGTCCCAGTTGGATAGGGCACTGACCTTTCTGCTGTCTAGTCAGAAAATAAGATATGTAAACACAGCGTGCGCCACTCGAATGGGGCTGTTTCTGTGTTGCTTTGTGTGAAGAATTCAGCCAGGCAGCCACAACAAGGCAAATTGGGCATGTTATCCATTTTAAAGAAGTTTCAATTGAAGGGTTGAATAGAAATGTGTGGTTTAGGAGAATATTGAGTGGGATTAAAAACATGAAAGAATTCACAATGAAACAAACGAAAAGTTTTACTTTCTTTATTTTCAGGATAAAAGGCCTAACTTCATCACAACTCATCTTCAGATCGATTGAATTTCACATTGTTTACAATTCATAAGCATCTTTCAAATGACTGTTGTATGTATTTTTTTAGAAGTTATTTGAATATTTCCAATGTTTAAAAAGGCACGATGCTTAATTTTAATGTATGTTTTTTAAACATTTCCTTCTGTTCTAGTGCAAGTGCAGTTATTCACCGTCTCCCTCATCCTCAGTGATCGATGTTTACAGGTCATAGCAATGCTCTTAACTCATTAGTTAGAAAGGAAAAGAAGGGAACACATGCTGGAGTGAGATATTGCTGCAGAACAGAGGAAGTTATTTCAGTGGGGAGACAGAGAAACGTAGCGTCAGTGTGATAATAGCGCCTGAACTATTGCATGTTTCAATCAATGGAGACAGAAGTAAATAAAAACCAGAGGGGAAGATTCACCATCATCGATCCAAACCCAACACAGACCTTGCTGACAATCTATGGTCTGGGCCAGTAATGCTCCCAGTCATCCACAAAATCAATGAAACCCATCCTTTCAATAGCATCCAATTATTAGTACAAAGTAAAGGCAGCTTTCAACAATAAATCAGAAAACTTTATTGAAAAGCGACAGACAAGATAAACGCTAACTGGAATGTGACTAATGTGCAATATGAAAACAACATTATACATATTGTCAAGTCTTCAATTTGGGCTCTGCTTTTCATGTAAACGATATTTTAAATGGTTATCACTTGGGTTGATAACATTATTTTATAGTTGTATAATATTTATATAAGTTTACACAACTTTGTTCAATTCACAGCAATGGAAAAGATTAGTCATAAAAAGTAGTTTGAGTAAAGTTGTGGATACTTTTTATTTGAACTCTGAATAACAAATATCAACTAAACTAGCTGCAGTGGTTTACATTTATCTATAGTGACATTTTCAGTACAGTTATATTGTAATCTTTCAAAAGATGTATTTTTTAATTCAAGTTTTCCACTCTTCATATTGTGACAGTCTTTGCTGTGTGTCAAACCAAAATGGTTAAAAGAATGTACAGTTTATTTTTTTATTTTTTTATTGTATTAATTGTAAAAAATTATATAAACTGTGATTTAAACGTCAAACTACTACTGTTAAGACTATTTTCTTGATGTTGTTAAACGTTCAACACACCCTGTCAAGGACCGCCACAGCAAACCTGCTTCTGCTAAGTTACACAGGTGGTTTGGCAGAGATTTTTAAGCCTGATGCCCTTCCTGACACAACCCTGTATTTTTTCCGGGCTGGGGACCGGCACAGGGACACCTGCACTTGAGCCCCCTTGTGGCTACTTAGTCAGGCAGTAGCCTGAAGAGAATTGTCTAAGAACCCACACTGGATTAAGCTCATTGCGTCTGTTTCCCAGTTCGTTAGACGAGTTCATTAAACTTCTTTCTATCAACTATTAGACTATATTATATAGTATGTATTTTGTATAGTCTTAAACATTTAGAACATTTGTGTTAATTAACTGTATTGTGCAAGTGTTCAAAATTCATTGGATCCCACATAGGAAAATAATCGCAGATTACTAATGAGAATGTATGGAAATAATAGAAATAATACATATATATATATGTACAATGAACCATCAAACCCAGCTATGTTTATAAAACAAAACTGTGAGATCCACCAAAGGAGCTCAATTATTCTGGATTAAACAAATACAAAAATAAAGATTAATTTAATAAATAGAGAAAAAATATGGAACATCTATATGCACAGCAAAGCTGTGACGGTTTAAAAAAAAAGGCGCAAGTATAATTTCCAATGGAATCAGTCATCAAAATTGAAGATTTTTCTTGTTTTTAGCAGCTGTTTAGTACCAAAAGCTTAAGAGTTACGTTAGGTGATTACTCAATATTAACGTGTAGCTCTAGCTTGAACCTCTCAGACCAATCCCGCCTTTTCAGTGCTCCCACTCTGGTTTACATTATAACTGCTGGTATCCGCTGTTCCTCTCCCCTGCCCCCAAGCAATAACCATTAATTTCCCATCATAGTTTGTGTTAATTAAAAAAGCTACAGGTCTAATTGCCATTTAATGTAATGATGTTAGATTTCATGTTCATGTGTTCAGCTCCACCCATCACCAGCTCGTTACTCAGACTTGCTGGGTTTAATCAGATAGAGAAGGAAGACTTGTCTCTAATTATCTGCTCTGCTTCATCATTTAATCTGACTCAAATAGCCCTTCACATGAGCCCCAACTTCTAATATGTCTGTGCTGAAATAAGTGCTGATGATGAAACACAGAACACTCAAACCGTCTAAATAAGGCAACTGATTGTTTTCACTGTTATTTTAATCTGCAGCCACTGTTTCTATATTTTACACTTTCTAGTCTTTTCTGAAGAACAATCCTTTCATGAACGAAAAGGGAAAATATCATTAGAAAAAGCGTACTTCAACATTTAACCTTTTTCGGGTGGTGATAAAATCTCCCATCTAAAAAAATAGTTCCAATGAAATCTTTTTTATAGAAAATAAGTTTTACTGATGGTTAGATGTATCTTAAACTATAATTTTGAATAATAATGTTTGTAAATGTTACAAAAACTCAATGCTTTGCCATATTAAAAGAATTTTTTGCAGTGGTACAAAAACTGATACAAAAACTTTGTTAAAAAGTTGCTTGTTTTTGAGGCCTAAGTGATGTGATAAAGAAGAGGAAGAATTGTTACATCCTTTCCTTCTTTTATCTTAACTGAAAACTACTTCTGATGTTTTCGCAACTATTTATGCTAAATTGTTGTCATTTCTATTTTTAAGCTTTTTTGGAAACAGTACTTTAAAGATCATGCCATGGGAAAAAATTTCAACTCATTTATGAAAATGTTTTTGCTTTAAATTATATCTATAGATGAATATCGCTGCTCTGTAATGATTAACACCTCACAAGGACTTGTTTTTTTTTCCTATCAGCAAACTCTGCTCTGTCCTGTATCAAGAGCATGGCCTCCTTCCTCTGAATTATCGGATGAAGTGCTTGTAGAACACACTTGCTTGTCCTTTAAAGGGGAAGAAAATCTGATTAAACAATTAGTGTCAATTAGCCCCGACCAAATCATTCCACAAACAATTGGTCTCTAGTGCCTGGCTTAATTACAGGCGACTTTCAGCTCCTTATCAGGAGCCATGTCGCACATGATTCATGTCCAACTCACGCTTGTCCCTCAAGCACCATCAATTATCCTCCAGTAAACACCAGGCAAAAAAAAAAAAAAAAGGAAAGAAAGAAAAAAGCAAACCACTGCTCTGGGACCCAGACCTGATTAGCATACCACTATGTATGCTTGACAGCTGCTCAGCAACTACAAGTGATGAGAGCAGGGATGTGATGAGACAGACAAAGAAGCTAAAAGGACAAGACGAGATGACGATCAAGCAAGAAAACACGGTTTGAGGTCAAATTTAAATTTTCTATTTTTTTCTTATTACAAGGTGAAGCTTGGCAAATAGAACATTTGCGATAATCACAGTATCATACAAAGCTATAGAAGTGTTGGCACAAATACATTGAAAAATTATCAAGTCAGAGACTACGACACATAGCAAACAATGTGCAAAAGCGTGTGAAGGGGAGCGACAGCAGGCACGATGACATGTTAAATTACCTACGTGATGTATAGCTTAATGAACCCCTTGTGTTGATCACGCTCTACATTAATCAACAGCCATGAACAGATTCCCTTATTTTCTCAATGCTGCCCTGATAAACTGCAATTTCATTTAACCTTGGACAGCAACTTTAATAGCTTCCACAGAACAACTGTCAATACTTCCCTGAGTATACAGTGATTAAATTGCAGGGCGAGAAGTGTGTCCAAGCTTCCAGCTCATCCTGTGTCTCCCCCTTTCTTCACATCGCTGCCCCCAACAACCCCCCTCCTTTTTTTTTTTTTTTACTTCAAATCACAATTTGTACTTTCAGTCTGGACCTGAATTGAAAGTCAAAACAGACTCTTTGATCAGCTGACTTACACTTTTGCATCTTATTTGAGAATCTGACAAATCACACTTCCGTCACTAACACATCATTATATTTTCACTTGTAATCTCCTTGTATTGACAGCTTTGTTCTGTAAAGGAAGAATCCATCACTTTCCTTTGAACCAGCCCCTAACCTCAATGGCCACTTTGTCTTTCACAAACACACCAAAAAAAAGACAACTTTTGCCAAGTTCCTTGAAAAAAACCTTATGCACATAAATATGAGGAGGAAAGGTGTACAGACTTCAATATTTCCATCACATTTAAGTGCCGTCTGGGAAGTTAGTTGCTGTCCGTGAGCTCATTGGACAGGATAAAACAAGAAAACAAGACTGTGACAGGCAGTGACCTGAGCCCTGTCATAATGATTTTCTGTGATATCCTCCACCCTTGTCAATTTAGCATAAATTACCAGCCATGAAAGGCCTACTGGCTGATTAAAACCAATTGTCTGGGTAGGGAAGGACAAGGCAACCTCTTTATTATATGATAAACTAACTTAATGGAAGCAGACAATCTCCCCTCTGGGAAATCGAGCTGACTCTTAATTTAAGTATTATGTTTTCTCTAAAGTATAGAGGTTTTTCTATCATATAAAGATTGAAAAAAAAAACTCTGACAAAAAGTGATGGAGAAATGGAGCAAACCTGTTGAGATATAAAAAACACATTCTGATGAAGGTAAAACGAGTGTGTCAACACTGTCAGCGCATCCTTACAGACACAATCAGTGCCAATCAGACAGCAGTCACTCCAAACACATGATGCACCCATCTGTTTTAACAGATTTGTTTATCAAAAACAAAAGTGTGACATTTCATAATTACGATTGATCCAAAGACAAATTAGCACCTTCTGCCAACATTTTTCATTATGCTCGCCGGCAGAGATTCAAAGTCGCGTGTTAAGCACAAGAAAATCAGTGTTGTTTCTTTCAGTTTAATCTGCAAGCAGCGAGCAAAACAAGTTTGCCGTAATCTTGATGACATAACAGGAGAGCAAACATTTTCCTGCCCTGCAATGCTCGTTGGCTTCCTCCACCCACTCTTGAGTGGTGACAGGCGTGCACTCGCACTTCCATTATTATCCAACACAACAAGAATGCCTTCAGGAGGATAATTACTGAAACTTGAAGAGCCAGGGCTAATCCTAAGTACTTCACTTTGTATGACTGGCTTCCCTGCCTGTCTCTTAGATGGCCGCTCACACTTGTAAAGTGTGATAAGGGCTGAGTAAGTCTGAGTTAGGCCTTATAAACAGTAGATGCAGAAGTCAAGCCAAAATGTAGGGTACTTGTTTTTGCCTGGCTCACCACAGGAACCAAAAAAACAGAGACTGGTTGAAAAGTTTCTTCATAATACAATATCCATCCTAAGGAAAACTGTGAGATGCAAAGAAAGTGGTGTCCAACAGGTTGAACAGCAGAGCTATGAGTTTGAAAATAAAGACATGACAGTTTCAGTCATGGAGGTTCAATGTGACTGACAGGTGTGGTGATGGTTCATTAGCAGCTTTTCTGACACCCATGTTTATTTTTTCGCTGTGACCCATTGCAGAGCCTTCATTGTAATTCTACGTATATTCTCACTTAGTATACAATTATCTAAGTGTAGGAGCAAAGTTAGGCTCATCCATCTCACCACTACCATTGTTTGTGTAAAGTGGATGTGACAAGAAGAAAGTTTGCCATTTCGAAAACTCAACTTTAAATCAAAGCATTCATACAGTTTCAGGATCAAACTTAGACTTTAACCTTATGCCACTTTATTTTCATCTCCAATGATTAGAATTTTGTCATGAGGTGGGGAGCGGCCCCTTGCTTTCTGCTGCTGTAGCCAGACCAACCTTGAAATGCAGGAGGAAGTTTTTCACCGGCTGCCCTCATTCATCCCGCGAGGAGGCAGAGGCTCCTGCTCTGCCACACAAAGCCAGGAACAGCTGGCTGATCGATACCTGACAAAGGCTTGGGGGCTACAGCAGTCAAAAGATTGTTAACTAGCCATTTTATTTGCCAGACATTTATATCATTGTTTATGGTTCAGTGCACCTCTTTAGTGAAGGCTGTGCTGCCCACCTGTGCTTGGAACAGAGTCAGGGCCTTTGTAGGCACTTTCCATGACCTCATGGGTAAAGGAAGGAAGGATAGATAGATAGATAGATAGATAGATAGATAGATAGATAGATAGATAGATAGATAGATAGATAGATAGATAGATAGATAGATAGATAGATAGATAGATAGATAGATAGATAGATAGATAGATAGATAGATAGATAGATAGATAGATAGATAGATAGATAGATAGATAGAGAGATAGAGAGATAGAGAGATAGATAGATCAGACTGTAAGTGTGCATTCAATGTGTATGTTTGTGTAAATATGGCTGCTGTGGTGCAGCCCTCACTCTGCCTGTAACACATGGCTTCACTGGTCTCCGCTCAGCCCCTGCAGGCTGGCAAAGACGGGACACCCACTCTGTGGCTCACCCAGGCAGAGAGAGGCTTCCTGCGCATCTTTTGTCACACCATTTGGGCGTTTGTGTCTGTGGCTGCCCTGCTCGTCTGGACCCACTTGGCAGCCACCGTGCAGACAGACATCTGTTCTTTGCTGCCTCCAGTTGAATAGAGAGAACAACAAACACCAAACCCTGTGCTCTGCTTTGCATGCTTTAGCGCATTTACACTATCTATCTATCTATCTATCTATCTATCTATCTATCTATCTATCTATCTATCTATCTATCTATCTATCTATCTATCTCTAATATGTGTTGATTTGCAGTGGTCAAAACAATTTCATATCAAATATACAATGGTTACTTCTGGAATTGCCAAATCTCTCAGTTAAAGTAAAGAAAAAGAAAAGCCAGAGTTGTGCATGTGAAGTCCTCCCTCTTGCTTTTTCTGTGCAGAGTGCTCTGCAGCACGCAATATTGAACACATTTTGTTCATGCTCACCGGCCCAGAATAACTCGGTCATTATTGCAAAAGGGACAGGTTTTAAGTTTGATTTCCTGACGGTAATATAGCCCATGTGTGTAGAAGAAGAAAGCGCTCAATGGGGACATCTGTTCAACGCGGCTTACAGTTACAGCCGTGCGCTATAGAACCAACCCGCGCCTGTGAAACGCAACAGGCTGCAGGGGACTTTTTTTTTTTATCTAGAAAGCTCTATAGCCTGGAATAATTTGTAAAATCTGACGTTTTGTGTGCACGTATTTAACATCCTGCACTTCTGTGCCTCCAGCAGCTCCCTTTCCTGTGGTTATCACTGACCTCTGACACGAGTCCTGTTAGTATGATGACTTGGTAATTTGTCATTAGAGGCCAGCGCGTCCCTCTGTAGCTGCACTCTTGCACCTTACATGTCTAAACCCTTCATGGAACCAAATATCCATCACTGATTATCACAGAAAATGTGGGGGAACGGGCCAACTGTTGCTGCAAAAAAAAAAAAACGTCCTACACCGAAAACATGTTTTCATCTGCACCCCTATCCTCTCCTCTCTGTGCTGTAGTAAATGTGGGCTCGTGGGCAGGAAAGGATTGGAGGAATTTTCCTAAATTATTCCAAACCGAATCGCCAGAGTTGCATTTAATCTGGCATGGCGCGCATCACGGCGGCAGCAGGAGATGCTGGGTTTCACTGTGCAGAGAGCAAAAAAACTGACTGGAGGGTCAGTCAGTGCGCCGCGGAGCCGTGGAGCACGGTATGTGTCCTTTTTATTACAACGATATTTTTGTAAATAATGCTGATCATTCGGTGGTTCATTACAGATATTACATTATTAGTAGTGAGTTTAACAAAAACAAAAAAAAAAATAACAAATGGACGCGTAGAAACACAGTTCATTTATTTTCCCAAAAGGTCACTAAATGAAGCGGGTTTTTAAAATGTATTATAATCTCAAGCTTTTTTTTTTTTTTTAATTAACATGCTTACCAACTAAATCTTTATTCTGAAAGGCGTTTTACTCGTGGAAAAATTGCGGAATGTCTGTCAATGTTTGTAAATGTTTCCAATTAAATAAACACACGCTGCAAAATTATTAATTACGGCGCAAAAAATCAGAATACAAGCATAAAATTGATGCACCTGTTTCAGGGATGTTTAGCAATAGCAATCCTTTTATCTCTCTTTTTTCACCTCCTTCCTTTCCCTCTACTTCGAGGTAAAGCGGCGTAAATCCAAAAAGCTGTTGTCCAATCCCAGAAACACAAGAATTAATCAAACAGCCCATCTATCACGTCTGCAATAAAGGAAACGACACGAGTTAGGCAGATGATGTGATGAATAATCCCTGGTCGTTTTAATTAACTTTTCCCTGTCCTGTAATGACCAAGCTGGTCAACAGACCCGGTCAATAAGCATGTTAATATCAAACAAATAAAACTGCGGATGATTAAAAACCTCCCGCGTTATTAAATTTGAAATTCAAATGAAATTTATGCCTCCAGCGCAGAGCGCATGCTAATAGCCCCGCGAGAGTCCTGCAGGGTTCAGAGCGCGGTTTGCCACAGGTTCTCATTATGCAACATGCGCTTCCTCTATAGGTTTTAGTAAATGTCAGCGCACTAAATGACGGACCATTTAATAAAACTGTTATCATTTGATTTTCAGACAAAAAAAATGCAACCACTCACTATAATAAATAATTTCACTTAACCAATAATATTCACATTAACCCTCTAAAAATCTGCATTTTCTTTTCATCTGTTGTGGGGCCTAAATGATCCAAAGTCAACTGCATCGACCTCTCATCATCTTCTGCTGCAGTTTTAGACTAATATAGCCTATAATGAAACATGTCTCCCAGGAATGTGCCAGTTTTAATCAAACCCGCCAAAGGTAATTGGACACAATTACAGTCATGTGAAAGTTTGAGATGCAGCAATATACCATCCACACAGACGGAACAATGCAGCTATTGTGCTTGTGCGTAATGAAGTTTGTGTACATTTCCAAAACTAAATCAAGTAAATACAAAACCGTTATAAATCAGAGCATTTTTATTTAAAAGAAAAAAAGTGACATTTATAAAGACAAAGAGGAAAACGTTATAGTGAATAGCGACATAAAAAGGGGGTCTCCTAAAACTTTTTCCCCGTCGATCGGACTTTTTTCAGAAGTTCACCTCAACTTTTACGCATTTTTGGAGGAAAAGAGCGCACGGAAATACTCCAGTTTCAATACGTTCTTCTTAAAATGCAAAATATATTTAATCATACAAAATGAGTTATAAGTGTTGGACACATTTTGTGCTTATAAAATTACCTGTATCCCACACCATCAAGCACGTCGACATGTTTTTTTATATATAAAGAATGTCCCGTTCTGTAAAATTTCTATAAATGCCCCCCTCCCTTAACTCCACCAATCCCTCCTTCCCAATTCACTTTCATTTAACTTTACCTTCCTTCCGCTGTTTTTTATTGTGGAAGGGGGCGGCGGGGGGTGGAGGAGGGAGGAGAGCTGTCTGTGGCGCTCTATTGATGACCTCACGGTTGTATGTGGCGGTGCGGCGGGACGGGCCCGCTGATTGGTCGCCCGTGTCACAGCGGCACTTCAAAGCCGGAGAGGAGCCTACAATTGTGGAAGAATGGGCGGAACACATCATTGTATTGCACACCTCTAAAAAAAACAGTGCTCTGATTCATAAATATAAAAAGATCCTCTGAGGAGGGCAGTGTTTTTGTGTGATGGCAACTTCACTTCTAGGGGTGAGTCGAAAGCACTTTTCTTACCGGTTTAATTAGTTCTTGTCATTGTCCCCCGGTGGGGGATTAAACTTACTGCGGGCGAAAAGTAGCCGCAAAGCCTGTGCATGGGTTAGTGCTCCGTGGACGCCCCAGAAGTGCCTGCTTTTAACACGCATGCTGTCTTTTGTGCGCTTTTTTTTATTCAAATTTGATTTCAGTTTCTCTCGTCTGTGCGCTCAGGTAAGAGGTGGAGAGTAATGAGTGCGCAAACTTGCGGAAATGTTTTCTACTCTGCAAAACATGGACTAGAATGTGAGATTAACCTGTTATAGTTGCACATCGGAGAAGTCACTCACTGATTCTCTTGTCCCCCTCAGGAGGAGCCAAGGTTAGGATCGACTCCTTTAGCCATGTTAGCTGCAACATGCAACAAAATAGGGAGTCCGAGTCCCTCACCGTCCACAATTTCGGATAACTCGTCGTCCTTTGGGAAAGGTTTCCATCCGTGGAAAAGAGCTGCTGCAAGCAGCTGCAGCCTCGGATCCGGTCTGTCCGGCTTCGGGGTGTCCCGTAATGGATCTGGCATCTCGGAATCTTTTGGCACCAACAGCTCCACCGGCTCCAGCGCCTTCTCCCTCACGTCGGGCACCTCGTCGAGTTCCCATTTCGGAAACGATTATTCTGTTTTCCAAGCCTCCGTTTCGAGCAACTCTCAAGAGTCCAACCACCAGCCGGTGTTCATTTCCAAGGTGCACACCTCAGTGGACAGTCTGCAGGGCATCTACCCGAGGATGAGCGTTGCGCATCCTTACGATTCCTGGTTCAAATCCTCCCATGCCGGCATACCCGCAGGAGAGGTGGGCACCACCGGAGCCTCCGCGTGGTGGGATGTGGGAGCGGGTTGGATCGACGTCCAAAACCCAAACGGAGCAGCACTACAGACGTCCTTACATTCCGGTGGACTCCAGACCTCTTTACACTCTCCTCTTGGCGGATATAATTCTGACTACTCAAGTTTAAGTCACTCAGCGTTTAGTACAAACCCCTCTCCACACCTGTTGACAACCGGCCAGCACCTGATGGACGGTTTCAAACCGGTGTTATCCTCATATCCGGACACAAGCCCATCTCCGTTAACCGGAGCTGGGGGGACTATGCTCTCCGCAGGTCCTCCTGCATCTTTAGCGGGGTCTCCGAGGTCATCTGCCCGGCGTTACTCAGGTAGAGCGACCTGCGACTGTCCAAACTGCCAGGAGGCGGAGAGACTCGGGCCGGCGGGCGCCAGCCTTCGGAGAAAAGGGCTCCACAGCTGTCACATCCCCGGCTGTGGCAAAGTGTACGGAAAAACATCCCACCTGAAGGCTCACTTACGGTGGCACACCGGCGAGAGGCCCTTTGTGTGCAACTGGCTCTTTTGCGGGAAGAGATTCACGCGCTCCGACGAGCTGCAGCGACATTTACGCACGCACACCGGGGAGAAGCGGTTCGCCTGCCCGGTGTGCAACAAGAGATTTATGCGCAGTGATCACCTGAGCAAACATGTTAAAACTCACAGCGCCGGGGGGTCCGCCGGCTCTGGCTCCGGGGGGAGCGGAGGGAAGAGGGGGAGTGATACCGACAGCGAACACAGCGCACCGGGAAGTCCTCCGTGCCATTCCCCCGACCTGTTGCACCCACCGGAATCAAACCAAGCAGTAGGCATGAACGGCCTCTAAAGTGAAGTAAAAAAACTGTGCAGCATCAAAGTGATGAGATTAAATTGTCAGACGGGACGCAACATGCAGCTGACACACTTTAAATGATTCCCCATTGGTGTTATTCAAAAGAAAACTGCGTTTCTTTGATTTATTTCCTCTCACTGGAGTGTTTCAGACTCATAGCAGTCCGTTTCATGGCACATGAAACCTTCGTTTTTTTCATCTGCAGCGTAAAAGTGAATTTAAGTTCTTGTGTGAGGCGCTGGAGCAAATCTAGCCTTTTTTTGCAGCCTTTTCCTGATGAAGATGCTTTACTCCTTATTTTCTCCTTATAGAAAATCATTGTAAAAAATTGCGTTGTGAACTATTGAGGCCTGCAAAAAGTTGCGCTACTGCTGTATTGTCCTTAAACCAAACACTGGCACTTTATTATCTAGCGAAAGGAAAGTCTTTTTTTGTTTTGTATTAGTTTTTATTTTTGTCATTATAGATGGACTTACCAGAAAACCAGTCTGGTGAGATGTGAGATGCACTGATTTTAATGTTATCTGTCGCATTTTAATCACAGAGGAGCAATTGTCCAGAAACGCACACTTTCCAAATTTGCAGTTGTGCGCCGATTTCGCAAGTAGGCCAGTCAAGGATGACACTGTACTTTGCTGCAAATTGTGCTGTACATAAAGAAAAAGTAGGCTAGAGTAATTACAGTGTAAAGGCGAGCAATGTATTTGTGCTGGAGGCGAGTTTTGTATAGGTATTTTTAGTTGTATATGGACACTAGTAAATATTTGAAAATATACGGAAAATGTACTTGTATTTTTTTCCTTTGACATGTTATCAAATGTATTGTGGGGAGTTGTATTTAACCACGAGTTTCTCTTGTATTTAGGGGGTCTGTATCATTAGGCGCACTTTGAATTTATTTGTAAGGTTTTTAAATCATTTACTGTTTACCCACTCGTTTAATTTAAGCATGTTGTGAAGTGATTTTAATTTCACAATGATATTTTTTTGCCCCCTGAGAATGGCTTTTTATGTGAGCCACTCAATAAAATTACTATGAATTCAGCAGCAGTTTGATCGACTTAGTTTGTTGGACTGTTGAGTCGAAAAATCCTGTTTATCCCATCGGGCCTGAAACTCTTAAATGTTCCTTTACAGTTTTTATACCAGACTTGTATAGTTTTTTTTTTTTTTTTTTTTTTTTTTTTTTTTTATTGTGAAAATCTAAATACACGCATCAACTTTGGAAAGCTTCTAATAGATCTATTAAGGAAAACTTTCTGACAGAATTTATCTGATCAGTTTTATAAAGCATAACAATAAATTTAACTTATGACTAAATAAAACAAAACGCTCTGAAATTATTTTGTTTTAGGACAATTGAGTTCCATGTTTAACATCATTTATTTCCTTTAAAAAGGCAGTCTGTGCGGTCAAAATTATAGTATATTTGAAAAAATACAAACATTTTTTTTTGAAAGGCAACCATTTGAAAAAAAAAAAAAGGTTTTCGGCTTTTATTATTATAATTATTATTCAGTTTTTTTAGTTCCAAACGGGTTTTGTTCATTTTCTTCTTTTCAACTCATGATTTTGAAGAATGTTTTAAATTCTAACTACACTTTTTTTGTTACTACAGAACATTTTATCTTTGACTGTTTTTGAAATGTTTGCTTTGGGAAACGTTTGAAACAATTTGACAATAAGAACTATTGGTAAGTTTGTAGTTTAAAAGTCTGGAGGTTAAATGATGCAGCGCGCATACTTTAGTTTTGTTACATTGGACTGAGGTTCATTGGAAATAAGAAAAACATGTAGAATCTTATTACCAAATCAAACGTTTAGCTCTTTTGAAGTGCAACAACACAACTTTAAAAATTTCCATCTTAATTATCCAAACTTCCGATTGTTGCGGCTGTTGACATTTTTTAATGCTTATTTTGTCATTTGTATTTTTTTCTTTAAAAAGATTTCACGCGCTAAACAAAGAAAAAAAAAGCCGTTTCGTTTATCAATCAATAAGGAAGAACCACTCAGTATACTTTATGTAACTACACTTATTTTTCTCAGTCCGAACTTGAGAAAGAAGCAAAAAGTGATTCTGAAACTGCTATTTGATCATCAGTGTAGTTGCGCCCTCTAGTGCTTTTTTGACCAAACAGCAGTAACATAAACTGATCACTGAATCCGAACAACCTTCAATTCAAACAGACACATTTCCATAGAATAAAACTCATATCAAAGCATCACATCAGCTGATCCAAGTTTAAAAATAAACTCAATCAAATTTGTTTTTTATTTTCTATTTTCTTGGTTCAAACTCGGGGTGCCAAATCTAATTTACGTTGTGTCACACATATTCCCATTTTACCAAATATGGCGAATATTCACACCCATCAAGGTAACTTTAAATATAAGAAAAAAAAAGTTTTCTTTTTTGTTAAATGTTTCTATTAGTCGTCATTGGGACAAATTTACAGCTAATAATGATTTTTTTCTGTAATTCACTAAAGACTTCAAACGTTTGAAGTCTTTTTAATCTTTTATTGATTCACCTGCTTGGTTTTGTTCTTGCATGGGATGATTTCTATATCAAATTTACCTAAAAAAAGAACGATAAAAAAAGCTTGTGAAAAATAGTGTAAAAATAATTTTAAAGGATAATGCAAACTTACAGAAACTTAATTAAAAAAAATCTTTTTTTTTCCACTTCTTCATTTAAATACCCTAAAAATATTAAATGTTTCGCCTAATATGGCCTTTAGAATTTGAATTTAAAAAGTTTGATAGATTTAATTGAACTACTAATTTTTTATTCAGTCAAAATAAATTAATCTAACCAGAAATGTTCATATCAAGCTCACATATGGGCCACACTTTCAAAAGGTAATTCTCGAAATGATCAGATTAGTCATACAAAGGATTATTTTTCTCATCTAAATCATGCAGAGAGTAAAAGCAGTTTACACCATGATGTGGTTAAAGGCAGGGAAAGCCAGTGCAATGTGTTAGCAGCTTTGATGGTAATAAGAAGATAAATAGTATGGCATCAACACGGTTGCACTTCAGCTGCATTACAGATTTGACAGATGTTTCACGCAAATGGCACCTGCTGCTGAAACCGTACGATGAGCTTTGTTTCTCTTTCTCTCAGAAAATCACAGTGTTTTTGCAACACCTCTCACCAACAACACATCTGGAGCTAATTTTGTGGTCAGAACCACCGACTGCACTGCAATTGTCATCAAACCAACCAATTTACCCAGAAAGGCAATTGGAAAAGGTCCACAGGTTACTCAAAATAATTAACAGTAATCGCTGTAAGACTGACAGGGAGTCTTTATAAAAGGCTTCCAGCAATTTAAGTTCATTTACTTCACAGGTTGAATTTCAAACTCACCGTCAGAAATTTTAGAGCTTTTTGCACCATTCCCACCGCTTTAATAGCTTCATCATATAAGTATGTAAATATAACTCAATTGTTAGGTATTTTAAACAATCATTACGCAAGAAACAACATTTAAATATTAGAACAATTTTAGCCAAAGCGGGGAAATGTTCATTTAAAAGGCTGTTTAAAAATAAGCAGAACATTTAATGATTTAGGCAGCCACCGTCTATAAATGCACCTGCATTTACTCCAAGAGAATTTAGAGAATGTCAATGCAGCATCCCAGACTTCTCAAAGGAACTGAATGCCAAAGGTGGGTTTTAAGTCACATTTACCCAAGTAACTTTTCAATAAAACTTTACTTCTGACTTTTATGGCACCATCCTTTTTATTTTTAGTAAGCAGAAAATTGATAATGGTTGTAAAACTATGCTAGTCATCAAATTATTTTTTAAACAACATTTTTACCATTTATTGCAGGGGATGCAAAATAATGCACAATATCGGTATATACTGTAGGTACTGTGAAAATAGAGAGCATCTAGATTTCAAACAGTAAATCTCACCAGCATGGTTTAGCGTTGTCTGTAAATATGCAAACAACACTTCTGTGCCTCCAACAATTGTGCTCTTTGCTAAAACAGCAGTGATGAGTGGTGAACTATAAACATTTGCTAAACACAAACATTTGATCATAGCTGAAAATAGAGAACAGGCCTAGCTATATTTAATTGAGGGAAAACAAAGGTTTAAGTATTGGATATTGATTACCTTCACCCAACACATATGAAATTCTTGGCATGTTACCATAATCGTATACATTGTAATTTATTACACAAATCAGGCTGTACAAACCGGATGTTCTTGTTTGGATTCTGATTTTAAATTAATACCTGAAAATGTATCATGTTCAAGCTGTTACTCTGTAACTTTTTCACAAGTCACTTTTTTTTTTACCTTTTCTTAGCCTGAGTAATATCACTTTATAAAGTAAATCAATGTATTTTAGTACGATTTTTGGTTGCTCTGCCAAATGTGTGATCTTGACTGGAAAAATGTAAATCAAGATTTTAAAATTGCATGAATAGCCTAAATGACAATTATTCAACAAAAAAAAAACACAGTTGAAGCTTTGTTAAGCACAAAACCTGTAAAGAATTATTGTAGTTTGTGCATTTTCCTCTTTTCTTTGTCATTATGTGCAAATCACCTTTCTTTACTTCGTTTTCAATTGGTGGTGATACATGAGAACAGACATGAATTTCAGTCTAATGCAGTTTCTGACAATAGTCAAAATCATTTTATTGACTAATGGCTGCCTAAATAGCTGAGAAATGGCTCCACCAAGTGGTTAAAAATGTAAACAAAACATGGTGTTTGGGACTCCCAGAATAAATATTAGCCGCACGCTGTTCTGTAGCAATGTGCGTTGTTGGGTGAGGAGTAGACAACAAAAAGTAAAACTTTAAGGCTTAAAGATATCACTTAAGAAGAAGTAAAATAATTTCATCAAAAATAATTACCGCAAGAAATATGTAAAAGTAACTACGTTTTTTTTAATGTTTTTATTATATGAGTTATTGTCGGTGAGCAATTTAAAGTTCTGTTAAATGTTGTTGGCACAAACAGTCAAACCAGCTTAATAATTGTAATCTACTCAGGAGTGCTTAACAGCATTCCTTAGGAACTGTTGGATCTGAACTGCAGACCTCAGAGAGCAGTGCAACTTTTAAATGCCTTATTATAGTAACACATTATTATAGTCTCATAATTTATGTTTGCATACTTTTTTTTCACCAAAGTGAGTCCCTGCATGTCAGCTTCCTATATAGTTTAGACAATCATGGATCTATCCATAAAAAACACTTTTTTTTAACTTTAGATCTTAGTTTCACAGGGACTCTGATCTAAACTTCTGTAAAATCGATGTTTAGCTGGTAAGCTGTACAAAACTAAAATGGCAGACAGAGGAGAAAGAAAATAAAGATGACGTGACTGTATGTGTTTAAAGCGTTTTTTCGTCTGGAGTTGAACATAATCGGATGAGATATCTGTGCTATGCCCAACGCTCGGATCGTGCCGAAACTGAAGTATCGCCTAGTTTCAGGTGTTGCAAGTCAAATTGGTAAACTCAGCTTTGCATTGTGGGTTATATAGTCTCAAAGTTCAAACCGCCCCCTCTCCGCTGGAGATGGGACATGGAATGAAAACACCAGTCCCGGCATGCACCGCGCTGGCGAACAAACAGAGACAGGAGCTGAAAGGTGAGGAGGAGCGCAGTAGAAACGTCCCGGAGAGCAGAACCAGTGACGGAGAAGTGAACTCTTTTTCTACCAACACGCCGAAAATGAATATCCCTTAATGAAGGTATGGCTCACACTTTGTCCTATTTGACTTTTTACTGTTACATGTAATTAAAAAAAAGTTAAGTAATTTATTAATGTTTAAGTAAAATTAAGTCTTGTTTATACACCTGTTAACAAGTTGACAGCAAGCAATATGTTCTAAAAAAAAATAGCAGAATTGGACACATAGGATTTTCACTTTAAATACATTTTTTAATATATATAAGTAAAACAAAAAAACTATAAACGTACTAAAAATGTAATGTATAGTAAAGCATTTGGCCTCTTTTGTTGTCTTCTTACAAAAGAGGTATTTACCTTTCGCTACAATGTAGTTACTCTTTAACTGTAGCAGGAAGCTCCCATTGAAACGACCTCTGTGACATCAGCTTGACAAGACCAACCTGTTTTTTGCATAGTGAAAAAATAAAAAGAATGAAACACCTTAATAATAACTGACTCACTTAGACAAGCTCTGAATGAGCTGTTTCATGACATTTTACACGAACGTGTCAGAATGAAGAGCTGAGGCTTTATTCTGATGTTAAACAACTCCCTGTCAGACGCGCTCAATACAACTTGTCTTTTTCTGGGTTTTGTTTAGGGAAAATGCAAAAGACAAAAAGAAAAAAAAAATTGGTTTTGTTTTAAAATTCTAATCAAAGATGTCCACAAATCTAAGAAGGGATTTAAAAATCGGAATTTCTTTTCTTATTTTAAATGTCCTATGTCTTTTATTTTTTTAATCATAGTTGTCATATTTTAGAATCCAATTTTTTAAAAGAGATTGGTCGTTCTCTCTATTATCACTTAGTCCATCAGACATCACTGCAGTGAGTGGGCATCAGAAATAAAAATAAAAAACCTCTCCAAACTATATATTTTTAAAGTATGTTTTGTACTAAAAATACATGAAAATGCAACAAATGTTGGACCTGTTTTAATTCATATCAATACTTGAAGTCCCACTCATCTTTTGATTTATTCTATAAATTTTCCCAGTGGTCTTTTAGTTATGATGATGCAGTTTCTAGGCAAAATAGTATCTTTAGAGTGGCAGTAGTTCATCTGAAATTGTTGTGGCTTGGTGATTCACAACGATTTGAATAAAGAAGTACTCAGAAATGCAATTTTCTTTATATACGTCCTCCATCATGAGAAAAATGAAACATATAAAAACACAAAAAACACGATTTTCATTGGAGCTGTTCCTTAAATGTATGTGTCAGATCCTCGGGAAAACAGGCTTTTTTTAAATGTTTTTCAGATAATATCATGGCAGTGAAACAGGCTATTTCCATCCGACATGGGAGTCTTGTGCGAAGTAAATCTGAAGGAACCCTCATTGATCTGGGTCCAAATCTCACAATTGGTGACAACTTAAATGGTAACAATTTAGATTTCTTAAACAAAATGTATGTAAAACCGGTTAATAACCCTAACAAATCTAAGTCCTTTTTTTTTTTTAAAGGAGTAAATGTATTAGGAAGAGCACAAAACCATCATTGGACATTGTTGCAGCCAGAAGTTTTACAGCAGTTCGTCAATAAAAAACCCTTTTTGGAGTAAACTATCCACTTCAAATCCTTTCCTCGAGGACATTGTGGACAGCTACACAGACAAAAATAATTCCAATGCATCAGATCTAAAAGAAGATAAGACACAACCAGAGCCAGGTCATGGCGATGACATTAGCACATCATCAGATGAAGGCAACGTGGGCAACTTTTTACAGTGCAAATTCAAAGTCAGCAACCAATCTGGGAGATGGAGGAGCGCTTCAGACATTCTGGACGAATTAGGAAGAAAGGCACCAAAATATGAGAACAGCTCAAAACCTCCTGGGCTGGTGCTGAGCCCTGATTTTGAGTGGTTAAAAAATGACAGAGAAGCCTATAAGATGGCCTGGCTGAGTCACAGGCAACTAACGCGTTCATGTTTAGATTTGAATTTAATGAGTCAGAGCCCTGGATGGGCTCAAACGCAGGCCACTAACTTTCAAGTCATCTCCAAGATTGACCACCTTGGAGGCAGAGTGGAGTTACCCGAGTCCAAAATAGCCATCCATGTCCCAGAGGGACATGTTCCCCCTGGAGAAATACAGGAGATTTCTCTGAAAGCAATGCTGGACCCTCCTCCTGGACTCAACACAAGCTACATGACCACCATGAGTCCCCTTCTTGAGGTCATCTTAAGCAACATCAACACAAAGGAGAGCTTGTCTGTGGAGATGAAGCTGTCAGGGGAGGTGAAGAGTGACTCTGAAAGTCAGCTGATGACCACTGTCTTTGGGTTGGTGTCCAGCAAAAGAGATGGCCCATACATCCAAACCAGCAACTGCAAAATTCAGAACAACACCATACAGATAAAGCTGCAGGACTTGAAGACACATTTTTTTGTGATCACAGTTGCAGAGGCCTCTCTAATTAAACCACCTGTTACTTCGGTCTGGGATTATCTAGATCGACAAATTACTATTGCAGTCTACGGCCCGAGATACATCCACCCGTCATTCAAGCTTGTAATCGTCATCTGCTGCCATGAGGATGTTCCACCAAAGCTTCCGTTCTCTGACATCTGCCGGGGAAACAAACAGCTGCCTCCGGTTGTGCTGCAGCTTTGGAGAAAGCATTCCTTTAAACTAGACAAGCTGGTTGACTTTGAAATAGCAGTTGGTATTAAAGGATCAGTGTTTCAAATTAAAGCTGAGGACAAAGTGAAGCAAGTGAGGCAAAGTCAGCTAAAGATCGGAACTGTTGTGCATCTACCAGTGACCGTATCTTGTTCTGGCAACACAGATCTGGCACCTTTCAAACTAGACTTAAATGTGAAGGAATTAAACTTGGCCTCTGGCAATGCATCATTTCAGGTGCATTCCCCTTCTACAGCACCTATCAGATCAGAGAAGCGCTTATCGAAAAAAATAGAAAGGAGAACGGAAATTGCCAAAACCTCACCTATTCCTGAAGAAAGTGACCCAGATGTTCTTGAATTTGAAGACAGACCCATGATCTTGCAGAATTATGGTGTAGCTCTTAAAACAGTCATTCGACAGCCACACGTTGAGTACCTGCTGGAGTATTTCAAGGGTGACACAATGGCTCTCCTTTCCACAGAGGCTGTCAGGTCAGTTGGTAACCTAAAAGTAAAAGAGTGGTACATCGGATTCCTCAGAGGCAGGATCGGCTTGGTTCACTGCAAAAATGTCAAAGTCATAACCAGGGATCAGGTGATAGACTTCACAGGCATTAAACTCTCAACAGAAATTCTCTTAGAAAACATGGCAATGCCCTTCAAGAAGCTAACCTACATGTACTCAGCCATCCAGACCCTGGTGACAAAACATATTAAAAACTGGAGAGGTTTTGCTGATTCTTTGGGATACAAAAACCAGCCACTGGATGCGATCACATGGAGGCACGCTGAAACGGAGGCCGATAAAATAGCCTGCGTTCTGGAGAAGCTGAAGGAGGACTGCCACTGTGAGAACTCAAAGTCAAAGTTCCTGCATGAGCTGATGATGGTGAGTAGAAAAAAAACAAGCCACAGAGAGATCCTAAAACAATGAACAATAACACGATAGTCTTCATTCCTTTACTATCAGATATTTCTTTTGTGTCTGTGTAACTGATATCTCCTTTGTTTCGGATAACCATCAAGGGGCTACTGAAGATGGACTGTGTGAATGTTGCCGTGCAGCTCATTCAGAACACCATCATTCTTTCGGCTGCTGTTGAGCTGGGAATCCGATGGCGGGAGCTTGCTGAGAAGTTGGCCAAACTGTCCAGTGCTCAAATTGCCAGTTATGAGGCACCGCATCGGGGGAAGAATGGTGAAGTCAATCCACAGGTGAGGAAGAAAACAAAAAGGCTAATCATATTAGCAAGAACTCGCTGTTTCCTACTCCTACATGGCTAATAATAAGTTTGCACACTCCCTTTAATTAATATGAACCTAACTGTGCATACCGCAAAGTAGGATTACAGATGTTTTAAGGCTGTATAACCCCTCACTACATATCTTATACACTTTTCTCAAACTGATATGACCATTTTTACACTTTTCTCTCTTGTTCAAACTCTCAAAGTTCAAACCTTCGTAGAAAAGCAAGTCCAGTATTTTAGAATGAACACAAAGGTCTGCTGCTGATCAAAGATTTATGTAGATTGGCGCTGAATGCGTTCTGCACAGGATACACAGCACACAGGAGATTGATGTATTTATATACCAAGTAATTAAAAAAAAAAATAGTTAACTTTCTGTGTTTCAGGCCATGTGGAAACCTGCGTATGACTTCCTGTACACCTGGAGTCTCCGTTATGGGGATAGCTACAAGGACATGATCCAGGATCTTCATCTTCTCCTTGATAAAATGAGAAACCCTGTCACTAGACAGTGGAGACACCTGACCGGCGCACTCATCACTGTAAACTGCCTTGAGATTTTTCAAGGCGCTGCTTTTCCAAAGCAATATGAAGAAACAAAACATTAAGTTAACATTAAGTTCAAGCTTAGGCTCTTAACACTTGGTGCTCTTAAAATGGGTGAGCTGGCATGACAAATAAGGAAATGTTGAGGCAACCTTTTACCTATATAAATCTAAAAAAGTAATTTTAGTATATTGTTCCTGAAAGCTACTGTGTCTGTGTTACTCCTAATTCTGTTTTTTAACCTTACCCTGAGCTACAATGCTACAACAAATATTGCAGCTGAAAAACAGCTTCTACGATGCTTGTGTTTTGTAATGTCTATGTTTAGTTATTCTGTTATGACTCATGCATGATGTGTTTATGGCTTCTAGAAGTTGCAAAACACAATGTTACTGACTAAAAGTAGATAAACGAACAGTAAGGATACACACAAATGTGAAGACTGTTACTGAAATCCAAACGACTGCAGTATCATACATTATTTTTGCTTTCTTTTGGTTTTATTTTTGTTTGTTTACGTATAAAGATAAAACTATTTTTGCCAAAGTTACAAAAAGACTGGTGAAGGAACAGGTGAAGTTACAGTTCCAGATGTCTTAACTTGTTTTCCTAAATGTTAGCACTATTTTTTTGTATTGCAAAGTGTGACTTTTGCATAAACCAGTAATGTAATAAAGTAAATGTAGCTGAAACCTTTTTATTTATTAAATGCTATGTCTTAATTACCCACTAAAATCTCTAAATCTTTTAAAAGAATTTTAAGCAGTAATAAAAGCAATTGGCATGGCCAAAAAACAAACCTCCTAGACAGCACTCTCAGACCAGCTTTAATAAAAAAAAATGCAACTTTTGCTAAATGTCTGATAAAAATTTAATCTAAAGCTACAAAGAATAAAACAAGAAAAATAAACCAAATACATTTACTATATATTAGTTTTAAAAAATCGATTTTGATTAATCAAATTCATAAATGGATTTTTCCAAGGCATTTTTTTTCAGACAAAAACAGACTTTGTTAGTTTTAAGTGTAATATTATATTGTCAATATAATGAAAGTTCCACTTATGTTCACTTGAAACCACTAAGCATGGGAAAATAGATTTAACCAAACAGAACAGATTTTAGAACAGAAATGTGACCATTTTTGCTGGCAAAAATGTTTTTGCTGGCACTCCTTTCCCCATGTTTTGTTTTATGCAAACAAAACTGTCTCATTCTACAGTTTGATCACGTCCCCGGAATATTGCTCCTTTTCTCAGAGCACAGATCAAATTTCAAATTATAACACTTTTAAAGACGTTGCTGCTGTATGATGGTTGAAAGGAGTAGGTTTCCCACAATAATACCCATCCATCCATCCATCCATCCATCCATCCATCCATCCAGTCATGCATCCATCCATCTTCAGAACCCACTGAATATCTTTCAAGGTTATGGGGTTGCTAGAGCCAACGCAGCTACTGCTTGGTGAAGCGTCCTGAACAGGTCACCAGTCTGATGCAGGGCCACACACACACACACACTTAGATGTATACGTACAATTTAGAAGCACTTATATGAAGCACATTTCTGAACTGTGGAGGGAGCCAGAAAAAAAATCACGCATGTACAAGGAGAACATACAAACTCCATACAGAGAGGACCTGTCTATGTTCCTCTGGAGATTTTTAATCAGCACATTAACAAATGAATGAACAGAAGTCCCCTTTTGGACTCGTGTTGTGTATATAATTTTGTCTTGTCTTGTTTTATATAATTTCCTGTTTTATACAATTTGTCTTATTTGTTTGTTTGTTTGTTTGTTAGTTTTCACTTGACCAAAAAAAAAAAAAGTTACTACTACAGATAGACCAAAACATGATTTATTGTTAGTCCATACTTTCTATAGTGAGTATGAAGCTAAATAAATGAGTTCTGTATGAGTCACACCATCCTCACAAATGACTTGGTGTGTGTCAACATTTCTCATTGATTTTCTTCAGCTGTTTGCTCCTCCCTGCACTGTTAAGCAGCTTTCAGCTTTTTTTTAACTATTTTTGTTTTAAATAGATAGCTCGTGATGATTTTACACAAATGCACTAGTGGAAGAAGTACATCAAGCATTTGTAATGATCTGAGGCTTGAAGAGAAATTAAGCTGTTTAGGGCAAACATTCATTTTAGCCTCCAAAAAGAATGAAGAATTACAGGATTAACAAGAAATTGTTCAAATGTTGTAGCTCCCCGCTCTGTTATGTGTCAAATGCTCAAAAATTTGCCTACAAACTAAATTATTTTCAAAGTTTCAACTATTATATTGGTATATACCACTTTTAAATTGAATACCATTTTTAAAAAATCAGTTATTTCTTTCTTTTATAAATTTTTGTTTTGTTTCAGTGTTTCACATTTTCAGTTTCTGTCTGCTATATTAACTAACTGATATATATTTTGTCAAAAACGAAGTGGCATTTAGAGCTGCATTACAAATATAGTTATTATAAAGAAGTACTTGGACCCCGCCCTCTGGCTAGCTAAACAGTCCTTGGCAAACATGTTTGTGGAGGATTGAAGATGGATCCTGGGCTCTTACTGAAAATCTAGGCAACCATTCTTTGAGAACAGTATCTGCCAGAAATGGAACCAGAATCCTTTGTCCCAAAATTGAACAACACACAGGAGGGTTATAAATGAGGGGCTGTACACAGAAATCTTAAAAGTTCCAGATAGAAGGAATATTGCGGTTCTTCCTGGTGAACAACTTGAATTGGAACATCTCACTGATCTTTCGTAATCAGTGGCTCAGTTAAAGCCTCCCCATTTGTGCTGAAAGAGCAGAGTCCTGGACTCCTGCTGTTGTTTGCAAAGGTCTTCTGTGTGCTCACCCCAGCCTTCATTAGGAACCAGAACACTGCTCCATTGTTTCAGTGATAACAGTGGAAGGTCAGCTCTCATGTATACTGCCTTACTCTCTAGTGCTTCTAAAGTTACTTTTGAAAGTTGCTTTATTTATATAGTCATTATCTGATTTTGATGTTTGAACTTTAGGTTTTAAGCATCCTGTATTAAAAGGATACTTTAAAGTTTTTATCTTTTCTGTCTAAAGGTATGGTGTTTGATTTTTAAAGATGTAATATTTATCTGTTCGTAGAAGATAAAGAACCTATTGCAAATTGAAAATGCTTTAAAAAATTCTAAAATAATTTTTTTAACATAAAAAGTGGGTTTTATTGTTGAGGAAAAAGTACAAAAACCTAGAAATTAGAACTTGCAAATTTAGAAACACATGTATTATTATTTTTATCATTATATTAATATGGCTTCAGGCTTTGCAATGAAAAGGTTTTGTGGGAGAAATTTGTTCCGAGCCTCCAGTGTTCATTTTTCCGATGCAGTGATGCATGACTGCTGTGATAAATGAGATGTGAAAATGTTGTTATGGGAGCCTTTTATGTCAGCAGCAGGGGGATGCTGTTGGAAACATTTAATGGAATATGAATATTCCCAGCTTAATGCATTCCTTCTACTAACTGTTCATTTATTTTCCAATGTGTTTGAGAAAGCTTGAAAGTCAGAAAATCGAATGTGGTAATTCAGACAGATTTTAGAGCTGCACTGACCGTTTTACCAATAATAGCCCACAGGACCTTGGAGAGTTGACTTCTGTTGGGACCCAGCTGGATCGTAGTGCTGCCTTTTCTGATTATATTTTGCTATAAAGGCCGAAACATTTTGGTGTTAAAGGTGAATCCCAATATCAACTTTGAAATATCTGATGGTTAAGAGTTTACTTGTGTATTTGATTATTTGATGAGTCTCTCCCACACATCAGAATCATGGTATACCACAAGACTCTGTTCTTAGACCCATACTTTTTAGTTTTAATACGTTTCTAGTTATTAATTGAAATTCTTTTGACTGAGTAGTACTGTAGTGTACATTTTAATCAGGCCATGTTTTCTTTCATAAATGTTCCTTATAAAAACGGGATAAATTATGTATAATTATATATATATATATATAGAGAGAGAGAGAGAGAGAGAGAGAGAGAGAGAGAGAGAGAGAGACTAGTTAGTCTCTGAGTATCTGAGTCTCAAACTGCTGAGATTTTAGAGGAGGGATTGTTTCATCACTTTCATCACATCACTTCGTGCATTCACTTTGTAGCTGTATAACTTTGTTCGTAATTTTGCTGTCAGATTTTGGTTGTCTGATGAAATGGATGGTTGGTTAAATGTTTTACTTATATACTGGGATTTAATTAGTAAAAATGATTTTTTTTAACTTTATTTATTCATCTATTTTTGCTAAATAAATTCTTAAATGAAATGTGCAACATCTTTCTCAATTTGTTACAGTCATGTAGAAAATGATCTATGAAGTATCTATGAAGTATTTATGAAGTAGGGGGTATCACTAAAAATGCTTTAAAATTCTTAATGCAGCTTTGAAAACTGTCACATGGTCAGAATGTTTTGGTGTCACTAAAAACAACTGTTTTCTTCCCTTCATTGATACGATTGAAGACCTCCCAATGCAATACGTGCCAACTCCTCCACATGGACAGATGATGTCTGAATTTTCAAGTTTCATACGCTCTATTTATTCTTGCATTGACTGATAGTCGACTAATTTCAGGGCCTTTTTTTAAGATTTGGCCAGTCCACAAGCATTGAGAGTTTATTGTTGTTCATCAACAGATGGCGCCATCGTACTCTTAAAAGAAATGAAGTTATTCTGTGTCATCTTTAGGTGTTTTCAGAGATACAAAAACAGAAACCAGAAGTTTTTTGGAAGATAAAGAGCATTTTACAGCAAAATAAATTAGTGATGGGGAAAGGAAGCTTGTGTGTGGGCCAAATTGAAACTTTTTTTATTTCTGAGTTTATTTAAACCAGGTCTTGCTCACAAAAAATCGACAATAATCTCATATTCAATCTAATTAAAAAATAGTATATTAATTTCTACAACCAAAACAATCTTGAATTCTAGGTAAAACCTAAAAACAAGCTCTACACCTGCAGGTGATTTCTCATCGGGTAATAGGTCAGGAGGGATTGGGCGCAGGTGCAGTGCATGTCTGCTGTGCCTGTTCTGCAACTTTGACTTCTATGACACACATTTCAGAAATGTAACTTGTCTGAATGCTACGCATGCAATCTTTTCGTAGGACTTCCTGTCTGCCAAATCCTTTTCAACACAGTAAGGCCAAATGGGCTAAAAGCGACATACTTCTAATGGTATGACAAAAACGAGTCCTATCCAGTGTTGATTATGCTAAGGGAAGGTACAGCATCAGCATGTCTGTGCCTTGATGGGTTCCAAGAAGTTGTTTGTAACAGTGGATACATGTCTGAAACTTAAGTTCCATTTATTCATTTTTGTGTTTCTTGTAGAAAAGTGGGGGTTTTCCTTGGACTTCATTGAAAACAATCTCCAGTAGCCTTATATTTTTGCCTTTTGCATTCGGCCACCTTCTTTTGCCTCAAACCATGTAGGTCTCTTTGGAATTTTTGCACATTCTAAAGGGTTTTATCATCTGATATCAACCACACCTTTTTTCTCTGAGTTACTAAATGAGAAGCTAAGGAAGATTTGCTGTCAGCTAGGATGTGTCATTAAAAACAAGAAGGATTTAGGTAATTCTTAACATGTATAGTAGGTTTTAATTGCATCTTCTGTCTAATAGCATTTCACTATACAGAAAGTGAATTTGATGGTTTTTTTATTATTGTTGTCCTCAATCAAAAGAGTTTGTCTCTGATTTATGACGTCCACAGTCACAAGAGCCATCCACAAATCATTGTTATGAACAGAAGCATTCCTCTGTCCTCCAGGGTATATAAGACTTCATTTGGTTTGCCTTCATGATATATGCTGAGGGCAAGAAGTCATTTAGCTTTCAATTTATTAGCTGAGTGATTTATGTACGTTGCAACGGTACTACTAGTATCTGTTGGCTTCTGAGCTCCTCACCCGCTTCCAACCAACCACCCACCACTTTTTGGCCCTTTGCAATTTGGTAATAGATTATGTGAAAGAAGAAAAAAGCCCAGATATATAAAAAGAACAGGTTTATGGTTTCAGTGGTTTCACTTTATTTATCACTAATAGTAAAGTTTCTTTTAGAAGTTTTAAAGGTAGAAACCAGGCACTAGTTAGACTTTAATATTAACCTATTAAACCTGATCTGATCACAGAAGGAATAAACTCATGGTACTTGGCATAAAAGTGAGTTTTAAAGTTATGCAAAGTATAATACATCACCTGTGTGTTACTTTTTAGAATGACGTTTTGAAGACACGCCTGTAAGATCAGCAAACAATACAACAAAATTAGTCTCTGATTCTTTTACAAAAGTTTTGCTACGAATTTTAGCAGTTTTTTAATGTGTTGGAACTTGTTTTCTGTTGCTTAAAAATTTTCTGACTTTTATTTGACTAACAGTTAACTAACTAACAGTTTGAAAATCGATCATTTTTGAAACAACCACAGGAGGAAGCTTTTTATGGTATGACTCATGGGGGCATGAAGTATTTGGCAATGTTTAGCTGTCTTATGAGTAATCACCGTCTACATTCACAAACACCTCACTTTACATTCACTCTCACTTTTTCCGTGGACTAGTCTTTCAGAGGGGAGTGTCCTCATGGAGGGACAATGAAGATTGAAGTCGATCTAAAGCCTTAACAATTACAAAAAACGAACAATTGTCTCTAAAATCACAAGAAATCCCAGGATTTACAGAGATTACCCAGCCGTCAAAGCAGCCATGAATTTCCCTAGTTAATTTTCTTTTAATACAGCTTTGTCTGCTTAAAATTGCAGATAAAATCCAAAATAACAAACTGAGGAGCTCTGAGAATTCCATGTTGCACCACTGAAGTATTATTTTCACAGCAAGCACTCAGCTATATCAGTTTTAACTGCATGAGAACTAATGACACTTAAATTAGGCATAACCTTTATCACCTTCAATAATTATAAAGATGATACTACAGTCAAAAGAAACCCAACAAATTAGATTTTTTTTGTTTTTATGACCATTTAATCTTTAACCTAGACTCAGTCCAATGAAAATCATGTTCTTGGCATTTTTGTCAAGATGGACGACGTGCATAAATACAATAAAGCTCAAACTTGCATTTCTGTGCATTTCTTTATTCAAATAACTGTGACTCAAGAGCAAATGCATTTGTAGCTTTGATGTAAGTGCCACATTTTGCGGGCCAAAAGCTTCCTACTCTGTTCCATTCTGACAGACAAATAGATCCATGTACGTCTTTATTTCCTTGTCTGAGCTGCCATTTGGCTCAAAACTGTACGGCTGGATAGCTCCAATATTACTCCCCATTTTTGTTGCACCGTAATGTTAGGTTGAGGTTGTGCTGAGCTGTAAGCTAGTGAGAGAGAGCGTAAACAAAAGGATGATGGGAAGTTAGGGAAGACTTACTCCGCACCAACGCTCCCAGCTACAACTCTTGAATTTCTTAAAAACTCCTGCCGCTCTGCAGAACCTATGTCCTGAAAAACCAACATAAGTTTTTTTTTATTTTTCCTAAAAATGGCATTATTATCATTAAATGATCACTGTAAAGGCTTTTACAATAGATAAAAGAATGATGGGAGTGGAACTTTACGGCTCTGCTTTTTGCGTTTTGCTGTTTTTTGTCTTCAGAAATTGTGTTTATGGATTTAATTTACTTTAAAACTGCAATACTCCATTAAAAATCTCTCTCAATTCAAAAACTATAATATATTTGCAAAATTATTCTCAAGATGCAATAAATGGTTCTTTCTTTCTATGAATTGACCAGAGAAAACATCCAACTAAACCTTATTTGTACATCAGACAGGGAAATCAGTGTAGTGTTGACAAAAATAGACCAAAAAAAAGTAATCTGTAGTTATAACTACATTCACCACTGCTCACTTCTGCAGCTCAGATGCATTCCTGTTGCACAATATTTTTGCAAGAATGTCCAGCAGCTGGTGAGATCATCTTTGAGCTGCAGGTTTTTAATGCTTTTTTACACTCCTAATAATTGCATAGAAGACAAAAGAACAGTCTGTCCTGTCAGTGTTGTGGATCATTTCTACTTTTTCTCTCAATGATCTTCTCAAACTGAGATATTATGTTAGGAAAAGAGCTTGGTGACCCCACAGCTTTTACAAACAAAAGCCAGAATGACCAATGTCTTTAAATTAAAATATTCCCTATGTAGAGATAAGGTGATAAATCCCTCAATTATGGGTTTCCTTGGTTTCTTTTCATCAACTAAGTGGAAGAGCGATTGGAGCTGAGGGGTCCCCATTCCAAAAACAACATATCTGTGGAGGTAGGCCTATTGTATCCTGACAGATTGATTTTAACTGAGAGAGAGGAGGGGAAGGTCGCCTCCAACTGACACACTGGGAGGAGCAAAGGTGAGATGGGAACACAGCTGTGGTTCAGTGGAGAGGTGGTGCTATCACTGCATTCACATAAATTAGCAAAACCTTCAAGAAAAGGTTTGCTCCAGTGCCTCAAAATGTATGAAAGTATTCATGTTCACAGCTACCATGACAAAGAGTGGGAGAATATGTGTTTCTTTATTGATCAGCGATTGCCGCTTTCCTCTGTTGTTTTTGGCTGTGGAAGTGGGACCTTCCTCAAGTCTCATCTTCCGTGATCGCTCCCCAGGTACTCCACCTCGCCCCCATACTTCTGCCCATCATTCTCTTGGATGCTATCCATTCTCATGTGCAGCTGGAGCACTCTGTTTGACCTCCTCTCCCCTCAAAGGGTCCTTATTACCAGGGACTGCGGTGGGACTCTTCACAGCATATGAGTTTAGCACCGAACCACTGTGGAATACTCATCGCTTATATAACTCTGCTGTATGTGACATGGCATGTGTTGTATCAGGGTTATTTCTCTGGGCTTTTAGCCACGCTTGAAGATAAGGACATTGTTGCTGTCTTTCCAACCCTTATTTTCTGTAATTATTTCATATTAAGACCACAATGGTGGATTCATCTGCCAAAAAAGGTGTTTGCCAAGCCAGTTTTGTTCAATCTAATCATGTGCTCTTGGAAACTTCTTTGAAATTCTTTTGTTTCTTTTCAATAGTTGTGATTGTTACCCAGTATTCACTTTCACCACACCTCTGGATGTGGGTGCACTCTTTTGAATTCCACAGAGGCCTACATTTTCTGTCAGATCAGAACATTTCAGAACAAAAGCTACTACTTGTGCTGCAGTTGTTTGAATACTATTAAGAAAAACAGTAGGATTTATTTTCATTTTATGTTGGGAACATTTCTAAAAGAACAGTTGGAGGTAGAGCCTTCAGCCACCAAGCCCCTGCCATATAGAACAAGCTCCCAGGTAATTTAAGAGAGATCGACACAGTTTCTACATTCAAAGTTAGTAAGTAAGCTAGTAATCAGAGAATATTTAACTTATTGCTCCCCTACCTAACCTACTGTAATGAAGTTTGAGGGAATACTTGTAGTTTTCATTACATCCATTATAGATATTTCTCAGTGGATCTAAGCAGAGAGAATATGGTTTCATAAACCGGGCCAGGGCGGTTTATGAAACCATATTCCCCCTGCTTGGATTAATACTACATTGTATCAATATTAATTAGCTAAAAATAGATTTTCTATTATTGTCATAATCCGCTATATGCGCCAGAGTGCATGCTACTTACTGTTAACATGTTTGAATAAAATTTCTATAACAGTAACAATTAGTTGCTAGTAGGCATTGAAGTCAGAAGCTGGGGAAAGTAGGGTGCACTGGGGTTCTGCCCTCTATTCTCATCTACTTCTCCTCTCCTCTATTCCTGATCATTTATTTATCATTTAGTTCTCCATGCCTCTGTTTGGTGCAGTGTGATTCATATGTTGCAGTCCCAGAAGGGAGTAGGAAAGATTATAGATTCAAGTTGGATTGTTTGTGGTCCTGTCCGTTGGCCGTGGACCTCGCCTCTGGCTCGTCTTGTGCCCCCAGCTGTCCCCCAGTTCCATCTGGATGAAGTACATCTGCTACAGTATTCTAACTTGTGGTTGTAGAGTTAGATAAGCTAATTCTTCTTCCACAGTCCTGGTACATCCTCTGCATGTCCAATTCTGGGAGAAGATTCCTCCTTCATGTGGACATCCCTGATGTTTCTCCTTTTTTTCCCCTGGAAGCTGTTCTTTTAGTTTTTCCTTACCGAGAAGGAGGGTCTAAGGGCAGGGATGCCCAGTTTAGCCTAGTCTGTTAAGCCATCCTGCATTTTATAAATAAGTTTATATTTTGTTCAGTTGGTGAATCCCATTAAAACAACAGTGTTGTAATGTTGAGCTATATAAATAGAACTGAATTGAATTGAACAAATTTACAGCATCGCTACAGTTCAATAGCATGTTTGCACAAAAGTAAAGGAGGCTGGCAACAGAACCCACACCAACTGGATTTGAGGACTTTTCAGTATTCAGACAAACATTTTATTGGGAGTTTTTCTTCAGCAGAAAATGATCCCAGCTAAAAGCTGTATGGAGATTTGTGGATTATCAAACGTAATGAGAGGATGACCAAAATATGTTCTGCTGTTGTGTTTTATGAGGGTAATTCTTCACTGTTATGAGCACCACAAAGAGAATTCCAGTGAATTAGGGTGTCGACTGAGTTCACAGAAACAAATACCTTAGACTTCAGCATGAAACCAAAGCAATCAGCAGCAGTAAGTACTATTCCTGTAATCCATCTGAAAACTTTCCCAAGGTATTTCTGTTTGGGAAATTATTTTTTTCAAAGTATTGGGGGGAATCTAGTTTGAGTGTTGTTTTAAATAATCCAATAAGTATTTTAAACCTGTAAAGGCCACAACATTAAAGAATTGAGAGAAAGTTCAAATTTGTTGGAAAAGAGGTTACTTTCAATTAATCCACAAAAATTAGAAAATCATTTATATGAGATATAGAAAGTATCAATTATGATAGATTTAGGTGATTTGGTAAGTAAAACATATATACATGAGTGTTTAGAGGGGAAAAAAGCACCTTATTTACCCACTGTCTAAAATTTGATCCATACTTTTTTAATATGGGGTGACTATAAAGACTTAAATCGACAAATGTTGCATTATTTCAATACAGGAAGTAGTCATTTATAAAAAGGAATAACAATTGATCAGTTATTCTCACCATAAAGTTTTGAAAATTTGCTAAACTTTTCCCGCTAAAAGTGTTTTTGAAATTTCAATGAAGCAGCCATTTTAAATGAGCAGGAAAAGCCCTTCTTCTGCCCTAGTGGAATGATGATGAACTACAGGGCAGAAAACAGGGACCAAGTTCTATACAATAAGTTTTAATGAAAGTTTGGATCATGCTAATGAGATAGGGGTCTTAGAAATACGTAAATCAAATGTGATGCCAACCGTTATATAGGTTTAATGATCAAGGCAAACAAAGTCACGGGTAGAGCCTATTAGTGCTAAAGAAGTGTATTTGCTTTAGCAGATCCTACAACAGGCATTGCTTTCCCAAATCTAAAATAAATACTTCCATGTGGAACTGAATGCACGTTCCTCTAATGGACTGTCTCTCTGAAGAGCTGATTTGTGAAATGTCAAATTAAGTCATATGAAGCGCAGGATATTGCACAGTAGAGCACAGAGGAGCACACACTGATAAGCACTGCAACCTGAGCTCACACTAAGAGGGAAAGAAATCTGATGAAAAGCAATTTGCACTCTAGCATAGATTTAGTTTGTTACTAATATTTCCATCAAAGTAAAGCTCCTAATAAAGTCAGAGGCAGAGGTCAGTGTAAATATCTGTCTATGCCTGTGTGCAACCATTTATTTTGACAGCAGTGTCTGAAATTGCTGCCAATTTCAACAGTTTACAGACTGACATATTATTTTAGGGAATGGGTGCAATAGCATCAGCAGCTGATGGTCCAACAACTGAATCTTTGAGCTTTACTTGAGTCATTTAATAGGCTTTTTTCAATAGTATTTTTGTTGTAATTTTGCATAGAATGCCAGCATTACATCTAAAACACAAAAATATGGTTAAGTAAAAAAAAGGGAAAAAAAGGGGCAAAATTCCTAAACATTAAAAATAAATTCTGATTTGCTGTCAAATGTTGTGAGAAACAATCAATCCTCAGTCTTAAAATTCCACTCAAATAATCTTTTCATCTATTTTCAAAGCCTTCCCAGTGTTTTTTTTAAACTATGCGTTTTTAGGCCAAATCAAACATTTTTTGTTTTTGTTTTCTAGGACACAGTTTTCTTCAGAGTGGTAGTAGTTCATCAGAAATTAATCTCTGAGTTGAGGCAGGACTGATGACATAAAGCAACCCTACCCCACTTCCCCTCCCCGTTTCTGAAAGCTCTTTGTTTATACACTCACACGCTATCTTATAGCCCCTCACACCCCCAACCTGACACCATTAGTGCAACAAAAATGGCGAGCAACTTTGGAGCATCCAGCCATACAGTTTTGAGCCAGACGGCAGCTCAGACGAGGAAACCAAGACATACATGGATCTATTTGCCTACAAGTGGATGGAGCAGAATGGAGCAGAGCAGGGACATTGTTGCCCACCCAGAATTATTTTTACATAGCAAATAAGCTCTTTTTCCAACAGCATTTTTTGTCTGCTCCTAATTTACAGTAATTTAAATAAATAAATACTCAAAAATGAAATTTCAAGCGTCATTTTCTTTATATGTGTCCTCCATCATGCGAAAATGCCACAAGAGCATGTTTAAAAACACCAAAAACACTATTTTCAACTGAATGTTATTGAATCCTTTTAAAGTAGTGCTTGCAAAATGTTTTTCAGAAATCTTATTTAAGTTAAAAAAAATAAAAGATTGTCCCTTCAATTTAATGTAAGACATCAAATTAAACATTGTACTTTTTTAGGACTAAATTTTTAACTTTGATATTTGATCATACACACAATAAAACACATAAAACACTGATGTACTCTATTTGCTCCATCTGAACTCTGCCAACAGTTCTTCTTGTTCTTTGAATTCAGTGCCACATAGTGTGGCGCAATTAGGATGTCAGATTTAATCCACAGCTGACACAGCACCTGTGTTCTCACCCACAAATCTGATAATGAGCCACACAGATTTAATAGCTGAGAGGTCAGAACTTAAGGTCCTATACAGTTTACCTCCTGGTTTGTTATATTTTTGAGTCAGGCTGTTGAAATAAGAAAGAATATGGATCCTTTTTTGACAAAATATGTTTTTAGCAGCAGTTTCTGCTTCAAAACTTTGATATTGTATTGATGAAGCTCACAAATTCATTTGATAATGAATAAAAGCCCTTCTACAATCACTTATAGAAAAGGTATCTGGGTTTTAACTGTTTCAGTGGTGAATTCAGGTGAAGCATTTTTGCCCTCAGAGTCAGACTTCTCAGTTTAGCCAAGCTATGACAAAGCAGCTGTGACTTTGACCAGATCTTTCCATTGCATGGGTCATTGCCCGGGTCTCCACTGCAGCAGCCTGGGTGAACGTGTGTGTGGTCTGATGGGTGGCAATATGTTTTATAGGCGCAGAATGCATGGCTCCGTGGTACATTTTGGAGCATAAAATGTCTTAAATCTTGTGGTTTTTATTAGCTAGAAAGTAGGGGCGAAAACTAAAGGACCCTCTGATGTTCTACTTCTCTTCAAAACTGATTTTTGTTGTAATTCTGAAATAAATATAGGCTCCAGAAAGTTGCTCTGTTGGAAGAGGGTGTTTATATTGTGTATTTGTGTCTGATGGGGGAGCTGCTCAGATGCCAGTTCCTCTCCAGACCCCACATCGTCCCAGAGCTTCCAAGCTGTGAAAACATACTGAAGGTTTGTTGGTTCTTTGTGGCTAATAAGGTGTCATTGTGCAGTTGAGCTGTTTGATATCCAGCAGAGTCATTAGGATCATATGAATAGATTTAACAGACCTGCTGCCCTCACAAGTGTATATGCACATGTGCGTTTCTGCAGCCTTTCGTTCCTCTTTTTTATAAGATATGACAGGACTTACTGCATTTACTCAGACAAAGTTAAACTGTATTCTGCTGCAGTGGTGCTGACTTGTGCCATGATTAGACCTTGTAACATCAAAGCTCACTGCTTTCAAAGGCTTTCTTTTAGAGCTAACTTCAGGAGTCCTGGCTCCTGTATGTCCAGACTGCATACAAAGGGCTGTTTTCATCATCACCTCCCAATTCAGCACCCCAATCGTCTCCCACTGCTGCTGGATCTCAGCTATCAGGAAAAAGGCTTGATAAACCATGTCTGGATTTCTGTAAAAAACCAGGACATTTTGAGGCTGTTGCTGAGGGAGAAAGTTTTTCATCCAACACTAAGGCTTGACCTTGTTCGTCTGGCGGCTTGATTAGAGGCTATCTGGAGCCGTTCTTTGAAGAACGCACCTCTGTCTTTTCTCATCCCATGCAGCTGATCCATCTTGGCGAGCTGGCACTGGACCCGTTGTGGTTGAACTTTAATGGAGTGAACATGAATATTGCTGTCAATTGTGGGAGGTTCATACATATGGATGACTGTGGTTTGTTTTGTTTTTAATAGATATGAGAGGGCTGATAGAGAAACACAGCCTTCAGAGATCCCAACAGATAATATAGACAGGTCTCTGTGGACTTGGCTCTGACTTGGGGCTTTATGAGTGAGATCCTGAGCTGTGTTTGCCTTAATAGGACTTCAGGGAGGGGTGGTACTGACACTATAAGGTCACTCCTGAACTGGTTTGTCAAGTTGCACAAGTCAGTTGTGTTCATTCAAGTTTCTCATAACATTTGATAGGAATAGAAAAGGTTTCATTTGGTGTTGACCACTTCTCTGCCCTGAGCCACATTGTCAATTTTAATCGCAAGAAAATAGTTTCTCTTTTTGGTGACTTCATGATGGTATGTGAAGTGACTGATGAAGGTTTTGTCTTTATTAAAGATCAACACATGAGGAGTCGTCATGTGATGACATCATATATCCTGCCAAGCAGCTGTGTTTTTCAAAGTTACTTCAGCGACAGAAAGACAAACTTCAGGGAGAGATTCTGCAAGAAAAAATGTCAGCATGCAGAGAAGGTGTACTATGCGGTACTAGTTATTAAACTGCAGACTAATCTCAAGCTCTGGTTACAGGAGAGTGTTGAAGATGGGTATTGCCATCATAGCATCCCCTCTCACACTGCAGTTTATCCCTTTAGGCAATAAAGGGATAAACTGAAAGTTAATGGATATGAAAATTAATCAGTGCTAGAGGGAATGATTGGAAAGGAAAGGTTTAAGAAAACATGTCGAAGTGAAGCGTAATTAAATACGAAATAAAGAAAAAAGAATAGAACCTTGTTTGCCTGCTCACCCTAACCAGAGCCTATCGGTAAAATAACTTAAAGAACACATTTTTAAAAAGTAAATGAGCCCAAAATAAATAATACAAGTTTCAAAAAAGAGTGGAGGCATCAGTTGCTGATCTTCTAACTCTTGACCAGCCTTGAAAGCATGTAAATGACACTTTTGACAGATGTGTCGCAAGAAGACCCTGACTAAATCCCAGCTAGGATCTTTCTGTATGTTCTCCTTGTACATGTATGAGTTTTTCATCCTTTCAAGGGCCAAAAATATGCATCATAGGGAAATTAGTGTATCTACATTGGTTTTAGGTGTGAATGTGTGCAGTTGTTTGTACCTGTGGCCCTGCGATGAACTAGCAAACCATCCAGGATGTATCCTGCCTTTACCCAACAGTAGCTGGGATAGTCTCCAGCACTACTGTAGCCCCAAAAGGGAATTGGCAGGTTTAGGAAATGGATGGATGGATGGATGGATGGATGGATGGATGGATGGATGGATGGATGGATGGATGGATGGATGGATGGATGGATGGATGGATGGATGGATGGATGGATGGATGGATGGATGGATATATGGATGGATGGATGGACAAAATACCTTTCAGTTTATATCTCCAAATGGGATTTTGGTTGGTGATGCAAAATATAGTTGAAGGCAAGGTGAGATCATCAGTAAATTTAAACTTGTTTGTTTGCTAAATTTTAAAATTGTATTAAAATGTTTACTATTTTATTTAGTTGTGGTTTCTTTTTAATGGTAACAATAACCAAACTCTTCTTTTTTTCAATATTTGTATGATAATTGTCCTCATCTCTCTAGTATACCTCATAGTGGCACCCTTAAATAACTGGTACATTATATATACATTCATGCAAACTCATTATGAGTTGATATGTTCGTTTTGGCATCACAAAGACAAAAAGTTCATTTTTAATGTAAAATGTTTGTTCCTAGTAAATGGCAAATAAGGCATTACTTGGATGGTGTGATTACTTGTTTTCACCCATGCCTGTGCATGAAGCCAACGCAAGTGCATTGATTTTGAATACTAAAGTGAAGCATCTGTCAAAATAAAATAGCAATGGATTTTCAGAAGGAGAGGTGACCGGCAGACTTAACTGTAGAAATATTTGTGATGTTATTTCAGAAAAACATGATTTTTGGTATTGAAGTGAGAGCAGAACAGATTCCTTCAGAGGGTATGAAGAGATACCTCCCTACCTCTAAGAAAGCATCTCAGGTAAAAAGAGTGGCACACACAGATTTCAGCACCATGGTCAGAGTTACCTCACAGGTAAATCACTCTCACTTCAGAGACACCAACTCGGCTTTTCTTCTAAACCATTCAAATCTGAATACAAAATTTTGTGTGTTTTCACTTCTGTAACCACAGTCTCACATTTACCTTGCCAGATACCCTATCTGTACATTATCAAAATAAAATCAAAGTTATATTTTTATGTAAAATGTTGAGGAAGTCTCACTTAAACAAGCCTTTTCTTTCTTTTTTTCTTTTTTTACCTTGGAACAATACCTCACTCTCAGGCCTCCGCTGAGATGTAAATGGATGTTTCACTGGTGTTGTGACCCTTGACCCTGAGTGCACCCCCTGTTTCCTGAGCCAGATGCTGCTCCTGTAGACCCCAGTCTTCTCAACCTAAACAAAGTAATCCTCCACTAAACAAGATGGATATTGTATCACCAGTCTAGCTGATGTCAAAGGAGTAAACAGAAAATCTCACTCTTTTTATCACTGATTTCTACAAAACATTACAACAATGTATTTTTTGCAACAAACCAAAAGTGGTAAAAATATTTTTATTTATTTTGAGCTGTTGTAGCTATTTAAATTAATTGTATTTAAGTGATAAACATTCAAGTATGTGACACTCAGTGACTTTTTGTGGAAAAATAGGTTATTTATGAGGCAGAAGTGGCTGTACCATGTGGGTTTTAGGTGGGAAATGTTGAATGATAGAAGAAGAGAAAATGCATTATGTGATTTTTGTAAATTAAGAAATAAAATATAAAACACTTTTAGGGAAATTCTAGGTTTTATTCCCCTCTTTTTATGTTTAGTTAAAGTAACCATTATATTTTTGGTGAATTACATTAAAAATGCCCAAAACAAACCCCTGATTGGATATTTTGTAACATTAAAAGCCACTTTTATTTTCTTTAAAAAAAAAATCCTTGTGTAATCTTATGAAATAGCGCCTCCAGTTATCTTTACCTACTCTGGTTTTGCGCAGAAATTGTTTAACAGTTTCTCGGATGCAACCTCCCACTCCTCCACGTAATTCACCCTCTTAACCAATCCTATGCCTCCCCAAAAAGTTTACGCCATGCAGCCTATAAGAAGTGCCTTAGTTTCTCAAGTAACAGAAAGACTTGTCCTCTCAGGAACACATCTATGGATTCTTTAGATTTCTCCAAAAGCCCACAGATCTTTGGTTGGACTACTTCCCTGACTCCATGATAGGGGGTTTGCTGTGACTCTGTCTGGTGGACGCCTATACCAGGTGGGGATGTCTGAGGAAAATTTGGGAGAAGACTCGGCCAGCTCCCCTGTCTCTCCTGTGGACAGTGTGAGCAACAGCGAGGGGGAGCTGGACAGACCGCCGAAGAGATGTGGGAGGAAGAGGAGACCGAGCAGGAAAAACGGGGAGGACTCAGATAGCCCGACCCCTGGGAAAAGAGGGAAGAAGTCCAGCAGCAGCAGCCCGCAGTCTTTCGAGGAGCTCCAGTCGCAGCGCGTCATGGCCAACGTCCGGGAGCGTCAGAGGACGCAGTCTCTCAACGAGGCGTTCGCGGCATTGCGCAAAATTATCCCCACTTTGCCCTCCGACAAACTCAGCAAAATACAGACTTTAAAGTTGGCAGCCAGATACATCGACTTCCTCTGCCAGGTGCTGCAGAGCGACGAGCTGGACTCCAAGTTGTCAAGCTGCAGTTATGTGGCGCACGAGAGGCTGAGCTACGCCTTCTCCGTGTGGAGGATGGAGGGCGCCTGGTCCATGTCAACATCTCACTAGCACCTGGAGAAATCCTACCCAAAATGGTACGCTGGGTTCTTCAACTCAAACCTGCACGATTCAAGATGAAATGTGTGAGGAAAAAAGAGTTTTAATGGTGGTAGCCTCTAAAGGCCACATCTACTAGGCTGTAGATTAAGGTTTTTTGTGTGTTTTTTTTTTCTTCTTTTTCTTGTGACAGTAAAATGTAACCCACAGGTGACTGCTGAATTTATTTCCTGAAGGAACAACCTGGAGTCCAATGCTGGATACATGGGATCACTGCCACAGACGACTGAAGCTCTGCGTGGGGATCTTTTTTTATATAAGAGGCCCGACAGCCTTGCGTCAGCTCCCAGTTCCCCACTCTGATGAGTTTTCATGCTGTTGACGAAGAATGTTAAAGAAGTATCTTTTTTGTGGTGTTTTGCTCTTTTTTTTCTTAAAAAATCTCTGTTTAAATGCATGCATTTAGACTTTTTTCTGTGGTCAAAGTGCATCATTGAAGTCTCAGTATTTCTTCAGCCTGGAGGCTGATTTTGTGGATCTAACCTGTGCAAAAAGAAAAAAAAGAGAAAAGTATTTTCAGAATACACTTATTTATTTATTGAGGAAGCGAAGAGGGATAGATCCTGTGTCTGGAAAATTGTCATTCCTATTTTTTTTTATAATCGCTTCTTTTATAAATGTTTGTATATATGTTTTTTGCATTAAAGAAATGTACGATGGAAGGGTTCGAGTTTTATTTTTTGTCCCCATCTGTGGCCCAAAGAGGCCAAAAAATGGAAGATGTTCTTAAAGCAAATAAGCTTTGCGCGTGCGCGGAGGAAATTGCTAAATAAAACGAAAAAAGTTGATTACACAATTGCCAAGATTGAAAGCCATCAATGCTCGAATATATATATATATATATATATATATATATATATATATATATATATATATATATATATATATATATATATATATATATATATATATATATACATCCATGTTATTATAAATCACATTTGCGCCTAAAATTCACAACTGGAAAATATTTTTATTCCATTTACTACTGTCCTTATTAGAAACATTATTAAAAATCATGGAGACAAATGTAAAGATTGTTGGCTCATATTTTATGTTTTGTGCGAGCATCAGCCCCCGTGTCCCTGCGTGATTACTGTCACGGAATAAATCTTTCAAAGCCTGTTATCGTGCTGTGATTGATCTCCGTGATCTGGGAAAGTGTTTCTCGCTGTCCAAATCAAAGTGCGCGCGCGTTTGAAGGTGTGTAATTGGCTTGCGAGGCACGTATGGAATTCCCAGATGTCTATGAAATTCAAGAAGGTCGTGAAGGTGCAAGCTGTGGAAGGACTACTTCCCACCGCCTTGTCTCAGCAGTTAAACGGAGACGCAGGAGCGCAGCTTTGTGTTTGTTAGATAAATTGTTGGGACCATGAATAGTATTGGCTTTTTGTGGTGACGCAAATCTCAAAACTTAATTTATTAAATTCATTCTAATTGTTTCTTGGTCCCTGATGCGTAAAACCCTGGAAAAGGTTTCCTCTTTTTTTCTGAGTGGAGAAGTTGGCAACTGACACAATGCAGAGGCACAAAATGAAACCTATTTAGAACAGATGTTAGTATTTTTAAAAAAGTCACGTGAAATGAGCAGATGTTCAGAGTGAGCTGGGACTCGCCAAGCAGACCATTGCAGTGCAGACTCAGCTCAGAGCAGCAATGCCTCCACGCACGCTTTTCTCTGCGAAGCTGCGGACTTTGATTGGGGTGATCCATCTGAAGCTTTGATTAACAAAAAGATCATTCAAAGGGGGCTTTCCGGGGAATATTATGGAACTGCAAGGAATGGTCTCTTAAAGGTAGGTTGAACTTGAGAAGAGAGTCTTCGTGCTTTATCTGAGGGAATGTTTGTCTGGGAGGAAATAAATGAAAGCTTGGGTGCTTTTGGAAACTTCCACGGGCCCCGCTGCAGCCGAGACATGCAGGCTGAGCTGCGGTGGAAGCGGGTGAGCGTGTGTCTGTGAGGTGGAGGGAGGAACTTAAAGGAGGCGAGCGACCGAAGAGTCTCCGAGAAACCATCAGGCCAACAATTCAAAAAAACCAGCTCCACGACGCACGGCGCGCATTTACGCAGGATCCAGGAGGAGCCGATCATTTTGTAATTCAAAAATGTTTCAGTTTTTGGGAAAACATTACATGAATGCCAAATAATAATAATAATAATAATAATAATAATAATAATAATAATAATAATAATGATAATTATTATTATTATTATTATTATTATTATTATTATTATAAACTAAAATATTACTGCAAAAAGCTCTGTTCACATCTCCGTTTAACATTTTATTTTGTGTGTGCTTTAATTTATTATCATTATATTTAAATATGTATTTATAATTTTTTCTATTTATCACTGAATATATTCAGTGTAAACACACAAATACAAACATTTTTTGTCAGTGTTAAAACACTTAAAAATTGTGAGTTGCAATAAGAACTTTTCTTTTAAAATGAGCTGGAGTGCTTAAGTAGTTAGGCTGCTCAGTGACAGTTTGTCCAAGCCTTACTGAAGGCAGAGAAACAAATGAGAAGTTAAGCAGAAACAGATAGATAGCTGCAGTTCAGACCTTATGCATATTAAATACATTAATGCAGCTCTTTGTTGAGACCGTGTATAATGTTGAAAGCACATTAAATGCTCTCTGTAATGCACACAAAAAGCTGCAGTAATGGACATCATTCAATCTATGGTATATGAACTAATTCAACAGGTTTAAAAATCATATATATATATATATATATACACTTATACATATATATATACACTTTATGTATTTGCTCCTCATGGATAAACAAAATAGTTTGCCTTTAATTTTGCTAATAAAACTAAAACTTTGTAGGGGAAATGTTTTCATCTTTTTTTTCCCATCAGTTATAATTTGAGATATGTGATTTAAACATACAGGTGCATGACATCTCTGATGGTCACCTGTAGGGAGTAGCCTGCATCCATTAAACTCCAGCCCACTTTCACCCTGAAAACAATGAAGCATTACTCCAAAAAATGGATGAGCGCTCTGAGAGATATTTATTTGAAACCAAAGTGCACCTGCTGACTGTTCAATTTATTTATAGCAGGAGAACAGGTGTTTTCAGCAAAACCCTGGTCAGTTAATACAAGATACTCACTAATCAAATAAACGAAAAAAAAACTTAAATTACATTTTGCATTTCAATTTCATCTTGGCAATTTCAAATTAGTTTTTAGCTTAAAAACACTTTTAAAACACAGATAATGCTCTGATGAATGCATAGTTGTCAGTCAACGTCAAAATGTTCAAAGAGCTGCGCAAATGCTGGAGATGTGACAAAGTTTAAGATATTTAATCTCAAAGGGAAGTCAGACCCTGTGGTGTGAAGTGGCGACAGAAACCCTGTGAGAGCCTTAATCATAAATCGCTGATATACAGGTTAAGCTGCATCTCACATGTATGAAATGCAGACTCACATGTTGAGCACTGACTTAGATTTATGTCAGTGCAGAGAACAACATCTGAATGGATCAGTGTGCATTAATTTTACTTTTAGCTGTCAATTGTTTCCCCACATAAGGAAGAGAATCAATTTTAGTTTTTGTTGTAAACAATTTGCTGATTACTTTCTCAGCTTTTAATTTAATTGCTTAATTTTGCATTTAATTATTGGTAGCCAAAATGTATTTATTTATCTATTTTTCTGTTCTGGAATCTTTTCTTTCTGATAAAAGCAGTATGTTAAAGACTGCAACATACCACAAAGCATTTATGCTCTTTGAGGCAAATGATTGTGATTAAAAGATTAAATCTTGAGATATTTTGATAAAAAGTGCAACTGATCTGTCTCAGTGGAGTAAACATGTGATTTTCAGTCTGGCTGAATGTTTGTAGATACATAACAAGCTACCCTAAAATTAACTAAAAGAGCTGAAATATATTAGTGTTTCAAATAGCCGATCAAGGACGTCCTGATAGTTGCAACCTGGATGTCCACTTGGCACAGCAGACACCCACACATTTGTTTTGTGTGTGCCACCCAGGCTGCAGACAAGACATGGGTCACTGTGTTTTAGGAGCATACACAATGATGTCACAGACAGGAAAAGGGCTGGAAAAGGTTTGGCACCTTCAGGAATTGGCTATATTCTCATTGGCTCAGCAGAAATGCAGAAAAAATAAACAGGCAATCAGAAGGCAGTGTGAGCGTACACAAAGGCATCGCAAAAACGTTGTGGATAATAAAAGCAGATTTTTCACTTGAGGGGAATGATTATTTGTGCTCCTCAGTTGTCCATAAATAGAGGGCCCCCTTACAGGAAGTATAAACACTGAGATGAAGCAGAGGGCAGCTAGTGCGACGCAGTGATTTCCAAACATTACTGTTTGCGTTCAATCAAGATCAGGCATAACTGTAGTCTGGGTTTTAGAGGGGTTATTACTTGAGGAAAAAAGGGGAGAAAAATATGCAAAAAGTGTAATGAGTTTAGCTCACTTAAAAAAAAAATGATGATGAAAACAAAAACCTGTCGCCAAAATAGTGTAACCACTTACGACACAGAAAAAAGGGCTTTGCTCCAAAAATAAAAGCCATCAATTTAAAAAGCTTCCACTTCAGTCTGAGGAAAGCCAGTTTGCCCTTTGACAGTAAAACATTCAACCTTTGTGTATTGCTTTGGGCTAAATAGCATCCCTACTCCTGACCCCAAGGGAGCTTCCCTCCCTGGGTATTAATCCTATTCCCTTCATTAACTTTCTGGCCCACTGGCATCAGTGATGAATGCCAGGGCTCTAATGTCATACTTATGTGTCGTTACGTAAAGCTACAATGATCTCCTTATTTCTCTCACACCACCTTGAAGACTTATTCTTATCCCGTTTGGGCAGACCTTTGAAGGAAGTAGTTTTATCTAAAAACACCAAAAATTTCTATCAGTGTAAAACTTCACCGTGACAAAACAAAGCTAGGATGCAACAAGAGTGAAAAAAAAATAGTGTAAAAATTTTTAAGGGGATTATTGCTGATGAAAAATGAAAGCACAAAGACATGCTTTATCAAGGAGAAACCTTATAGGGTTGAAACTGCAGTAAAATCACTTCTCGACTGATTTATTCAAATTACAAAATGAAAATCTCATTTTTTTTTTCACTTTTTAAGAATGACATTGGTGTGCCATAATAATGTCAATTTAAAAAATATTTTGTTTTCCCCGGATTTCCCAATTTAGTTTAAATCTATTGTGGAAATAGTGTTGCGAAATCGTCTGTTTCAGTAAAATACTTTTTAATGGTTTCACTGACCTCTAATTACAATACTAATTACAATAGTCAATACTTACTCAGTGTTTGTTAACTTCTAAGTTTAAATCTGTCTTAAAGAAGAAAGCAAGAAAAAAAACAGAATTTTGCTCCTGAAGCCAATCTAACCTTGATTTAAAAATGTGATTTATTCGTGATAGATTACATATAAATCTAAAATTGTCATAGGCAACAATGTACATTTAGGATAGGTATAGAAATGCACTTGTAAAAAAACCCCACAATATTCAAAGTTGTATGGTAGAATAAAATTAAATAATAAAAAATGTTTGTAAAATATTAAAATGTAAAATGGGTAAAGATGTCAACATGGCACTTTTCTTCTACCTGAATGGTTTATTTACATTAAACATGTATTTTGTTTCAGCAGAAGATCTCTATGAAGAAGAATTGCTGATCTGATGGTAAAACAACATAAACTTAATCTTATCTCCTCTATCTCCATGTCACTGGGGTGCTGGCTTCATCCTCCTCAACAGCATGGCCGGCTGTTTGTGACCGGAGTGCTAAATCAAGTTCAAAGAGGACGGCTGGCGTTTGGCAGATAGTTTTACACAAGGGCAGAGGTAGAACCATTTGTTTGGTCAACCTCTAGCTCCCCCTTTGATTCAGAGATATCTCTGACCCCTCCGAACTCCTGGAGGCAGAGTGACACCGCTAAAAACTCTTCAGGCTGCTGCTTAGCTTATAAAGTTCGCAGGATGACTATCTTGATTTGTGTGTGTGTGTTTGTTTGTATTCCGTTAATTAGAAAATATCTAAATATTTATGCACAAGTCACTTTAAAAAATCTATTTAAGCCCAAAAGAAAAGAAAACATTAAAAAGAAAGCATTTGTTGGATACTTTTGGGGGTAAACTCCCCTTTTAACCTTTTTAAACTGTCATGATTGTAGTATTTGCATATTTTAAGACTGAGGGTGCATGACTTCAGGTTGAAATGTCTAAATGAGAAACTAAAGCTATTGATGGATAATATGTAAGGTGTTTTTTTTCTTTGTTTGTGTCTTAGATCTAAGCAGTACAGTTAAACAACAACTGCTGCATTTGGACATTGCATATTTATTGCAAATGCTGTGAGGGAAAAAAAGATTGTTTTGTATTACAAGAGTATATGGTCACATGTTTTAATTGGATGTCCAGTATTTCTTAGAAAAAGTGTATACTTTAATAAAATGTCTAAATCAAACATGCCTGTTTGTTATTTTTTCTGCAACTAAACATCATAAAGGTATATTGGAATAATCCGAGTTTACATTTTTTGGTTTGAGACAGGTGAGAAAATAATAATTTAAAGAAAAAAGTAGTTTTCATAGGCAACAACAGTTTGAAGCTTTTTTAGCTATAACCTCAATAAAGCCTAAATTGTCCTTGGAAGCATGTGCTTCCCAAAGTAATTCCAGAAATGTTTAGCAGAAAAGAGATTCCTGCCAAAGCATAGACATATTGCAATGAGTCACCTTTTCTCACGCACACGGATTTTGCTCTGCTGTGCTCTTATTTTGGTTAATTTCCCTGACCTTTAACACTTGCCCCAGAGAGATGCAAATGCCCAAAGAACATAATGGTTCTCTTCCTGTGTAAAAAACAGGCAGTAAAGGAAGATAATTAGAGTTGTCATGGCAACTGGGTCCAGTGGGTTGATGGAGCTGTGTTCGCTTGCAGAACTTCAAACAGTATCAAAGCTCTACAAGCTGGTACACCAGCTCTGGTTTGAATTAGGAGCTTGCTTCCATGCTTTCTCTTCAAATTCAAGTTCTATATGCAGCACCAGCTTTAAAAAAAAAAAAGTTAAAAAAAAAGGGAAACAGGCCCAGCTAGTCCTGGTCCAGACAGACCCTGATATCTGGATTCCATTAGAAACAATTATCTTATCTGTTTCATCTCGATGTTGCCCCAAGGGTTGGCAGGCAGACCACTGGGTTCTTTTGCAGTTTGAGAAAGCCTGCAGCCAGCCAGAGGCCTGTGGATCAGGTCATTAAAACACTCCTGCTCCTGCTGTTAGCGATAAAATATTTTCATGCTTTTAAAAATAGATTTTTGCCTTTTAACCCCACAGGATACAAAAATAAGACACTTCTTCTCCACTGTTTTGTCGTATATTTTTAAAGCGTTTGTCAAACATGTGGCAGGGGCACCTGTTAGAAAAGCAAAATGATATGAACACCTATGCTTTTACATCTTACAGTTCATAATTCAGAAAGGGTGTGAATGCATGTATGACACTATGTCATGTGTAGGAACTAGTGTGTTTAAGCACTCAGATAAGGTTAGGAGATAGATATAGGTTTCATCTTTATTTATTTGGTTTAATTTGACAATTAAAAAAAACACAAAAATCCAATGAAAACTGATCATGTGTGACTTTTGTGAAACTGAACCTTGCCAAATATGAGTACATTTTGTACAAAAAAAAAAAGAAAAAAAAAGGTTTTTGTCTCTGACAATTTAATATATTAAACCTGATACCTCAATGTAAGTACATGCAATAAAAATCTAGATCTATGAGTTACATATTCATTGTCTTTGTTTGCACTGGAACAACAATAAAAATGAAACGAAAAGTCAAACCAAAGAAAAATTTACACAGAACTGAAAAACGGTCAAAATATTTATTTACACCTTTAACTTCACATTTGGTAACTCCACTTTTGGAAAAAAAATCCTTTTCTTTCCTGTAACCATGAATGAGTTTCTTACACATCTCTGCTGGAACGTTAGACAACTCTGCTTTTGCAAACTGCTCCTAGTTATCCGGTTTTAAGGGATGGCTTCTCCAGACTGCTGTTTTGATGTTTCTCCACGGGTTTTCAATGGAGTTTAGATATACCCTCATTGTTGGCTATTACAAAACTCTCCAACGCTTCTACTTTAACCATTTATGAGAGCTTTTTGAATTAAGTTTTAGGTCAATGTACTGCTGGAAGATCCATGACTTCTAGTGGCTTACTGACACCGGTCACTACGTTGTGCCCTTAAACGATCAGATTTCCTGATACAGTTCACACAGTCCAGGCATCATGTTCCAGAAGCAGCAAAGGATTTTAGAACCTCCATCACGTTTGACTATAGGGACTTTATTCTTTTCTTGAAAGGCCTCATTTCTTTTTTTTGTAAACAATGCCATGATGCCTTTTACTGATAGCTCTACTTTTTCTGTCCACAGTATGTTCTCCCAAAAGGATTGCGGTTTGGATTTTTACAAACTCCAGTCTTGCTTTTTACGATGTATCCTGGGTGTCCTACCGTAGTGTCACTGTTCCTTCAGATGCCGAAGGATAGTGCAAGCTGACCATCTTGTATCCCCATGTCTAATCTTGATTGGCTGATGAATTTGTTGGGAAATTAACTTGCATTATTTTCAATAGCTTTTTTTCCCTCCATCCAGGGAGGTCAGCATTGCAAACCTCTTGATGATATTGCCCTGAGATTGTCCTTAATTTCCCATAGCTCAAAAACATTAAGACACCTCCTAACATTTGTTTCTTTACTCCATGCTTTGTGTGACAAATAACACAAAAGTTGAGTCCTCCATTTCAACTGGTTGGAAGTTAAAATTAGTTTTGTTTACACCTTTTACGTGCACTTTGCCACAGGTGTGTCACAGATACTTCGCATGCTTGAAAAACTATTATTTCTGGCAGAATTGTAAGGTGTCCAATATGGTATCGTCCAGATGGTACTTTTAAGAAAAAGCAATAATAAATTGTGTATAATCAATCATTGTTTAAGCATTTCAAATTGCATTTGATAAACAGTTAATATTGACCCATTAAACTACTTGCAACATATTCACTTGGCCCAAAAAAAAGTTAAAGTGAAAAAAGTTAACTGTATAAATATTTTTTAAAAACTAGCTCTTAAATCTGAAATGAAGCTCAGACTAATGCTTGGTCTGATTGTTGGCCTGGTTATGTAGGACTGTGTGCATTGCAACTGTTACCACTGGCTTTCACACATTCTTGCAAAAAAATCCAGAGCATTGTTCAGTCCAAAAAAGACAGTATATACGCAGCTATGATCAAACACATGATCAAACACTTTCAAAACGTAAAGATTTTAACCCTTCTGTGATTTAATGCTGATGTATCCAAATTATTATTTTTTTTTTCCAAAACAATCTGTCAAAAGCCTCAGTAATGGCGTGACTTCCCTGTATATTTTGCTGGTTTCCTCAAGTGATAAAAGCCTTCGGCAAATATTTTTTTTTCTGTAATATAAAGAAATCAAGGAGTAGCGTCACTTTTGCTGCAACTATAAACTTTAGAAAGCTATGAGATGGAAGCGGAATTCTTTCAGGTTCAGGAAATACCTGCCAAATGCCTTTTCCCCTCTCTGTAACTAGCTTTGTTGATTTATTTGAGGTCCTCTGTAATCCCTTACCAAAAAAGTAATTAATCTTTTTCAAGCAACTTTTGGCAGGAATTTGCATTGGACCTCTTGTTTCATTGCAGAAGATGGAAGGGCACTTTAAATGATCTGGTTTGGCTTGAAACAGTGTTCATTTCAGCAAGGGATGCTCTGAGCAGGACTGGGACAGGAGCGATGAAATCAAACAGAGAGGGATGTGAGGCCCTTTACAAGACCTGGAGGTGAAACTGAAACCCTCCTCATCAGGGGTTAGGGATCACGCGGGGAGAAACTCCCCTTCATCAGAGCTGAGCAGGGAAATGCTGAGGACAGCAAAGGTCAACTTAGCCTACCCACTGTGCCATAACAATGAAAAACATGCCAGGGTCCAAAAGGAAAACAAATGATGAGCACATTTCAATAAAAATGTAATATGAAGGTCAGTAGAGTTTTACTCCATACATTCTGAAAACCAAGCATAACCCCCAAAAAAGTCAAAGCACTTTTTTAAAAGAACTATTTTTCTTTCATCTACACCTCTAGAAATCAGGAAACCTCAAGGTAAATGCTACAAAAAACGTTCTACGAGAAACCACTGAGTTATCCAGCCTATTCCCCATACAAGATGTTTGCTTTCCTGCTCTTTGTGCTGTACTCCCCGCCGATGGAATCTCGCATCCTCTTCAAGGAGAAATTTTCTGACTTATTAGCTGTCAACAGTTCATAACCTCCAAGGAGCTATTAAGCCTTCTCTTGTGGTCACACAATAAATGCCAGTGTTTGATTTGGACTAAAAAGATATTTGAATGTTTTTGCTCTTCTCCACCCTGCGTGCAAGTGCAGGAAAAGCACACTGGTTTCAGCATCAGATCACTGTGTCAAGATAATGCTAATAGTGTGTTTGCTTTGTTTTGATGGTGTGGTGTGGATTTACTGTCTACGAGCACAGTTTATCTCATCTGAGACAATAGACAAACAACTAAAACTATGACGGCTGAGCCTTGGAAATATTTGGAAGGTTACGTCATCGCCAAAAAATATTATAATAACACTGAGATTCTGTCTCTCTCCTAACTGCTTCTTTCCCCCTCCTATATTTTTACCTTGAGCGATATCATACTTATATTTGTTCTTGAGAAATAGTGTCAGCGGTGGGACTAAATCATTTATCACCAGCCAAAAACAACTGGGATGAATAATTGAGTCCAGATGTACTTGATTCAAGCAAGATACCAGGGTTCATTTCCTGTCTGTGCTCTGTAAGACAACCTATTACACCTCCCAGGCAGCTGCTGGGTATGCAGGCCCTGCCTGAATGTCAACAATCCTCAGGTGTCAGCCTAAGAATCACACAAGAATTCTGGTCTTGTCTAAAGAAATTACAAACTCCACACAGTTTTTCTCTTTTTTAAATCCCTAAAATACATACATTAAATGTTTTTTTTTTTCATTTAATATTACTCACAAAACTTCATTTATCCAAAACAGGTTACAAGAATTGGCTGGTGCAACCCATCAACTTCCCTGCAGTTGCAGCTCACACATTTATTTGAGGCGCTAGGAGGCCGCAGCCTTAGAAACATTCACTTCCGGCCCTTTAGGCTCATATGGTAATAATTAGGTACTGTGGCTTGGGCGTGTAGGTGACTGACACTGAGTGACCACTCGTCATTGTGCTATTGAACTTCCTAGCTGTCTTATCATTTGCAGGGGAGAGCTGCTCAGTTCACTATTTTTGTGGCCTTATATCAAATGCAGATTTATCAGGAAAGGGTTTAATGATTCAGCAAATCTGCAGAGTAAGGCAACACATTTTGTTTTCCTCAATGGGAAGTTTCTTAGACTAAGCTAAGGGGAATAATAATTACCATATGCAGGTGGAGCAGAAATGTGTTTAAAGCACAGTGTTATTCATTGCATGCTCTTTCTAAAATATGGATCCATCTATTTCAACATGAATTGTATGCCAGCTTGAAAACAAACAACCAAGGAGGTTTCCATGGACAGAGTCAGCCTGTGGAAGGACGTCAGGGCTGTTTAGAAGAAAAAGTAAATAGTGAGGTGGAGTTGCCTACATGCCATACTGCTGTGTTTACACTATAATTAGTCTTTGCAGAATGAGATTCCTGACAGAAGGCTCTGACATGGTGTGGCATGATAAAATAAACTCTAAACAGAACAATTTCAAGGCATCCTCCATAGACCATAAACCAAAACTCCCTCTGCAGACCACAGCCACCAATCTCTTATTTTCAAACTGGGTGGCCTGACTCTTCATTCCTCAATTTCATTTTGTGTCCTACATTCGTCTGCAGTATATTCCTTCATTATTTTGCATTGTGTTGCACGTGCTCGTCCCCTTTTTCATTCAGTGTTTTTAATTCCTTCTTTGTTTTCGCCTTCCCTCCGATCCAGAGTAAACCTGGCTGGAGCTTCAACTTCCAGCTCTCTGGAGGCCCATCTAGACTCTGAGCTGATGACACAGTTTACAGCCATGTATGCAGTGAAAGAGTAGGGGGGGGGGACCCACTGGGGCTCATTCAAAACTGTGTCACTGTCCACCTGAGCAAACAGAGTTTTGGAGGAGCAGAGGAAGAGTGGGGGTGGATGGGGAAGAAGCTGGTTGGGAAACCAGGAACCAATTGATGAGGGAGGGCTGGCAGCGCGACAGCCAATGTACAATAACATCAGCCTTCCACTTAGGGTCAAGTGAGCATCTCTGGCTCTTTCTATTCTTCTTTTTTTTTTTTTGGCACAAATCTCCATCTAATGGAAACACATTCCTGTCATGCCTCACTGCAGTTTAGATTTCTTATTACAAACAGCATTACACACATGAGCCAGAGCTGCACTAAAGAGAGACAAAAGGCTTTAGTCCTCGACGCCCCCAAGTACGTCATTCCGTCTGTCAGATGGTTGTTTAGGTCCAAAAAAATGAAAATATTATTTCCACACATTAATATTCATTAGGAAATATGTTGTAATAACAAGGCGGATGTAGGCATGGGGTGGAGGTGGGGCAGTGCCCCCGAAATGCCGTAACTGCCTCCCTAAATGTTATGGCCGGCAAAAAGCCACAATTAACCATAGAAGACAAAATTACACACACGCACACACACCCACGCACACAAACAAACAGAACAATTTTCCAAAAACAACCAGCAAAAAACTAAAATTAAAAACAAATATATATATATACAGTACAGACCAAAAGTTTGGACACACCTTCGTATTCAAATGAATGGTAAGATGTGTCCAAACTTTTGGTCTGTACTGATAAGGATGGACGAACACACGGATGGACAGACAGATATCAAAAGAAAAAAAAAGGATAAATGCAGCCTCAACAGGGTACAAACCAGTGTCATGTTTGTGCCTGTCCCAAGCCTGGCAAATGCAGAAGTTAATGTCAGGAAGTGCATTCAGCATTAAACGTACAAGACAAAGATATATGAATAGATGATGTGATATTATAGCATGGTTTTCTATGTATTTTAGACATTCCTCCTGCACCTCATGGTGGAGCTGGTGAAATCCTGGTCTGTGTGGTAAATGCCATTTAATAATTATTACTGTAACTTTCCTTCTTTTGTCATCTTTATAAACATTTCTGTGAAATGTAGCCAAAACTCATCAGAACTTTAATATTAAACACGAGCAGCCAGCACATCCTTTGATTTTGAAACTTCCCTGTTCTGTTTGGATGTAACCCCAACATTTCCATCGAGGCGATTTATGATTAAGTGAGGCTGCATCACAGAATACCAGAACTTTATGGAAAGCAGACCCTCTGCTCTTTCCCAGCACTCTCTCATCTTAATCCAAGCGAAACATCAGTGGACCTGTTCTGCATTGACAGCCCAGGCTGTCTGGGTATTGTTGAACAACACCTGACGAAGTGTTTTAGTTGAAGAAGAGATGGGGAGGGGTCATTCTTATGCTAGAAAAAAACTGTATGTGCAAAAGAAGTTGTGTTCTCTGAAGATCATAAAAAAATAGTTCAGTGTCAACAAATAGACTAAATCAATAATAATAAATACTTGAGTTTGAGTTTTATTTGCGCACAAAAATTAAAGTTTTAGAAGTTTTTGTATTTTCTTTTCAAGACAATTGAGAAATCATGGTGCAATGACACACTCTCACACACACAAGGAAGATTCATAGTCTGCTATCAGTTACTGCAAATCCATAAGATTAGATTCTGTACCGCATCCTAGATTTAAGCGAAAACAGGGAGACAGGTCATTTGAAGATACGATGTGGACATTCTTTCAAAAGAGACCTTTACTTTCATGTCAAGGAATTTATTGGCAAAAATATTTACGTTCTTCTTTCATCTGATGTATAGCACGGCATGCTTTATTTATCACGCTGGTGACAATGTGTTGAGATGATGAACTGCAGTGAGTACCTTTAGTTCATGCGACTGCAAAAATTGTGAGGAAAAACACAAGCAGAACAGATTTTATTTTACCTGACATGAAATAAGTAGGTTTCCCAACAACTCTGACACACAACAGCAATACAGATCTTTAACAAACATTGTTCCTTTTATTTTGCATTAAATTATTTTCAACTGATAAAGATCTCTGCAGCAACACTTTATCAATTACATTTTATACACAAAAATTAACAACTGTTGAGTATATTATTAAACAATAACCAACAAAAACCCGGACTTCAATGGAAATTTTGATGTTGACATATGAATGAAATATTTCTGAGTGTTGCAGACCTGGACAATAAGGTTGCTACTTGTTTTTATCTCTAAGCCAAACATGCCAGGAAAACAAGATGCCTGTAAGCAGAAATCAGAGTAGAAACAAGGAGACAACTTGAATTTTCCTTATTTCAAAGTTAACACACACTTGCAGAAAGTATAACGATGAATCATGATCAGTTTTCTGGGCGTCATCTTATTAGACAACATGAAGCTAGTCCTTTTCCATTTTTATTTTACATTTTTTTGCTGCCCTTGCTGCTACAGAGGGATGTTTGAGGCTTTTGTTCACTTTAAACATGATGGAATCCCCTAATCAAGCAATTTTTGCACCATTTTGTTCATTAAATATTGACCTTGCTGCATAAAAAAAGCAAACACAGCCACAAAAAACTCCAGAAAGAAAGGAAAAAAAATACTTGCAAAACTTACACTACTCTGCTATGACTTGCAAGGATGGTGCTACATATGAATGGACACGATCCTTAAAGTGGGGAAATGCAACTGTTTGATAGATGCATGTGCAATGCAGAAGCATACAGAGATGATTAGAAAAATGATCAAAAACTCAAATTCAAACAGAAAAAAAAAGACTGAATACAAACAACCAACATTAGCTCTCTAAAACATTCTTTCACTGTCACTACAGATTATATTGCATAGAAAAAAAGTACTTACTCTTTTTTAGTGTATAATCTGCTAATCTGCAAGACACCTCAATGCAAAAAAAAATTCCTTTAGTGGAAATCTGTCAGTGAAGAAACCTGGATTAACAGTTTGTCTCTGCATTGCAGGTTCAACTGCAAAAGATCAGAGAAGAACAACCATTTGTTGCATGTTTATGTGGCACTCTCAAAATATTATAACTGTATTTAGAATGATAACGTGCACTCATACAGAAAAACAAAAACTTCCATTTCTGGTTTTTGCATGTGATTTTTTTTTCAGTTCAGCTTTTATCACCTCGCTCCAAATCCTTTTTTGTTTGACTCAACAGGCTTTTGGTTACTAAATACTAACTATACCTATCAAAACATTTGCAATTTAGTCAAAAATTCAGCTAAATCAAACGCAACAGTTGTGTTTTGGGGGTACCTGACTACACAATGTCCATCTGTTAAAAGCAAATTTTCTGCATTTTTCTTATTTTCTTATTTTGTATAAAAATTTACGTTTTTTTTTTTAAGTATTGAACTTTCCAGAGCTCTGTAGCTCTACATCTGCTGCCCAGATCACTGTTAATTCACTCATATACATAAAACAAGGACCAGTTGTTCATTTATTTCACCATGGCATTTCTAAGTAAACAGTAAACATAAGAATATATGTCTATGTTTACTTTGACATATAAATAGGTCTGAGAGAACTAAAAACTGCGTTCAGCGCAACTTTAAATCCAGAAGCTACGTTTGGATGGGGAGTGTGAAAAAAGTGGAGGCCACCTGTTTCCCAGTCAGTCCTGCAGCACTCTTGGCATAATTCAGGCTCGTTCATGGCAGATTAGCATTGGGGTATATGAGGTGGCAGTGGCAGCTGTACTTCAAAACACCAGGGGGGGGGCTGACATAAACTTAGTGTACCGCACTTCGTGGCATCCCATGCATTCACACCCCATGATCCCTTTGTGTAGATGGCGATTTCCCACTTTGTCAAGTGAAATGCTCTGTCACGACTTTTAGCGTTAGTGTGGGCACAGTGCACAACTTCCCATCTGGTTGGGTAACACATTTTTACACTGTATTAGTGGTGTGTTATGTTCAGACAACAGCATGACCGCTCTGTGCTGTTCAGCTGAAGCTGTGATGTAGCACCATGGATTTATCACATTGCTGTTCACAAGCTGTTCACCCGGATGAAACTGTGTTGTTTATTCCTCATTTTGAATTACATGAGTGTAAGTAGGTCTCCAGGGCACACTGGGGCTGTGCTGACTTCTGAAACATCTCTGAGCGTATATATCCTTCAGAAGCTGCAGGCGTTTCGGGATCCTTTGGGACACCGCAACAGCTTCACGCAAAAAGTATAAACAGCAGGTTTGGACAGGGACATCCTTTTTATTCACAGCTGTCTTCATTGGATTTGTCTTCAAGGGGAGTACAATAAAATTAATTCTCAACACCTACTTGTATTTTTCAAAATAAAACTTAAATCTTAAAAATTGACAGTCTGTTTAGTAAAAGGGAAGAGTTTAAAGCGTTTTTTTGTCCACTATAGCAGCAAATTCACTAAAAAACAACAGTAACTTGTTTACTGTTACAGATTGGCCTGTCGTGGTTAAAAAAACATTTACCTCCTGCACATGGATGAACTTTGTGACCTTTTTTGGACATCTTTTTCTTCTCTGTAGATGCCAAATACATCTATAGGGCCTCTGGGTTAATTAAAAAAAAGAAAATATTTCTAGAGGAGCTTGACATTGAGCATAGTAGAATAAAAAGAAAAAAATCTAAGAATTCGAAAGCCAAACTTCTTGAGCTACTGTTGTTAAAATAAAACTTTAAATCAGATTAAAAGGAGTTTTTTTACTCCAGCTCCTATGTTGATGATGAGTGCAGTTTATTTAAATTAAAATGCTGTATCCTCTGCAGGAATCTCATCTTTTGATTGATTTTTACAGCTTTTTCAGTAGTCTTTTAATCATAAATACGCCATTTTTTGCCCAAACCAAAAACCTGTGTTGTTCTTTTGGACATAGTTTCTGCAGAGCCTCTGAGTTGTGGGCGGGACTGTTGGGGCGGAGCAACCTGCCTCCCTTTCCCCTCCCAGCTGTTGAATGCTCTCTGTTTACTCACTCTTCTACTAGCTTACAGCCCCTCACACCCTTAACTTATACCAGTGTAACAAAAATGGTGTGTACATGGATCTAGTCGTCAACAAATGGATCCATCAGAATGGAGTGGAACAGAAAGCTCTCGTCCCACACAGTATATTTTCTACATCACAAAAAAGCTCTTTCTTAAACTGCATATTTTCATCTGCTCTTGATTCATAATGATTTAAATAATAATAAAGAACTACTCAGAACTGCAATCTTAAGATTATTTTTTAACGTATGTCTCCATCATGAGAAAAATGCATGTTAAAAGCACCAAAAACCGGATTTTCATCAGAGTGGGTCTTTAAAAGATCTGAGTGACTGCTTGCAGAGATCTTCTGGCAAATGCTTTCAGAAAAAAAATAATGCATTACGAGCTCGCAGCGAGCCTTTTTTCCTGGCATCGCTTGCAAGCAAGGCTTACAAACCCATTGAGCCCAAGTAGCTGCTGAGTGGCTGACTTACTTTGCGGGCTGAGCTCCTTGAAGGTGCGACAGAGGAGGGTATATAAAAGTGGTCAGTCAAAGGAATCAAAGGAAAGAGATGGCATCCCGGGAACACAGTTTTTCTTTTTTTTTTTTTCTTTTTTTTTACAGACTAGAGTCCAGGTTTGTCTTGTGTGCATTCCCTGAGCCACTGTGCTTCCTCAGTATCACCTATCAGCTTAGTCATTTAGAGTTTGAGATAAAACAGCTACTTAGGCCGGATAGCCTTTGAACACGGCAGGGGGAGAACTCCCCCAAGTCTCTTATCTTATTAAACTTGAAAAGGATATTAATCCCTGAAAGGCTAAGATAGTAGTACGGATGACACCAGTCAGAGAGACTGACAGTAATATGAATGCTATCTGTTCTAGGTCATCAATGTTTCATCTCAGTAGACAAGAGAAGATATGGAGCCCTTAAAGTGCCATTTGGTTGTAGGCCTGGGTTCTTTGTCTTTTTTTATTTTTATTTTTATTTTAAAAGCACCAGTAGTAAAAATGCTGACTGAATAGAAAAGTGCTCATGTGTATTCAGGATGTAAACTCTGATTTAATACCAAATGACAGGTGCACACGGTCATCAAAGTAGGGAATCTTGGCCTTACAAACATCAAAGCCTCCAAGAGATCCAAATGGATCTGCTGCTCAATTATCTGGTCTGACATCCTCTTCCTCCTTCATTTCACACACAACCTCCCCGTTTCACTGCCAGGGCTGCACTGTCCCACACCTCATGCAGGTTGGCAGCACATGGAAAGAAAAACACCACGTTATGCAGCTAAAAGCCAAATTCATGCAAATCTTGACAGGTACATAAGGGAGCTGGAAAATTTCCGTCATGCGCTCTGTTGCCCTCAACTTAGGTGGGCAAGGCTTACAAATGTTCACCTGACAAATTACTTCCTCGTTTTACCTCCAAATATAAAGCAAACACATTTATATGTGTCAAACTCTAACATTAACAAAATGATTATGATTTAACCCAAATGGATTTTTTTCATGAGACCCATCAAACAAACCCCTCATATTACCTTTATTGGATGCCTTAAAAATGCCACTGCCCCCTATTAACCTGAGTCAAGCCAGCATGTGACAACACTCGAATAAACTTACAGGCATTTTGTGTTGATGCAAGAAGTCAAATATAGCTAGGCTGAAACGGAGGGTTTTTGAAATGCATTTCTGGTTTTGAAAGTCAAATATTGTAATTTATCTTTTCAAATTCAGTCGTGAACGTTGAGAGATTTCAAACTGATATATTACATTTTAAACCAAATTTTCTCAATATTTAGTAACCTCTAATTAACAGAAATATCAAAAATGATCATTTCAGGAGAGTCAGATGAATTAACAATCTAAATGCATCCAATTACAAGTGTTTCCTTAACTTGTCACCCTCAACTAAATGAAGCTGTACAACTCTTTCAAATCCCAACCTGAAGTAAACGGAAATTTGGCTTTACTAGATCAGGATAACTGCAGCTGACAGGTGAGTTCAGGTCTCCTATTTTAGCAGTTTAAGCCCGTTATTATATGTGACTTCATCTGGAATATTGTTTTTACCGACAACTCTTGTTTAACCCATCTGGAAATGGCATGGTCTATGTGGGGTTGATCCAAAACAATTAGCCATACATCAGAACCTACATGTTTATGCAGCCATAGATGTGGTAGACTCCAGCTTAAACCAGTAATGAGAGAAAATTTTCCTTTCTGTGACAGCAAAAGCTGCACTTGCATGGGAAGGATGCCACCCACTCTTTTTTTTTTTATATAGGGCCCTCATAACGGCTAAATTATCAAATACCTAAACCAAGAATAACATAAGTGCAGTGGGTTTTATCTTTTGGTTGGACAAACTTTTTCAAATTAGTAATTTTATATCCCCACAAAGTGCCAAAGGTTCTTCATGTTTGGAGAGATTAGTCAAAAATTAGTTGTTTGCAAAAGTGTGCTTCAAGTTTATGCTAAATTGTCTGCTCTCAAAGACACGTTTGTTCAAAATTGGGAAAAGGACAAAAAAAACATACTTTTCTGGCTTTCCTGTCTCTAGAAACTGGTTAGTCATCACCTCTTCTGTTCTATTTCTGATCAGGTGAGTGATGATGGAGTGCTCTTGCTGCTGTGGAGACAAACATCAGTGACGTCAGCTGTCTTTCTAGGGCTGACTGTCAGTCATCACATCAGCTTCATCACAATGAATGTAGCTTTACCTGAAATTAAATGCTTATTAGACAGCAACCCAGACACAAACCTTTTAATCTGGTGTACCTTGTAGTCTGCAGGCATGTGCCATGATGACTCACAAATATATCATATAGATTAAGATTAGATTAGATTACATTAGATTTGCTTTGATTGTCATTGTCCATTGTACAATGAAATTGAAGCATCACCATTTCAGTGCAAAAATAACGAAGTATAATATTAAATAAATCAGTATGTACAACATGTACAAGTGTACAAATATAAACTGTGATAAAGAATGTCCAAAATTTGTGTGCAAACTACATGGAAGGGTATTTTTTCTATGTAGCAACTGTAGATGGATATTATAATCACGTTTGTCCTTCATCTTTCAGTCCCTGACACCTCAGAAAGCAAAAAGTAAAAAAAGTTATTGTCTTTGGAGTTTAGAGAAATGTTGTCCATTCTATAAACGTTATGGTGTCTGCACCACGGTTTGTTCTGGCTGCAAAGTACCATTTGTATTTGGAGCGAAAAGCTTTCCAGGGTGTTTTCTCAGAAAGCAGAGAGAGTTCAGTGCAGACAAGCATCAGCAGCTGAGGACATGTGAGGGAGAAACACAGAACATGTGGTCATTAATAAATGTGAATCAATCCAACAAAATATCAAGCACAAAAACATACTTTAACACAGATTTTAAAAATTGTAAAATTTAAAAGATAAGCTGGAACAAGACAAAACTCTTTTAAACTAAAGCCATTTAAGAAGTCAAAACAACTTCACAGACCAGAGGAAAAAATCTTTTTGCAGATTGTAAAGTTATACAGGAAAGTTTAATTTGGCTCTATCGGGAAGGAAAGAATTTGTGATAAATTAACTCACATTTTCCAGCTATGATAAATTTAGACACCACCTTCCTGAGTTGTTTTTTACAAGAAGGCAACATTCTGACACCATAACTAAATGGGAATGTCAATAAAATCTACATCAGTTGTGCTGTTGAGACGCAGAATATTCCAAAAATAAAAAAGATGTTTGTAGGTGTGGAGCTGCAGAGTAGAAAACTGTTTTTTTGTATCTTCAAAAAATTAGAATCCGTGCAAAATGAAAGAAATGTTTGTTGAAGAAAATCAGTTTTTGCTCACTGGACTAAAGCGCGCACTTAGTGCTTTTGTTGGACCTCCTTTTTCATGTGAATGTGACACTCGGGTTGTGTAGCTTCTCTTTTATTTATGTATATTATAGTAGCCGTCCAACCGGGCTTCATAAGGTTGATGATCATTATTTATAAAGCGATAAACATTGTTGGAGCCCCAGAATCGGCGTATTCGTGAAGTCTTTTGCTGCCATCTTGACTTTTTCTCTATGCTGCGCTGCTGTGGTCTTTTGCACAACCTGTGAACGTGACAAATAAAACAACTCAGACTGCCCTGCTACAAACTGGTGACCTGTTCAGGGTGTATCCTGCCTTCACCCAACAGCAGCTGGGATCGCCTCCAGCAACCCTGTGACTGAAAAAAATGAAGGGGGTTTAGAAAATAACTTAGATACAGTTGCTATGTTGAATCCATTCTTGCCTAAAAGAAATTAAGGTACTTAATCCAATGGGCATGTCATAAAAGAAAAAAAAATGTTTTTTTAATTACTGTCTGCTATTCATTGCTAGTTTATGGCGGCATAAAAGGAAAAGAATGCCATCATTGGAGGCAGATATTGCAGTCTGTACAAATGTGGGAAGACACCAGATTGACAAATTTAAGTAATCAGTTTGTGTGAGTCAATAGTTTATGTTTTTATAGAATCTTTTTTTTTCTTTAATTAATTGAGCAAATAAGATTTACCAGTAACCCCGTAATATCTGAATTTATTTTCTGTTATATAAAGCAAGATTCCTTAATGTTTTTGCTGTTCAAGGTGACCCTAAATTGGATTATTTGTATGCAAATTTGTGACATGAAGGGGTTAAACTGCTCAAAAGAATATCACATAAACGTAAATTGAAGACAGTATAAAGATCGTTCACTTTTACCACACTTGCTGACTTATGCGAACACGCGTTTTATGTGCATTACTTATATATTTAACATACATATAGAATATCACGTAACAAATTATTTAACAGTATTTTATATATTTAAATGGATGGGATAGTTCATGAATGATTAGGAACATTTTACTTTACCAATTTGCATCAAAATCCCCAAAAAGATTAAAAAAAAAACAGCAGAGCGTTTGGAAACACAAAGCTTGAAGTCATTCTGTTGTGTGACTTCTATGTGATTCCTGTAGATCAAATTTCTGTATGAAATCTTGAACCTGACATACAGGTTAAGCAAAACCTGAACAGGTGAGTAATTTTTATGAAAGATTTTGCTTATTTCAGAAGAGGAAGAAAAAAATGACTAAGCACAAAACGCTAATTTCCATCTTGTATGAAATTGTACAAGCCCATCTTATTTTCAGGTCCTTCGTTCCTGGAGATGATTTCATCCTGACCACTACTGATTGAGCTCCTATGAGCATTACTTCCTGGTTTGGCAGGCGTTTTAGTGTGAATGTTGTTTTTTCTCTCTTTTTTCTGACCTCTAATTTACAAGTCAACTAAGTCATCATCAGCACCATCCATCACACAAGAAGCATTAAAAAATCTCATTGTTACTACAGTGAAAAAAAACAGCCAGTCTATCCTGCTCAGATCAAATTGATTGGCTCACGTCTTTCTTGCCACCTAAGAATTTAAAAATTGCTTGTTTGCTTTTACAACTGGCTCTGTGGGCAGATGAGGGGGTGGGGCAGTGCAGATGGAGCTTTAGTTTATTCTTTTTTTTTTTACTGCAACAGCTCATTAAAAATCACAAAAGCCAAAAGCTCAGGACAGATGGAACCAACTTAAGAACGTCTAATTCAAGTGAAATGCTTCCTAATGTGAGGTAACTCTACACTTTTGTGAAAATGCTTTAAAAGTTCCTTATGAAAGTTTCAGGAACAAGTGCCCTCTTAAAATTTAGAGTATTCTTTAAGCATAGTTCAGTAGGTAAATGATAGTTTGGGTGCATGGAGGCACCAGGAATTCAATTTTTTGGGTATTTTTTTGGTAAAAATTAAGATATTTTTCAAAAAAGCAACATTACATCAAGAGTGAATTTCTCTATTTTTGTCTTTGCGCGTGTGAAAAATCTGTCTGGTCCCATGAACTAAGCTTACTGTGAAATTGCTGAAGCTTAGTTTTGAAAGTATTCACACAAGTAATATATCACCCGCTCACGGCTCACCTTATCACAGTGCCACACCAAGCCTCACTTGTTCACATCAAAGGCATGTCTTGAAAATCCCTAAAGCTCCCTTTAAAAGGTTACACACAGATACCCTGATCTGCTGAAAATAAACAGCTGGGTTTGTGTTGAAACTGTTGTGGGAAAAACGACTTGGTCTAATGATTTAAGCAGTTCATTTGAAACGTTTATTTAAAATGATCAAGAAAGGCAACTTTTGACCTAAAAAGAAGAATTTTTACAAGCTTGTTTAAACTTCAGAAGAAATAACGTTCCTTTTTATTGCAAATGGAAGAGACGGAAAAACACAATCAAAGGTGCAGGAACATCGGAGGTAATTTAACTTTATTTTTGTGTTGATGTTGTTTTCTTTTTTTTTTTAAAAAGGAGATTTTTATCACGCAAGGCAACAAAGAGAAGAAAAGCAAACTGCTATGAACAAACCACAATCCCCCCATCCCAAAGTCCCCCCACGTCCACCCCCCACTGGCAGCAAAGGGGTTCTCATTACAACCAAATCAAAGGGGCGAGAGAACAAGACTCACATTGTTCTGATTGTGTTTACTTACACTAAAAACACTAGAACTGGACGATCTGACTGTACAGTATAAGACAAACAATTTTGCTTTTCACATGAATGCATACACAAAACCTTACATTAAGCTTGTTTTTTTTACACTTAATTGACACCACAAATGAAACAGGAAGGTTTACAACTATGTAATACATTTGATTGACCTCTTGCAGACAGACTATACATGTCGCCATGGGCACTTCCTGGGGAAAAAAAACAAGTTCACCAAAAAAGAAATTAATAAAAAGTAGAAGTAAGGTCTAGGTTTATTCTTTTTTCTTTTACTTTTTTCTTTTTTTTTAGTAACATCAAACCTGCATGTTGAGGTAAGCATGCCACTAGGGAATACGAAGGAAGCGATTCCCTTTAAAAAGGACTCCCTTAACCATATCCCCACTCACTTTGTAATTCGCCTTGACAGTAAATCAATTCTCAAGCCTGGCCCCTTGGACTCCTCCAGCCCTACGTCCTCCTCTCTCAACATTCCTGCGCACATGAATCACTCCAACTCCTGGCTTCTAAAAGGCATTTCCTGCCCGACCTTCTCTCTTTCGCTCAGTCTGGCTCTTCTGCTGAAAGCTGGGCAGGAACTCTGTCGAGCTTTGATTTGGACTCAGAGGGAGGAGAGCTCAGCTGAACTCGGGGCGTTGACTCTGGGACCGCTTACAGACAGAGACATGGAGGCTGGGGATGTGTTGGGAGATGCCTGCACACCCAAAGAGGGATTTTGTGCTTTATCATTCAAATTGCAATATGAGCAGCGGACCATATTTCAGTGGCAATATCACTCCTACTACCAAAGACTTCCCTATGGGAGGATCCTTTTCTGAGGATTTAAGAATACATTCTCTCTGAGACAGATGTTGGTTATTTTAGCTCAGAAACCCTTTAACATCGCCATAGACTTCCAAGAATAGTAAAGTATGTAGTGTTGATTTTTAACACACTACGTGGACTTGCTAATATATTTCTCAGTCATTAAATGAATTTAGGAGCATTCAAAGATTTTATGGAAAAATGTACATAGTGGAGTCTCTGAAACCAAACACCTGCTTTAGCTTCTCTCAGAAAATCATCTTTGTTGCTAAATCCACAGTAAATATACAACTTTTTGTCAGAACCAGCAAACCTGAGAAGACAGAAGCAGCTCTTAAAAAGAATGGTCTAAATTTAATTCATATTTACACAAGTCAAACTTACATATTTTACAGAGACCACTACACAAGGATCACAAACAGTCTTAAGTGAGTCTACAGCGGAGTGAAAAGAGCTAACATGTTTCCACAGAATGAGCAGGCCTGCGGTGCTTTGTGAGCACGTGTGTAGTTGTGCATGTTTGTGAACACTGAAAGTGGATGATCTCGTGTTCATCCCTTCTCAGATCATGGCTCTTATCACCAGTCTTCCTTTGACCTGGTGAAGATAGGTGCTCTGCTCTGACTCCAAGCGCTGATTGGTCAGAGCTTCATCCTCACTATCAACTGGCTCCTCCTTGACCTTGATGACCCCACAGGGAGCGTCTGGCATCTCGCTGCTCGAGCCGCTGCTGCTGCTCAGCGTGTGCTTCCGAATGACTCCTCCAGGGGGCAGCGCGTCCTCTTGCATGCTCTCTATCTCATCTTTGTGCTGCTGCTGATCCTCCAGCTCCTCCTCTGATTCCTGAAGATGTGCACTGGGCTGACGTAACTGCTCAATGGACTTGGATAACAGCTGCAAAACACAAAGGATTCCCATTCATTTTGACATTCTGAAGGCAGTGATCATTGCATTAATCAAATCCAATCTGAGTACAAAGAATAACAAATGATGCTAGTTAGTTTTTGTAACCAATGCCTGTTTTGTTTGTATACTTTATAAAAGAGATTTAGCACAACAATATGTGTCAACATTAACATACTTATTTAAATATATGTAGCAAGTGAATTTAGGTATTCAGTAGAAATGAAAGCATAATTACTTTAGTGGCTTAACTTATAATTTCTTTTAGAACAGATAATATTGAGTTTTCAGCTTTTAATTTTTTAAAAGGCAAGACTTTCCCAGATTATTTTTATTGCTATTGTTGTCATTTTTCTTATAGGGTTTGTAAAAAAATAAAAAACAAAAATAAAAGTCAAATCAGGACTGAAATGACTGACTGACTAGTAATCTGCTGAATATATACCGAAAAGCTGTTTCTGTTTTGTTTTACTAAAGAAAAATAAGACATTATAAAGCTGATGTTGTCCTCATGACAAAAAGGTTTACAGTAAAAACCACAGCAACTGCCTTTTTGTGAGGAATTTGCAAGTTTTCGCGGAGATTCTGTGGGTTTACTCCTCAGGTTCAAATGCGTTTGTCTAATTAATCGGCTATTGTTTGGTTAGTATGAATGGTTGCTTGAATGGCTATGTAGTGGACATAACTAGTTTGTTACTACAAAAAAGGAAGGATTGAGGAATAAAAGCAGGTTTGCATGTCATTCACTGTTTTGGGGTTAATAGTTGCAAGAAAACAACAGTTAGGGCCATTTGTCCACAAGGGGGCTCTAAAAACAAGCCTCCTTAAGTGTGCTCTTGTCAGTGGAAAACCAGATAAAATAAGATCAGGATGCAGGCTTGATATAAATATCACAATAAACAAGTAGAGCCCATAGGAATTAGCTTCTTTAGTTTGACATTGGTAAAGTCTTTAACTCCTCTGAAATCCTTAAGCTGTTGTAAATTTCCATTAGTGTCCTCAACTGCTGCTGTAAGAAGAAAAAAAAGCTGAAAGGATGTTTAAAAACAACCATGGAAAAGCTACTCTGAGGAAATTAATTAGGGCAATGTTTCAGAGCTCCATCTCAATAAAGACTGAGGGCTTATCCCTGATTAGTGGCCATTTATAACTTCCACTTAAAACGGCTTTACTTGCAATCTCATTGGCCTGAATGATCAGAGCAAGGCCCTGTTGATGTGTTTCTCAAACAGATGTCATTATTCATTTCAGATGGATCGATTCTCCAGTAGAACCCTGGGAAATACTAGCTGATCATATTAGGGAAGAGTGTGTTAAAAACAAAACTAAACTTCTAGTTCCATGAAGTTTCTGTTAGTCAAAAACAGAAGCTCATTGAGCTTTATTGCTTCTAAGTATGAGCTTCTCAAAAGCCCTGTAGCTCATTCAGCACTCAATATCGGGACACTTTAGTTCTAGAGCTCACACAATGCCGCCTTTCACTGCATCCACCACCTCGCACACGTCGCTCAGTAGAATAATGTCAGTCTGTTTATAGCCAGGTCACCTCCGCCAGCTTACAGAAACACAAATATTGCCACAGAGGGACAAAGTGCATTCTAGAGAGTTTTTTTTTTTTACTTCATTTCCAGTTAGATGAATTGAATTTCACAGAGTTAGCAAAAAAGAAGAGTGCTGATGCCTTGAGCTATGATAACAGAATTAGAACAGAGGAAGGATTTTTTTTCTCTATCTGAAGTCAGGCAGAAGTTCTTTGGTTTGTAGAAACAACAGCAGGATTTCACAGAAGAACAGACTGTGACCCAGGTCTCCAAAGTTGAGCTGACCCACATGCTTTTTCAAAGGACTAAAAATAGGTTGGCATTTGTGTACCTAAAATGATTAAATCACACTCCCTGCAGTAAAAAAAATACCTCCTGGGACTTTAAAAGTAATGCTGTGAGCTGTAAAAACGCCATTTGAAATTCTAAACTGACCCCTGTGCATGAATGTTAATGTGCAGGGATTTACCTTATTTATGTGAACTTGCTGCTGGTATTGTTTCTGCTTCTCCAGGAAGTGCTGGTGTTGCTGCTGGATGACTAGTTGGGCCAGTGTGTTCTGAGGCAGTGGCGCAGACTGGGTTCTGTTCAAAGGTCTGTGTTTTGGTAGTTTAGCCCTACTGCTGGAGGGGCGATCCTTCATGGCCAGAGGAGACTGAGGGTGGGGTGACATGGAGCTTTGACCTTGAAAAGAACATAGAAACTTTCAGGGTTTTTTTTTAATTATTATTAACTTATGCTGTATTGTAATTATAATACTTTATTACACCAGAAAAGAAGGACTAAAAGAGAAATTAGCTAAAATCTCACCAGATGTGATGATCTTCTGCTGCCGCATTTGTTCTTTCTGCAGGAGGTGTTGGAGCAGAGCTTGGTGACTGGGGCTCACCTTAGACTCTAGAGCTGTATGAAGAGGCACAGGACCCAAAAGATGCCCTGGCAGCCCATGCTTGATTTCAGTGGATCTATCTTTCAACCCTATAGCAGCCTGAAAAAAGAAAAAGAAAGTGAAGAGGCACTGCAACTGCTGCTCAATTTTGTGTAAATCGAAAATAACTTGTTTTTCCAATATTTATTCTTATTACAAAAGACAAGAAGTAAAATTAAGAAATTAGAGCCCATCAATGGCAGGAAGCTCAAAACAGGACTCTATGGAATGTGCCACGGAGTCAAAAGATGATATATCATGTGCTTTGTTATCGGGGGCTGCACACGAGTGCACTTGGACTTTTTAAAAGCAGTGATAAATGAGGTAATAGGGGAGGATAAGAGCTTGCTTGACACAAGACACTGCAGAACAATATTTATCTAAGGTCAATAAAATCATCAGGGGCCACAGGTCAGGGCCCTGCGGTCACAAAGAAAAGTCAAGCAGAGAATGATGGCGAGCTTTGGAACTTGTCGACTGAGAGGAAAACCTCGCATTATCAAATAAATACTCACGCTGATGGAGGAGGATGCATTTGAAAGCCCAAAGGAGATGTTGGGTAAAGACGGAGATGTGTACAAGCTTAGCATGGACATGGAGCCTTCAGGCCGGAATAATCTTGGCTGGGAAGGCCATCTCTGAATGAAGCACATGGGACAGAAAGGAGAGTTAGTTTTAAGTGTGAGATTCAGGCCTCACACTACGCACAATTTCAAAGAATTTTAGCAGCAGCTACCAGTAAATGGTAATCCTCAACAGAAAAAGTTTCCTGGATGCTTAATGGCCTTAAAGGATGATTCACTACAACTTAAATAACCAAATATTTTTAAATCCTTTGCTCCATCTTCACTTTTTCAATCCCTAGTCAGCCAGCTGCCTGTTTGCACTGCACAGTCCCCACCCTCAGGCTACTCTCAGAGAACATCAGCACTGGGGCTTACTTCCTGTACCCAGCAGAGCAGTGGACCAGCATGTGGTTTTGGAACCGCCATGTTTATCCTTCCAACCCCGACCAGTACTCAGTGACCTGTATGTGGATATCCGGCCCATATTTGTCCCAAGGGACCCGTTCCCTCTGAAAAGGGATACCTAATGTAACGGTGCACAAACACGCTTTGCTTGTGCAACAGGCATGGGGTCCACGAGCAGCCCCACAGTCAACCAATGACTGTCATGAGAGTCTCAGCTTGGGCCAATACAATAGCAAGGCTGTGTTTATGTTGTTTGCATGTGGGTGTCTTTGGCTACCAGTGCCTGGGATATCAATTAAAATCCGCAGTCTTTCTCCCTAAGCTGCAACCTACAGCCCGGTGTCAGGGTGTCCCTCCCTTCCCCGTGTCACTAGAGGTCCCAGGGAGAGTAAACAGGGATGGTCAAAGAAAACACAGCTGCTCTGTCGAGATTTTTCAAAGATGTGTCATAGCTGCCACATTCTATAATAGTCTGCTTTGTGAGCTCAAGTAAGACGAGTTATGGTCAGTAACTCAGCCGTGAATCTACTTGGAACTGCCTCAAAACAAGTCAGTGTGAAAAAGCAGCCAGGACAGTGATAAAAACAACAACAAAAGAACCCACGCCCAAGACAGTCTTTTTTAGCTTTTCATTTCATTTCACAGAATCTGCAGTTCATCTGTAAGTAAAAGAAACTATCTCAGAATTGTAATTTTTAAAGCGTATTTGTTTTTATGAAGAAAACATGAAAAACCCATGGTAATAGTATGTATAATATTTATAAAAATGTATAATATTTGAAAGCAACAATTTGCTTAAATTGAAAACAACAAAAAGGGATCCACTGTAACATCACAATTTGTGATACCCTTATGTAGGAAATTTGACTGCAGTGATTTTAATTTTTCAATATACCTCCGTTTTTGTAGTAGTAGGCAGTGAGGAGGGTCCATTTTCAGTCCCCAAGGCACTGGAAGCCCCAATGGGAGAGCTGGGGCCTGACCCAGGGGCACTGTTAGTCGCCGAAGAGTCTATAAAACATCAAGGAGTTGGATGTAGATTGTGTGCTCGTATTTTAAACACATGTAAAAATGCCCAGCCTGAAAGCTTCTGTGCATGACAGAAATGTGAATGATGATGGCTGCCTGACCAGTATTTTTTAAACACTTTTATGTGAAGATGAATGCTTTAACGTATTCAGCTAAATTACAAATTGGCCAAAAATTCGGACTTGTATTTTACATAGGGTTACATCATTTGTAATTTTTTTCTTTTCAGAAAGAAGGTCAAATTTATCATGTAATTTTTTTTTTAAGAAAGTCAAAATATATGCATACCCATTAGCTCTAGAGCCCTCTTTTTGTATGGGGTCATAATGTTTCCATCTCTTCTCTTTAGCATTGGGCTGCTTCTCCTCTCTGCCACCTTCTGCTTCAGTCTGGATCGTAGCTTCAGGTTTGGCTCAGACGCTAAAAAGCAAAGAACAGATTATGGTTGTGTACAGTTTAGCACACAAAATGCAGACTTCTAACTGATGAACAAATCTCACAATCACAAAGGCATCCTCTGATTATTTCATTGAATGAATTAGGCTAAAAAGCCTTTTAAAATTGGATTATTGTAAAATAGGGAGGAACAAAAGAAAATGAGCTGAAAAAGCAAGGAACACTGTGAAGCACTGTGATTTTGAAGAGGGTTTCAGATAAATTAAACGAGTTGGGATTGGGCCCATTTCCACATCATCTGGACCAAATTACTTTCAGCAACACACAGGCTCTAAGTGAAATAGTTCGCTACCTGCAGCCCTGGTGACCACAGCCTGATACAGTAGCAACAGTTAAACTAACACAAAAACATGGCAGATGTTTCAGGCCTTCTCCTCACCCCCTACCCCTAATGCAAACCAGAGATACTCGAATATGAACACTCTGCTACAGTCTCACACACAGTGTTGACCCACTTCCATGTTAGTGTCTCTTCCACAACAGACACCTTGCTTTTAAAATCTAGTAAGTTTAGGACCTCCACCTTGCTTACCCACCAACAAGGAGTGCACTCTGTTCTGTATACAGGTACAAGAACAAGTCAAGTTTTGACTCTGGTGTTGTTATTTTTATTGAATTTCTTTTGTAAGAGAAAAACAAACTAAGCATGTTTTGACCTTAGTCGCACTTATGGGGTACCACTTAAAATCATACTCTGATTATCTTTTTATCTGTTGTAAAGGTGTTCCCAGTGGTCTTTTAACTGTGGTATAACCATTTTTTGGGACATAGTTCCTGCATAGCGACAGTAGTTCATTAGAAATTCCCCTCTGAGTTGTGGGTGGGACTGATGGTGCCTGGCTCTACTTCCCATCATCCAGTTGTTTACACTCTCTTCCCCTAACTTACAGCCCCTCCCACTCCCAGCCTAACATTACCGGTGTAACAAAAATGACGAGCAATATCAAAGCTGTCCAGCTGTACAGTTTTGAGCCAGATGCCAGTTCAGGGATCTGCAAGTGGATGCATCAGAATGGAGCAGAGCAGGGAGCTTCAGGCTTGCCAACTACAAACCTTTTCAAAGAAAATTATTTTGTCTGCTCCTGAGTCACAATGATTTGAATACAAAAAAAAATACTCTGAAATTGAATTTTAAGTTTATTTTTTTTTTATACAGTACAGACCAAAAGTTTGGACACACCTTCTCATTCAAATGAATGGGAAAGTGTGTCCCAACTTTTGGTCTGTACTGTGTTTGTCCTCCATCATGAGAAAAATGCCACAAGATCATGTTAAAAACACCAAAAACACAATTTTCATCAGAGTGGGTATTTAACAAATGTGTGTCACCTGTGAATACAATCATTTGCTTTATTTTCTTCCTGCAATTTCAGATTTAAAAAAATTATATCACTATGCGATGACCATCTTAAAAAACAGTTTTTTTGCTTGGGCTGCACAATCAAGGAATTTGTGAACAATAACCTAAAAGGCTCTTAGTGAATGAATAGTCAGGCATGTGAGAGCAGGTAAATATATTTTGGCCAACTTGATGAACCGTGACCTTGTCTAGTCACAGTGACTCAGTAATGTTTCAAACACAGCCGAGTTCCCATCAACCTTTGCACACAGAACCCCACAGGTGCCCTTACACACTTAAATAGCCCAACAGAATGCATAAGCTCATCCTCTGAGTGAAAGCAAGAGCACAAAGCTCTGTTGAAGTTATGTAAACCTTCTGTTACACAATAGCCAACCTGTGTGTCAATTATTTATTTGTGATCAATAATTTAATAGGCCTTTCACAGTTCCCATAACATTCAAGCGTGCATAGGAAAGTGCAGCTATGACGCGGCAGCGCTGCGGGGAGGACGAGAGGGGGCAGAGTTAGGAAGGCGGGCGGGCGCTTCGCTGCTATTTCTGGCTTTTGTCAAAAGCATCAAAACCATCTTCCCTAATACGTGGCACAGACCTCTAATCCTGTGGGTGTGAGGTAGAACGAAAGACAGCGAGGGAGGAAGAAAGGAGGTAAGAGAGATAAATGGAGAGAAAGCGCTGTTGGGAGTCATATGAATTCGCTTCACGCCCTACTGCCTTGATTGCTTTCTATTTTTACACTCTGCTGCCACCAAACTACGCATCCCAATTGGTCGCCACAGGAACGCCAGACAGCAGCGTAGGAACAAACACTTTCTCACATGTCTCCACGGGAAAAGAAATTGCCCTGGTGCATGGTGCAACAGGAGGCAAAGATGGGTGCTGCAAAGCATATCCACTGAACACCTGGGTAACTTGTGCTGCGGCGATGTGATTGTGCGTGTTACATGTGCTAATGCCCACGATGTGCCGCAGTCATAAATCAGTCTCAATTTGGGTTACATCCTGAAATGAACAGATGCTGTTAAAAAGGCTAAGGTTTATTCTTAGATTTTAAAGACAGCTGCTGGGCATTTATATTATATTATATTATATTATATTATATTATATTATATTATATTATATTATATTATATTATATTATATTATATTATATTATATTATATTATATTATATTATATTATATTATATTATATTATATTATATTATATTACATTACATTACATTACATTACATTACATTATATTATATTATAAATAGCTTTCCCTATGCAGATGCTGCCTCATGACTAAAAGTATTTATTAATTAAATGGGGCGACAATGCTGATAGAGAGACAGATGATGGACAAAGGACATGATGATCATGTTAGTGACTTAAATTTTAAGTAATTTAACTGAGAACACAACCAGATCGTCATCTTTCCACCACCACGCTTCATGCCTTAGTCACATGTAACCATTTGAGGGTTGACCCATTTGGTTGGTGCAGGTTTTGGGGTTGTCCAGTCCGGGAGAGGGTTGTAGAGAAAAAGGGCTGCATCTTAGAACTACAGGTGTATCTTGCAGTTTCTTTGAGATTTGTGCGTCCACATCATGAAAACGGAACGTACCGTTGCATGTAGTAAGTGTATCGTGAAGTAATTGTAAGGATATAGTAAGTTACACAAACCTATGACGCATGGGACATGCTTTTGCAGCACTCCAGTCGTTAGTAGGGCTAGCTAATTACTGACCGTGTGCAAATGCTGCATGCATGGGTGTGCAGGTGATGCGTAAATGTCTGTAGAATACCTGTAGTGTGCCCACAGAAATTATGCTATGATTGTCTAATTCCCTAACAGCCAACTGCAGGGACTTTGCAGTGCACACCTTTCACTTGAATAGTACTAGCAGGCTCCCTGCGCAGTGCACAGAGTTCAGGGAGGTTGAAAAATGGAAAATCACTTACTTCACTCTTACTTACACTTACGTGTTGCTTAAGTGTTCACTACTACCTGTCGCCTGCAGCATGCCCGTAGAAAACATATGCATGAACATTTTTGTTTCATGGGTTTACTGGTATTTAGGCCGGACCACCAGTGTGGCCTGTACAGGTTTGTCCATTTTTTTACCCGCAAACAGCCCGTATCCACCCGTGTTTTTTGGTTTCTTTACCTGACACTATACCTTGTAACATTTTACTGGGATTAGACATCTTCACTTTCAGTGTGTACACGTAAGCAGCAATACATGTAGTCTTTCCATAGAACATAGTGCTGTGTGGGTGTGCATAGCTTGAGTTTTATGAATGAATGCAACCCATATTTCTCCCTTTTTTTCTAGCAACCTAATTGGCTGACCTGTCGTTTTTAAAGACGTCAGAAGTTTCCTCCTGGCCAACAGCTTGAACTCATCATTTGACAAAAGTTTTTTCTTTGTTAAGTTTAAAATTATGGGCAGCTATGTTTCTTAAGCTTTGTTTCTAGTTGTGCTATGTTAGAGGGTCAGACCCATTGGACGCCTGGTTCTTGATGTGCTTCCATCTTTTGTTTTTATTTTTTTTTATCAGAGCTTCCTAATCTTATAATTTCTTCACATTTGTGGGATCTTTGAGTCATTTGGGCCATAACAATGATGAATTTTGGCAACTCCTCAAAATTAAATCACACTTTATTTTTTAATCAGTTTTCCGAGTATTGTTGGTTTAATTTTATGAACCTTTAACAGTTTTTAGTAAAATGACTGTAGATGTCTTTCTGAGCGTTATTAAAGACCCACTTCGATCATCTTTTGATTAACTTCAAATCGTTCCTAGTGGTCTTTTAACTATGATTATACCAATTTTGGCCAAAATCAAAAACCTAAGTCATTTTCTAGGACAGGATGTGCAGAGCGGCAGGAGTTCATCAGAAATTCACCTCTGAGATGTGGGCGAGATCATTTGGATGGAGCAACCCCGCTCCCCCTTTCCTTCCTTATTGCTGAGAGCTCTGAGCATGGAACTTATGGCCCACCCAGCATATTTTCTATGTTACAAATACAATCTCTTTCAGACTGATTTTTTTTTTTGCTTGCTCCTGATTCAAAATGATTTAATTATAAAAAGAAAAATAAAAAAAGATTTTTAATTTTCAGGTTAATTTTCTTAATATATGTCCTCCATCATCAGAAAAATGCCACAAGAACATGTCTTGCACATGCTCATTTAAGCTCATTTAATTTTTGTTACTATTAATTTTCTATACTTTCCTTGAGACCCATAAAAACGGCTCGTGTTTGTCACTCTCCATTTCAGTGTTTAAGAATATCACTGTAAGTGAGTAATGACATGATATAATATGTCATGTGTTGTTGCTCACCTAAACTTGTTTTCATCGAACTTTAAGAATGCTGTAAGCGCCACTGACTATTTTAGGTCTTGATATTTAAAACCTCAGAAATGAAAGAGGGTGCACTTTCTTTTTCACATGACTGCACCTGAAAATATCTCCCCTGCACCTGCTGAATAGACATGTTTAATAACTGGGTCAAAACCAAGGCGGGTGTCGCACTTCTTTCTGCTAAGCCTCAACTATTCTTGCCACAGACTGCGAGTGGGCCTTTGACTCAAGTCAGTTTCAGGAATTGAAAAAGAGAGGATACATACTGAGTCGACACGGTCTGCACATGACGTCTTATTAGTGTTTTCCTGAACTGGAGAGGTGAGGGCATCACAGATAGTCTTTTTTTTTTTTTTTTTTAGATGATACTAAGTTAAAAAGCTAATAATGAGGAGCAGACTTGTATTTCCAACTTTCAGATTTTAAAAGACATACAGACCTTTTAGGATGCTTTACATGGAACCCTCACCTCAATGTCAAGAAAAAAAGAACTTGATTTGGTATTTTAGCCAAACAAAGCAGTAGGGCGTCTGACTTGGCGCATTTTAGTCACCTCTATGTTGTTTTGAAAGGGCTATCTTTCTTAAACAAACAGTTCTGTGGAGTTTCATCCTGCTTGTGCCGGTCCTTAAGTCGGCTGCACCTGCCAATCAGTTATCAGTGACAGCCAGTGGCCCAGGGAACACAACTACCTTTGTGCTTGCACTTTGCATGCCAAACTCTCAGAGGATTTAACTGAAGACAGACGGGAAGTGGGGGATGAATGCCTGAGCAGGAAATGACCACATATAGATTTAGGAATCCAAAAAGTAACTGAAATTCTGTGAGAGCTGGAGAGCAGGGCACTGAAAAATGGGGGATATTTATGAAAGCATTTGTCAGCACAGTGGTGAGACTGCAATGTTATTTTTTCTCTCATACTTGTTTAAACCTGCTTTGTTGTGTTTAGACTAAAAACTATATAAATCTACCTTTAACCACCTCCCTGTTATTTCTGAAAATAGTCTTCAGTAGATCTGAAGGTATTTCCCAAAGATAAAAATGTTAAAGGAGGTATTCCTCTGTTCCGACTATGCCAAGGATCAAAGTGAATACAACAGTACTCCAGAAAAAAAATCTCTGTAACCTTTCATCTATCTTTTAGATATTTGTTCTTGTCATTCTGTGACTCCATTTTACAAGAGATAATTGTGTTTGATCTCCAGCTCGTGTATACACACAGAATGACAGGCCTGTAGTTCACCAACTCACCAAGCATAATATTGTTTCCAAATGTAATTAAAAGAGACATGGGAGAGAAAAAAAACAGAATATAATTTGGTGACCTCAGAAAAATTCAGCTTTAACCTTGGCAAACGTTCGTGCTTGCGCTAAAAAGAGAGGCAGGAATTATTCCTGCTTACGCAGTCGTTCCCACAGGGTTTCTCAAACTTAAAACAACAAACCTGAGCTGCTATTTGGTGGGAACCTATTTTCAAAACGGTTTTAAAGCCCACAAAGTCAGGAGGAATTAATGCGCCTTAATTCACCCAATTAACCCCTAACTGTTTAAAAGAACCGTTTGAACCGTGGTATGTTCCTGTAACACAGGGATGAATGTGATTCTCTTTTAATTATAATTAAGCACAAGTGATATATTTGAATCAGTGACGTAAAAAGAAATTATTCTTCCTTGTGTTTTTTTGGGGAAAGTTAAAATATTTAAAAAAGGAAAGACGTTTAGGTCATCTGTGCACCACTGCTTTGAGATTTGTGCTGAGCCCTGGGGAAAGAGAAGGGGGACAGGGGTCATAATGACCCTAACAGATGTTATTAGCAGGTCATCAGCAACCCCCAGGAAATATTCAATCAGTGCCCTCAACGGGGTCAAAAAGACACTTTTTGTAATAATAATCTGCTTGGAAAATAGAAAATCTTGAACAACTTCAGCTTATGTTAACCAACTATATAGAAAGTGGTCGTATTTGAATTTTATGACTAAGCTAAGTCAGTGAGGAAATGTACTAACCTGTCTTTCTCAAGGGGAAGTCATCCTTGTTCTCTATGGGTGACGGCAGAGTATAATGACAGGTCGGGGATGTGCCACCCAGAGGTGGAGAGCTTTGGTCCAGTGATGTGTGGTGTGAGGACCTGAGGACGCACACAAAGATTTAAAAATAAAAAATCTCAGACATAATAGACATTCATATTTCATATCTTTTTGTGTGGAAATATTAGGAAACACTCACGTGTACCAGAGTTTTGGGTGATGGACAAAAGAATGATTATTTCCATTAACAACTGGATCCTTGGCGGATTTACTCAACAGAAACTCTTGGAGTTTCTGCTTCACTTCTGTACTGGCCACTGCACCTGTGGGACCAAAAGACAGAACCAAAGGGACGGAGGTTACCCTAAATTTGCTGCTGCATAGATATTTAACCTTAATATCACTTGCATGGGGTCTAAAGTGTTTTTTATCAACAAACAGAACTATTTAGAATTTAGAACTAACGGGAAGAGGCTTGAAACTGTTTCTTCTATAATCCCCGCAGGAAAGAAACGTTCACTTCCATTCTTTTTCAGAGCAAACAAAGGGATTGTGAAAGGATTTTTGCTCCTTGTGGTCAAAGATTTCCCTCTAGTGGTGAAAGAAGTCTATTTAGTTTCTGCAGAAGTGATACTTTCGGGAACATTTTTCCCCATCTCGTGGTTACAGCTGAAGAGAACAGTTTCAAATTACCTGACTTGACAAAGTCGTATATCTTGTCTATTATTAACTACAAGGAAGAAACAGTAATGTATACCTGGAGCTATTTCTATAGCGCGCTGGAGCATAAATCCAAAGCTTGAATTTCACTTTAAGTCATCAGTCTCATGGAGTGCTTAAAGTGCAATCATCATCTCCTTTTTTAAAGCATTTGAGGCAAATCTAATAATTGTCAAAGCTTTCTTCTATGTATGCTGTCATTTTCACAGCTTCTGATAATACTTTACTGACAATAAAGAAACCCACTATTTGACATCACCAGCTTGCAGCTTAATGTCTTTTAGCATTGCACGAGTAACAAATATATCAGCTTTATACAAAGATTAATTGAAAGTGGTTAATTTCACAGTTTGTGCTGTAACCCAACAGTTGTATTTCATTTTGGCCCATTTTTATTGAAAGGCTATTATTAGGGGGATAACACAGTCCAGGGAAAAGACTTTTCAGACAGAATAACCTGTATTAGGACTGTCCTATCAAACAAATATGCATATTTTTCATTTATGCATAAAAATGGTTTTAGAAATGGAATGTCATGCTTGTTTTTGCCCGAGGCTTTAATATATATATTTTTCAAGTTCAGCTCTTATGGGTAGGAATTGTTAATAATGGCGGTATCGAGCTCTTACTCTCTCGGGATCGCTCCTTGCCCCTAAGGCTCAGGCTGGAGACGAGCTGCTCTCGCCGGTGCCTCTCCTGCTCCTTCTCCTGATGGCTTTGCTGTTGCTGCTGCTCCAGCCGCCGCTCCTTCTCTGCAAGTTCCTGCTGCTGCTTCATGGCCTGGAGCTCCTGCTGAAGCTAAGAGTGCACATCAGCAAAAAAGATACAATTAATTGTAAAAGCCTCGCAACTTCTGATAAGTTCTGCAGCTCATTTTGCTTTGCTTTAATGGGTCGTTTTGACATTTTTCTCCTGCTGGGCTGCGAAACACTAAGCATCATTGAATAGTTTCTCTTCTGCTGAACTCTGTAAAGTTGTCTTGACATATACTTTTTCTTACTGTATCCGCACAGTGCCATGCTGTGTTGCAGTCTGTCTTTTTGTGCTGCGCGGACATTAATGCAACTGTTAAAAGAGAAGCTAACCTTGAGATGCTCCTGGAGCTGGGCTTGGTGCTGACGGGTCAGCTTCTCATGCTGCTTCTGGAACTCGCTGATCAGTAACTGTTTCTGGATTTGCTGCTGCTTCTGAATGAGAAGCAGCTCCTGCTGTAGCTGCCTCTCCCACAGGCCGGGGTCTGAGCCTGGCCCCAGCATCCTCAGGTCAGTGCGCAGGTCCAAGGGTGATAAGGGCTCCACAGCCAATGGCACGTCTGGTTTTATATCTGTTGCAGCAAAGTAATTGGACACAGTAAAAGAGAGGATGAGTGTACTCTGTTCCAAACTGTGCAGGAAAAGAAGTAGAAGAACTAATGTAGGATTGAAAAAAAATACATGTACGGAGTGTGTGAGTAAGAAAACATGCATCTGTCGCCCAGAACCTTAGGAAGCAATTATGACAGTAAACATAAACAAACAGCAACACATCCGTCATTTCCAAATATTCTGGGAGCGGCAGCTCTTGCATATGCTTTGCTCAATGGACATGTGGCACGAAATGTTGAAAAGGTCATTAAAAGTTTTAACATGAAATCTGACTTCCCGCTGTTTCATAAATAAATAAAGGGAGTCCTTTCCCCTGTCTGCACCAGAACATCAAGCAGATAAGTCTTCCTGCCATAAATAATTCAAGAAAAAGTCGTCTGGGAACTTGTGTGTTTGTAAATTCCTGTACCCATGATCTTTCCATCTCTGTCCTTGAGTGCAGATGCTGCAAACAGAGTAGCCAAAGGTAGGAACTATTATAAGAAATTGCCAAATACAAAGTCTTTTCGACCTCTACATACTGTTCCGCCTGTTACAAAGAACAAACTAACGTCCAGCTGCAAACATCAAAGTTACTTCAGCTCTATTCCATGGAGAATTGTTAGTGCTTATTCATTATTTTCCTCATCTTCGTTATCTTTTCTTTAAAATCCCCATTATCAAACCCATTTGATTTAATGAGACATCTTCATCATGTCCTTTTTTCACTAAAAACTACCCTCGCGAAATTTAGGGATGTACACAAGTTTAAGCTAAAATCAAATAAATGTCCCACAAACAAAAAATGATGATAATATTGAGATTATTTTTATCTAATGTCCAGACTGCTTCTGTGAAGCAGAAACCTACTTAAAATTCCAGTTGCTGCAGGGAGGTTTATCGAGTGCATTCACTGCCTTAATCTTCTCAAGGGTCACATCTCAGAGTGCAAATATTGAACACGTTGCAACACCACCTGCTCTTTAGAAGCCTGTCAGACCATGGTTCTGTCACACATCTGCACCTAAACTGCACCAAAAAGATGATTAGAAGTTCTGCTAAAACAACCAGCATCCTCGCCCTCTTCACAATCTGAAATGCAGCGCCCCTCTCCTCACTGTGTGAAGCTGCATGGTTCCTGTTTGTTTTGTCGGGCAGCCTGTTTTTCGTTCCATGTGTATGCGGCGGCGATGAATATAAATAGAAACATAAAAGCAAGTGGCGCAATCCTGGTCTGTGACAACCCCCACACCCTAGTATCCACCACCCTAACTTGCCGCTGCCATGGCAACGCTGGCGACGTAATTTAGTCTCCCCATTCTGCAGATATTGAGTCTCGCTGCATGTCATTTACTGCCTACAGTGGCAATGTGACATGTTGGCTAATATATCAGCTTTTCAGCTCTTATATAAGAAAGGAGTCCCCAGCAGAGGTAGACGGAGAGAAAATGTTACAAAAACCTCCGACACAGAGACGCTCAGCAGAGAATCAACATCTAAGCAATGAGAGGGTCTTTAAACGTGTTCGGAAAGTGAAGACAACTAGACGGGACTCCTGTGGTAGGATTTTCTTGTCTTTGTTCTAAAAACAGCATAATTGAAATGAAAGAGGAGGGCAGCAACTCTGCAGATGCAGCAAGCAAGCACCTGTAGAACAGGAACTTCTCTCCTGACACAGAATATTAATCTTCGCCTGAAAGAACTAAACAAAGACGCCTTTTGTGACGGGCGCCGTTCCAGGAGAAGCCCTAAACCTGCAAACCATCGAAAGGACTCAGCCTCACAGCCACTTTTACCTAATGGATCCAAATATAGCTCCCCCGCCCCATTAAAAAAAAACATAAAACTAAAATCACCAGGAGAAAACCCACTGTGAGATCTAATTAATCTCATGTTTCATTCACCACCCTGGCATTGATTGACATTAAGAATATCCACTTTGATCAGCATGTCAAGCTGAACCCACCTTAGAAAATTTCAGGCAGTATGGAGGGAGGGATGGAGGAGGAGGAGTGTGAAAGCTTAAGTCATATTTGATAACCAAACCCATAGGAAATATACCCCTTGAAGAAAAATAGAACAGTTTCACATATGTGTTCTATTCTCATCTGCACCAACAGGAATGACGCTAAACTGAAACAAAACTGAAATGCTTGGGAGCAGTTTCCTTGATATTAACCACTTACTGTAAACTCTCGTCACTAATTGAAATAGAAACACATTTATTTATTTACTTTTTTTAAATAATAAAATACATTGGTGTCGTGTTTTTGTAAGATAACAGCTAATAGGTCAATGTGAAAAGCAGTCTGAAACCATATAAACTCAAACCTACAGCCTAAACTGGGAACAGAGAATATGGAACCACTAGTTACTGAAGCTAAATATAAATGCTTTTCTGAGCAGAATCTTAATATAGACAATGTGTGAAAGACTGTCACAGTTGAGAGGCTGTCTGCTCAATTTAACACAGGCAAAAATAAAAGCAGTGTCACATTTATGTAACTTTTGTGTCATTTTCTCAATGCTCAGAGGGGTGTGTGTGTGCATCAGGGGTCCTACAGTGCAGCTGGTGATGGTGACCATGATAGAACTATCTCATCCTGGCTGAAAATGACGGGCCTCAAAATTACAGGAAAGAGCACCGTAACATCTGCAGGCTCTGGTAAACAGAAGATTTATGAATGACAGGTAACAAATTTGTTTTTAGAACAAGGGAGCAACACGCAGCCCACTCTGTGCCCAGATTTCTCCCTGCAGAGGGCCTGCCAAGGGGGATTGGGTGAGTCATTGCCTGTGACCACACTCCCACTGCAGCGCTACACCACCAATACCCTCACAGTGTTTATTTCTATAACCGATTTGCCTCTCATTAGCAGTGGCGGTGGTTAGAGTGACAATCACAGCCTTAATTTAAGATGTTTGATGGTTGCTTCTTTTCTCTTCCCCTTTTTATTACTTTTTGCTGTATTTTTTTTATTTTTTGCTTTAGGGTATATAACAAGACTTCCCCTCATAGGTTACTCATTGCAGACTCATATATAAATATTAGCCTTCTATTGTACACAATTGTATGCTGATAAAAAAATTTTGATCAAGATGACAGAATTAAGCAACCATTGGTTTTACACTATTAGCATGTTGTCTGACGCTTAAAGTATTACTTTTTTGTGTCATTACGATAGAAACTTAAATCAATACGACTTAAATCAATACGAACAAACAAATTACTTATTAAAAATTCACCTCGAAGGATAAAAAGTCCAGCTGTTAAACTTTGATGACAGACTTAGAGATCTATTTTAAAAATGTGTAAAAATGATTCATTAAAAAAGTACAATCCTTAATACTAATTAAGCAAAAATGAATTTTGCCTAATCATTATATATTAGTAAAGCAAAGTTGTAACACAAAACCCTTTTGATATGATCAATAATAATGTATCAATATCTTGTTATAACCTATTATCTAAAGGAGTTTACCCATCTTTTCCAATTAAGAAAAATTGAATGTAGCTAAACAAGAGTATTCAACCTGCAAAGCTTTAACATAATTTAGAATATTGCTCCATTAAGGTTTCAAAGCATTAACCTAGTTTATCTTTTTTCTTAAACATAAATCTGAATTTTACAATTGGGGAGGGGGTTTGATGACACTTTAAGCATGGAAGCTGTGAGCTTTTAGTTGGAGCAGACATGTGCGCTGATCTAAATTTCCTGTCTGCCTGTATAAATAGAAACAGAGATACAGAAGATGTTTGAGGGCAAAAAATAAGCTTATGCTTGGGACTGCAATGTGGTGCTGGATCTCTCATTAAGTGCCTTGTTATTTTGAGCAGCTGGTGCATCTAAAGCAGGAAACAGGTCTTTATTTTTAAGACTCTGGCTTGTTCCTTCAACCAACCGAAAGCTGCGTTTTTCAGACTCTGAAAACAAGTAGAAGCGAGTTCAGCCGCTACAGACCTTTGACCTGCCAGTCTCCTGTCAAGTGTTTACTCAAAGCGTTTCATAAAAAAGGAAGGTATGAGTAGAAGGAAAAATAAATAAGTTGAATAAAAACCAGAAAATACACACCAAAATGGTAAATGATAAACAGGAAGTCCTTCAACTTTTCATCAGATTTGCTAAAGCGCCAAAAAAATCCATACCAAAAAACATTTACAGAAATGTTTTGATCCACAGTAAACACAAAAAACTACTATACGTTATCCAGAAAAAAACAAATCTGAAATGTTGTTTTCTTTAAAGCATAATGACAAAAACTAACGGCTTTTGCCTTTTTGATCCATTTTTTATGTAGCACTTTTCATCTATAGTAGCAGAAAGGTAACACTGAATCCTATTCACTTCAACTTGTTTTGCACTACCACGCATGTATGCAGATAACTGGACCTCAAAGTGGAAACATTGTTCTTAATTAAAAGATCTCTTTTGAAGTTTGCATGGTATTTTCGTCTGACAAAAACTCATTATTCCGTCTCTGCGTGAAAACCCACCTTAGAATAGCCTTATTTTATTTTTAACTTTGATACAACAGGTCTAATCAACAGGAAAGTGCATATATGCCCTTCTTTTTACTGCTCCACTTGCAATGTACTAGCAGAGAAGGACTCTGCATGCAATTTCAAATGTTGCACTAGCAATACAATAAAAGTGTTAGTTACCTGAAACAATAAACACGTCACAACCTACATTAAAAACTAAATACGTGTCTGTTGGCATAAAAATAAAAAGGAAAAGAGTAAGGAAGCAGCGCTATTTAGCAGAAAATCTTAAGACAGATAAAGTTAATCACTGTCGGTCGATATCTTCTGCTGTGGAAAGAACAAATTAAATAGACAGTTTTTATAAATATCTGTTCCAAGCTGCTGTTATATCAGGAGCATGCTGAGATGGAATGATAACGCACAGACGCCTAATCTTAGCAGGCTAATGCCATAAGCTGAAAATAACTCACCTAAGAATAGCTGACCCACAGAAAAAGCAAGGGGCCTGAATACAGGCACTCACTACAGCTCTTGTTTGACTCACAAGCAGCAAGACAAAAGAAGAAAGGCCTGCTTGGGTTACCTGATATGAAAGAACCTGAAATAAACTGCTCTATTGACAGACATGGACTCTGTCATCCTCACATCTTGACCTCTGACCCCCTTTTTTTCTATCCAAATGTTCATCCCATTGCCTTTGGGTTTTTCTCTAAAATCTGCAGTCCTCACTGGAACCCTTTAATGTCTCACTTGTGCTGTTAGACACAAAGTAATGGTTTTACAACTGCCTCACGTCATTTTACAACATACTCTCTGTCATGCCCTCTGGTTAACTATTCTAAGTAATTACATTTGAATACATTTGTCTAAAAAATATTGCTCCCTTCTGAAGGCAATCTTTTTTATCAATAGACACAGTTAGAGCTGGTGAGGTGGGGAGAAACAAAGTGACTCATCCTGAGTCAATACAGTGAATAGATGTTAGTCATTCTGATGTCAGCTATGTACTTTTCAATTCAATTCTCAGTTCAAAAATAGCCCAGCCAGTGTGTGTGCGTGCGTGCGTGTGTGTCTCTGTGTGTGCGTGTGTTCGCGTGCGTGGGAGGGGGGTGTGCGCGCGTGGTAAATGTCCAGAGAGAAACCTTTCACATGTCCCCACAGTATTTCTGTCACAGCTCTTCCTGTTCCCTCAAAAGTACACTGACATGGAAGCTTACTATACGCACCCTGTCAACACTTCTTCCCCCAAAAAACTGAATTTAGAACATCATAGAAATATTTTTTTTAATTGACAGACGCCTCAAAAACCTCCAAAGAAAAAGAATTAGTAAATATGCCATTGTAAAAAGTAAATACCTTGATTGATTGAGGATGAGGAGGTGATGGTCCTACCACATTACAGTGAAGAAGGGCTTTGGGTTTTCTTTTACGCACAGACGCAGCGCAAAGAGTTTAGATGAGAAAGGATGAACTCACTGACAGAAAAGCGGGAATGGATAGAGAGTAATAGAAAAGAGAGTAAGAAGGAGTAAAGACGCCGGGCTGTGAGATCACCTGAGTTGTTCACGTTGTGCATCTTCATGGTCTGGTTGGGGAGCTGCTGGTGTCCGACGCGCCCCTCTGTTGTGGAGAAACTTGACTCGCCCTCGTAAATCGTCTGCAGCATACTCCACTCAGCGCTCAGGTCTCATCTCAAGCCTTGCGTTTCCCGTCAACAAGAGCCACCCCTCAGCCACTCAGGGGAGAGAGAAACCGCGACAACAGGCAACTGTCTCCCCCCTTCCTCCAACTCCTCCCCTCCCCGAGAAACTACTCTGTTGTGGAGCACAGGACTGCACACAGCCTCTCTGCAGGGCTGCCGCTCTCTCCGGGGTGTCCTGCCTCAGTCTGGTGCAAAAGCACAAACGCTGCCTCTCGGTCTGCCTCTATTTTCTCCCACTCCCCGTGTCTGAGCGCGGGAAGACTGGGAGAAATGTGGAGCGGAGTTGCAGGAGAAAAGACTGCGCGCTGTTTACCGAGCACCACGCAGAGGCACGAATGCGAGACTGAGGGAGGGAGCGAGCTTCATTTGCATGTGAATCAACAACTGCGTGGCCCACAGGTGACAGAAATAGAACAATGGCCAGCCCTGGCTAAAAATAAGTCAGGCAAGGCGCAGGGATTGGAGCAGCATTGATGCGTTTAAAAATACCACACCAAACACAGCTGTCTTCTTCAGCTCCTGCCAGAAGGCATGTCTCCTGACTCCTTCTCTGCAGATGGAGGCTTGATCCCACCTTATCTCTCGTTTCTGATTTATTGAACCTGTATACTCTATTTATATCTCCATCTTCAGCATGGATGGACATCTCTTTAGGTGTTTGCAAACTTCCCTTCTCTGTATTTCTTTGTTGTTTTCATAAAAAAAAGCAGAAAAAAATCATGCAGCTATGGACAATAGACAACCTTTCAGCATAAATATGTCAAAAATATAAAAGCACAAGCTGAACAGGACAGATTAGGAAGCAGTGTGCTACCGCACTGCATTAGCTTATATGTCTGTGCCATGCAGGTTCAGTGTGTATCCAGGGCAAAGCTGGTTCTCAGGAAGCATGCTTCCAGCTCACCAAGGATGCCATTTCACAGTTGGCATCCTTGGTGAATGTAATTACGTAAGCATGACCATAATTATCAAAACCTCTCAAAGTGTGTCAAGAGTTCCTCTTTAAGAGATGAAGTTTATTTCCCCTTAAATTGTTATGCTTAAAGAAACTATTACTTATGCTTCCCCGAAACATGAGATATGAAATTACTGGTGGGTGAGAAAAAGCCCCTCAGCACCACTCTTTCCAGTAACATCACAAGACTAAAACTCCACGGTTAACACAATCCGACTCTTTCCAATAAAAGCCAAGTCAAATGTTCTGTCTAACCACTGATGCAGGGCTGAGTTTGTGGCCAAGCAGCCTGTGCCTTTAAATTTTTCATCTTCCTTCATAATTTGACCTGTCCCCCTGCCAGGGGCGTGGAGCCAGCACGGCTATTTTTAGTTTGTGAGCTTTGACGACCAGGCTACAGAGACACAGGGAAGGAGTTTTACTGTGTTGTTTCAGCTGGACAAACATTTACCTCCTCAATCCTTTTATCACAGCGCAACCAAGGAGGAAATGCACGGCTTGCCGGCTCGCCCCAGACACAAAAACAAGTCTGATGGTAATGTATAAGTGTTGTGTAACCATGGAGACCATGTGTTCATGTTAAACCTGTTGATCATTAAAGGCTCAGATATGCAAATGCGCTGGTTTTCCTTAAAGAATTCAAAGTATTAATAGACTTGTTTTTGAAATAAAAAATAGCAGATCCCTGCAAGTGAAGACTATGAGTGATCATGGACATTAAGTATTAATAATAGTGATATATGAATAAAACATCAAAGTTAAGTGGACTGGACAAACAATTGATCTTCACAAATGACTTCACAGGTTAGATGGGACGGTGTGAGTGATAACAAGCCCTCAAGTCCACCGTAATGATGGCTAAAGACCCAGAGCTCCATCTGTCACAGTATCTGTCAGACGGGTGAGCTGTGACCTGATAGGCTAGCCACATCACAGGCCAGGACACAATTACTCAAAAGAAAAACAGGGTCTGTCACACTTGTGACAATTACCCTGACCAAAAAAAAAGGAAAGAAAATTTGTGTTTGTAATGTAATGCTGCGCAAACACCAAAGTTAGAAGGTTGCAACTTTGCGATGTTCATGTGATTTTCCATTATTACACAATCAAAAAGAAAAAAAAATGGAAACTGAAACTCGCCATTCACTTATAATGATTTGTGTCAAGATTTGTGGTTAACATGATTTTTCTTTCTACCTTTGGCCAGATTTGCTTAAAAACATACATGCAAAATTGCAAGAATTAAAATGAAATCAATTTTAATGCACCTACTCGATACATCTATTCTTCTGCCATGCCCTACTATACGCTCCGAAAACAGTGGAGACATTTCTCTTAGCTGCGATTAACCTACACTTTTTATTTATAACTAGCTTCCTGAGGCTGATGAGGGATTGTGGAGTTGGAAATAGGTCTGCCCAATAAGCAGGGTCCAGTAAACCTGCAATGTGGCAAACCCATTATAGCTCCTACTGCGTCATTGGCGGCCTTTGTCTACTTTAGTCCTATTAAAGCATTGAACGTCAGAAGAGCCACTTCGCTCTGCACTCCAGAACCAGGGCTTCACTGTCTGTCACCCCCTGTATTTCAAACACAAACTGTGTGAGTCTGTGCGTGTCAGAATATGTGTGTAAGCGTATTTGTTCTTTCACCCAAGCACTGACGTGGAACATAGGGATATTGGAAAATGTTAGTGATATAATGAACAAAAGAGAGGCCAGTGAACCCTGAAACCTTCTGAAATGTCTGGCCTTTAAAATTCTGTTTCAAACACCATAGCTGTACGTCATTGTGATGTTGTTTAGAACAGCCTCCAGGCTAACATACTCTACCAACCTACTTTTGAAATGCTGTGTCAAGAAACCGTGATCATAACCTGTGGATTTGTTCAAGTTTTGCTCATGCTGTATCTGTTTCTTTTCTCCAAATGAGAGGATTAATACTATCAAAGTTACTGGTTTCAGATCAACTCCCAGAGTCCGCTGGCTTAATCACCAGCGCTCTGCTGCCTTGTGACACATTGTGCATGATGAAACCCAGCAGGGAGGCAGGCTGCAGAATGAGAGCAAAACCAAAGTGTTGCAACAGATATGAGAGGGATACAAAAGGCTACACCCTCTATCGTTTTCTTCATAACGTGGCTTTTTTTTTTTTGCATTTCCTAAACGTTAAAGTTGCTCCCCTCCCCGAATGTTGATTTTGTTGTGCCACCTGTAAGGACAGTCATAAATATGATCATTTTCAGGTGCTGATTTCATCTCTCATTCCTAGGGGAAGAAGGCATTTTGTCATAGGTTACCGAGGCCCTCGCCCACACCACCCTGCCCCTTGAGCTTTGTCTCTCTAGTGGCTACTTTATAGCTATGAGGGCAGCCCTGGTACAGAATTATCTCTCCACATGAATTACTTCAGCACCAACCATCTTACTTACATCAGCCACTTGTGAGTCACCGCTGTTAAATGTGTTGGAGTGGTGAATTTAGATCAGTTTATAGCAGGAAGTCAGACGCTGCATGTGGGGTGCAGCACACTGCGCTGGAAACTCGTCCATCTACCTGCTAAAAGGCAGTGGTTTAAGTTTTTTCACTTCAAACAGATTTTTCTCTTTACCTTGTGGTTTGGGACTCATAAAAGCACAAAGGCCTACAACTGTTGATTTGATGGTAAAAATCTAATTAGGCTGTACATCTGGGTAAGTTATGTGAGCATGGTTTTTCACTAACGATTGAGGTGCTCTCACTTTTATTGGGTTATTCTGTCTGGCATCCTGTGGAATTTCCTGCTAGACTTTCAAGGTGATAGGCTGCACTTAGAACGTTGGATCAAATAACACGAAAAGGGTTTCATGCAGTCATGTTTAGAGTTTAACACAGTTTGTTCTTAAAACAAGACATAAGGTCTTATGTGATAGTGCACAGAGAAAAGAATTAACATAAATCATGGAAAGTAAAAACAAACACAACTGTTAGATATGAGACACAGGCTGAATGATAACTGAGCTCTAAAAAGTTAAGGCACAATTTCAAAGCATCAACTTATTATGTGCTGACCTTGAGGTCAGTTTACTTTCTAACTTTGAATAGGTCCTTGATGGAATGCCTTCGTCTGTTGTTATAGACTTTCTAAAAATAAATGTGTAGCACAAAGGGACACTGGAAACAGAGGACAGCTCTTAGTATTTTTACGGATCAATCTCATCATCTCTGCTGGAAACCATTGATCCGCTGTTTGGGTCAAATTGACCCTGTTGCTGTTGTACCAGTCCCACTCAGTTTTCACTCCTGACAAGCCCTCGTCATGTATCACTTTGTCCTTGTTCTCTTAAAGCAGCACAAATCACAAATGCTCTGAGTCTTTCAACACCAAAAGGCTCTGCATTGATCCCAGTCTTTGAAAGATCATCTTTAACGTCAGCTGGCATTTCTAGGGAGCCCTCAGCCAACCCAGAACAACAACAAGCAGATGCTCTTAGACCTACATCTCTGGAAAGGCCTGAGGAAATGTAATGAAGCGTCTGTATCATACAAACACAAGGCCCAGGCAGACACATGTGACTTTGATGGAATTCAGCCAAGCCTAACTGACCTTAGAAAATCCCTGAGGGATGAAGAAAAAACAAAGGTTGACTGTTCAGAGGCATCCTCACTAACCATCCTGCTCGTCAAGCTCATTTACGAGCAAATAATCATAGTCCTGTCTGGAAGCTACTATTTTGAAATTATATTAAATTATATCATTTTTAGTAAACTACCTAAACATTAAATAGACAAATTTAGGGTAAAACCTTCACGTTTTCCTTGCTACCATTTTATATAATACTATGGGGATCATATAACCTGCTGAATTTATCAATGACATCAAAAGACACTAACATACATTCATTCATGCATTTCAATGGCCTACCTAAAGAATTGCTACAGGAAATCAAGTTTACTATGGGAAGGGTGGGCTGACGCTTATTGTCAGAGGCACTTCCACCTACGCCATCACTCCTTTAGTTGAACACAGAGCGGTAACAGTCCTCTCCTCCTGTGGTGCCTCAAAGGTCTCTGACACAACAATACATCAGAAAAAGCTCTTCCTCTGATTATGAAGAGAGTGTTAATGCATACTGGGGAAATCTCCCACAGTGCAACACTCACCTCTGCTACGCAGTCACTGTCTGGACTGCTCCATATGCATCGAGATGTATTTTTAAACTCTTTGCTGAGGTGACCTTGACTTTCTGTATTTTCCGCAGCATCACACTGATCTGCAGCTCTGCTTAAAGCATAGACAGTTTCAGTTACTCTGAATGCATCTAAAGGCACAAACCAAGATGATATGCAATTTATGTATTTTCCAGTTATTTATTCCTGTGTAAATTATCATTTTTACTATCATTTGTTGCTATCTGTCTATTAGTGTCTTATAAAAGTTGATAATTTTCCACTTATCTGTTCACTCGTTTTTTGTCTGGTCACCTAACAGCACACAGTCGTATTATTCTGCAGTTTGTGTAAATTAAAATGTTTGTGATGACAATAATATGACATAAATTAATTATAAAATGTTCTCATTTTTTAAGTCACTGAAAGCTACAAATGTAACTAAGTAGCAGTAACTGTGGCAGGAAAATTTGCTGTTGTGGGACAGTGCATTCTTCATGCAGGCTAAAAGCCTCTGCATCCTTCAGCAACAGCGCACCCTACAGGTGGCGCAAAAACAGAAAAACAAAGTAACACACTTTGTTGTATAGAAACAGAAATACATGAATTTGTCAGAACAATCTTGAGAAAAGGGAGAAAGAAACAGCAAAGACGGCATTGACTTTCAAAATTTTCAGTATTAGAAATCAGAAAACAGAGGATAAAGGTCAAGCAAAAAAAAATAGATACACAGTTGTTGACAAAATGTACAATCTTAGACAGAAAGGCTATCATCCATGTAATAAACACAGTGACAAAGCTAAATGGATTGTACATCTTTACTATTATTGTCACACGATTATTAGTTTATGTTTTCTTAAATCTAGGGCTTAACAAGCACTATTTCACAGAGTGCGTGAAGTATCATCACAAGAACGAAAACTGTTACAACTGTGTGGGGACCTTGAAGCTTTGTGTGAGAACTCCAAAGATGTTATGATGATTCTCCTTGTAGAACAATGTGCAGGAATTCACACCATTATAAAAGCAGAACAGACTGACTGAAAGAAAGAGAAAAAAACATAGCCAATCAAGATTTATGTATCGATAACTTTATAATGACATAAAAATACATGACATGGTTGAGAAAATCTCCAGATACCTGCTTGGTTGGAGTGAGTCCAGCAAAGACCTTGGACCAGAACTTTTCTTAATTTCTTATCTTTAAAACACAATTCCAAATAGTCTTGACTTGCAAGGACTGGTTTTAGAAAAATAAAAGTCTTTAAGATGTTATATGCTGTTCAAAATGCTATTTTTAAGGAGTGTATCACTCCATCCACGAGGCACATATATTTAACAATTTTGCTGTTCTGCTACAGGCTGCTTCAAAAGCCTCCCCCCCACACACACATTTTCAATTTTCATTTGGTCAACTGCCATTCTAGAGGCAAGACTGTGAATTTGAAAAGAATTTCATCTTAGATTTGTAAACAAATTATGGTTGGATTTTCTTTCTTTTTTTTCAAATTAGTGAAAGTAATAGCAATTGTCCATATCCTAGTGGGAAAACCTTTTCCAAAATGATGCCACTTAAACCAAACCAATAAAAATATGGTAAAACATTTTAGGACTGCTTACTCTAAAAACATTTTGTCATGAAACCAGATGGGCTCGTCACCCTTTAACATCTGGTCATTAAAACTTTAATGTGGGTTCTTTTTTAGATATACAGCCACTGTGTCCAATCTCTGTGTAATTTCTAGGATTCGTTTGTTCTGCACATTTCACGCCCCGCGGGAAGAGGCTGTGACCATGACCTCCTGGTGTTCCGTAACTCAAGAGATGGGCTGAGAAAAGAGAAAAGATGAAAGACTGCAACAAAGAATTTAGCATGACACATGGCTGCATAGTTTGGGCCTCTGAGGAAGATGAGACAGCAAGGACATACAACCAATCAACTAGTCAAATTGGGGGTTAGTGTGTTTCTGCTACCATGGCCCCACACTAAATGGACATGGCAGAGAAACAAACCCATTGGCAATACTAAGACTAGATGAGTGAGATTATAAATTGAAGGCAGTGTAACTGCAAATACCATCAAAATTGTGTAAAATAAAAAATAAAATAAAAAAAAGCACATGGAACAGACTATTTCACTGAAAAATATTTTAAAAAAAAAAGTCTTATAAAGTTATTTCAGATGCTCAAGGCAGACATTTCAAAAAATCTCAATTTTTTACATGAGAGGTCTCAGAAATAAATAAATGATTCATCTGCTCAGTTCCATGTGGACAGGAAGTGAAAAGAAATGGAAGCAGAGACCCCAGGGAGCCCAGAGTTCTACGGTGAGGTTAGATGAACAACAGTGAGAACATAGAGCTGAGCTCAAAGTGCTGTGTGTCTCAGCTGCAACAAGAGCCAAATTCTCCCCACCCCCTGGCTACAACCATCCTCTTACTATCTATAGAATGAGACAAATATACACAACCTATCAAAATTTTCCCCAACAGCTCATGACCTGGTTCCTTTTTCACCTTATGTGAGAGTTTGATGTTTTGTTTTGCCACACACGAGTTAGGGATACAATTTAGAGCGTAGGATGGATCACCGTGTTAAGGCAGAGTGAGTTGTATTTTCAGCTGCATTAAATAAAAACAGTTTTACTAACTCAAAAAGACAACACTCAATCCTATTCTCGAGCAACAGCTAAGAGTAGCAAAATAAAAAAAAAAAAAATAAAAAGGTGTGAACAAGACATTTCACATCGGAACGAGATGAAGCCTATGACCACTCACCACATGACTGTATAAACTCAAAGCAAATCCAACAGAAAAAGGCAAACCAAAAACAAAATCTTGGTGCTTTGTGAAATATTTATACTGATGTCTAACTTAGGGTAAAACTAACATAGGAAAAATCTGTGGTTGTTACTGCTGTAGTGTGTGAATATTTTAGTTTTGTGGTGAAAAAAATGTTTGTCCTAGGATAGCATTAGTAGAATTATTGCAATCTTTAAAAAAAACCATTGTCGAATGAAGTGCTATGATAAAACAATGAGCCCCAGCAGACCAGCACCTCAGGTCATCAACAACACCCCTCCTCTGACAAAAACGCACTGACCCAAACCTATATTTTCCAGTCTAAGAGAAATGTCAAGCCCAGACCTAGAATTCATCTCTTTGAAGAGAACACAGCAGCCAAATATAGCGTTGTAGCCTCTACGCCTCCTGACATACATCAAGCTCTACAGGCTCTGCTAACAGCGGTTAAATTTGGAAGCCTGCCATGTAGTCACTTACTATTAAACATCATAACTGTACAAAGAAAATTATAACCAAGAGTTGAGTGCACACTGTTGCCTGGAAACCTAATGCCATGTAGGGGATTCATCTTGTTATGGAACAGAAAACAGCTACAGCCTTAGCCAATAATAGATCAAGGACCACATGAAAAATTGCCTCTTTGTGTAAACAGGCATGGCCAAAGTGAGGCTCAGAAACACGTCAGGAGAGACATTTATCTGAAAAAAAGGAAATCTCACTTCTTGGTGAGCTTTTTCCTAAAATTACGTCTGTCTAAAAATTGGAAACGCAAGTGAGTCCAGATAATTGTTATTCATTTGGCATTATGACTGAAGTGGACAGCCTGACAGCCAATCTCTTATTATGGAGTCCAGCCTTTCACACAATATTAGAAATAACTTGATTTATGGTCACCACATGACACAAATTGATTTAAAATGTTTCCCCCAAAAAATGAAATAACATGTTACGCTATGCACATTCATTTAACATCAATGTTAAGGCACACATCCATAGCTTCAACTTAAAATCATTACAGTTTCAGACAACACCAGGTATTTTTTTAGAATTTTGCTTGAAATGTATGTATTTGCTTTCTATTCATACATGTTGTAATAGTTAACTTAGTAAACCTTTGGGCATCTAAACAAAATCTGTTAATAACATTAGAAATAGCCCTAAAAGTGAATCAAAGATAAGACACTATCCAGTAAATTTCACACAAAAAATCATTTCTAATTTTGGCATTATTATTTTTGTTGCTTAGCAAACAATACCAAAAACAAATTATAATGCCAAAACAAAACAAAAAATACCCTGCAGATTTTACAATTAAATATTTAAGCAGAAGTTGACTTGAGTTTATATACAGGTTAAATAATCAGTACATGGTTGCCATGTTTCATAAAAAGGTTTTCTTGCTGTCTCAATGAAAGTTTAATGTTTTCTAAATTTAAATTTTGCATTATGTTTCTTACCAAATGAAGATGTGTTAGGTGGGGGAAATTTGCTTTTCCAATTAAGTAGAATTAGACGTCTAACCAATAGACATCTAACTTAAGACATTTTTATTTACGGTGTAAACCTATTTCAGTAGCTGGCACTCCAAATAGTCCTGCTATTTGGTCCAATGGAAGCTTAACCGTAAAAATCAGAGACAACATTTCAAATATTTTTTTCCAACAGAGAATAATTTTCTTGCTGTCCCAAAACATGTGGGACAGTGAGGCAGGAACATGTCCATAAGGTTCACATGAAGGGTCCACTCCTGGAAACAATCTTGATCATTTTTTCCTGGACAAGTGCAGTCTGTGGAGGATTTTGAAATGGATTAAACCATGTCTGCTGCACACTGATGAGGAGTGAACTTGTTGCTGAGCCTTCATCAACTGTTCTTCCTAATTTTGGCATTATTAACTGTGTATTTGCATTATGACATTTATTATAGAGACAATAAATAACACTGAGTAAAAACAGATTTTATTGATTTATTACAACCATCCATCCATCCGTCTTCTTCCGCTCTTCTGGGACCGGGTCATGGGGGCATCAGTCTAAGCAAAGATGCCAAGACTTCCCTTTCAACATCCATTTCCTGCAGCTCTTCTGGGAGGAACCCAAGGAGTTCCAGTACACACTGGAGAGACTGTGTCATGAAACACCTCCCCAGAAAGACATCCAGGAGGCATTCGGACCAGATGCTTGAGCCACCTCAATTGGCTCCTTTCGATTTGGGTGACCGAGTTTCTCACCCTATCTCTAAGGGAGCGCCCAGCCACCCTGCGGAGGAATCTCATTGCAGCCGCTTGTATTCAGGACCTCATTTTTTCAATCCTGCCCCACTGCAAGCTAGAGGTCTTGGCTTGATGAAGCCAGCAGGACAGCATCATCTGCAAAGAACAGAGAGGAAATCCTTTGGTCCCCAAGCCAGACCCCCTCCGACCCCTGACTGTGCATAGAAATTCTGTCCATAAAGATTCTGAACAGAACCAGTGATAAAGGGCAGCCCTGCCGGAGTCCAACATGCAGCGGGAACAGATCGGACTTACTGCCGGTTATGTGAACCCAGCTCCTGCTCCAGTCATACAGACCCTCAGTAAGGCTCCCCGGACGCCCTTCTCTCAGAGCACCCTCCACAGGACACCACAGAGGACGCAGTCAAACGCCTCCAAATCCACAAAACACATATGGACTGGAAGAGTGAACTCCCACGAACCCTCCAGCACCCTAAAGAGGTATAGAAGTGGTCCACTGTTTCACAACCAGGACAGAAACTGCACGATTGTTCCTGCATCTGAGGTTATCAGAGTATAAACAAAATGCTAAATCTAAAATGCACAACCAGGTTTCTGTTTTTCAAACGGTCACATTTCCTTTTCAAAGAAATAACTGTTCAATAAACATGGCCTTTAGCCATGTACTGGATTTTTGAACAGGCACACATAAGCCCACCTACACACCCACTCACACAGGCTTGCAAGTGATATTTTCTTGCACTCTTTTTTGCCCAGCTGGAGCTCAATCACTATTTCATGTCAGTCCTTCTGTCATCCAAACACCTAAAAATCACATCAGTTTACTGCTTTTTTGTTTCTGCTGCATGTTTTATGGTTTCCTGTAATAGACCATAGATAAACCTTTCCTCTGCACTTACTTCAGTTTTTGTTTTGTTTTTCTTTAAAAAAAAAAAAAAAGAACAAGTAGTCTCTCAGCTTCCTCATTGGACCCTTATCAGGATATAGTCTTTTACCCATCCTATCATAAAAGGTGATGACAAACTGGACAGATCAACAAATGCACGGGTAAATAAAGACAGAACCCTTCATTTTAGCAACAGATATTTTCAAGGAGCTGACAGATTCTTTTGCAGTGTGAAAAATATTATTACATTTTGCTTGGTGTCAACTCTAGCACAATAAAAATAATATCCAATAATTATGCTTAATGTGGATTACACAGCAGGGACATCAAGCAACATGCTGCTCCTGTGAACGCATCTTGCCAATTTAATATATGAGCATGTTAATTTATCAGGTCCAGTGAATAATTCAGAGAGGCTTGCCAAAATGTGTTTCATCGAAAACATTTTGTCTCATTAACACATTCTTTGGTACTATGAAATGATGTGTTAGGCTAAGTGTAAGGTGCTGTTAAAATGACTTTCTCTCCCTGACACAGCTCAGATGGTACCTGCCCCCTCAAGCCATCTGAGCAGTGTAGACATCTGTGAGCATTAACCTGCCAAGAACAAGTCTATTATAAAAATATCATAAATATTCTGGAACTGGAAAGATGGCTGAAGGGTCATTTGGTCTGGCTGTGAAAGGCTTTGTGTCAAGTATGAGCAGTGTTTTTCTTGTGTCACTAAGCGAAAATGTCATGTGAAAACTGGAGGGTCTTTGGTTCTTGCTTTTTCTGGAGATTGAAATGCTGTCACCATGTGACATCTCCTCACTAAAGTCATCACATGAGTCACTTCTACTGCAGTACCTGTGCCAAAAATGTTTAGGAATGTGACAGAATGTCCTGCAAAACAAACATACCTTAACACACAATATAATTGCCTTTATTTCATCCAAGTTATACGTTTATTTGAACAAGTGAAATATGTATAGATTACTTGTCAATCAGCAGCCTTTCTGGCTCCCAGCTGTCTTTTTTACCAGTAATGAACTAAGACACTCATCTCAGCTCGTTGCCTATATCAAAGACACCTGTCTGGGGAGACAATCAATCAATCTGACTCCAAACTGTCTGCTGTGTTCAAGACCAAAGAGCTCCCCAAGGGTTTCTGGGACAAGATTGCAGGCCTGACAGGAATACAGAGACATGCAGTTGGGGATGGCAGATATAAATTGACTATGATCTAGTAAAATTAAAATCATCAGTTCGCTGATGTGCTACAGATGTTTTTTTTCCTGCATGATTTAAGTAATGCTTATAAGGTCCTAAAGTAAAAATTGCTTTATTCACACATTTACTCATTAAAATTGGAAGAAACCCAAGCTGAGTAACAGATGTTGGTGCCTCCCCTCCAGACGCACAAAGCATCATAAAACATGGTTAAATTCTAGACTAAACCATTTCTGTTTTGAACCTTGTCAACAAATGTTTGAAGAATACAGAGGGGCTTTCAAGAACCTGTTTGAAGTTCCACTCCAATCATATTTTGATTTATTGTAAAAGCGTTTGTCGTTTTAGCCAAGATTTAAAAAAAAAACAAACTGTCATTTACTATGACATAGTTTTTGCAGGGCGGCAGAAGTTAACTAGAAATTTGGCACAGAGTTGTGGGCACGACCGTTGGCACTGAGCAAGAAATACTCTGAAATACAATACTGAGCCTAATTATCTTTAAATGTGTCCTCTATCAGAAAAAAAACACATGAACCTGTTAAAAAAAAAAAAATTCCTTCCAAGCAGGTCTTTAATTTTTATGCATTAATGTGTACGACACAACATTGCTAATTGTGTTATATATAATTCTTAATAAAAGATAAATAAAATAATAAAAAAAAAAATTATTAATAAATAATATATTAAATATAATTAATGCAATGCTGATTGTTGAGAAAATCTGCAGTCTGTGGGCAGAATTCCTCACTATGAAAGTCCGTGCAAGACCTGACCTTGCAGCTTTGATAACAAGAAGGGTGAGGAATTGCAGCAGGAAATCTCCCCAATGATTCCAAGGCAGCTGGAACCACAATCACTAAAAAAAATCTGTTCAACACTCAGAAGGCAGAAATCCTGTAGCACCCCCCCACACACAAACACACACACACACACACTCAAAAAATCTATTTTGCAGACCCATTTGAAAATCACCAACAAACTTCTGAATTGTTCAGATGGGAGGTTGATGCTGGTGATCTGATGAGAACAATGAGCAATGCAGAACACCACCTCCACCGTCCAACATGGAGGTGGAAACGTTGTTTTTTTATGGGGGTTTTTTGTTTTGTTCTTTGGCAAGGTAACACATCGTCAGTATATTAAACAGGAGTTGGACGTGGACGTGTCAGTCAACTTTTTTCAAATATCAGCCAGGGCACTGAAAACTGACTGATTGTTTTTTTCTGATTGGTTTTTCATCCATTTCATGTTATCATATTATTTTATTAGTAATGTACTCCGAAAAGCACCCAAATATCTATCAACAATTAGAGTCCAGTTCCCCTGAAAAAAAAGACATTCTGTTGTAGACTTTGATCTTGTAGAAAATCTGCGGAGGAGGCTGAAATTGCCAAACCTCGGCCTCCTGTAAAGGATCTGCAGTAAAAAGTAGGACAAAATCCATCCTGAGATGGGAGCAAACCTGTTGCCCTACTACAATGAACATCTAAACTGTATGACTGCCAAGAAAGATTTTGCCAGCAAGTTGTATTTTTTTCATACAACTGCTGACATTTATTTCACTTTTTCAACCTTTTTGATGTTTTTTTTTTTGTCTTTCCATCTTAAATATATCTGCTGTTAAAGTGAGCCTGAGCTTTTTATCATAAGCAAAAGCAGAAAATTGGCGTATCTCTTTTTCCATGTAGTGTATTTCAAAGTTCATACCTTTAAAAGTCATTAGTATTCCGAAATTGTGAAAAGCAAGTGACGCATGTTTAATTGACGAGTGTTTTTTAACTAGCACTATAACACTTGAGCAGCCTTTGATGAGATCATAAACGCTTACAGGCTGGGCTATTTATAAATGGCATCTTTCATTACAGGACCCCACAAATTGGAACTAATTACAGCAAAACCAGTGATGATGAGACCAGGCAATTAATAGAAAAGAAGAAGTTTGGAGGCTGCAGCTAAGGAAAGTGGCAGCTTGGTTAAAATGAAACAGTTCCGATCGACTTGAGGGTGGCTTCTTGCAAAAGGACAGAAATAACCACCTGTGGCCGCAAAAACAAGCTCCACATAAAATAGTCATGCAGCCACAGCTCACATGTCTTTTTATACCTTTTTTTATTATTACCTGCTGGTAACTCTCAGTCTATTAGGTAGTTGTTCTATATGCATGCTCTAGTCTGAGTAACATGCATGTGAAAAATCCTTTTGAATCTTGTATGACATGGTTAAAATTGTACGTGATAATACTTTTATGAAAGTTACTAGATATCCTTTAAAATAATTCGTGGAGAGAAAGTGTTATACCGGGAATTAAAGATGTGTGTAAGGATTTGGTTGCTATTATTCGCTGGTTGTTGCATAACCCAAATTTCCAAACGATGCTGTAAAGCTGCAGTTTGCAATGATGTATCAGATAAAAATAGCACCACCCAGACATGGAGACAATTTAAAAGGAAACACTGCCATCTATTGGCCGTACTGGCTACTATAAAACTTTACTGTTACTTTTCACAATTCAACAAGTGGGCGCTGGCTGACAAATAGTTCCAGTCAGTGAATTGCAAATGATTAAGCAAAGTTTTATCTCTATTTTTATCTTAGGAAAAATAAATGTTGTTTTTGCATTTGGCCCCCAGCATAAAAGAATAACACATATATCAGTGTTGAAGCTTCTAACTGTCCTAAATCCATATTTTAAATCTTTGCTGACAAGAAAACAGTAAGAAAAGTTTATATATCAAACTACCACAGCTGTTATTCACTTGTAACAGTAAACTTGGTTTATTTTTAGACCTATAGAGACAAATCTTTGCCTTTTAGAAGACAACAAATCATTGGTTTTCATGCATTACTGATAATGATGCTCAGTTTGCATGTGTGGAATATGTCAAATTTGGTTGTAATTATCAAAAAAGACAAATATACACAATCTATGCCATCTTTTTTATTATTTAAGACTTATTCCAACTGTTTTAAGACACTAGTAGGCCGTGCGTGACATGACCAAAGTCAACATGTAGCTCTGAATCGGCCATCCAGTAAAGGTGATAGGTAACAAAGCTTTCTGTCTTGCCTCTGTCCCACAGCAGCTGAACTGACCCAGAGGGTGACAAACTTTTATCCAGTCCCAACTGTTCACCTGTGTGCGTCGCTTCATCCTGACTCATTGAAAGACGGGGCACAGAAAAATATGAGATTTTTTGAGACGTGATCTTTCATGTATGTTTGTTCCCATGCACAACTTCACACCTGGCAACTATATTCTTAGCACGAGATTAGTCTTTAGCAAGTTAATTAAAGTAGTGTGTAGCTTTTTAATTGAATTTGACACAACCATATAAAAAACTTATAAAACAGACAGTTCTTAATTTTTAGGTTTTATATTGTGTCTCCGAAATTGTAAAACAAGTCATTTGTTCTCATATAGTTATAAAATTTGATGTCCTTGATTATTTAGGAAGACCTTAGCCTAACTGCAAAAGCTATGTGTAAACAACTGTGCTCCTTGTAAGTTAATTTCTATCACTTGCAGAAATAAAATATTAAAGGCCCATTATCTGTCACACACCTAGGTGTGGGCAATTTGTTCATTGCATTTGACCCATTCCCTGGGGGAGCGCTGAGCTGTAGACACAGCCGCACTCAGATGACCATTTGGTGGTTTCACCCCGTAATGCTGAGTGTCAAGCAGGGAGGCATTGGGTACCACTTTTTAGAGCATTTGGTATGACTGCCTGGATTTGAACTCACGACCCTCTAGTCACAGGGCGGACACTCTAACACAGGACCACTGATCTTTTAGACCACATGTGTCAAACTCAAGGCCCGGGGGCCAGATGTGGCCAGCCATGTCATTTTATGTGGCCCGCCAAAGCATAAAAGGTTTTAATTTCTTAAAATAAAAATTTTCTTTAGTTGATTACATATTATTTAGCACCCTTTTTTTGTAAAATGTTACATGTGTAATACATGTTCTTTGCTGCTCAGTTTCACATTATTTTTCTTTATTCACTTGGACGGTTTGAACCTTCATTAATGGAGTTATGTGGGTTTTTATAAGCAGACAAAAATTAAAAGGATTTATGCTAAATTAACAAGCAAACATGTGTTTTCTATGCAACTGGAACCATCAATTCCATTGATGATGGAGGACATTGAATGCATTTCCTGAAGCTACTCTGTGTTTTCCTCCAAAATTAACAGAATTGTGGTGTGGAAAGATTTGTTTTTCAGCTAGCAGGAATAATCAAAGTATTCGTTCTCTGTTTCAAAATGACATTGCCACAAAACCGTATGTTATCTCATACTGAAATAGCTTTGGATGTAGAATCCAAAAGCTATTTCCCTGCCCCAAAAGTATGTCATCACCAATAAAATCAGAGAAATTTCTTTCAAAATTCTTCATAAATTTTATCCAGTGAAACATTTCTTTACTAAGTTTAAAAAAGACCTGGACACAAACTGTTCATTTTGTCATTTATCACCAGAAACTGTGCCTCATCTTTTTTGGTATTGCTCCTTTGCTCAACTATTTTGGAAAGATTTGATACATTTTATAAGAATTCATCTATGTGAAGATTATAGTTTATTATACGAGCATATTGTTTTTGGATATTTTACACAAGGAAGACTTAATGCAGAGAAAATATATGTAGTTAATTTACTTATAATTATGGCTAAGTACTTTATTCACAAGTGCATTTCCTGAAGCTGAAACTGGAGAAGGCCAAAACAGTGCCTCCTGGTAAACAGTGAAATAGAAATAATAATAATAATAATGTTGTTGTTGTTGTTTCACTTTCGGCTTTTCCCATCAGGGGTCGCCACATAATAATAATAATAACAATAATAATAATAATAATAATAATAATAATAATAATAATAATAATAATAATAATAATAATAATAATAATAATAATAATGTGCTATTTCAAACATGTTTTTATTATTAATATACGCCATTGATCAGGTTGAAAAAGAGCTGCTAAAGCGACTTCTGTTGCAGGCTTTAGCGTTGTTCCTCTTCCCTGCACGCACAGATGGGGGAGCAGTAGCCGCTCGAGAATATGACAAACAATATATTTTTAAATTAAAAATAAAAAAGGTTTTATCAAATTTGACCCCAGATGTAAAAAAAATCATCAAGGTGTGATATAATATATAATTTAATGAAGGCTTAGAATTGCAAACTTCGACACAGTGAATCTAGCAACAGCCAATCACAGACTGTCGTACTCATACGTCTAGCCAGTTCAACCTATCGAAGTAGAGCTTTTAGAGACGTGAAATATGGTGGCGCCAATGTAATGGAGTTCCGCTGCCTCCCTGCTTTCATGCCATAGACATAGGAAGCTAGCAAAAGTGCTACGCGAGGCTCGTCTAGGCCTCCTATTGACCAGCGAACAGCTACTAACATATAATTTTTGGGGAAAGGGCAAAAATATCCCTTTATGAATCTGCTCGAGGACCGTTAAAATCCCAAAATATGGTGGTTCTCAAAATTCGAGACCAGGTAAGGGAGATCTTTGTTTCAAATGCTGACACAAGTTTAGCTAACGTTGGTTAGCTTAGCTCACCCAATTTCTGCATTCGCTAATGGAATGGAATCTGAGTCTAGTTATTCCCTGAACTGGGATCTTTTAAACGCTTTGCTTGAATCCCGAACTAACAATGTAGTAATCAGAGAATGTGTAAAGCCAATTGGGTTAATTCATTCGGAGGTGTCATTGGCATCACATTTACTACGTCGCGACACCAACAGATGTTTAGTACAAGATTGCTACTGATTGCTGTTTATCACCAACAGTTAGACTGAGCCTATATGGAAACTGGCTAGTTAGGGCACCATTTCGCTTTTAAACAGTGAACTGTTGCTTCCTTTCCGAGAGGCGAGTTGTCTGCCAGCAGCAAGCGATCTGTGGATTGTGAGTTTGCCGTGACAACGTTAAAGTTGGGATGTGTTGACATGCTAGCGAAACAAGCTTGTACGAGCCTTTTCGTAGGTTGAACCAGTATCATTTGTAATGATTTTACACGATAATTTCATACGTCGTTTAACTAACTTCGCTATAATGTGTTGAAAAACCAGGAAAGTGATGTAAACTGTCAGAATAGTTGTGTAAAGTGAGCAGGTTAGGTGAAGCAGGTACTGAGCCCTTGATGAGGTTTTGTTACAGTCTAAAAATGTCGTTTATAAATACTCTTTTGAAGAACTTAATTGGTGTTCTGCGTGAAATAAACATATTAAGCTATAAATAATTTTGGAAAACTGGGAATAACTTTTTGTGTCTATTCCAATGTGCGCATGTGTGGCTTTTTATTGTCTGCGTGGTTGAATGATCGTGTGCCTGGGCTCCTGTGAGTGGTGCAGTTGCCAAAGGGCTGTCTCCATGGTGATGGTATTAACTTGTATGTGGAGAGGAGGTGCTCAGTCAAGCAGCCACACAGAAACATAGACCATCTCCCACACCACTCATGCAGCTCTGGAGAGCTAAAAACAGACACATGCAGATCTGTCTCTTCTTGTTGGCTTTAGTGTAAGGATAAAGAAGTCATCAGTGAACGGAGCACAATTGTGCACTTGTGTTCTCAGATTTGTCAGCAGTTTTAACACTTTGTGGTGCCCTACAGAGCTTTATGACCAGTACATGCCCTAAACAGTGGCACTGTGCTCTTTTAAAATGTGACAAAGCTATTTGTTCCTTTTGAGAGTAAGTGGAGTTTTAGTGTTGTGTCTTACAAATACTTTAAATTCACTATAGTTTAATATTTTGCAAAGTATTGTTAATAATGAGCCATATTTGATTGTTGTGTGGTTTCAAAAAACAGTAGCTTCAGTTTTTATGAGTCAAAATGTGTATAAAGGTCTTTCATTTCACATTTTTTACACTTAAGTGCCACAGAGAAGCACTATGCTGTGTTTTTAACAAGTGTTTACCTACATCCTGATATGTTTTCATGTTTCTTATATCAAACAACTATACATATTAGACTTGAAAGCAAAAGTTAGCACAAAATCCAGTTTTTAGAATACAATGCTTGTTATTAGATGGGGGGGGAAATAACCCACATTCTTGTTGTTGTTTTTTTTCCCCTGTTTGGCAAAAAAATGAATGACTCTTAAACCTAATAACTGGTTCAGTCAGTCCTGGCTGCCACAATTCTAGGAAGAGTTCCTGTTAACTTTATTGCTGTAGCACTGTGGAGGAATTCTGGGCCCTCTTGTCTTTGCAAAATTATTGTTATTCGCAAACACTGTTGGGTTTTAGAGCATCATTTTGGTCTTAATAAAGCCATCTAAAGGTGGACTTGCTGATATGCTTTGGATCATTGTCATGACTTAGAACCCGCATGTATAAAGTGAGGTCACAAAAGCAAAAAAAAATGGCCATTGTCCTACCTTCAAAATACTTGACTGTTAGTTGATTGTTCTTTTGTTTTTATTTTTTTTTTCTGAAGCACTGTACTTTTTATTAGTAATGCCATGCACGTTTTTTTTGTCTGCGTTCTTTAAAAAAAAAAAAAAAAAGGTCTCTCTTGAGAAGCAAAAGAATCACGAGGCGTTTGTTTGTGTGTGTTGTTCTGCTTGACTTTATAGATCCTGAAGTTTCTTAGTTTTGATGACTCAAAGGTCTGAATCATGTCCTGCATTGCATTCAAAATGCAGGGTTACCAGGCTGAGAAGATTCTACTCGCCTTTTACAAAGCAACTTCTTGTTTTTGTTGTTAATTTGAACATAGATTTCTTCTTTTTCAGCCCCCCTTGCTGAAAGCTATTTTCAATGTCGACCCAGATGAAGTACGCTCACTCATATTCAAAAAAGAGGATGTGAATGCACAGGTAATTCCAACAGTCATTAATCTCTGCATCTCTTCCTCATACTGCTCTTCTACATTTAATCATCCTCTAACGTGTAATCTTCCTTGAAGGACTTAATGCAGTACTTTAGTCAGTACTTCTACACACATCCGTTCATGATGTATTTTTTTTTTAATACTTCATGCTCTGGCTTGCCTTTATTGCATTCTGCAGCATTATTGTTGTTGTGGGATTATTTGTCTAATATTTGCCTGGCTGGTATTTGTTTGTGTTTTTCTTGACTCCTTGTGTTTTTAGCCAGTTCAGCTCTTTGAAATGTCATTATTAGCCTTGAATAAAATACTCTCCGTCCACTGCAATAATTTAACTAAAAATAAAGAAGTTTTGTTGACAGAATAGAGAAAACGAGGGCACTGTTGAGTTTCATTTTATTCACAGCTGTGACTTTCTACTTCTTTTTTGTTTTGTTTTTTTTTTGTTTTTTTTAGGACAATGAGAAGCGAACGCCACTTCATGCTGCTGCTTATCTTGGAGATGCAGAAATTATAGAGTTGCTGATTCTTTCAGGTTTGTTCATTAAAAGGCAAGCTGTGTGATTGGAAAAAACAAACGTCAAATGAAAAAGTGTGCTACTGTGAATGCATACAATGAGAAATGTACGTTTATCAGTGGTTAAAAGACAAATGTGTTCATTTTTTCTATCATGACTACAAATTGTTAAATCATTGAATTTCTTGGAATGCTCAAATGCTCCTGAGTTGTCATCACCATTGTGTTTGGGATGCTTTGACACACTGGTTATATTATGTCTGGTCCATTTCTACAGCTGGAATGGTAACTTTTTCAAATGTGAGGCTGGAATGCATAGACTGCCAGAGGGAATGAAAGCTTTCAGTGGAGGGAATTCCCTCTTGACAGCCCACTCATAGCTTCTCTAAAGCATCTCAAGAGGAAACAATAACCTGTTTTTTATATGCTAAACCAGATCAGATCACACTGCCTGACTCTCAGTCTTGTTTAACTTGAAGGTGCAAGAGTTAATGCCAAAGATAACAAGTGGCTGACTCCCCTGCATCGGGCTGTGGCCTCCTGCAGTGAGGTTAGAGGATGTTTTTCTGGTTCTCTCTCACACCGCTAAATACACACCCTTTAGTCCTTTCCAGGTAATGCAGAAAGTGATTGATGGTGCTTTGTCTTGCAGGAGGCTGTGCAGGTGTTGCTGAAACACTCAGCAGATGTGAATGCCAGAGACAAGAACTGGCAGACACCCCTTCACATCGCAGCAGCTAACAAAGCTGTCCGCTGTGCCGAAGCCCTCGTCCCTTTACTTAGCAATGTGAATGTATCTGATAGAGCAGGCCGGACTGCGCTTCACCACGCAGCCTTCAGCGGTCACCTAGAGGTAAAGCATTAAAATAGGAATGTCGTTCAGATCTCAAAAAGCTGTTTTTCTTTTTTTTTTTTCTTTTTTTTTAGAAATGTTTTAGTTCTTATAGATTTGCTTTAACTCATAGAAAGGGCAAGGAGAAAAGAATTCAACTTTTACTTTGAGTTAATGATCCAATCTCTTAGTTTAAGTGCTGTTAGATGCTCTATCCTTTCTAAAAGCAAGTACCATAGACAGTTAAGTGCTAATTGTCAGACCTAGATTGAAAATAAGCATCCTTAGCTGTTTACATAACTTCCTGAACTTGTCTTCTTGCTTAGAGGAAGTGTTTCTGCTCAAATCATAAACGCTTTAACACAATGGTCATTGTATGAAGTTGTGAAGGTTTCTTGTGTGCGTGTGTCCCCAGCCTGCAGTAAACGTTTAGATAAAGATTTAGATTTTGAGTACAACACACAACAAACACACTGCATTTGTTGAGAATATGCTGCGCTGCAATTGACTCCTGTGAAATATACTATATTTATGTGCCGTGCTCAGAGACTTCCTATGTGGAAGTTGGCGAGATCCGGTAGTGTAAATCCAAACAAAATCCAAGATAGACTAGGTTTCATATCAACAGCCGTGGCTGCAGACTGACTTTGTGAGCTATCAGTGTCTTGCAGAAAAGGATGCAAATGTGCACAGACAAAAAACACTTCATGCACACACGAATGCAAATGACTCTTGGTCATTTTGCTTGCAAATCAGTCATGTTGAACGTTGTCACGTCTTGACATACTTGTGTGCATCAAGTGCACAAAGCATAGTTTATATTGTTGATCAGCAGATCGGTTTTCATCCTAGTTTTGTGTTTGTTTGTTTTTTAGAAATAAGTCTTTATTGGATAATCTAAATGTATCAAATCAAATATTTCTGTGGTCAGAAAAATGGTTGGTTAGATTTATTCATTAATGGTTGGATAGATGGTAAAGCTGTAAGCAGAAGTATTGGATTTTCTGCTTGCTGTGATAGTCATCCTGAGTGTTGATGTTGGGCCTTTCCTGCTCTCAGATGGTGCGGCTCTTGCTCTCCAGGGGATCAAACATCAACGCTTTTGACAAAAAGGATCGGCGTGCAATCCACTGGGCAGCTTACATGGGTAAAAAAAAAGACGGATTTCCTTTTCCAGGATGTGTTTTTTTATGTTTATTTATTTAAATGTTTTTCCATCTGCTTAGCTTTAAGTGTTAACCTGAGTTTTTATTAGGGAGCAAAGACTTCTCCCTATTTTTCAACGTGTTAAAGTGAGTTCTCCCAATGTGATGTGAGCCGAGGCGCAAAAAGCTTTTGTATGTTCGGCAACACAACTTTGTCCTCTGGACTTCTGCAGGGCACATAGAAGTGGTGAAACTGTTGGCATCTCATGGCGCTGAGGTGACCTGCAAAGATAAGAAATCCTACACTCCCCTGCACGCGGCAGCCTCAAGTGGAATGATTAGTGTTGTCAAATTCCTCCTGGACTTAGGAGTGGATGTAAGTTTAAGCCTCTAACAGAACCTGAAAGTCCTTTTTATTTTTGCTCTTTCTGGATGAAACATGTTTTCTTATGCCTTGTCTGGTTGTTTAGATCAATGAACCCAACGCATATGGAAACACACCCCTACACGTGGCCTGCTACAACGGACAGGATGTGGTTGTCAATGAGCTCATCGAGTGTGGAGCTCACGTCAATCAGGTGAACGAAAAGGGCTTTGCACCTCTCCACTTCACTGCTGCGTCACGCCATGGCGCCCTCTGTCTGGAGCTTCTGGTGTGCAACGGGGCTGATGTCAATATCAAGGTGAGAATCCCCATCATATTCTTAGTATTCAGTAATTAATTGTGTCCTAAATTCGGGATGTGTTGTTCAAACGCCTTGTTTGGGGTTTGTTTTTTTCATGTCAGTTAGTGGCTTGAAGACATGTACCTGCGCCATCTTTCATGGTTTAAACAGTGACGCTTAGCATTTGCATATGTCGATGTCCTGCTCACATTCGCCTCAAACTCAGTGTGAAGAATCTCTAGACACAATGAGGATTCACTTCCATCTCACACCACATTGAAAAGAGCTTGAGCCAAATGCACTCAAGTCTTTTGTGAGTTTGAGAGGAAATTTGTTGAAATGCACATCATGTTATAAAGCAGAAAATCGCCAAATTGTTCTCAATTGGGAAAATCTTCACATCTTTTGAGTTTGTGACCTAAAAAAGGTTGATTAGGTTTGTTTTTATTTGAGTGAAGTGGTACGGACCCATCACGAGCGCTGTTTTGTAGACAAAAACAGAGAAAAGGCTTGTTTCAAGTTTGACACTCTCTTAGCTTGTTGCTTTTGTTAAATTCAAGCACTTGTTGCACAGTTTAAATAGTGATTTAAAACAAGCTAACAGAGTGGCTGATTCCAGATTTGTTTTTAGTCATAGTAAAGCTGTCAGATTTAAACACTCTTCAAGTGTCGTCCTCTGATAATCACGTAAAAGTCCTGTAATTCCATGTACAAACAGCACTTAAATGTTTTCAAAGAGAGTGAACCTTATGTAAGCATCCTTTTTTCTTGAATCCACAGAGTAAAGATGGTAAGACACCACTTCACATGACTGCAATTCACGGCAGATTTTCCAGATCTCAAGCTATCATTGAGAACGGTAAACTCCCAAAATCCAGTTTGAAAGTCTGCCATCCCGCTGTAGAGTAAAACTAAAACGTCCATGCTTTTCTTCCTCCAAAGGCGCTGAGATCGACTGTGAAGATAAGAACGGGAATACACCACTACACATCGCAGCTCGATACGGACACGAGCTCCTAATTAACACTCTCATCACTAACAGAGCTGACACAGCAAAGTGGGTTTGCCTTTTTCTGCTGGCTTTTTGCAAGTTTTTGGAATTGTGCGTTGTAGAAGAGCTGCTCTTCTAAAGACTTTAGTCAAGTATAAGCATAGTGTTGAAATGAGTTTTTTTTTAGTGGGATCGCCGCACTTTTCTATTTCAAACTGTGACCTTTGGGCTTTTGGAATAAGGTATATAAATGGAATTGTGATTTTCAGGCGGGGGATTCATGGGATGTTCCCGCTGCACTTGGCCGCTCTCAGTGGTTTTTCTGATTGCTGCCGAAAGCTCTTGTCTTCAGGTGATTTTGTATGCCCCTCTTAAAACAGACACATTTTAAAGGTCAAATTGTAAATGTATTCACAAATTTTCTTTATATGTCTTTATTCTATGCAGGCTTCGATATCGATACTCCTGATGATTTTGGAAGGACCTGTTTACACGCTGCAGCTGCTGGAGGGTGAGCACGCTACAGATTAAAGATGCTTTAATCTGGAAGAATTTAGAGTTCTTTTAGCATAATGTCCAACTCTGTATTGCTGCTTTTAGAAACCTGGAATGCCTGAATCTTCTTCTCAACACTGGGGCAGACTTCAACAGGAAGGACAGCTTTGGCAGGTTTGTGGTATTTGAAATCTGATTTGGAGCAGGAGTCAAACCTGAACTGGAAACCCACCTTGTTTTTATCTTTTTTTTTTTTTTTCTCCCAATTCAGGACGCCTCTGCACTACGCTGCTGCCAACTGTAATTACCAGTGCCTGTTTGCTCTGGTGGGTTCTGGGGCCAGCGTTAACGACCTGGACGAACGGGGCTGCACTCCCCTCCACTATGCCGCTGCCTCAGACACAGATGGAAAGTGAGTGACACCGGTTTTTAGGCCAACTGCTCAAGGCGTGACACTTACATGTTGTATCTTTTGTCTGGAGGTGCCTGGAATATTTACTGAGAAATGATGCAAATCCAGGAATTCGGGACAATCAGGGCTACAATGCTGTGCACTACGCTTCGGCATACGGACATCGTCTTTGTCTGGAGCTGGTGAGAAATGCTTTCCTGCCCTGGTATCCAGTTCTAATGAACTTTAATTCCATTTTATTCGTTTCCTTGGTTTTTTTCTCCAGATTGCAAGTGAAACCCCCTTAGATGTGGTAAACCTATTCATATTTTCTATCTGAAAGAAGAGCATTTTACTTAAGAATGTCATTTTAACATGTGTCTCTCTGGTGCTTAGTTAATGGAAACCTCAGGAACAGACATCCTGAATGATTCTGATGTCAGAGCACCCGTCAGCCCCTTACACCTGGCTGTGAGTAAAGTCTAAATCGGATTTCATAGCTCTCTAAAAGATTTGTGCACCAATTCTGTTCAGTACTCCCAAAAAATGGTTAGCCTCCACGGATACGGCATCGATTCTAAATTCTACCCATCTAACTTATTTATTTTCCAGGGTTTTGTTACCAATTTTCCCTTTTTAATCCTAGAATACTTAAAGGCTAATTAAATATGTCAAAATGATCTTTTTTGTTCCAAAAGCCGTCATTTTTAACAGATATTTTTTTATTCGCTTGTCTTTCAGGCATACCATGGACACCATCAGGCAATGGAGGTTTTGGTTCAGTCTCTGCTGGATTTAGATGTTAGAAACAGCCAAGGGCGCACACCACTAGACCTGGCAGCCTTCAAGGGCCATGTAGAGTGTGTGGATGTCCTGATCAACCAGGGGGCCTCCATCCTGGTCAAGGATTTCACCTTGAAGCGAACCCCTATACACGCTGCAGGTAAAAACTGCCAAAAAAAATACAAAACAATCAAAGCTTGCTGGTTTGTGTAACTTCAGACTAAAAAACATGCGTAATGCGAATGGTCTGCTCCTCTGCTGCAGCCACCAACGGTCATTCTGAATGTTTACGTTTGCTGATCGGAAACGCTGATCTTCAAAGTGCAGTTGACATTCAAGACGGGAACGGACAGTAAGCGATTACATCTTGTTTTGTTTTCCTTTCCTCATCCTATTGAGGTGTCGACGTAAACGCTAACTTGACTGTCATCACTCAGAACCCCTCTGATGCTGGCGGTCCTGAGTGGGCACACGGACTGTGTGTATTCTCTTCTCAACAAAGGAGCCAGCGTAGAAGCCAAAGACAAGTGGGGCCGGACAGCCTTGCATCGAGGGGTGAAGAGATTTTTTGTGTGGAGTTTGGTGGAGCTTTGTTATTTTGCCACTCAAATATTTACGCTAAAACAAAAATAGTTACATTGCATCTGTATAAAGATAATTGATTACAGAAGCTAAAATGGTGTGTACAGTTGTCTTTTCTTAGCTCTATTCAGCATCTACAAAAAAATCCATGTTGACAGAAAATCAAAGATTTGAATCCGATGATTTTGTTGACAGCTTCTACTTTTTTTCCTACAATTCAGAAGAGGCACATCCCTTAGTAAAATGATAAAACACACCAGGAAATTTCCCCCATGTGTTTCTGCTCAGTCTGTCAGCTGCAGATGTTAAATTAAGTCTCAGATTTAATATATAAAAAAAAAAAAAGAAAGCAATCATTTTTCATGATGGAACAGTGAATAAGATCTGGTTTGTTTTTCCAGGCGGTGACTGGTCACGAGGAATGTATGGAGGCCTTGCTTCAGCACAACGCCAGCTTCCTGGTGCGGGACTGCAGAGGCCGTACGCCGGTCCACCTGGCAGCGGCATGTGGACACATTGGCGTCCTTGGGGGCCTTTTGCATGCCGCCCAGTCTGTGGAAACGCTCCCCGTGTTGACGGATAGCCATGGGTACACCCCGTTGCACTGGGCCTGCTACAATGGTAAAGACGAGATGGGTTCATGTTCCAGAAATGTTGGATGTCTGATTTGGAGAAAATATATTTGTTAGCATACTAATGGAAATTTGGATATAAAATAAGCATATTGTTATTTGTTTATTTGTTTTTGTATGAACCTCAAATTAGAGTAAATCAGATACAACTACTGTTTTTAATCATTTATTAAGGTGTTATCATTTCCCCAGATTTTAGTCCTGCTTTTCTTTCTTCAGGTCATGATACGTGTGTGGAGGTTTTGCTGGAGCAGGAAGTTTTTCATAAAGCTGAAGGCAATCCTTTCAGTCCTCTGCACTGTGCTGTGTAAGAGCCCAGCTGTCTTTTGCTTTATTCAAACTGTCAGAGTTGAGTCTGGAATAGATTAATCTGTTCAATATCTCTTTTTTGCTTTCCTTAGAATCCGTGACAATGAAGGTGCTGCTGAAATGCTGATAGACACTTTGGGCCCTACCATTGTCAATGCCAAAGACGGCAAAAACAGGTAGGAGCAACTTTAATCTTAAAGTTGTTGTTTTTTTTTTACATTTTGACGTGAAAAACTTTTGCCTTTTGTCAACCTTTTTTGTAGCGGTGTGAGTCTGGCGATACCATGCGTATCTCAATATTATACCGGAACACATTTTCTTTCTTTTTATTTATTTATCTATTTTTTAAAATATGACCTAGAAAAAACTCTACCTGAATTTCAATACGTCTTCCATTGTAATACAATTGTCAAATTCAGTTTATTTAATGATCACAATGTTAAGCACTGCAACTGTATCTCATATCAACAAACAAAATATTTTTCAGTATAAGAAAAAAAAAATGGAATGAATGTGCCTTAACCAATAAGGTTCTAAAAGTATGATTGAGGAAATAAAGTGCTGTTTATTTTCAACGTTGCTTAATGTAGCTTCTCCAGTACTTTTAAATGGCTCAGGAGTCTGAATGGTGCTTCAAAAAATTCTTTACAGAAACAAAAAAGTGTGAATAGGCAGCATGACAGGGTGAAAGAGACGCTTTAATGTGGCTAAGATGCTTTTTACATCCCAGTCTGTACTGCATCGTTGTAGTCGCGCTTTCTCACACGCGGAAGTAAGCTAGTAACGCTCATCGCCACGATGTTAGCCTTTTTTCAGAGAGTTGTACACATCACTCTAATCCAACAGGTCGCTAAGATAGAATCTATTGCTGGGAGGTTCTGCAGAACTTAGGGTGGGTTTTGCCGATAGCATTTTGGCCGATGCTAAGTCAGTGCATTAGCCGCTGCTCTGCTTCACTCGTTCTTATGTGGGCCACTGAAAGCACCGCAATCCATGTATTTCTATGTTACTGGCAGCAACATGGCACAGAGTTTTAGTTCGGTACCCATCTTAAGTAAAAACTAAGTAGTTCGTGTCTCATAACAACGAAAAAAGCTGCCTCTAGCTGAGGTCTTCCTGTTGTTAAGTGTGGTGTAGAGCTGCTCAAAGAGGCTCTGTGTGCTCTGCTGCCAACTAGTGGTCAGAGGCTGAAGGACACGCATATATATAGTTAAACATCCTGACGGCATTTTAAAACAATATTGGCAAATGGACTATCGCGATATATCGCCGATTTTTTTCTAACACCCCTACTTTTTTGTGCAGGACCCCTTTGCATGCTGCAGCCTTTACTGATCATGTGGAGTGTCTCCAGCTGCTTCTGAGCCACAATGCCCAGGTCAATATTGTTGATGCTGCGGGGAAGAGCCCTCTCATGATGGCTGCCGAGAATGGTCAGACCAATGCTGTCGGTAGGAATGCCTCTGCACCTTCCCCTAAACATGGACTATTATTGGAGGAGCAACATTATTAACTGAGGTTACTAAGTTTTCATATCTTCATCCACTTCACCTGATTCTCAGAGTTGCTGGTGAGCAGTGCAAAAGCAGATCTTACTATTCAGGATGCTGTGAAGAACACTGCACTTCATCTGGCATGCAGTAAGGTATGTCCTGCCATATGGTGGCACTGTTCTGTCACTGTAAAGCTGATAATAAATTAGTGTTCTTGCTGGTAATAGAAGTTACTTAATGAGAATTTTTGCTTTAAATCAATCCTTGTTTTCTGCAGGGTCATGAAACCAGTGCCTTGTTGATATTGGAGAAGATATCTGACCGAAATCTCATAAATGCTACTAATGCCGCCTTACAAACGTATGTAATTCACATAATTTTTATGCATTGTGCAATGAAGGTTGTTTTTAGTGTGAAAAGTCATGAGGAGAAATTAGCAGTGTCAGCAGACCCAGGATTTCTTTCTCTCTTAAAGGCCTCTTCACGTGGCTGCAAGAAATGGATTGACTGTGGTGGTGCAAGAGCTGCTGGCAAAGGGAGCCAGTGTCCTTGCAGTTGATGAGAATGGTAAACACTTCACCTTTTCTGTGTCTTTTGCAGTACAATTGGGGGAAAAAACGGAAAGTATTCAGCTCTCAGGCTGTTTTTAACAGAAACTATATTTAATATTCTCTAGTTTTTCATTGATTGATTGATTGATTTGATTTATGTGTTTTGTTTTGTTCTGTTCTCAGGTTACACGCCTGCCTTGGCTTGTGCCCCCAACAAAGATGTGGCAGACTGCCTCGCCCTGATTCTGGCCACCATGATGCCTGTGTCCCCCTGCACCTCGGCACCCACCCTCCCTTTCAGTGCCATTAACCACTACACCACCAGCCCATCCAAGAGTGCCACTTTCGACAGCCTGCCTGTGCTGCGAGGTGAGCACGGTTCCTACTGCAGCTTCAACAACATGAGCCATCACGACGGTTTCTACAAAGAGGAGGAGCTTAACGACTCTGATTCCGAGACTTACTAGGGAAGCGAAACACATCAACACACGCTGTGTCTTAAAATCACCCGATGGAAGCTTGGGAAGTGAGGAAAAAAGGTGGAAGCCTCCGCAGGAGCCTTAAAAGCCTCCCTGCACACACCAGAGGGCAAACGAGGGAGAAGGAGGTGCAGCAGGCTGGCTCACACTGACCCTGACCTCAGCCAGCACTAGAGATGTCCTTCAGCAGACGCTGAACTGAAGTACTCATTGCTTTACCAACACTGACTTTTTTTTAGCGTGAAAATGACCGTTTGGACAGATAGCAGCTGTTTTATGGCAATAACATCCTGAAGAGGTGTGTTTGCACTTCACCAAGACAGGGACCAAAAGACTCGGGATGCGTTTTAACCCATTTTTAACATCATAACAATTCAAGACGGAGAATATTTTTGGGTTTATCTGTTACTGAGAATAAGAGCAGGGGGGTGGGGTCCAAATTAAATCTCCCAATTCATCAGAACACTCTTTTGAGCTTCAAGTTATCGGGGGGGTCATTTATTATTTTTTTCCAACATTAAAATTTTAAAATGCCAATTTTAACATCTTAAACTCTGTTCTCTCAAAATTTGATTTCCTACATTTCCAAACATTTGAAAATATGCACCCGGTTAATATCAAGTTGATCAATCCTGCCGTTGTTTGTTGATCTAGTCTTTAAAGAATAATTTATTTGTACTTTTGGTTCCTCATCTGTTCATTTCGTGCCTTCATTAGTTACTGAGAAAACATGGGTTTGTAGAGGCAGCTGTTTAATTACAGTGAAAGTGCGCTTTAGAAAAGTATCAATGCACTGATTCAGTTCTGAGGCATCTTTGCTCAGTTTTCAGAAGAGGAAACACTGTAAACCAATGACAGGGCAGCATTTGATTTTTCTATTGAGTGTTTTTTTTTTCTGGTTCTTATTTTAGTTTTGCTTGCTTTAACTTAAAAACATTCAATCATATCACTTTCAGTTGTCTATTACATAATTTTAAACTGGAAATATGTACATTTGCTAGCTTCAGTAGAATAAAGAGGAATTTTCTGTTCCTTGGTTTTCCTTGAAGAATGAAACTAGCATGTATATAGAAATTATGACTGTGAATTCAAAATTCCAATGAATTCTTTCAGTACGGAGATTGCTGTATATTTTATGAATAATAAATGAGTTATTTAATAATGAACGTGTGTCCATGTGTGTTGCTGTTTATTTTGACAGCTGTCAATCGCAGTAGGAATTTTAGATGTTGCGGTGCTCGAGTTTCTGATCTTTATAAACATTCACTAATCACGGAACATGAAGAACTGCGACTAATGTGATTATTTAGGCTCATCTTTGTACTGCTGTCATGTGAGCAGAAATCCTTCAAAGTGACTGATGCAAAGGTGTCATTTACATCCCTGGACTTATAATACAGCTGGTGTTAAATGCTGTCTTACTGTCTTTTTAAAAACCTTAAAAAAATTTTGGTGGTTTAACAAAAAAGGTCATTTTGGTTAACAAAGAGAAAACACAAAAAGTATAGACTTCACTTTAGTGATGGTCAAGATTCCACTCTGATAAATTATTTTTCAATTAAATCAACTGTATCATCTTTGATAAAGAAATTTGAAGAATTTCTGCCTAAATATGAAAAAAAATAATTTTGTTTGTGAGTAATAGAATTTAAACACTATCAGAATTCATTTCTATGAATATTCTTTGTCATCTGGCTGCTCCCCTTAAGAGTTACTGCAACAAATGATCTGCTTCCATCCGTTCTCTCCTGCATCCTCATTGCCACCATCCACCTTCATGTCGTCCTTCACTACATCCATCAACCTCTTTGATCTTCCTTTGGCCTTTTCTGGTAGCTCCAACCTCAGCATCCGGTACTAACATAATCACTATCCATCGCCTCAATGTGTCCAAACCATTTTAATCTGACGGCTGTGCATTTGTCTTCATAACACAACATGAGCTATTCCTCTGATGCATTCATTTGCGGTCAATACTCTCAAAGGGAATCTCAACGTCTTCAGGTCTGTCTCTTTCTCAGAGCCACTGTCTTTAAACCAACATGGCTGCTCTGACCACAGTCATGCATACCTTTCATTTTTTGCTGATCTTTTGCGATCTTTTGTCACACATCTACACCTGAAACCTTCTTCCACCTGCTAACACATGCCTCTTCGGTCCTCTGTCTTCTTCACCTCTGCTCCCTGTAACTCACCATTTGACTTCAGTCCTTCTCATTGACTCATTGATGCTGTGTCTTGCTATGTCTGATCCTCTCTTCTTTCCTAGAGCAAACGTTCACCTCTCTAGATAGTGTACTACAATTATACTTAGTCTATACTAAAAGTGAGGCAATACATAAACAAAAGGTTCCAATTTAATCTGAAGAAGTATTCGATACCCGATACCCAAAAAGTTCTCATCCACAGCCTGCCTCACGGACTACCGTCCAGTTGCACTCACCCCTGTCATCACAATGTGTCTGGAACGGCTGCTCCTGGGACACATCAAAGACTCCCTCCCTTCAACCTTTGACCCCCACCAGTTCGCTTACAAAGCAAACAGATCAACGGACGATGCCATATCCATCACCCTCCACACTGCGCTGAGCCACCTGGAACACAGAGACACCTACGCCAGGATGGACTACAGCTCAGCCTTCAATATGATCCTCCCTGACATTCTGGTCAGCAAACTGTCTGACCTAGGACTTCATCCACTCACCTGCTCCTGGATCAAGGACTTCCTCACAAACAGACCACAGACAGTCAAACTTGGTCCCCACTTCTCCTCCACCCGGATGCTGAGCACAGGCTCCCCACAGGGATGTGTGCTGAGTCCTCTGCTGTACACACTCTACACAGTAGACTGCAGACCAGCCTACACTAGCAACACCATAGTAAAGTTTGCAGACAACACTACTGTGGTGGGGCTGATCTCTGGTGACGATGAGACGGCCTACAGAGACGAAGTCCTGAAACTGTCCAGGTGGTGTCAGGATAATAACCTCATCCTGAACATCACCAAGACCAAGGAGATCATCCTGGACTTCAGGAAGAACAGAGCAGATCCACCCCCACTTTACATCAATGGAAACTGTGTGGAGAGGGTCCACAGCTTCACCCTCCTGGGCACCACCATCTTGGCTGACCTCACATGGTCTAACAACACCATGGCTGTCTGTCATCAGGAAGGGTCAGCAGCGCCTGTACTTCCTGAGAAAACTTAGGAGGAACAGTGTGAGCCAGGAGCTGCTGGTAACCTTCTACCGCTCAACCATCGAGAGCATCCTGTCTTATGGTATAACAGTGTGGTTCTCCCACTGCACTGAAGCAGAACGGCAGAGCCTCCAGAGAGTGGTCAAGACAGCGCAGAGGATCATCGGCTGCCCTCTCCCCTCACTGAAGGACATCTACCTGTCTCGCTGCCTCAGCAGGGTGACTAACATCATCACTGACTCCACCCATCCTGCTTTCCCTCTATTCAACCTGCTACCCTCTGGAAGGAGGTACAGGTCCATCCAAACGAGGACAAATAGACTAAGAAACAGCTTTTTTCCACAGGCAATTACCATATGGAATACACATACCTCCACCAACCACACCTCACTCTGACTTTTTACTACAATGCGTGCAATATCCTGACTGTGCAATAACTGGGTCACTGTGCAATAACTCAATATTTATTATGCTGTGCTCATAGCAACATATCTCATTCCATTCTATTTTATCCACAAATATTTAATATTTAACAGCTTCTGTACATATTGCTCATTTTTTGTTGTAAATACAGTATTTCAATTCTATTTTATTTTTATTTTATTTAACTTCTTCATTCCAAGGCTGCTGCAATTTCATTGTATCCTCATGTGCAATGACAATAAATGATTCTGATTGTCTATTTCTTATACTACACATCCTTGCTCCTGGCCACAAGGGACACACTCCCGCATGTTTTCCAACATTCACTGCTCTGGCATGTTCTAATGGACTGAACACACCTTTACCAGGTAAATGGCGTATACTTATATAGCGCTTTCTACCCTCTTACGAAGGCCCAAAGCGCTTTACAGTCACAGTCACATTCACATTCACCCAGTCACACACACATTCACACACTGCCGAACACTGGCGCCAACCTCCCACCAGAGGCAAGGTGGGGTTCAGTGTCTTGCCCAGGGACACTTCGACACATGGGCGTGCAAGGCGGGAATCGAACCTGCAATCTTACGATCATGGGTCGACCACCCTACCGGGTAATCAGTCATGATTAGGCTTAGATATCGTGAAATCATGTAGACACACGGGGCTTTGAAGCCTGGAGTTGCCATCCCTGCTTTAAACTTTACCTTGGTGTAGGGAAACCAGTTTTCATTCCTTTAACTTCTAATGGAGTAACAGTTTCATCACAATGCAAACAAAGAACAGGTCAGAAGATGCAGGAGGTTGGTTATAATTTTGCAGAATAGGGGAAAGTTCCACCTCAGATTCTGATCAAGGGTGAACCTATACCTCCTTGAGCTGTCCCTGGTAAACGGGACCCGCCCGATCCACTGCCAGGACTCAGGCAGCACCTGAAGAGAAACCATGAAGCAGCTTTCATTTATGACTGCTGTTAGTAACACAGAGACACAAAAAGCTGCATCTACTGTCACATCACCTCAGCATCGCCAGCAGACGGAGGTGGAAGGAGGACAATTGGAGGGCTGCTCCTCAATCAAAGCTATGTGAAGCTAAGCCACCTATAGCCCTGCAGAGATACCACTATCAGGTGAAGGAGGTGGAGCCTCACGAACAAAAGGAGGAGCCAGTATTTGTGGGGCTGAAACAGAGAGCAGAATGCTGAATAAAAAACTAATCAATGTGTGACTCAGACAACAAAAAGTGAATGGGTGAGGTTCTAGTGTGGGAAGCTAGAAGAGGTTGGTTGAAGAAAAAGTTAATATTTGGCACTTAATGAAAGACAGAGGCTGAAAGCATGGAAAAGTAAATTCAAATAATAACATAGACTACAATGTATAAAAAATTAATAAAGAATCACATTGTTAGTATAAAGGCACAATCAACCCAATTTAGGATTGTACAACCTACAGTGAGGATGATTGAAAGTCATTCATTAAATATGCATTTATAGAACAGATTAGATACATAGTTATTCAACTAGTTACTCACAAGGGTGAGGCTGCTTACAGTTGAGGCACTGCCTCACCTGACTGCACGTCCCTGCTGAGACATATTTCAATAAGGAACCAAAAACCGACCACACAGCCTCCCAAATTATGTCCACCCACCCAAAGCAATTTTTGCCCAGAATTTTAGAGTCAAAACTGTAATTGTTCCAGCCGGCGAGATCATTTTATATTGTTGTTATTAATGTCCGGCAACATGTAGTGGTACGGTACCGAAATAACATTAACTCCAGATCCAGAAGCAGCGTGTCCAACTGCCTTTGCCGAACACCGTGTTGCCAAGTTGGTGTTTCCGCCTCAGTTGGACAG